>OY754925.1:1248987-1873481 GCA_963576535.1 Plemyria rubiginata | reverse complement strand
CGTACACAAATTTGTTCCAAGGCGGGAATCGAACCCGCAACCTCTTGCGTCGCAGGCAGGCTCTCGCCCGCTGCGCCACAGAGGTCGTCAGAGGAGGAGGCATATGAGGCTTAACATCTGTATGCCTCAAGTTGATGGACGCAGGGCAGTGCATCATAGGGCACGTTCCTATCGTGCGTGACCCACGAGGCAATGCTCTGTAGATGATGGTTACCACTTAGCATCAGGTTGGCCATCTGCTTGTTCTAACAGCTGATTGATAAAAAAACTGTTACGATGTAATTTAACACGATACTGAAGCCCCAGTATAAACTGAAAGTTTAAAAGTATGTAACCGGTATTCTTAACTGTTTTCTATGTAAAAGTCCTCTGATCTTCAATGCGGCTTTATTTGTGGAATTGATTTTAACAAAGCAACACCCTTGACCTAAATAAACTCGTTTCGTGGTAAACGAAACAAACAAACCGACCAACGGAACACCGACTAGAATCAGATGGAAAGGTTCCGAGTAGGTGCTTTGTGTGAACACTGAACACTTATGTGATTTATTTCATCGGCTTTTTTTTCCCTTAGACTGGTTTCAAAGTCACGCAGCGTCGTAAGAGCGCGTGCGTTCGGAGATGTTAAGTTGTTGTGGGGTTGTGCGTTGCGTTTTATAGTCACGCGCGTTTGAGCAGCACCAAGTTTTCTTTGAATATAGTCAGCCTAATAGCGCGCTGCCCAGTGGTGCGTCAAGCATAAGGGATAAAAATATAACGTAATAAAAAACAATGTTATTGTAAATTATGTGTTGTTATCTACAACAAAATATACTTTAAGTATTATAACAGCTATCTAGGGGGTTATTTTTTTAATCATTCAGTATACCGAATGAATCAAAATATCCCTAAGTAAAAAAAAAAACTTTGTAAGATTCGGTACGGAAAGTAAATTTTGAATTTCGAACACGATGGCTCCCGAAAAGCCTGCAGCGTGAATATAAAACCAGCCCCATTAAATAAGTCATTGCGTTATAAAATTAAAATTATTTTGTATAACGTTCACAAAATTAAATAATTGATGAGATTTGAACCTATGACTATCCCCTATATACGGAAAAGCGCTAAGTTGACTTGGTAAATGTCACAAACAGTACAATTTCATACAGTTTCGAGCAATGCTTACTACATTTTGAACTTACGGAATAAATTTATTTAACACATGTATAAATAGAAACATGTAACGCAAGTAAAATTCAAGCTTGTGGAATACAACTGCAGAGCATACATCTCCATTAAAAATAATAAACATTTAGAGCTAAACGCGCGCTGTCGAGTTCGCGCGCCATACATCAGTCTGTCAATGTGGCTTAGAGCAGAACGGAACGCAAGCCTGCCTGACATAGACGTTGTATATTGAAGATTGTTGTACAGTAGAAGCGTAATAAGTATTGAATTGCAAAGAAAATTACATTGTTTCCAAAATGTAATTAATGTCAAGATTATGTAACAGTAGATATATTTGCAGAGCGTTGCAAACGAATCCACAGATGGCTAAGAACCCAATTTAATCTAATATGAGTGTCGTGATTTAATAAAACAGTAGATATAAATTATGTAAACCGTTTTTAAATGATATAGGTGTCGCTGAAATCCAAAAAATCTAATCGGAAGCATTTCCAAAAAGCTGTGGCTGGGCCACGCTGAGCTTGATAAAAAATTTACAAAATCTTTATGTATGTATTGAGGATAAAGTAGGCATTTACGCGTAGCTTATTTTTTGAAAAAAGAACTGATGTAGCTTCAGCACTTTACTTCCCGAATCTCTTAGTACCGCGTACGAACTCTCCAGATTTTTCGAGGATGTAAAAAAAGGAGGGGTCCAAACATTACAGGTCATTATAGTGCATTTTGCAAACCTATATCATTAAAGCATTTCTCCAGATTTTTTAAATAAATAATCCTATTTTTAGATCTTATTATTTTAGTTACCAAAAACCACGATAGATATCGTGGTTTTTAGGTAACTAATCTTGGTTCTTTATGTGGGTGATAAAATAAAGTAAAGAATGAACATCGAGTTTAAATTCTATAAGGTATTAAAAAAGTAGTCATAAAAACGAATAAGAAGAGGTTCTTTAATTATTTATATACCTAAACTCTTTTTTTTTTTTTTTTTTTTTTTTATACAACTAGCTGATGGAGCAAGCAGATGGCCCACCTGATGTTAAGTGGTTACCATCACCTATAAACAAAACATTGCCCCGTAGGTCACGCACAATAGGAACGTGCCTTACGATGCACTGCCCTGCGTCCATCAACTTGAGGCATACAGATGTTAAGCCTCATGTGCCTGTAATTACACCGGCGACCACACTCTTCAAACCGAAACACAGCGTTGCTGCTTGGCGGCAGAAAAAGGCGTGGTGGTAGTACTTCCCCGGACGAGCCCTTCACAAAGAGCTCTACTACTCTTAAAATTATATATTTATTATTTAATTTTTTTTTGCCTACGCATTATCAACTATTTTAGAAACAAATAAATCAAAATTTATTTGAATGTCCATGTCCAGGGATGAATTTAAATGCAGTCCGACTGTTGTCTTTCAGAGATGTGCCCAAATTTTTTCGGCCTGATTTTGACCACCATGCCAAACTAGATACAAAATAGGCGAATGTCTCCTTTAAATTGGGGGTTGACTTATAATACCAATCGATTTCAGGCCAAGAGGTAAAATTGCGAAGAGTACCGCGGCAAGACGCAATTTGTAGAGGCGCTGCTTCGCGTTTGTTCAATTTGCCATGTGACCCAAGGATTTGGAAATATGGACTCGTACCGGCCAACTTCGACTGCAAATAAATTCAGACAAGTGCGAGGCAGTTATTGCAGTGTACATCTGTAAGTTATAGTGTTCTGAATAATGTTGTCGGTAGTCTGAAATTGTAATTTAAATACGCTGTAATTTTAGATCAAAAAGCTACGGGTCGAGAGGAATTTGAACCCACAGAGTTATAAACACACACGCTTTGAATAGCATACCTACTTTGAGGCTAGATGGTGCTATGTAGATTGTCCAGCATTTTTTATTTTATTTTTTAGTTACAATAATACAATATGTTAGATGTGTATAATTTGAAAAAAGGCCACTTTAGATTAACCTTTTTAATCACAACACGAAAAAAATTTTAGTGGACTTACAGGAATTGTCCTTCAGATGTTTGTTCAAAGTCAAAATGTATTTATTCAATAAATTTACAAGGATTACTGATACGTCTTCAGCCGAGAAAAGTCCACTGCTGGACATATGCCTCCCCAATTCGTTTCCAGGAAGAACGATTTTGAGCCCTTTCCATCCACCGACTACCCACCATTCTAACAATATCGTCAGTCCATCGGGTAGGAGGGCGTCCCACACTTCGCTTTCCTGTTCGTGGTCGCCATTCGAGAACCTTTATTCCCCAACCATATTATTATAATATTGCATATCAATAAAATATTCCCGCAGCAAGTAGTACAAAACATAAATTGAAACACAACTTCGTAAAGAAGTCAACATCAATCAAAATTTCTCTCACAGGACGATGTAGATGAATCCAAAAATAGGTGATTTCATCGAACATCGCGACTGTTATGTCACCACGATTTATGCCTTGAACGTAGCATCGGAATTGATTGAAAACCTCAGCCAAGGCTCAGTTACACTGAATTCGTTTTCAATAAAAATAGGCTTTATCGCGCTGGGTTAAGACAAAATATAGCATGGATGTTAGTGATATCTGTTGGATTTACGTCGAAACCGTAAACTGTCAATATAAGATTGCCGATCTTCAACGATGGGCTCAAAATGATACCTACCTCCCACCTGATTTCAATACTTAAACGATAGATGTACAAACGTGCTGACTTTCTTAGAATTGTTGAACGAACAAGCACATCTGCTTGTTCGTTGAAGAAAGTCTAATTACCATGCGGGCCATCGCCCACATGGTAATTAGACTTTCTGATTAGGACGCGCAAAATGAGACAAATAGAGTTGATACAACGAACACAGCAACGGTTGGCTGGATGCTGTGGAGTTGCTTGGGAAAAGTTGTGAGGGGCGAGAAGTGGCAATTCCGTACGTGTTACTATTAGATATTCTATGAAGATACCATCTATTTCTTCTGTGCCGCAATTCTTGAGCGTATCAAGTATTCGTTCCGTAGCAACTTTCATTCGAAAATATACGAAATCGTTTGATCAAATCGGATGCCACTTGAAAATTTTCCAGCAAATGTTGATTCCATTTAGATGGCTTCGGATTGGAGTCGCTATATCTATAGTTTGACTTAAAGCGCAGCTTAGACGAGACCAGTGACTGGACTGTGTCTCAGATTTCGGACCCAGTCTCTGGGTGTAAAAAAAAACACACACAAAAAAAACAGCTTCTTGACTTTGATCCCCAGTCACGGTAGATATCCCCTCACATCTCTCAAGTACCAAGTACTAACCTCAAGATTCTTTGAGGATGTCGGGGGGTAGTCAGAGGTACGTCCAAACATTACATTTGGCACATACCCACATTTTGGAGTAGTTAGTATTCCATACCTGACACGTTGCAAGCCCATCGCCGCTGTTAGAATACTAACTGGTTTCCTCACGATGTTTTCCTTCACCGATTAAGAGCACTGGCATTGCGCACATACATTTTTCGATAGAAAAATCCATTGGTGCACGACCGGATTCGAACCTGCGACCTTACGATCGGAAGGCGGGGTCACTTCCACTAGACCACCGGTGCTCACGGTGCTGGGTGTAAGTGCAGCTCATTTTACAAGTCAGTTTTGAACCAATAAAGAAACTAATCACAAATTGTGTTGCTAATCTATACGAGTGTGACTGAAAGATCATGAGTACCAAAAGCAACAAAAGTATTGAGTGATTAGTTTTGCCGTAGATTTAGTTTCATATCCGTTCTTTCTTCACTACATCCTATTTTTGCCGCCAAAAAGCGTTGCTGTGTTTCAATTTGAATAAGTATACTTCAAGTCGAAGGGCACAGGGAAGTACATCTCAGGCACGTTTCTACCGTGCGCGACTTCCAAAAAAATGCTTAACTTCAGGCAATGGTTACTACTTAATTTTAAGTGGGACAACTGCTTGTGCCATCAGCAAGTAGCATAAAAACACTACAAAAACTGACAGCGGCTACCCATGTGTATACACGAAGCCAGTCACACTGGAGTAGTGTATACACGAGCGCGCCGTTGCAAGTATGTACTGTACTGTCACAATGTAAACCGTACTTTAGGTTATTGTTGAAATGTCGGTGGTACTGTGAAAGGTTTCAATTAATATCGGTAACAAGTCACGTTCGACCCAAATCACGATTTTATAAGACTTAAGTACTACGTTGTGTTATCCTACAAAATCAAAAACTCAACCAAATACTTTTTGATATGATTACTTTTCCTATATAACGATACTAGGAGATCACATTGTCATATATAATTATTATTTGGGGAAGTTATGAATATTTATACTCTAATTTTCAAATAGGTATAGATATTATTAGCCGACAAAGAAATCATTGAAATATTATTTGAGAAACTTAAAAATATATTTTACTAGCGATCCGTCCGCGCGCCCCTGCTTCGCTCGGGTGCACATTGTTTTTCTACTATATCATGCATGTATTATACATATAAACCTTCCTCTTGAATCACTTAAAAAACCCCATCAAAATACATTGCGTAGTTTTAAAGATTTAAGCATACATAGGGATATAGGGACAGAGAAAGCGACTTTGTTTTATTTAGTGAGTAGTGATAAGTATGTATGTATGTATTTACCAAAAAATGTTTTTAAGCTTTGCCTTAGTTCGGGGCTAGTTAGTGCTTTGTGAAATGTTCACCAATATTTATTTATTTATCTGTTTATTCTGTGTCTGCGTGTTTTATTATGTCAGTTTATCCAAATAAAAGTTAATATTATTTATCTCAGGTCCTATAGTAGTCGTAGTCGCCATTTGAGTGAATCTTCAACCACATAATCTTTAGTCAGCTTGCCTTGGCTCTTCAACGGAGTTCCTCAGTTATGAGTAAATATCACGTATAGAATTCCCAGGACATCTCTGCTTATAGCCCGCAAAGCGACTTTCAGTTTATTTATAGCCAAATAGTTAGCGAGCACGTCTCAATACCATACGTCATAACTGGCACAACATATTGGCACGTACTAGAAACACGTACTCTTGAGTAGTGTAAATACAAGTATGATCCTACTAATATCACACAAAGTTTGTGAGTGATGTGTACGTTTGTCTCCCGTCTACGTAAATGCTGCACGGGTTTGGAAAACTTTGAGTATACGTATTATCCATGAATAAATAAGCTCATTTCAGTATGCGTTATTTTACCTTAAACCTATGAATTAGATATTCGTGATTGACAAGAGTGACTAGGTATGTTTTACTAAGAAGATACCTAGTCACTTTTCTCTTCACGCTTACCGGCTACATACAATTATTGATTTTATATCTTAAGATTATTAGTATAAGAGTAGTAGAGCTCTTTGTAAAGGGCCTGTTCGGGGAAGTACTACTACGTCCTATATCGTGCGTAACTTACGAAGCAATGCTTTGCTATAGGTGATGGTTACCACTTATCAGGTGGGCCATCTGCTTGTTCCATCAGCTAGTTGTATAAAAAAAGTTTAATGTTTCTTTGTTTTATGCAGCTTGATCTAACACGCGAGCCAAACCGTGGGCGGATTCTAGTTGGTTAAAAATACTTTGCGGAACTTCGGTTAGTTCTAAACAATAAGCGACAATGCACTTAGGGAGCACGCCTTACTACTCACAGCCTTAATTGTACTGACCCGGACTCGGACAATGTAGCTGTAAACACTTGATATATCTTGAAAACAGCTCTGCCTTTGTGTGTATATGCATGCATGTAAACTGTGAGTCCCACTTCCTACTAATATTATAAACGCGAAAGTTTGTAAGTATCTGGATGAAACTTGGTAGAGAGATAGATTATAGTCTGGAATAGCACTAGGCTACTTTTTATTCCGTGGAAATACCGGGATTTCATTCTGCGCGTGTGAAACCGCGAGGCGCAACTATTATATCATAAATGTGAATGTTTGGATGTTTGCTGCTTACTCAATCACGCCAGAACGGCTGAAGCAGTTTGGCACAGAGATAGAATATAGTCTACAATAGCGCATAGGCTAATTTTTATCCCGTGAGAATACCGGGATTTAAAACTACGCGGGTGAAACCGCGGGGCGCAGCTAGAGGATAATCTAAAATACCTCTTGAGGAGGTACTGTTGTCTCATTAACATTCGCGATGATTTGAAATTTATTCATCGGATTGTTAGAGGTGCTTAAAGGAACTAGCTACCGCACGTGGCTTTGCTTACGTATTTTTTTTACATGAATATTGAAGGTGTATTCCGATCAGGGATGTCACGGAGTACGGTACCGAAGTCGGAGTCGGAGTTTTAAGGGACTGGCACACGTGCTCAACAATAAGCATGCTCAAAACTCAACCGACGTACGATCAAATAAGCTTGCTTATTTACTAGCACGACCTGTTCACACGTGCTTTTATTGAGCAAGGCTCGTAAAAAGCACGTGTGTGTTACCTTTAGGATTTGTTTTTTTTTTACTACTTGTTGGTTGGTTTTTCGGAGTCAGAATCAGAATCGGAACCGTTTCCATTATTAGGTATGTTTATGATTTCTATTCCTGATATAATTATGTTTAGGATGAATATGTTAGAAACTATAATATTTTTTCCCTTGGCAGTAATTTTGCTTTTATTTCTTTCTTTTGGTAGGTACGAATACATCAGAGT
This sequence comes from Plemyria rubiginata, assembly GCA_963576535.1. NCBI lineage: Eukaryota > Metazoa > Arthropoda > Insecta > Lepidoptera > Geometridae > Plemyria > Plemyria rubiginata. The sequence goes on along the minus strand of OY754925.1, from coordinate 1,865,655 downwards.
AAAAGAAAATCGCCACAAAGAATCGGCGTTTCATAGTAACCCCATTTCTTTGTATCCAAAAGGTTCGCATTTGTTTGAATGTTCGCGAATAGTGAGGTCACTCGTGCGAGAAATATCGACTGATTCGGATGCAGAGCTTGTCGTCAGCCATAACTGTAAAGAATGTTTGATATTTCGGATCACGCTCTGATCGCCCGATATACATCTGCAATGAATTAGTACCAAGATTTCAGAGACGGCAGACGGTACACACGGATACAGATTAGCTACACAGAGTTAAAGAAAAATTACACTTACTACGGCGAAGATAAAAGTAAAGTTGAAAGTATATTTCAACATTCGTCATCATTTTCTTACCCTTATCCCACATGAAGATGTGGGGTCGGCACAACAGGTTCCTGCTATCCACTCTCCTCTATCACCCGTCATCTCAGCAGTCACTAAATAAATAAATAATGCTGGACAATCCACACAGCACTATCTAGCCCCAAAGTAAGCTATTCAAAGCTTGTGTTATGGGTACTAGATAACTGATATATACATTATTTACTTACATAGATAGATATTTTTTATTATACATAGAAAACACCCAGACCATCGGAACAAATTTCTGCAGATCGTACACAAATTTGTTCCACGACGGGAATCGAACCCGCAACCTCATGCGTCGCAGGCAGGCTCTCGCCCGCTGCGCCACAGAGGTCGTCACTCCTTTCATACTCGTGTCAACTTTCACACAGCCATCCATCTTTTCTTTGGTCTACTTCTATATAAATAAATAAATAAATAAATAATGCTGGACAATCCACACAGCACTATCTAGCCCCAAAGTAAGCTATTCAAAGCTTGTGTTATGGGTACTAGATAACTGATATATTTAATACATTATATACTTACATAGATAGATATTTTTTATTATACATAGAAAACACCCAGACCATCGGAACAAATTTCTGCAGATCGTACACAAATTTGTTCCACGACGGGAATCGAACCCGCAACCTCATGCGTCGCAGGCAGGCTCTCGCCCGCTGCGCCACAGAGGTCGTCACTCCTTTCATACTCGTGTCAACTTTCACACAGCCATCCATCTCTTCTTTGGTCTACTTCTATATCCATCTACATTCATCCCTAACATTATTCTCGTTACTATATTTTTCCCTTCCCAAGCCCATACCCACGCAAGCTATTATTCCTTATCTTATCAGTCACTGGCGCCATTTTTGTTTTCATGTCTTTGGTGGCCCAGCACTCAGATCCATGCAAAACGACAGGCCGTATGACGGTTTTGTAAATTTTACCCTTTAATAGATTTCTGTTGGTACTTTTTATCAGTTTACAATAAAGATTATTCTGATTCAGATTCAACAAAGATATAAAACGACTAAACATTACTTAGCATCACTGACGATCACTCAATTTTATAAAAATGTTTGACAATGATGATGATTACAGCATCCGTTTTACAAACAATCTAATATTCATAGTCATGAGAAAAATCATATCCTCACCTTCCTGTTAAATAATTCAACCCTATAAAGTCATTGAATGGATGCAGGACTGATATAAAACAGAGGGAGCGAGCTCATTGCCGCCATCACGTCACGCCAAGACTGGGAGATATTAACCACCTATATCACACCCGTTACGTAACCACAGGGGATGGGAAGCAGTACAGCAACTCACAGTTGTATCTTTATTGGATTCGTTCCTAAATGAATTGGACCAACGAATGGCTGCGATTTGTTTTTGTGCAAAACATATTGTATTGTAAAGGATTTTTAAATGCTTTTTGAAATAAATTCAGTAATTATCTTGTCTGATATTTCGTTTTATGATTTCGTCGGCTTATTTCTAGATGTTATTTAGCGACAAAACGAAAAGTGTGGGAAAACGCAATTTAAGTTTTGATTTGAGCCAATTATGTTGAATAATGAATTTAAATAAGTGCCATATCGACCAAACTAAAGAAGCTAGATGTAAATGGGTTTTTGAATATTGTAGAGCTCATTCAGGCAAGTGCGCCGGTCTAATAAAGGTAGTTAGTGACTTCTTGTAGTTAGTGATGTGTGACTTTTTGTAGTTAGTGATGTGTGACTTTTTGTAGTTAGTGATGTGTGACTTTTTGTAGTTAGTGATGTGTGACTTTTTGTAGTTAGTGATGTGTGACTTTTTGTAGTTAGTGATGTTAGAAATAAATGCGAAATTTCAAAATACACTATTTGTCTGTGCAATGGCCACCGATGTGTTGCAGTATTTCTTATTTATAGGTCCTGAGTGATAAGTACTGCAAGTTTACAGTAATTTAAAAAATTGGTACCAAGCACCGTGTTGGTAACGTGCCGGGAAAATGGATTCCCAGGCACGTTACCCTTCAGATCTTTTAGAAATTAGTACGCACTCTAAATTATTTTATTTTGAGGATGTGAGAGTAGTCAGAGGTGCGACAAAATATTGAATTTGGCACTATTTGGTAATTTGCAGTCCATAAACGACAACACGTTAGGAATGGGAAGTTGGTTGGGACTTTACGTTGCTTGGAATGAGATATCCTCTAACCCCATTGGGTTAGAGGATATCCTCTAATCCCATTGGGTTAGAGGATATCAAATTTTTTTTAATACAACTAGCTGATTGAGCAAGCAGATGGCCCACCTAATGTTTAGTGGTAATCATCACCAACAACAAAGCACTGCCTCGTGAGTCACGCACGATAGGAACGTGCCCTACGATGCACTGCCTTGCGTCCATCAACTTGAGGCATACAGATGTTAAGCCTCATGTGCCTGTAATTACACCGGCGACCACACTCTCACGGCGAAACACAGCGTTGCTGCTTGGCGGCAGAAAAAGGCGTGGTGGTAGTTCTTCCCCAGCCGAGCCCTTCACAAAAAGCTCTACTACTCTTAAAGATATTGTTCTACTGTTTCTTTACTGTGCCATAACATAACAATAGAACGGAAAAGCAATAAACCTCTCACTCCATCCGTTTCATTTGTTGCGACCTCACGTTTTCTTTTCATACGTCTTGGATGCAAGGGCGGCATACTTTGACATAAATTAAGTATATTATTACCTTAGTTTATAGTTTCACTTAAAGTTGTTCAGTTTTTTGATCGTAATGGTATTAAAATTTATTCATTAATGTACTTACATCTATATAAAACACATCTAAGGAATAACACGCGTGCGTACAAAATAATACTATGTTATTTTAATAATGCGGAAAATTCTGGATAAATATGAAGAAATCCAAATGGAAGAAAAACAAATGTGTAAGATATCTGAACTTGAAGTACTATGTAAAAGGTGTCAAGATTAATGACAGATTAATTAATGAAATGTCAGAGATGTAAGTATTTTGCTATTATATTTTTTTTCGCCTTTGTTTTTGGATGATTGTTAAATTTGGCTTGGGCAATCCCTCTCGTGAAAACTAGTACTCAATCAAAAGCCCTCGCTGACGCTCGCTATTCTATTATCGAATATATTTTTGTAGCTCTGCATTCATAATTTTACTCAAAAAAAACACTTTTTTCCGCGACGCATAACAATTTACTCGCTATGTAGAAAAGAATCAAGGCCAAAACTATTATTTCATCTGTTATCCAACAAACTAACGAGCCTGGGCTATGCGCTAAGTATGGCGATAAATTTCTAGGTGGACCTTTGTGTACCTATACCTAAGGCCACGCCTCCAAACATTTGTCACTTTAATAGCTTAATTATCAGATTTCCATTTGTCTCAGCGATAACTTACGCACTGCCTTCGATTAAGATAGCAAATCTCATTTTCTCTTAAAACAGGTACATACCTAAACTGTATTTAGAGTGATTGGAAAAGTATTTTTTTGCGAAGTAGTAAAAAACTGAAACAGGTTCACGACTTTGATCCCCAGGCACGGTAGATATCCCTTCAGATCTCCCAGTACCAAGTAGGTACTAATTAAAGATTCTTTGAGGGTCTAAGGGGGGTACTCAGAGGTAGGTACGTCCAAACATTACATTTGGCACATACCCACATTTTGCAGTAGTTAGTATTCTATACGTGACAGGTTGCAAGCCCATCGCCGCTGTTAGAATACTAACTGGTTTCCTCACGATGTTTTCCTTCACCGTTTAAGAGCACTGGCATTGCGCACATAAATTTTTCGATAGAAAAATCCATTGGTGCACGACCGGATTCGAACCTGCGACCTTACGATCGGAAGGCGGGGTCACTCCCACTAGACCACCGGTGCTCTCTTCTTTCTTGGTGCTTGCGAAGTAGTATGATTGTGAAATTCTTTTTTAATCTATTGAGATAGTTCTTGTGGTAACTATTTTAGAACAGGATTCGTCTTATTTCACTTAACTAATCAATTTATACAGTTTTATTACTTGCTAGTACTGAATTACGTTAAAATCAGATAAAATGTAAAACTGAATTTAGTAAATTGACCTGGAAGTAATTTTCAATTCCAGATTTGATTTTGTTTGACATGAAATAACTTTCTTGGGTGTAACTTTACCTACTTGATTACGAAACCAATTATTTTATATTACATAAATTAGGAACTATCTTACTCAATAGAGTTTCAAACTCTCTTGTACAAACCTGTAACACAAAAATTGTGAATAAAAAATCAAGCAATTGCAATAAGAAGGATACAAAATCATAAGAAATCATCGATTGGCTTGTTTATAAATAAATTGTTGTTTAGTGCAGTATCTACACTAATTGCTGGACTTGTTTCGTAGAAACCACATAACCTTCCAATGGTGCTACATTTTATGTTTATAATACATATGATATTATATAAATATATAGCAAAATTATTAAAAGTAAAACTGTTTCCTTACACTATTTTATTACAATACACCTAGTTCTATATTCTTGTTAGAATTTTGTAGAGACTCTATAGAGGTTAACACGGCAGTAAAAACTCTTTTTAAAATCCTTTTCGCTCGTATACATAACCACGAGGAGGCTCTGGCAGTAATCCTCAATACCCTGTATAGCTTTGTGGCTGGTAACGGGATTATCATTTTGTTTTCTTTTTATCTGCAGAAGGTGCTGAGTTTGTCATATTTTTAATGGCGTAGGGAAATTATAATATCAAAGCTTAGTCTTAAAAATGAAGGTACGTCGAGAGTACAATAAGCCTCTTGTTATTTAAAAGTTATACTTTAGCTACTTTTTTATGAAAATAATAATAATAAGAGCAGTATATCTATCTATTTTCTTTGTTTACCCATACTATTACAAAATGTAAAAAAAAACTGGCTTCATTAAAAACTCAAGGGTGGGCGCTAATGCTTATCATACAAGATATTTTTTATCTTAGTTTAGGTATTAGCGGGATCACTCAAACCTAACCTATGTTTACCTTAAAGCTTTATTTATGTACCTATTATTTACTACCTATTGTAACTGTAAGGTGTCAAATAAAGATTTTTTCATTTTTTTTTTCATTTTTTCATTTAACTGAAAACAAAAAACTGAAACAGCTTCACTACTTTGATCCCCAAGTACGGTAGATATCCCTTCAGATCTCCCAGTACCAAGTAGGTACTAATTCAAGATTCTTTGAGGATGTCTAAGGGGGGTAGTCAGAGGTACGTCCAAACATTACATTTGGCACATACCCACATTTTGCAGAAAAAAAAAATTTATTAATTATCAAAGAAAATCACAATGTTTACAAAATAATTACGTAATGCAGTATTACGTACAGACCGTTGTGAGCATCAAAAGCGTCCCCTTTTCTCATATATAACATCAAGACGTAGAACAAAAACAATGTACTCATTCAAATTATTGTCGATAAGGGTTGAACCCACAACACAAACCAAAAGTTTTACGGCCTGTCGAATATTGACAGCCTACGTAGCTCAGTTGGTAGTAGCTATGCCTTCTGCGCCGTAGGTCGTGGGTTCGATTCCCACCGTGAACAAACATTTGTGTGGTGAACGTAAATGTTTCTTCTCTGTCTGGGTGTTATATAATATTATAAGTATGTATTTACAAAAAAAAGTATATAAGTAGTATATCAGCTATCTGGTTCCCATATTACAAGCATAAGCTTAGTTTGGGGCTAGATAGTGCTGTGTGGAAAGTCCACCAATATTTATTTATTTATTTATTTATTTATTACCCAGAACAAACCAACAACAAGAAACAAATTGTTTAGGTTATTATTACCTGAAAACTATAATATATATGATAGCGCACACAAAAGTTGAGTGTTAAAAAGTGGTTGATTTGACGGGACTGGACGTGGATGTGGTTATTATTATTATTATTATTTGTTCCGTTGGTCTGGGTGTTTTCTATGTATAATAAAAAAATATATCTATTTATGTAAGTATATAATGTATTAAATATATCAGTTATCTAGTATCCATAACATAAGTTTTGAATAGCTTACTTTGGGGCTAGATAGTGCTGTGTGGATTGTCCAGCATTATTTATTTATTAATAATTATTATTTAATTAGTTATGGTTAACTGTAGTAAAAAGTTCTTGTTAATTTGAATATTAATACTTTATTGTGATGTTAATTTTTAGAATATTTAATTGTTAACTTACAACTTAATTGTATTAGCAGGAAGTTGAAGAATATTGAGTATCAATGCTTGATTACTTAATTGAATTGTATCAATTTACACTTGTAAATTATAATCTGAATTATTATACAATGTAGGTAATTTCTACATGATTATTTGAATTGTTTTTACGTAACTTTATATTTATACAATTGTAAACTTGATTATAGTCTTGAGTAAGGATCGTTCATCGATCAACAGCATTGTCCATTCGAAAAAAAAAAAAAAAAAGGAGACACAGTTTCTGTTCGCAACTCATCGCGATAGTACCTAACTAAGTGATTGTGTAGTAGTATCGAATCAGTGTACCTAAAAATCAGTAAATAGTTCAGTTACCATGTCGGAATACGTTCATTTACAACCCCCGAGCCAGCCCGCTCTTACATATATTATAATTATAGGATAAGTGCACCTATGTAAGGTTCACTAATATACGCTAATAATAAATGATACTATAATGCTACTATAATCAATGCTTTCGACTGGCACTGATTTGGATCAGTTCAGTTATCTCTAGATCGTTTACAACGGTGTGCAGATACCTTAACTGTTTCATATGTATTTGTACATTTGAAGATACTTGTCCGTATTAATTTTAAATTTCTTTGTAAATAAATGAATTATTTCTCAAAAAAAAGGTTAATTTAGCTTTTAACCACATAAAGTATCGAACAAAATATATAAATCTAACATTGGCTATACTTTATGCAAAACCTTGGAGCCCTCGAAATACGAGAAAAATAAAGATATGATTGTAATATAAAGATTTACGTCGATAGAGCTTAGATAAAGAGGAAAAAGGGAGATCTCGTAGGGATGCCTACAATAAAACCGGATGAGACTTATTTGTTACTAAAATGCCGGACAAGACATTTATATAAAAACTATGTTTATTGTATTATAAAACTAAGCGGTCGTCTGAACATCGGCGGACGTCGCCGAAATATAAAATTACATATGTTCCAAACTAAAAATAATTAAAAGTAGCCCTTAAAGTAAAAGATAATGCAATTAAACTATATTTTATTCTATCGAATCCGTTTAGTGTATTTTAGCCACAAATTTTACACAAACATCATAACTTTTGCATTCATTTATTAAAGGTATTTATGAATAGGTGTCTTCTAGACCGTTCTGCTCAAACGTCGGCTACATCGTCGTTTACCATCAAGTGAGATTGTAGTCAAAAGAAGGTTTATTCTTTATAAAAAAAAATGAAAAAAAGTATCAGCTACATTGTTAGGTTTTGTAACATTTATATTAAAAGCATGATCTTTGATTTCTTTTTGAAGCCCTTATGTTAACTTATTTTTTAGTCCTAATATTAAAAACCGGACGCATCCTAAGCTATAAGCTTGACAGTAAATTCTACTGCTTCACCATCTCTGGGGATGAAAAGATAGATAAAAATAAAGTTGCCCCATCCATCACACACAAAGAGATTTTTAGAAATAATGACTCATTTTAATAGGCACGTTGGGAGTTTAGAAAAAGGTACTTTCAGGAAGATTTAGAAGGTGAAGTGTTGTAATTCAGGGATGATTTATTAGAGCATTTTGATGTAAAAATATACCTTTTGAAGAAATCTTGGATATCTGATTTACTGTGAACAAAAATATAGTAATATAAAAATAAAAGGTATGTATTTAAAATAATATTGAAAAGTTTTATAAACTGTTTTTATTTGCCTCATAAATTAATCAAGGAAATGCTGCTAAAAATTTAATAGGTGTTAGGTAATCATAACTTTTTTTACTCTAGTACCTACCTAAGAGTAGGTACCTACCTAGCTAAGAGTAGATAACAGCATTTAAAAAGAGATTGTAAATAGCTTAGCCTAATTTATGTGCGCAATGCCAGTGCTCTTAAACGGTGAAGGAAAACATCGTGAGGAAACCAGGTAGTATTCTAACAGCGGCGATGGGCTTGCAACCTGTCACGTATGGAATACTAACTACTGCAAAATGTGGGTATGTGCCAAATATAATGTTTGGACGTACCTCTGACTAACCCCCTTAGACATCCTCAAAGAATCTTGAATTAGTACCTACTTGGTACTGGGAGATCTGAAGAGATATCTACCGTGCCTGGGGATCAAAGTCGTGAAGCTGTTTCAGTTTTTTCAGTTTTTTTTCAGTAAGTATAAGTAGTATAGTAGATACCAGTTTTAAATTGGGAGTGATCTGTGACGTGAGCATGTGAAAACACGAAAGAAATTCATCGAATTCAATTTGTATTTTCAACACCGAGCCATGAAATTTCATGCTTCAAAAGGCGTAAAAATTACTGTAAGGCCAAAAACCAGTTATTCATCGAGGTTCCTGTAACACTATTTTGACGGTATCGATTCCCCATTTATGGATCGGGAATACAGGGAATAAGGTTATGGGAAGAAATCGCTTAATATATAATCGCGATAATGCCGGTCCTTATTTGACATTGTTATTAATTTACGCATAGATTTGTTATGCATTATACTTGTTTACAATTTTGTAAAAGGCTGGATAATCAGTTTATTTTCTTTTTATACCTCAAGGATCCACTAGCTAGTGCATATAACACAACAATAATTTATAGTATCGGTAGGTACCTCACGGTTTCATATCTGGAATATTGAATTTTGGATATGAAAAGTCGGAGTGATTGCTCGCGGGTCTTTTGTACATTTTTTGATTTGAAAAGAGGATTGTTACTGTGGAGATTTTTATGGCTTGCTTTGATGATCGTGACAAAGGATGGTATTCGTAAATGCTTTTTTCTGCCAAGCAGCGTTGCTGTTTCGGTGTCATTGAACTGCAGTATACTTCAAAAAGACACCTGGCCTAGTTACAGTCCTCCAAAGCATAAGCGTGAAGTTCCGTTTTCCACTGAACCTATAATGAGTCCTTTTAACCCATTTTCAAAATTGCTGCGGGTAACCAGGGCTTTAGAGTTTTTTACGATGGCACTGTACGACAAAAGATTTTATGAGGGCATAAATTAAGGATGTATTCAGTGGGTTAACCCACGTTTATTGAGAGTGGTTGGTTCGATATCAGACGTAAATGGGATGTATTTTAGTGGCTGTTAATCTAGCCTTTTTGTGGAGTAATTTGGGCACCATAATGACAGACCTAGCTTGAACTGGGTCTCCATTGAATTTTCTACAAACCAAAGCTCATGATAAGCCATATTTTAAGGTAAGGGTTAACACAAAATATTATTCTACAGAAGTGTAAACGCCTTTTTATGGCTGTTAATTAAACCAACATGCAAAGACACCGTGAAAATATGATACGTTATTAAAATGAGCGTCAGAAATTCGGAACCTAAGAGGAAACATCACGCGTTCTGATCACATCTCCAATTAGCGGTTTTTGTATTATCACACAGAACCCCATACGTAGTAGGGTTGTCAACACTATTGATAGTAAAATTTACATTTAAACTTTGCGCAAGATCACAAAACTCTAAAGTAGAGAACATTTACTCATACTTCCTACTAATATTATAAACGCGTAAGTTTGTAAGCATGGATGGATGGATGGATGTTTTTTACTCTATCTGATGATCTGGATGAAACTTCGGAGAGAGATGTATTATAGTCTGGAATAACACATAGGCTACTTTTTATCCCGTGGGAATACCGGGTGTTGGCAGATATTTAGCATTTTACCGTATTTAGCTGATACATTTTTAGTTCCTAAATAATAACTAGATAAATAAATAAATAATAAATAAATAATGCTGGACAATCCACACAGCACTATCTAGCCCCAAAGTAAGCTATTCAAAGCTTGTGTTATGGGTACTAGATAACTGATATATTTAATACATTATATACTTACATAGATAGATATTTTTTTATTATACATAGAAAACACCCAGACCATCGGAACAAATTTCTGCAGATCGTACACAAATTTGTTCCAAGGCGGGAATCGAACCCGCAACCTCTTGCGTAGCAGGCAGGCTCTCGCCCGCTTCGCCACAGAGGTCATCAAAAGTCAAAAGATGTCGCCACAGGAAAGATTAGCACGCGCTATCGTTGCGTTTTGAGCAATGAGTGATATCAGCAATCGTAGGTATAAATGTGTTCCGATCACCGGGATTTAAATCTGCGCGGGTGAAACCGCGGGGCGCAACTAGTAGATTATAAAAGTATGAGCTCTCCGGTTCCCACTGCTGGAAATACTGAATAACAATAACAAAACTGATAAACGACTTCTTCTTCTTTTCGTGTAACTAGTTTCTTTCGAAACTGTGCGGTGAAAGGATTTTAAGTGCGCCTCAAGAAGGTCCTTTCGAGCCCCTGACACATTTTAGTAACTTATTAGGTTCTATACAACATCCCTCAATCAAACAAAAACCATATCAAACGGTGAAGGAAAACATCGTGAGGAAACCCCTCACGAAGTTTTCCTTCACCGTTTGAGAGTACTGGTATTGATAAACGACTGATACTCGTAGGTTTCCGCAACAGATTTCAAACAACAAAAGAACAGAACCTCAAGTGTTCAACTTGTTGTGTATACTTAAGACGCTGATACGCGTGAAACAACTTCTCGCTTTCTAAACCTTTGTAAAAATATTTTCTAAAACTTGCATGTTTGCGATTTTGCCAACCTTTAGTGGTTTTCTACCTCCAAAATGTTAAAATGCGCGAGCGAATGCTGAGTCAGACTGTCTAAATACATTTTTAACGGACTTCAAAAATAGGAGTTTCTCAATTCGACTCCATTTTTTTGTTTGATAACAAAAATATTTTTACTGGGTGGGGAGATTTTGATGATTCATTCTTTGAAATTCAGATTTTTTGACTGAAAGTTGAAAGTGTGGCGCCATTTAAATTTGAGTCAGATCTAACAAATTCAAATCAAATAAAAATTAAATTTATTAAATAAAAAAAAAATAAAAAAAAAACAACAAGTTATTGTTGAAATATAGTATGAGTGTATTTTGCAGTGAATATGGTCGGTTAACACTTTCTAGATGCTCATGTTTTATACAAATGAACTTGCCAACAATAGTTCAAACAAAACCACACAGCGTTAGTAGCAAATTTGGAAGTGAATCAATGCCAATCAAAGCCCTATTATCCTTCGCCTCTACAGGGTATAGCGAGAAGCGGCTCATTACGTGACAGCCCTACGTATCGTACGTGACTCGACTGCATATCACTAGCACCGTAACACAACCCAATAAAGCTGAAAATTCAATAACAAACGTAGCTAGTTTAAATTATCCGCCTGCACGTTCATTCTCTACTCAACCACATAGCAATACAGCTTAAAATAGAATGAATTTATGTAATGGATTTAGAAAATGAACGAGAATGAATAATAAGCCTTCACCTAGTGGTGGTACAGACTATTTTTGGGTATCATTTTTATATAGCGGTTTTATTTGCGCTGTATTACGGTCCATTAGAGCTCATTTTATGACAGTGTGTGTATTATCAGGGTTGACACGTCGACATTAGCAACCCTCTGTTTTACGGTAAAAGTAATTTTAGAACACTTTCGCGGCTCTTTATTCCATTTTATTTTTATGACGAATTAGGGTTGTCCGAAGCAAAAGTACGCTTAACACAGGATAAAGTAAATTGCTACCGAAAAGGCACGTTCAGTCGTGCCTGACTTGGACGAAATACTTTGTTATAGGTGATGACATTATTTCATTAGCAAATTAATCAAATATTTTTTATTTGGGACACAAATTTTTGACATGTGCTTAAGTTACCTACTACAAACGTTCGTCACAAGTTAGTACAAAACAAATAAATAGAAGTTTGTATTAACACTTATTTTATAGTGAGAATCGCAATGAACCGGACTAGGGAATCTGTGTCCCGGTAGAATAAAAAATGAGCTGGTAAGGCAATCTTACACTGAAAAAACGTGATTGTTGAATTTACTAAACAAGAGTTGGTTGACGCTTCAGGTCGTAAAATCAATCAAATTCTTAATTGGTTTTACAACCGCCCATTGTTAATTATACAATACCAGTAATGGTTGAAAATTACCCTGTCTATGTTTAGCAAAAATTACAAAACCTTAATGTTGAATATACTGAAGTTAGTTTTGTAAGAAGAATCTCGAGACAGAACAAGTTCCGGTACCGCAATTTCTTGTCAAATTTACAATGTCAAATGTTGATTTTACGAAACACAATTCAACGTCGACAGTTTCGTAAATCCAATTAAATTTAAACGTAGAATTTACAGAAAAACATTGATGTAATTAACCAAGAACATTAGTAAAACTTACTTTCAAGTTCTGTAAGAAGGTTCTCGCGAACACCGTCAGATGGCGCATGTTTCGTTACCGCAATTTCTTGTAAAATTTACAATGTCAAATGTTGATTTTACGAAACACAATTCAACGTCGACGGTTTCGTAAATCCAATTAAATTTAAACGTAGAATTTACAGAAAAACATTGATGTAATTAACCAAGAACATTAGTAAAACTCACTTTCAAGTTCTGTAAGAAGGTTCTCGCGAACACCGTCAGATGGCGCATGTTTCGTAGATAAAAGTACCTACCTATCTATCTTAAATAGTTACCTATACCTACCTACCTACAACACTGGTTGCAATACTTGCAATGCAATACAAAATACATAGGTAGTAGGTATGTAGGTATTTTCATCTTGTAAACTCAGGCCTTCGATCAAGAATTACTGCGATTACCTACCTAGTTACCTATCTACCTACGGGTATCAACTCAGTTAAATAGGTACCTACCTACCTACTAAACAGGTATAGGTACCTACGAAGAAGATGAAGAACTAGAGCCTACAGCACAAAAGGCCAGTGCATCGATAGGACGCGTTTCTAGTGTGACTTATTTCTGATGATAAGTACCTAGGTAGGTACCTAGTATGCTTTGTTATAAGTGATGGTTACATGAGGTGGGCAATCTGCGTGTTCCATGAGCAAGTTGTATAAAAATTTATGAAATACTAACAACGGCCTGTCCCTTTTATGCTGTTACTTATTACTACTCTTATAGCTTGATCCTTAGACGATAGCTTATGCTTTGGATCATAATTGCATCATAGTATGACCTTAATGCAATATTATCGCTGAACGTATTCAATCAGTTCGTCGTCCATACTTGCACGAGCGCAGCGTGACTGGCGACTCGTCAGAGCACCAGACTGGCGCTTGCACATTAGTCCGACCCGTCGTCGGTCGTGTCTCTGGCGGGCGTCGTGTCACGCACGTCGCCGTCGCCGCTTCGCTGCTCAGCCTTCCGCACCCTGACGCGGACCGGGATCGCTTCTGTCACTCACGACACAACAGTGGCCGTCAGCACGCACTGCGTCAGCGTAATGTTAACGGTTCCATAGGTAATGTATGAAACCGATACCTATATGATGCATCGCGACAAGGCACGACAGCCAATTAATGTGAATCTAGCTTAAGGGCCCGGCGACAGCGGCTCGCAGTGCATGACCGAATCAGAAATCATTTTGGTATTAGTATGTTTGGCCTTACGTTTACCTAAGACCAAAATGATTTCTGACTCAAGCACATTTCCCTTATATTATTGTATTATTTGTATTCGAACAGTATATAAGCGTGTCACTGGATAGTTATTCTTTCAAACAACCTGAATGAAATAATAGCCAATCGCACCTCGAAACTGTGAGCCGCTGTCGCCGGGCTCTTAATGCCTCGCGCTGAGTGAGAACTCGCCTCAAAGCGCACTAAAGTTTTTAATTTTGTAATAGGTACCTCGGTATCTTTTGAATGGAATGTTCGATTGAAAAAGTTCAAGAAATAATCTACAGGTAGGTAGGTATTGAAACAGCCTTGCATACAAATTGATTTATTTGGATAGGATTCATTTTAAAGGTAGGTATGGTTAATTAAATGGTCTGATGTCAGTCGGAATTTCTATAAATTTTTTTGGGGCATTCCTCGAACCGCACCTAAATGAATCGCACCTAGGCGAAACGCACCCAAGTACTTCCTCGAACAGCACCTATTTGGGTGCGGTTCAAACAGTAGGTATAAATGTTAAGTTTTACTTCCTCGAACCGCACCTATGACAATTTAGGGTCTAGTGATGGGGTAAGCAAGTATTATTCACATTTTAATGCATAACTACTTAATTAACTTATTAAAGCGTTATCGACTAGTTAAATTAATGTTAATAACTCTCGCAACAGCGCACGCGCTATGTAAGGGAAGCATTTACTCATAGCGAGCGTAGCGCACACCGGCTTAGTGTAGATTTGAATGCATTTGACGAGTCCATTCGATTACATCCGAAAGCTCGCGAGCCTTGTTTACGTCGCATGAACGACACTCGTACCAGGCTAGGTACCTACTTACTTACTTTAAGCACCTGTAGAAAAACAAACAATACTGTTGAAATCAGCCTACGTAGCTCAGTTGGTAGTAGCTCTGCCTTCTGCGCCGTAGGTCGTGGGTTCGATTCCCACCGTGAACAAACGTTTGTGTGATGAACACAGATGTTTGTTCTCTGTCTGGGTGTTATATAATATTATAAGTATGTATTTACAAAAAAAAAGTATATAAGTAGTATATCAGCTATCTGGTTCCCATATCACAAGCATAAGCTTAGTTTGGGGCTAGATAGTGTTGTGTGGAAAATCCACCAATATTTATTTATTTATATAATAATGCGATTACTTTCATATGATTACTATTTTTAAAAATCGTGTCAGGTTTAGATTAAGAATAATATAGGTAAGACTGATTGTTAAAAACGAAAGAAAAATAAAATAAAATAAAATAAGTAGGTGTAAGTACTTAGATATAAGAAGGTAACACAAATAATTATGTAAACCTAATAAATGTGATTGTAAAATAATAAACCTAAGTGTTAAGTGTGCTCTAGTTTTCTGTAAGACTGATTTTCTAAATAATGTGTATCCTCAAACAAAAATAAACATTTTAAATTATACTTAACACTTTCTATTAACTAGTCGATAATGCTTTAATAAGATAATTAGGTATGCATCAAAATGTGAATAATACTTGCTTACCCCATCACTAGACCCTAAATTGTCATAGGTGCGGTTCGAGGAAGCAAAACATAACATTTATACCTACTGTTTGAACCGCACCCAGATAGGTGCTGTTCGAGGAAGTACTTGGGTGCGTTTCGCCTAGGTGCGATTCATTTAGGTGCGGTTCGAGGAATGCCCCATTTTTTGGGTCATTGTGAAAAAGTAGTTAATGTAGTATTATGCTATCGCTGACTTTATTTAAGATAGGTAATAATGTGTCCTTTAGTATTATTGTAGAACATTTTTTTAATTTCCGCCGCTCAAGCTATGAAAGACATTGGTTTTATACCTACCTAGTTGGTAACTACCTATCTAGTACACCTAGGGCTTCTTGGGTTACATTATTGATGTTTTAGTAGGGATCCCTCACCCCTAATTTTTTCCAGTAATAAAATGTAGCCTGTAGAGATACCTAGTCAGCTTTCTTTTGGTGAAAGATTTTTTTTAGGATGCCCGCTTTTTCAGATATGTACCTAAGTAAAAAAGTTAAATTAAGATAACCAACGACTCAAGAGCTCCCATTTCTTAATTTCGTTGGCATCAAGGTTTTTCTACTAGTTGGCCAGTTCCTTTGGTTTTTGAATAAATTTTTGGGTACCTACTTACCTAGTTCTCATTAAATAGTGATAGCGACCTGTTCTGATAATGAAGCCAAGGTCTATTCAACGGAACTTTTCAATAAATGGCCAATTAAGTTGAAACTTGGTTACCATACCTACTTAATTAGTAAGTGGCAGCCAGAGTTAAAAACACAATGACATGTTTGGACTTGCCTCTGACTACAACTTACTTATAGGTATTTTCGGAGCGTTCGCGTCGCGCGCGTCAAAATCTCAGATCGGGGCGCACTAGCTATAGGTAGGTACTAGTCGGTATTAGTGTAAAAAACATGCCAGTAAAGCAAAAACTACCTAGTCACTGCTGAACGTAGGTCTGTAATTTCATTAGGTTCCTACCTACCTACTAGGTGGTACCTCCGGTACTACGGCACCTATATTTCGTAGAGCGTTCTTCGGCCGTCACTTCACTACCTTGCTCTAGGGCGGCATCACCTACCTCCGCTAGGTATGATACCTACCTACCTACGTATTATATTATTCTGTGCACTTACCCAAGTACCTACCTACCTAGGTAGGTCGTGGGTGTAGGCTAGTATAGGTACCTAGATAGTATGTAGACCTACATAAGGTAGATAGGTATAGGTACCTACCTTGTACCTATACCTACCCACCTAATTTTGTGCAAACGCGGTTTTCGTGGTCTCGCGCCTCGCGCGTGAATCGCAGTCAGCGGCAAATCGGCTTTCATAGTACCTACCTAACTACCTATACTGTGATCCGTAATTTAAGCTTAAAAAATATTGTTTCTCAGTCTGATAATATGCATAGATTTTAATCAAACATCTTATAATCGGTAGTGTTTTGTTCAAAGAAACATTAAAAAAAATTTAGGATCTGTTTCGGCAAAATATTTCAATCCGGCTATTTAAATCTTCAGGTCTCTCGCCTACACACCGCCTGACAATCCAGCGCGCTCCATTTTCGATAGGTACCTAGGTACAGGTATAGGTATAATATAGTGCGCGTCACGCAAAAGGAACGCCGGCGCGCCGGAAAGAAGGAGAGGGGGTATGATATAAGCGCAAGAGTATTTTGTATTATTATCATCAACAGCCTAAAGAAGTCCACTGCTGGACATAGGCCTCCCCTATACGTTTCCAGGAAGAACGATTCCGAGACCTTTCCATCCACCGATTACCTACTTAGGTACCCGCGGTCCTAACAATGTCGTCAGGTCAGCCCATCGCATCGGGTAGGAGGGAGTCCCACGCTTCGTTTTCCTGTTCGTGGTCGCCGTTCGAGAACCCTTATTTGCCGATTCTGAGAGCTATGTGTCGGCTACCTGGGTTCTCCTACGGATTTCCTCATTTCTGATTCTACCTCGTAGTGAAACATCCAGCATAGATCTCTCCATAGCCCGCTGCATGTGCAACTTTGAGCTTGTTGACACAACCAGTGTTGCCAATGCTACGGATATTGCCGCGTTCTACGGCTTTCAGGCCAAAGAATCACAAAATCTACGGCTCCCAGCCGCATCCTTGTGGCCGTAGCAGAATCTACGGCTTTCTGCAAATTCTACGGTAATTAATTATTTCACGGGTTGTTTTGTTTTTAAATTCAAGATGGCGGCCAACGTACCGGCAAAATTTGCTCGCCATTTTGGATGGGAATTTTTGTAATTTCAGGCCCTTTATTTTTATTAACCCGACTGGGCTAATTTAGTAGGTATTTTCGCCGTCTGTGATGCCCGTTAGGTATAATAACAACAGTGTACCTACCTACCCAACCCACACATAAACAGCTAAAAAGGTATCTCGGTATCTAGGTACCTACCTACATAGAATTTTTACAAGGTTTTGAAACAGATTCAAGTTCAACCTAATCACAACCATAGCCTTGGTGAGACGAATGGTGCCGATAAAATCGATAGGTATGTAGGTACATAATGTATTTACTATATGTACAATGTTTTATTTTAAACTCAACGCTTTTTGTAAGTCGGTAGGTATGTATTGAAAATCCACGTTTGAAGTATTGTTTTTTTGTTTTGTGTTGTGCCTTATTTGCTTGGCAAAGTTGGCAACACCGCGGCACGGGTCCGTTCGGCCAATCAACTTTTCCCGCGCAATTTGTACCAAGCAAGCGTGGTGCGGAGTGTGTAACGCCATTTCCATTTGTGGTAGAAAAGCGAGCGTGCGTGAGCGGTTTAGTGAGCGGTTGATTTGATTTTCTTGGACTCCTGTGCTGCTGTGTATTTTCTTGTTATTAGGTACTTTGTGGAAGAAATGCAAGTGTAACGAAAATCTGTCAGAACAGGCATGTTCTGCTGTTATAGAACTTTTAGTTAGCTGGAATTTATCTCCCAGTGCTGTAAAAGCTATTATTGGTAAGTGAAAAAAGTCAATTTACAAACTTTTGTGTTGGTATGGCATGAGTGCGTGGTTGCATTGGGTTAATTTGGAGCCCTATTTTGTTTCAAGTATCACACCGTACCTAGGTAGGTACCTACCTAATTACTTTACCTATCATATTTTAAAACTAGAATGTAGGGTAAGGTACCCTACCTACCTAGTTAGGTACCTATCTTTGTTAATAAATTCATACCTACCTACCTTGCGAGCATCATCATTTTCATGGTTACAATTGAATACCTACCTAGGTAGGCTACTAATAAAACCAAATGTTCTAGATTGTTCTTAGCGGCTGAAGCCTTTTTCAGGTCCCCATCATTGTTTTCCCGTAGGATTATGAGGTTTTACTCGTTAGGGAGGAGTACCTAGGTATAACCTATCCAGCCCAATCTTTTAGACTCATCAAAACGAATCATTTAGCTTGAAAGGGTTTCTAGTCGCGGATTGGCTATAGGTAGCAATCCTTGTACCCGAGTCGAGGGTTACATAGGGCACATAGGGGGGTTGCAATTAGGGGTAGGTGGCAAGTCCTTCCCTTGAGTCCTTTTTTCTAGGAAATGAAAAAATTTACTTCACTTTTTCATGTAAATTACTAGGTACCTACAGTAGGTAGGTACTTAGTTAGGTTAGGTTTTTTTTAAGTGAAGAAAATTGGTAGGTAACCATATTTCATCTCCTAGGCAAAAGGGAAGGACTTCCTTTGAGAGAGATTAGGTTAGGGTTATTTTTTTAAGTGAAGAAGTTTGAAGTAAGAAGTCTGAACTGCCAGCCAGACAGAACTACTAGCGTGGGGGGCGGGCGCTGGCGCATCAGCCCACCCCCCGCGGCCGGCCGCCGGCTTCACAGACCGTTCGATGCTCGGATTGGACGCACGCAAGTTTTAAACCCGCACGAATACTAGTTTTCAGAACACAGTACCTACACAGTAGTAGTAATCCAGACCACCTAGGTAGGTACCTTCCTATACCAGTGTGATGTGAACATTGATTTGAAATAACAATAAATGTTTCTTATGTGAGTGTAAAATCTAAGGACGCGCGGACTCCATTTTGGTAACTAGGTATTTCCTTGCTTGATTCATAACGTATTTTCCATCCGTTTCGTAGGCGTCCCGTCATGGATGAACGAGACGACAATTTGCTGGATAGAAATTATGTTATGGAGTTACTGAATTCGTGGGGTATCTCTCAAGATACTCGGAGAGTTTTTCAAGGTAAGTTTCCAACTTATAAAATATTCACAATAAACCATGCACAACTCTGTGGAGATATCGATTTGCGTTTCCACCGCCAAACCTAGTGCATGTTTGACATTTTGAATCTTGTGCTGATGGTTATAAGGATTTTCTTGATTGTAAAAAATAGTTTGTAAGGATTGTGTGTAAGGGTTTTATTGTGAATGTTTTTAGTCGAAACGCGCAGTAAGAACCTACATTAAACTTGGCTCAATTTACGAGGTAGGTATACGTACCTACCTCTCAAAATACCTTCCTAGGTAGGTATACCCTTAGATAGGTACTTTTAGTAGATCTACACCTACCTAACTAGATACCCTACCTAGCTACCTATTTAAGATTAATAATTTTGTATATTTTCTGTTTTAGAGCATGATCTGGACATATTCTGCTTAGAAAATATATCGGACTCTGATATTAATGGACTCATACCAACAAACAAATTAGAAGATACAATTAAGTTTAATGCCGGCTTTTCTCAGTTCCGAAAAGAAAACAAATTATTGGTAAGTAGAGAGTAAGTAGAGTTAAGAGTAGTAGAGCTCTTTGTGAAGGGCTCGTCCGGGGAAGTACTACCACCACGCCATTTTCTGCCGCCAAGCAGCAGCGCTGTGTTTCGGTTTGAAGAGTGTGGTCGCCGGTGTAATTACAGGCACATGAGGCTTAACATCAGTATGCCTCAAGTTGATGGACGCTGGGCAGTGCATCGTAGGGCACGTTCCTATTGTGCGTGACCTACGGGGCAATGTTTTGTTTATAGGTGATGGTTACCACTTAACATCAGGTGGACCATCTGCTTGTTCCATCAGCTAGTAGTATAAAAAAAAAAAAAAAAAAAAAAGTAACCTACCTACCCACTTAATAACTACCTAAGTAGGTACCAAATACATATAGGTGCCTAAGTGCCTAGGTTAGGTACCTACTTCTTTTATTTTATTGAACCCACTTGCCACAGGTAGTACGCACAGGTACGTTTTTACAAAATGTTTTACTGGGATAATGAATACCTACATAGCGTTGACCACCACCGGTAGCCGGCGGTAGTCAGCTACCAGCCGCCACTGACAAATAGGTAAATAGGTATCTTTCATACATCTGAGCAAGCAGAGCACCGCCGCCGCGCCGCCCGCCTGCCCCGTTGCTAACGGCATCCTAGTTTGAATTCTTTTTTCATCTCATCTATTCGAAAAGAACGACTTGGTTCGCCTTTATGTGCACCCAAAGGTGCTGTTTTCTCTAAGAAACTATAAGTGCGCCGGAAAGTTTGCCGGAATTAACTTTGCGCCGGAAAGTTAATTCCGGCGCACTTTTTGAATTTGGAATATCTTCGCTTTAAGAGTCCGGTGACAGCGGCTCGCAATTTCGAGGTGCGATTGGCTATTATTTCATTTTATTTCATTTTGGGGAGGTTGTTTGAAATAATAACTCTAAAGAAACACGCATAAATACTGTTCGAACACAAATAATACAATAATATAAGGGAAATGTGCTTGAGTCAGAAATCATTTTGGTATTAGGTAAACGTAAGACCAAACATACTAATACCAAAATGATTTCTGATTCGGGCATGTTTCCCTTATATTATTGTATTATTTGTGTTCGAACAGTATTTATGCGTGTTTCTCTAGAGTTATTTTTTCAAACAACCTCCCCGAAATGAAATAAAATGAAATAATAGCCAATCGCACTTCGAAATTGCGAGCCACTGTCACCGGAGCCTTAAGGTCGCCTATGTACTTCATTTTTGTGCAATAAAGAATGTTCTTATATCTTATAATATCTTATTATATCTTATTATATCTTATATCTATTATCTTATATCTTATAGCTCATATGATATCCTATGATATCTTATGATATATTATGATATATTATGATATATTATGATATCTTATGATATCTTATGATATATTATGATAAATTATGATATCTTATGATATATTATGATATCGTATGATATCTTATGATATCGTAAGATATCGTATGATATATTATGATATATTATGATATATTATGATATCTTATGATATCTTATGATATATTATGATATCGTATGATATCGTATGATATATTATGATATCGTATGATATCGTATGATATCGTATGATATCTTATGATATCTTATGATATCTTATGATATCGTATGATATCTTATGATATCTTATGATATCGTATGATATCTTATGATATCGTATGATATCGTATGATATCTTATGATATCGTATGATATCGTATGATATCTTATGATATCGTATGATATCGTATGATATCTTATGATATCTTATGATATCTTTTGATATATTATGATATATTATGATATCTTATGATATATTATGATATCTTATGATATCTTATGATATCTTATGATATATTATTATCTTATGATATCTTATGATATATTATGATATCGTATGATATCGTATGATATCGTATGATATCGTATGATATCTTATGATATCTTATGATATCTTATGATATCGTAAGATATCGTATGATATCTTATGATATCTTATGATATCTTATGATATCTTATGATATCGTATGATATCGTATGATATCTTATGATATCTTATGATATCGTATGATATCGTATGATATCTTATGATATCGTATGATATCGTATGATATCTTATGATATCGTATGATATCGTATGATATCGTATGATATTTTATGATATCGTATGATATCTTATGATATCTTATGATATCTTAGGTCTATATCTTACCTTTTCTTATATCTTATCTTAATATATTATCTTAATATCTTATCTTATGTTGGTACCTACCTACCTAACACGACATTAATAAAATTGATTTTACAGAGCACATGTTTATTGGATACAGAATCTATTTCATCACGTGAGATAGAAAGACTTGAAACTCAATCGGGTGTCTCCAGTGGATGTGCCAACTCAGCCCAGACCTGTTCTAATCAAAAGGTTAGTGTCAGCCATATACCACAGATCATATTATAATACTATACTATTAATACCTACACAAAATATAATCTGAATTGACTTAATTAATAACAGTATTTTTAACCGACTTCAAAAAAGGAGGAGGTTTTCAATTCGAATGTTTTTTTTGTAGTTTGGCAAATCCTTTAGACGTTCCAAATGCTTTCTTGTTTTCGTTCTAGGTTATTCATAGTTCTAAACTATATAGATTTTGAGCTAATAGGTAGTAAAATTTGTAGGTAAAGTTGGTAATATCAGTGTAGGTAGGTAGGGTCATTGCGCTGGTTTCCAATTTAATACCGATTATTCTGTATTGATTTGCTTCTATTTCAGGAGACATATTATATTCCCAGTCGAAAATATGGCAGAAAGTCCTATATACCGGCCAGAGGCAAACTGGTCGACAGATACCATAATCAAAGGCGTGTGTTGAAAAAATGTACACCCAGAGCTTCAGTAATTGTTGAAGGTAACCCGATATTCTTCAAGTTGGCGCAATAATTTTAAGTACCTTCAAATTCAAGAACAGTAATTACGATTGGATTCATTTTTAGAAACACTTAATTCACCTACATTACCTGATTCATCGGTCGAGGATGAAGAAGAAAGAAAGCTGTGGCTCAAATTTAACAAAGAACCATGGGTTGAAATAACTGAGAAATGGCGGCTGTCATATAACCTACGAAGCCAGGATTTGTCAGCTAAGGGAAAAACTATTCAAGGCATCTGCAACGAGTGGCCTCTACTGAAGCCCAGCCTAGGCTACAAGCTCGTAAGTATTGTTACTGTTTTTATTTTTTAACAATAAGTTCCATGACAAAAGTTGTTTCATATTGATGGATACTCTCTGAAGTTTTTAGTTTTTGATTTATATATATTTATTTTCAGATTGAATCCGATTTTGACGTTGTACATCAAAACTGCGACTTAAAGTTGTTTAAAAAATGGCCAACGTTTTCGGAGAAATCATTACAAGTCTTCAAAAAAATAAAATCGTGAGAAGAAACGCTGAAGCTTCTAGAAGACGATCCAACTGCAGGTAAGCTAACATTCCAGTTTTCTGTGGCTGTGGATAGTGGATACCATGAGTTTTTGACAAACTTAAATCCCAAATGACCATTGCAATTTGTCAGATTATGACAGACTCATCTTGTATCAAAAGCCCCGCAGCTCGCTATGGGCCTGTCGTGTTAAAAATAATATTTATAAATTATAGCTGTAGCTGATACCCGCGTATCGTTTATTTAGTAGATCTGCATATTTCGTTGTCTATAATTTAATTTTAGTTTTTGACTTTTTACAGTTTTATAATACCTATTATTACATAGGTATATAGAAGATGTTGTATAAGTAGCAAAAATAAACATAATTTTTTTTTTACAGATGTCAGGGACTATGTCTTCCTGAAAGTTTTAAGTACAAGAATGCCTCCCACTGTTAAAGTGGCGTAGAAAAGTGATAATAAATATAGTAAAAAGAAAAACTTATATAAACCCAGCATAGCTGAATCGAGACGAACATCTGGCGAAAGGACTGAAGTGCCAACCAGTGATAATTGCGGTAGGGCCATCAATGAAAGAAGTGACTGAATTTTACGTAAAGTTTGAAAGTATCATGTACAAAATTGATACTTTACTCAAAGCTGTAGATGTATGTTTTAAAATAATACATGTTTTCAACGCAGAATACCCGATAGAGGCTATTAACGTATGGACGTTTGTCCAAAAATACTTTTACGAAATCGATTGCAAATCAGATAGGAAGATTTCAAGCGTAGCTAGTTTCATCTCGGACCTTTCGTAGGTAAATGGAACACATAAATGTATTTCTGTTTTGTGTGTTCTGCTGGTTTAGACGATTACAAAGCTCTTTTTTCACACTTGATATGTTGCCATCAGTTAGGCCCTAAGTCACTGTAAACAGTATAACTGTACCAGAACATTTTGACATATTCGCTCATTTCGTCGTCACATAATTACCTCTCATGTTACAACACCGAATATACCTTCTGAAGTTTCTCCACAAAACTGCGATGATATGAATAGTATTCAGCTTTCGTGTAGTAGTCTAAATATAAGTGATAACATTAACAATGTTGATATTACTGCTATTGAAAATTGCAGTAACATCAAAGACAGTTTTCAAAACTGTACGTCTGCTTTCGCACTTTCACTATATAGTAATCCTACAATCAATCGTAAATGTGCCCAAGAAGTAATTAATAATGTTTCAAAGCAAATAACCGGAGTTATCAGTAGCATGCTAACTGATTTACTGCCTATACTCTATTGTTAGGGGTAGAAATTTGCGACATCATTCCTAAAGATGGAAATTTGACAAGTTCATTAAATTATATTCATTTCAATGGTATTAAATATACGCCTGGTATGATTTTAACAATTTCTAATGAAAACGGCTATCACTTTTTCATGATTAAATTTATTTTTGTATCGACTTTAGAAACAAGCATTTAGATTTTATCGAAAAAAATTGACTGTATTGGATTTAATGAACTTTTACAAGCATTTCATCTTAAGGGTCCGGTGACAGCGGCTCGCAATTTCAAGGTGCGATTGGCTATTATTTCATTTTATTTCATTTCGGGGAAGTTGTTTGAAAAAATAACTCTAAAGAAACACGCATAAATACTGTTCAAACACAAATAATATAATAATATAAGGAAAATGTGCTTGAGTCAGAAATCATTTTGGTATTAGGTAAACGTAAGACCAAACATACTAATACCAAAATGATTTCTGATTAGGGCATGTTTCCCTTATATTATTGTATTATTTGTGTTCGAACAGTATTTATGCGTGTTTCTTTAGAGTTATTCTTTCAAACAACCTCCCCGAAATGAAATAAAATGAAATAATAGCCAATCGCACCTCGAAATTGCGAGCCGCTGTCACCGGAGCCTTAATTTCAATGTACCTGGTAAATGGAAGTTGATACAACCAGAAAACCTTATTATTGCTCCGACATTTTCTCATGTAATGTGTAATGGAGATTCTTACTGTAGAGTTAAGTTCATTTAAATATAAAATAGTGATGTTTGAAGTGCGGCCATAGATCGAGTAGACCTATATGTACCTACAACGCTAATGGAGAGGTTTCGTAAACGGCAGAATCAATTGTTAATTTTTTTGATTTGATTTTGATTTAATTAAAGTAACGCCGTTTGTCCACCAACGCCGGTTCCGGCACGACGCCGGTATTGCATTTCCTTTCGGCACGGCACTTATGCCTTGGTAGTGCATTACCGGTGCCGCGCCGGGATCGGCGTTGGTGGACAAACGGCCTAATAGTTTTTTATTTCGAATCGTGTCATACCTACTAGTTAAGTAAATATAATTTAACAGATTAATTTTCAAAAATACATATTAATATCGTTGGTAAATTGATAATTTTTTTGATTTAATTTAATTAATAAACTAATCTTAATAAGCATAATTTGTATCATTTATTACTTTCCCGCTACCCTTATTAAATAGGTATTTCTTTAAATCGTAACATTTAATCATTTGTAAATATAATGTCATTTTATAATTAAGTAGGTATATTATTGTATTTTTTGTTTATTTGCTGTGTGTATTTTGCTCCGATTTTTTTTCTTGTACATTTTACGAACTGGTTATTGATTTATGCATTTTCTTTCGTTTGTTTATATAACGTTTACTTTGGTATGTTCTACTTAGAAGTAGTGTATGCTCTACTTGGAAGTAGTGTGTGCTATTTACAGTATTCTAAAATGTTTTGTACCTATAACTTTTACTTGCTGACTTATCTATAATTCACAAATATTTGTTTTTTATGATACCTACACCTGTTTTCATGTTTTAGTTGCTCTAAATCTGTTAGGTAATTGGCAATATTGACCTGTCGGAACAAGATTGCTATTACCCAAGAGGTTTATTATAAAGCAGCTAAAACAGGCGCGTGTCATAAATACAATATGGGTGAAATATACTAAAGTGACCAAGTAAAACAACAGTATGTACAAATTTACTAGGGTTAAATTTACAGAATTTGTAAAGTAGATTATACTAAAGTAATACCTGTAAAACATACGAAAGCAAATGAGTAAGTAAACAAACCGATTTCGTAAAATGTACAATATTAATAATAGTAATTTATATGAAACTAATTTCGCAAAAAATACAATATGAAATAGGTATATTATACAAAACAGATTTATTAAATATTACAAAACTAGTGAATAAATAGTATGATAAAATATACAAAGCTGACTATAGCAAAATATACTAAATATGGCTCGTAAATTATACGAATCCAATTGATTGAATGTTACAGAAGTAGGTGTCGTTAAACATCGTATATTCTACAAAATACATTAGTCAAATATACCAAACTAACTATAGGTAAAAATACTAAAGACTACCACTAAATTGTACGAAACATATTAGTTAAACATTACAATATTAGGTTCAGTACATAATACAAAATTTTGTATGTAGAATATACGAAGCAGATAACAGTAAATAATACGAAACATAAACCTTAAGATAAACGAAACAGAATCAGTAAATATTACAAGACTAGAATCGTAAATTTAACTTTGTATAAGGAATAATATATACAAAACGAATTTGATATAAAATACTAAACGCATAGAGCCAATTTCACTAAATATTTATATAAATATTACTAAACTAGTATCATACAAAACACTACACTCTGTTCGTAAACTATACGAAACGTAATCAGTAAATAACGAAACATGTTTCGTATATTATACAGTATTGGTAGGTTATTACTATACATAAACCTTTAGCAAAAAATACGAAACGAATTAGGTCAATTCTACTATATTAATTTCATAGATGATACAAAATTACTTCGTAAAAACTACTCATTTGGTTTCGTTTATTTATGAAACTAGTTTAGTAATATTTACCAGTTAGGTTTTGTATAAAAGGGATATTAAATTGTCCCTACCACAGGTCCAATTTTTACAATTTAATAATGTTGATAGTACAGTTTTATATTTCGTATTTATTTACTATATTAGTTTTGTAATTGGCCTACCATTATGTGTTTAGTAAAATCAACAACGTAAGTGTGTAGGACCGTTTTTAACCCTTTTCTTTTGTAAACATTACCACGAATTTAGTAAAATCAACGATTATATTTTTTCAGTGTACCCTGTGTGATATCCTTAATTCCAAATACCATATCTAAGTTGTTTGACCAAACTTTACTTCTTCAAACAAATAAATAACGCTGGAAAATCCACACATCAGCACCATCTATCCCCAAAGTAAGCTACTCAAAGCTTTTGTTTTGGGTAACTTAACTTGTGTGGTGATAACTGATATAAGTAATACATTATATACTTACATAGATAGATGTTTGTTATTATACATAGAAAACAGCCAGACCAACGGAACAAATTTCTGCAGATCATACACAAATTTGTTCCGAGGCGGGAATCGAACCCGCAAACTCAGCGTCCCAGTCGGAGTCTCGCCCGCTGCGCCACTGAGGTCGCTAAGACAACTAAGCCCTTGCTCACACTAAAGCTAATTATACCCGCGATCCCAATTTAAACATCACGATAATACTTCAAAGTGTTTGAACAAGTAAATATTCAAAACAGATATCCTTTTTGAATTTTCTCGCTTGAAAACGTGACAGAAATACAGAAGGCGCACATTTCTTGGAGAGCCTCGTAATTTTGACGGGTGTTCTTTTTGGCACAGTATTGAGGATAAGCAGTAGGGAAGGGAAAGTACCTTTAAAAGCAAGCTAAAACATGTGTAGTGATGTTGGAAGATCAATATAGGTATCTTCCAACAGTGCATAAACTGTTGGAAGACGAACGACGACAGGGAAAAAATGATCTGATCTGCAAAGCAAAGAAATGAACAATATGTTCATTTCTCTTGTTGCGTTATGTGTAAATGTAAATTATTTATTTATTTTATTGACAAAGATTTCTTAAAATGTCTCAAAAAAATATTATTTATTTCCAATAAGATCCAAAAAAGGTAACGTTGTACTAAATGCTCTAAAAAGATATTCAGGTTCGTATTATGGCTCCACCTTAATTATCTGCACACGTTTCATCCTGCTAGTTTCTGTTTAGAATTTCTTAACGATCTTTTTTACTAAAAGATTTGAGGAATTTTTTGCAACTGGAGTTTTAGTCAAAGTCTTTTATTTTCTGTCATAGTCGTTTCTTTCTAAATGTGTAAAATTAAAGCATATTTACTGTTGTTCATTATACTGTTCCTTTAGGCTGCAGACTCAGGCTGGTCAATCTCCAATCTGCCGTAAACTGACTTAATGGGACAAGGTTTTATTGCATCAAATCAGATGTTTCTAAGCTTAGGATATTCCAAGTTTGTAGATGGGAAGATCCAAAAACGGCCGTAAAAATGAGAGCGTAGCGTTGGCCAGATGCGTTCTAACATATTTTTCCTGGAGCTTAAAAAGTTTTTTAGGATCGAGTTGGAGTGAGCTTGGCTTTATAGGAATCAATCGATGAAAAGAAGTAGCGTAGATTGCATGGTCGTTACTGATGGATTGACTGAATTATTTCTAGGTTTGGTCACGTGGAACTGGCACGGAGAGTCATCTAGCTTTAAGACGCTTCAAAGTGATACTTGTGATTGTTAAAGTACCTTTTGACCTTGACTCTGAAACCAGCAACGCTTCGAGCGGTCATTTTTTTATTATTTTAACTAAGACTAAGTGCAGTGCCAATAATCTGATCGGTTATTGAAATCGGGTGTTATTATAAATGTAAGGTTACATTTTAAATTATTTCTACGTTTCTATCTCAGTGGTGCAGCGGGCGAGTCCGCCTGCGACGCAAGAGGTTGAGGGTTCGATTCCCGCCTCGGAACAAATTTGTGTACGATCTGCAGAAATTTGTTCCGTTGGTCTGGGTGATGGTGTATAGTTAAAATTATCTATCTTTGTAAGTATATAATGTATTTAATATATCAGTCACCAAGTACCCATAACACAAGCTCTGAGTAGCTTACTATGGGACTAGATGGTGCTGTGTGGATTGTCCAACATTATTATATTTTTTTATCTATTTATCTGTTTCTTGTATGGTGAGTATATGCCTATACTCCTTTAAGGGTAAATTTTAAAGGATGCCTTTCAACCTACAGTTTCTTTCAGAGAAGCAATAAGAATAAATTTATCGTAACAAAGCGCGTGTCGAGGACAGGCGTCAAAACACGAAACATTTGATACTGACAGCCATGAAGCCCGTTCCACACATCCACGGTATTTGAAAACGAAGAAGGTAACATGAATTAATGTGCAAACAAACCAACAACAAACACTGAGCATCGGCTAAGTGAAGAGTTTCATCACTTACATTATTTTGGTGCTATTATACACATGAAACACACTTCTGAAGCTCAAAGCTTTGCTCCAAGAATGTTGATATTCCTATTAAGTTACCGGGTAAATTCTTACTAAAATAATGTCTAAATTTCAGATTTAGAGGCAAGTTTGACCGAACAATTTTGGCACGCATTTTTTTAGTTGGATAAGTGGTAGTGCATTTAGTTAACATTTAAGCTAAACTGCCGGTAGGCTATTTGAGCAAAATCTCATAGATAGGTATATTTTTAAACTATTACAAATTTCGCTCAATAAACCAACACTGTGAAAATTGTGGCAGAAAAAGAAGGCTCTCATAATGTTCTTCCGTAAATGTGTCAAGAGCTTTAATAATATATTCTTTAGTGAAAATTGCATCATGCCGGTGATATAAACTAAAAAAAAACAGGTACTGGCTCAGAGAAAACTTGCTGTTTCCTGCCACCAAACATAGTTGCCGTTTTTCGCTAATTAAGAGTTAAAACATAGCAAATCATTTTTGAAATATAAAATCTACATTTACGAAACTACAAAAATGAAAGAACTCAATGTATAAAGTTTTGTGAAATTGGAAAATTACCTGAAAAGCAAACTGTCGTGAATTATGTATTTTGCACTGCTTTATGGCAAAAATGCTAAATAAGAAAATGCACAGAACAAAATGTATCGTACATAGGCGAACCTAATGCTAGAGAGCATTCTCTTCTAGTTAACCTTTGTGTAGTTTAGAAAAAACCGAAAGGTAGTGCACAAACATGAACGATAGGGAGTTATTTTCTACAATAGTAATTAAACAAAAATACTAACCCACGTTTCTGAAAGCCCGATCAACACTAATCGGCTGTCAAGTCACTTGCTATTTCAGCTTTTACTTCAAATTAGATAGACATAGCAAGTGACTTGACAGCCGATTAGTGTTGATCGGGCTTTCAGAAGCCCGGGGTTAGTATTTGATATAAAAATATTAAAATAATTATGTATAGGTACATAATCTAAATATATATAACTCAAAAGTGACTGACTGACTGACATAGTGATCTATCAACGCACAGCCCAAACCACTGGACGGATCGTGCTGAAATTTGGCATGCAGGTAGATGCTATGACGTAGGCATCCGCTAAGAAAGGATTTTGATCAATTCTACCCCCAAGGAGATAAAATGGGGGATGAAAGTTTGTATGAAACTTTGAATTCCTTGGCGCGAGCAAAGCCGCGGGTTCAGCTAGTAAGATATAATATCACTACAAGTATATTCTTTATTTATTATCTACGTTCATCGCACAAATGTTTGTTCTCGATGGGAATCAAACCATGCAGGCTGTCAAACTGTCAAAAAAAAACTACGTGGCTCTACTGTAAATAACAGGAATATAAAGATCCAAGCCTTCAAAGCTCTTATCCGTGATCACCAGTGCAACGAGTCGGTAAAACAGACTCAAATCAAACTGCCCCACTTCCTACAAAGGAGTTAATCCACGCTCCGGTACACACAAAGCCGATAACATATTCTTTTAGTTGCTAAATAAAAGTTTCATTGCATATAAAAAGCCTATTCGGATAAATACGATTATGGTCGAATAAAATCTCTTTGTTGTGATTTTATTTGAGTGCTAAATTGGCGCTTTCCGCTGTAGCAACATTGTGGTTTTATGGCTTCTGTAGTGAAAGTACTTGTTTTTTAGCTCAGAAACTGTTTTAGAGGTCTGTAGAATAAGAAGTATCATCTAACCCTTAAGTTCTAGCCCAGTGACGTCACGTTCTGTGGTTCTTGTAATGAAATAACCTTATTACCTATAGAGCACTGGTGGTCTAGTGGTAACGACCCTGCCTTCCGATCCTAAGGTTAGTAGTGGGTTCAAAACCGGTCGTGCAGTCCACTAATATTATTATTATACTAGTTGCCTCCCGCGATTTCACCCGCGCAGATTTAAATCCCAGTATTTCCACGGGATAAAAAGTAGCCTATGTGCTATTCCAGATTATAATCTATCTGTCTGCCAAGTTTCATCCAGACCCGTTCAGCCGTTCCGGTGTGAAAGAGTAACAAACATCCATCCATACTCACAAACTTTCGCGTTTATAAAATAGTAGTAGGATGGAAGCGTATGTACGAGGAGACGTAAATAAAAGCAGTGTGGCAACAATGTGTAATAGTTAATCAAATTCAAAGAAAACACCTTACAAAATAGTAGAGCTCTTTGTGAAGGGCTCGTCCGGGGAAGTACTACCACCACGCCTTTTTCTGCTGACAAGCAGCAACGCTGTGTTTCGGTTTGAAGAGTGTGGTCGCCAGTGTTATTACAGGCACATGAGGCTTAACATCTGTATACCTCAAGTTGATGGACGCAGGGCAGTGCATGCACGTCCCTATCGTGTGTGACTTACGAGGCAATGCTTTGTTATAGGTGATGGTTACCACTTAGCATCAAGTGGGCCATCAGCTTGTTCCATCAGGTAGTTGTATTAAAAAAAACCCACTGACGATCACCTCAACTTCAAACTTCATTAAGCCATGCCCTCATTTCAAACTTAGTTCATAACAGTTTAAAATTTACAGCGAGCATGATGTAAAATGGAGGTCTTACCTGTAATTACGAAGAGCCCCCACAAGTGTAGTAATGCGATCAAATTAGGCGCAACACAAACTTCCTGCACGCCACTATGAGGGCCTTATTTCACAAAGATTCCAGGGTCCTACACCCTCTATTTAACCGATCTCAAAGAAAGGAGGAGGTTCTAAATTCAACTGTTTATTTATGTTTGTTACCTCATAACTTTTAACTGGCTGGTGCTTGTCTTGTGGTACCATTTTAATTATGGTCAGATCTGACGAGCAATTTTTGAGAGAGTATGAGTGTATTTTGCGATGTATTTATAGTCAGTTTTTTCTTGAAAGAGCTATTACCATAGCACTGGTCGCCATCGGCAGAGAGTTCATCCTCACACTTTGGAGCCAGGTGGTCGCGAACCGTTCGGTTCCAGAGGAACTTCCTCCCGTAAACAAGAAGGGCGTTTGGCAACGCGCTAGTGATTCCTCTGGCAGGAGTTCTTTATGCTCCGAATTAGCAAACTGAAGTGGCAGTGGGGCAGTCATGTCTGCCGAAGAACCGGTAACCGCTGGGGTAAACGAGTTCTTGTGGAGACCACGTCTAAGCAAACGTAGTGTAGGACGCCCTCCGACTAGATGGAGTGACACTTGCGCAGAAATGACGGGCAGCAACTGGATGGGAAGACCCGAAGACCGGGCTCAGTGGCGCGCCATGGGCGAGACCTATGTCCAGCAGTGAAAGGAGATTGATCATGATGATGATGATGATGATGATGATGGTGGTGGTGGTTATGATGATGATGATGATGATGGTGATGATGATGATATGCTACGGTAACTACTTCCCATCGGGTCGTGAGCTTGTTTGTCTACATTGTTGTTTAAAAAAATTACCTGCACGTATTGCTATTCTGTACCAGCACCCATCACAGTTGTTTAGTTGGAGGCTTACAGTGTTTGTGTCTCGTCTTGTAGACCAGTATCATTGTTATTATTAAATTAGGCCCGCCACACTATGCACTCTAAGATACGCGTTCATTAGGCAGCGTTCATTTAGAGAACACCCTGTGACCTACATGCTGGCATAGCACATGTGGTACAAGTTAGAAAAGATTTAGTGGGAGTGACCCGCCTTCCGATGGTAAGGTCACAGGTTTCAATGCTTGTCTAGGTTACGACTCAGATGTTTTTTAAAGCTTTATCCTGATCAGTTTAGTAGAATAGAGTAGGAAAAGGTTATTTTGCGACAAAAACAGAGTAGATAATAGTAGTATAATCAACACAAAAAAGACGTGGTTGAAACTACAAACTTTCCGACATGTCAAATTCAAATTCAAAAATTTAAAATCACAAGGATCATCTTGAATTTCTTGTCGGGAACATAGTTTCGAAATTAACTATTTCTGAATTAAAATTTACATATTCGTTCCTACTAAGTGTTATTGTAAACAGTGAACGTCTAACAGTATCATTATTGTGAAGCTATCTGTTTAAACTACGCTTTTCAAAACGCTCAGAAAAGCTTGTAACTTGTACCAAATACTCAGACTCGAAGCATGAGTTGCCTTTTAGTCCGACATAGTGCAGTTTTGTAGGGGTGTGCAGCCTACTAGGTAGTGGCATGTATCACTAGACGCCAACAATTTAAAATAGGCTTTACACGGCCTACCTTAAACTCTGTTTTCAATTGCCAAACAGAATGGCAATTTTTGACAGTTTTAACAACATAGTTGGTAGTAGATCTGTCTTTTGATGTTTCGTAGGCCGTGGATTCGATCCCCACCGAGAACAAACATTTGTGTGATGAACATAGATGTTTGTTCTATATATATTATATAACACCCAGACATGTGTTATATAATAATTATTATAAGTAGGTATGTATTTACAAAAAAGTATATAAGTTGTATATCAGCTATCTGAGTCCCATATCACAAGACAAAGTCAAAATGTATATTCAATAAAACCACAAGGATCACTTAGAAACATCTTAAAACTATAGTCTGTCAAATGAAAGTAGACACCTAGTAGACACTAGTAGACACTTTGACAGTAGACAGTTAGACACCTAGTAGACACTTGAGCCTAGAGTCACCTAGAGTCTGTCAAATGAAAGTAGACACTGAAAATTCGCGCCAAATTCAAAAAATATTAGCGTGGCTGCGTTGCTACGCTAGTATGTAGAAAGTTTGTAAGTATGGATGGATGAATGGATGTTTGTTACTCTTTCTGAACGGATCTGGATGAAACTTGGCAGAGAGATAGACTATAGTCTGTAATAGCATATAGGCTACTTTTTGTCCCGTGGGAATACCGGGATTTAAACCTGCGCGGGTGAAACCGCGGGTCGCAACCAGTATTACATAAACCTACTGATATAAATACGCTAAGCTTTATTTATTCCCTTATATAATCACATAATAAAGATATACATGAGCAAACTGATGTTATATTATGTTGATACTAAGTACTTGGATGGACTGGCAATCTGCCAACTGTACTGTTCTGACCAGAATATTAAACGCTATTTAGGGAATATAAAATTTTAGGATTCATAAATGATGGTTTGTAACAGGTAACAACAGCTTTTATGGAGGTACAGTCAGTAACGAAAGTGGATGAACATACAAAATTCCAATAATAAAAATGAATTGGGTTTACCATTAGCCTCAAATTAAGATAAGCTTGCACCATGATACTAACTACTGCAAAATGTGGGTATGTGCCAAATGTAATGTTTGGACGTACCTCTGACTACCCCCCTTAGACATCCTCAAAGAATCTTGAATTAGTACCTACTTGGTACTGGGAGATCTGAAGGGATATCTACCGTGCCTGGGGATCAAAGTCGTGAAGCTGTTTCAGTTTCAGTTTTGCACCATGAGAACAATATCATTCATTTATACTTTTTATTTGTATTTGTAAAAAAATTACAAAAAGGTGGGCTTTAACAATTTTCTATCTGACCACCTTATAGGTAGATAATGATGTTGGCTCGCTTTAATCCAATTACTATTATAAACGCGAAAGTTTGTAAGAATAGATGGACGGATGGATGGATGTATGTTTGTTACTCTTTCACGCTGGAACAGCTGCACGGCTCTGGATGTAACTTGGCAGAGTGATAGATTATAGTCTGGAATAGCACATAGGCTATTTTTTATCCCGTGAGAATACCGGCATTTAAATCTGCGCGGGTGAAACCGCGGGGCGCAACTAGTACAAACATACACCTACAAATACATATAATAGTTTATGAAGTGTTTACTTGTTCCTTTATTAAAAAATATAGTGAAAATCGTTAACTAAAACCCCAAATCAGAAATGGTATAGATCCCATCATTTTATCTCAATTATTTATTTCCTAATTACTAATTATTAATTACTAACTACTGCAAAATGTGGGTATGTGCCAAATGTAATGTTTGGACGTACCTCTGACTACCCCTCTTAGACATCCTCAAAGAATCTTGAGTTAGTACTTGGTACTGAGAGATCTGAAGGGATATCTACCGTGCCTGGGCATCAAAATCGTGAAGCTGTTTTTTTTTCTTACTTCCTAAACTTGGATCATATTATTTGTTCATCCACAGACGGCCAGTCACAGTGAAAACAGGGTTGTACTCCATATCATAGCATGCTCCAAGATACTTTCATATATAGCGCTCTATTGAGACTTAAAAATAAGGAAATAATAATGTGAAGACATTTATAGCTTATGTCAATTACAAACATAGCAAAACTTGACTATGGGAGCAAGATGATTATGGATTTCTTTAGGCATAGTGTGTGTCACGCAAAAAGAACGCCGGAGGAGGAGTGGGATGGTGCGAGTCTTTTGTATGCGCAAAAACATCCCCTCCACTGCTTACGAGCGTTCTTTTTGGTTGAGGTGCCCTGTACATTAATTTTAATTATTCTGTAAATTAATTTTTTTTAATCTTCCAAAAAAAATTTTATTTAATTATTTTTTTATAATAGGTAACTTAAATTCTGTCAAAATAAATGTTCTTAAATATTTTTTACCTATAAGTAATTGGTGAAATATAACTGTATATTTGAAATATCCAGACACAGAACCGACATAATAATTAGTTAATCACATTTTTTTGGTTGACAAATAAAAAGACAGAGCAACCGACAGAGATGAGGACAGTCAAAAACCCGTTTTTTGTTAAGACCGTATTTGTTAATGCTATTGCTGATGCGTGTGTGTATATCTAGTGTTACATGAAGATGTCGTAATAAATTCCTATGTAGCGAGGAAGTTTGAATTACTTCTCTATTGAAAATCACCAGAGATCGGGCGAATTGGGAACTCATAATGCCCTTATTCAAAAAGATGTTACGCCTGTAAGTAATGAGATGCAGTCATAATTTAAGAGATTATAGTTTGTTGCATTTTAATACTTAGTGCTGTGCAGTCCGATAATTAGTGTGCATGTGCATTGAGTGAAATACCATCTGAAAAAAAAAATACTAGTCATTTGGTAAATACTCTGAAACTATTTGGTTAACCGATATGGTAATTTGTTAAAGCATAAAACAAAATTTATATCGTATAACGTGAGATCACTCAGTTCTCACACACAACTGTCAAAATTTACAAACATTGAGTTTATACCAAATTATTAGTATGCTTAGAATTAAGTCAAACGTTAATAGATAATTTAGTAAGTTTCAAGTCACCTAGTGCCATATTTAAAAATTAACAATTGAACTACTACTCAATCCTCCAATTTCACAAAACCCGATTTCTTATTAACTAACCAGTTACTCACTATCAATAACCATATATTAATCAATTTGGTTTTTTTTTATACAACTAGCTGATGGAACAAGCAGATGGCCCACCTGATGTTAAGTGGTAACCATCACCTATAAACAAAACATCGCCCCGTAGGTCACGCACAAAAGGAACGTACCCTACGATGCACTGCCCTGCGTCCATCAACTTGAGGCATACTGGTGTTAAGCCTCATATGCCTGTAATTACACCGGCGACCACACCCTTCAAACCGAAACACAGTGTTGCTGCTTGGCGGCAGAAAAAGGCGTGGTGGTAGTACTTCCCCGGACGAGCCCTTCACAAAGAGCTCTACTACTCTTAAAATAATAGTAGTTTTGGGTAAGGTGAAGCATTATCGTTTAAATTAGCATGATTGTTTAGTTAACATCGGTAAGCAAGCTTTCTTCATAGCAAGGTTTATTGACGAACTCGATCGTCAATATTTTATTATTATCTCGTGTCTAACGCATCTTAGTGAATAAGGGGACCAAATCGCAATTCGCCTGGTTCGCCCAATTCAAGGGGAAAGTTGGAACTACACGTGAGCACTTTTCTTCGGACAAGTTCGGACACGTTTAGTACAAGTTGAGATTTAGAGTGTGTCGCTGTAATGATTCATTTCGTTGTGGAATCGGTTGAGTTCTGAGTTTAAAACTGTTTCGAATTTTGCATTTCACAATCACACTGTCTGTATGCGAGATGAAAGTTTATAGATAAATATTTATCGATAAATATTTATAGATAAATATTTATAGATAAATATTTTTCTATAAACTTGCAACTCACATAATTATTATATTGCCAACATGTACACATATACAATCAGTATATAATACGAGTACTATTTCATTTATTTATTTCTTTAGTGTTAGTGTTTTGGGAAAGTAGTTGCCATAGCATGTAGTGGTTTTGGTTAAAAGAACGCTAAGGCTAAAGCTAAGCTTAATGCTAAGGCTAAAGGTTCCTTTTTGCATCACAAAATGCCCAACCTATATTCAAATATTGTATTGCTGTTATATTGTATTTTTTGTGTATTGCAAATAAAACTTATTGTATTCTATTCTAAAGCTAAGGCTAAGGTTATGACTTGGTCAAATAGAACCCATACATATTACATTTTTTATTGTCTTTTTAGAATAAAAAAAATCTTCCACGCTGATCGTCTAAAATGCAAAAGACCTGACTTCATAACACATTCTCACAATACCCAAGAGGGCGCTAACGTATAGCCAACGCCTAGATACTTGGCAGGAACAAAATGGTACAAAAAGTCCAATTTTCAGCACGTACCGAACGTTTTTAATACCAACGCCGTCCAGGCTTTTGAAATAACAAGTGTATGTGAAGAATCATTCTACTACTACTTTTTCACGTAATATTATTAGCCTGAAAAAAGTTACTACACTGGAAACAATACAACACTAACGATATATATAATTTCACTGTAATTTTTGTGCCGCATTATTTTTTGACAGCTTTCGCAGCTCAGTTGGTAGTAGCTCTGCCTTTTGTGTCATGGGCCATGGGTTCGATGCCCAGCGAGAACAAACATTTGTGTGATGAACATAAATGTTTATTCTCTGTCTGGGTGTTTTTTATTATTATAAGACTATGTATGAATTTACAAAAAAAGTATGCTTTGGCTTAGTTTGGCGAGATCATATTTTATTAATATTATTTATTTGTTTATTTTTCTTATTACTAGAAAGACACGACACGAACCTGCTGTATCTATCTCGATTCCATATTATTATTATATGGTTGCCGTAGTCATCGATTTTTTTTTATATTCTAGCTTATGACACAATTGAAGTCGTAATCATGTATAACAAAAAATGGCCGTGTAAGTCACGTGCTAAAGGAACTTGCTCTTACGATGCATCGCATGTTCGCATGTGCCTGTAATTACACCGATAACCACATACTTCACACAGCAACGCTTCTTGACGGCAGAAATAGGCACGGTAGTATAGTATATCTGTGGTGAAATGAGGCACATGACTTAAGTAGGCCTTAAGTTGATGGACGCAGCGCCGAGCATCTTAAAGGGCAGCATACGGCGCGCCGCTATCTCGCTCGCACATTGAACATATTTTAAGATATAAAATCATTGAATATAGATAACTAAAATCGCAATCGGTTAAGTTGTTGCCAATGACATTACACAGATTTAGCGAAAATTAAGTTTCGATTCAAGCAATTTTTCACAATAATTATGGGATTTTATATTTTTCTAACTTTTATGTATGAAAACTGTTTATACATGACAAAATGTTCACCGGATCGATGTCCGGTGCATGTTCACACTTTCATTATCACACCATACACAACCGCGAATTCGGCGAAAAAAACGGTCCGTTGTCCGGTGAATACAATGGACATCTACACTACAAGCGCTCATAGTAATACGGTCCCGTTTTACCCCTTGGGTGCGAATCCCTAAAATCGGATAGATAGCGTAAGAGCGCTTGTAGACGTCCGTTGTTTTCACCGGACAACGCACCGTTGTTTTCGCCGGATTCGCGATGTATGATTTACAATGAAAGTCTGTACATGCACCGGACAAAGTGTTCGCCGGACCTATATCCGGTGCATGTACACACTTTCATTATAAACCATACACCACCGCAGAATCCGGTATAAACACGGTCAGTTGTCCGGTGAAAAAAACAGACGTATACAAGCGGCCTTACTATGAGATAAAAAAGGAGTTAGACTATTAAAGTAAGTTCAAGATAGCCGTACATCGATGTAGCTCTTTCCATTTTATTTTTGTTCCGTAGTTTTCTTTATTACCTCCCAAATGGCAACTTTTATCCGTAAGCGGATACCTTATTCCGAACTCTTTCATTTGTTTAAAGGCTTTTTAATGAAAATTGCCTTGCGAGCTATCGAGTGGTACAAAACGTTTAAAGTGTTCTGTTTTAAGTAATTTAAGCTTGATTAAAACTGTACTTACCTATTTGCGATACTGTAAGACACTTTGAGATTTATTCTTGCTCGTGTTTTTGTTGCTTGCTTTTGTTTAGATTGTATTTTATTTATCTATTTATTTATTCTTTCTTAGATTCACAGTTTTCTTATTGTCTAATATAAACTATATAATATACATTGTGCATAAACCAAAACGAATCTACATTTTATAAGCAACTTATGTAGGTAGGTTTTGTTTCCTAAATTGATTATGGCTATTTTAGAACACGGAGTAGTGATAGCGCAGCCTGATTACAATATCGTGGATTCAAATCCGTTCGTTCACCAATGGATTTTTCCGACATGGATTGCCGCTACCCGATGACTGCATGTCTTTTTAGGTTTTTGGGTTGATAATGATGATGATGTTCCACGATACTTTATATAGTTAAGTATAAGTAGTTACTAGATATAAGTTACTTTAACCACCGTTTTCTGATAGCCCGATCAAAATCAATCGGCTGTCAAGTCACTTGTGATCTTTATCTAATATGAAGTAAAATTTAAAATAGCATGTGACTCGACAGCCGATTCGTTTTGAGCGGGCTTTCAGAAACCGGAGGTTAGCGTACTTTTAGCTTCCTCCCCTCATCGTCGCGTCTTACTCCTCACTACTGAGGGTCGTGACCCCCTCCATGGGGTCTCATCCCCTCATGGATC
Source organism: Plemyria rubiginata (assembly GCA_963576535.1). Classification (NCBI taxonomy): domain Eukaryota; kingdom Metazoa; phylum Arthropoda; class Insecta; order Lepidoptera; family Geometridae; genus Plemyria; species Plemyria rubiginata. Next base: position 1,824,540 of record OY754925.1, on the reverse strand, counting down.
ACTTTGTCATTTGTTGGTGCGACATGACTAATAGGTAACTACTAACTACTATGACATGACTTTTAGTTTCACAAATAATTTTAGTCAAAATGATTTAGGAATACTTTATAAGGGTGACCCAACCGTTCATTTTCAGCGGCGTCCTTCATTTGATAGTGCCAAAGTACAGGCATCAACAGAAGCTGACCAATTCTATTTCAGAAATTTTGAATCGTATATTAAGTCGTTTATCGTTTGTTTGTTTAGACTATAATTATGTTTTTGTATCCTTTAAATACCTCTGAGCTTTATTCGTTAATCATTTTAATAAAAAAGTCTACTGAAATCATCGTTTAATGTACATTTCCAGGTAAAAATATTCTGATACCATCCACCAATTTTAATCTTCACACAAAGTTGTCAGTCCACTACTTGAGTAGATGGGCATCCTATACTACTTCGTTTTTCAGTTCGTTGTCGCCTATTGAGAACCTTTATTTCCCAGCGCGTGTTGGTTCTTCAAGCTATCATGTGACATTTTTCTTAAAAAAAACTTATTTTCATTTATAAAACTGAATCCGATCATTATTGTTTTTATGTTGACTGTACCTGGCAAATATTTGTCTAGCCATCGCATCTTCTACACTCAAATAAACATATCCCTTCTATAGCTCGAGTTATTTTACTAACAAATATTTTTAACACGTATTTCGTTTATCTTGGTAAACGGGCAAGGTTTGGTTTAATCTTCACAGTCTGCTGAGTTTCAGAGGTTGTAAAATGAACTGGTTTTTTAATACGCAGATAACCGTCAAACGAAATTAATTATCCTCGTTTTGATTATATTTTTAGCAAAATTTTAAACAGACTTCAAAAAAGGTCAGTTCAGTGAGTTTGAGTCACATAATAATTAATATGACTATTAGTTTTTGAGTTATGAGTGTATGAGTGTATTTTCTAGTGCATTTTGATGTCGGTTTTCTTCTTCTTAAAACTTGGCGTCAGAGATAGGGTCTGAAATCCCCCCCGGAAGCTTCTGCGCTTTTGGGAGGGGTTGGGCTGGCTACAGATATAGCCAGCACACCCTGACGCAGAATGTACCAATTTCAATTATGAGTGTGTGACAGTGAGTGCGGTAACAGGAGTCCACTATAAAATGGTCTGAGTGCGCCGAGTTTCTGTGTGTTCCTATTATTAAAACTTCTAAACACAAATCCCTGTAAAAGTTCACCAACAAACTTACGTTCTAAATTGCCAAGAAAATTAAATTGCGAGCAGAGTGTGCCATTGTAAAATTTTATCGAGATAACAAGACCGTACCTCGGGAGAGTTGTTTGTCTTCACTAAGTACACATCTGATGTTTAAGACACGCGATGGTGCGATTAAAGTCTACGGTGAGAATCTGATAAGATTGCTCGTGAATGGAGAGTGGAGATTTTTCTGATAATACTTCTACAACCCTTCCTACTTTGAGCTCATTTACATTACTAAAAGAAATTAGAAAAAAAATCAAAGGGTATTTTATCAGGTTTAAACTGTCAGCTGTTCTGGTCTGAAAAAGCTGGTCATCGTTGTTAACGTCGAGGGAAAACGCTTTCGTGGTAGATCCTCAACTGGATGGACTGATCAGCTTAAAGAAGGGAGATACCAGTTCTGCGATGTGATCCGAATGGCCACCAATCGAAAGCACTGGAGATAAGCAGTCCACTCTAGTACAGGAAAGACATCTTGGAGTGACCACGATCTTCAGTTATGAAGTGCCAACCACAGAAGAAACTATCAGCAACGCAAGTATGCTGTCCCTTGTGTTGGAAGCATCCTCTAGACTCATCATCATTATCATCATCACAGTCTTCTTTATATTTCGAGAAAGAACAATTCTGAGCGACATAATGATTGGTCCCACGTCTAACCTCACGATTGCCTAAATATGCCAACCAACTTACTTCTTTTTATACTTTTTGCTGATGGAATAAGAAGATGGCCCACCTTATGTTAAGTGTTAATCCTATAACAAACCATTGCCTTGCAAGTCACGCAATATAGGAACATGTCTTACAATGCCACTGTCTGACTGAGAGCACTGGTGGTCTAGTGGTAGCAGCCCCGCCTTCCGATCCTAAGGTCGTGAGTTCAAAACCAGTCGGTGTGTGAATTTTTCTGTTCAAAAATGTATGTGCGCAATGCCAGTACTCTCAAACGGTGAAGGAAAACATCGTGAAGAAACCGGCATGTTGTAAAACCTAACAAGTTCTATAACATGTGTCAAGTGCTCGAAAGGATCCTCTTGATTCGCACTTAAAATCCTTTCACCACACTGTTTCGAAAGTGAAAAGACACGATAAAAAGAAAAAAAAACTGCCTGACTGCCTGAGCTATCATAGCAACGCTGCTTGGCGGCAGGAAAATACATGTAGCTCTACTATTAAAACTACTACCTACATAATTTTATGTTTTAAAAATTTAAAACATAAAATTATGTAGGCAGTAGTTTCTTCTCTTTTCTTTCATCTTTATTTAAATGGGAGTAAAATCAAGATTACATAATATTTTATGTTTTCCGAACCAACCATCAATAATTACCGATGGTAAACATCACGGATATTTAGGTATTTTTTTTGTACATCGTAAAATCCCAACGTTGCGCGTTGGTTGGTCATTCGGTTATACGGCACGTGTTCGTAGAAGAATGAATTTTTGACTAGGATGCGTCGGTTGTGACAGCGATAGCGTTATCCCACAGCGGTGGTACACCAGCTGGAAATATTGTGATTTATTAAAAATAATTCAGTAGGTATGTAAAAAATCAGAAAGGTGAAATTGAATTCCTCTGAAAGGCTTCCTAACCTTCAGGAGCTTTAATTTTCTATTAGAGGAAGACGGGGGAATGCCGATCACCTGAGAGAAAAATGCTTTATTTGTTTTTTTTTATTTGTCTTATGTTAGTTTTGACGTTTAGACACTGTCTGCTAAGCTTCACAACCCCTGCGCTGCAGCGTGTTCGCTATATTTCAAGATACCTTTTTTTAATAATTTATCTGAGTGAGCGATATTATTCGACACGATCGCCATTACCCCTGCTTCCCCTATATTATGTATATTGTAAAAAGTTCATACAAAAAAATGGTAGGCATCAACCCGTAAGTTTGTTACCTGTTCTTTTAGTCTTGGTCGCGTGACTGACTCCAACATTCATCTAGTTTTATGACGTTTCGAAGTGATCCATGTTATTTTACTGAAAAAAAAATACCCAAGTCCTTACGAGACACCTTCAGTATCCTTTATTGTAAATTAGTGTGTTTTAATGAAATAAATATATCATACAATATATTATTAGTGAACCAGCGGCTTAGTTTATTGGCTGTGAGCAGTGCCGGTTTTATACCGAAAAATATTGAGCCGGACGGACAGGATACGGGTTTTTAATTGAGTTTTGGATTTAGTTTGTCGGGAAATTTATATAGTTTGCCGAGGGTAAGCTAGGGCAGAAATTCGGATTTTATTCAGTTAGAAAATGTTTTATAAACTACTGAACATTTTTTTTTTGTAGAGGACGATCAATTGACTCAGAATAACAGATACAGGCGCCACGATTTTTATTTCCATGAACGATAGATTATATCCCCTCAGATTTTTTAGTACAAAGTTGGTGTTATTTTATAGATGGAAACCCAAATATCACATTTAGTACATAACTATGTAATTTTATAAAATAAATTTATTATATACATAGAAAACACCCAGACCAACGGAACAAATTTCTGCAGATCGTACACAAATTTGTTCCGAGGCGGGAATCGAACCCGCAACCTCTAGCGTCGCAGGCGGACTCTCGCCCGCTGCGCCACAGAGGTCGTCAAACATAACATCACTAATGTTTTTTCGTGCAAAAACCTGGTTACTTGCGATTTGAATAACTAAAAAGATTTAGTTATTTATTCAATAATTATGAAATGTACAAGCGAGAACTGGTTTGGTGATCTATGAGCCTCTTGATAGAAATTCAGTTACTCCTAAATATTTCCAGGAAGAATAATTTTGAGCCCTTTCCATCCAGCAACTTCTTGTGTATTTTTTTACAACGTATATTATTGAAGTTTTATTGAATCAGACAAATCAATATAGACAATTTTAAGTGTGCCTCAAAATAAGCTCCTTTCGAATACTAAAAAATAAAATAATAAAAAAATAATGCTGGACAATCCACACAGCACTATCTAGCCCCAAAGTAAGCTATTCAAAGCTTGTGTTATGGGTACTAGATAACTGATATATTTAATACATTATATACTTACATAGATAGATTTTTTTTTATTATACATAGAAAACACCCAGACCGTCGGAACAAATTTCTGCACTTGTTTTAGAACTAGGTTCTATGACATGCCAGTTTTTTAGATTCATTACTTAGAAGTTTCAAAATGATATTTATGATTGTACTAAATAAGGACCGTTTTGATTTCGATTTTTGAATGACAGTCAGTAGTTTATAGTCACGACATTGTACCACTGAATTTGTACCGTACAAACGATTACGTTTCAAATTATAAGCCAGTACCTCCTTTGAAACCGACGGGTTGTAATCTTCGCCGAGTTTCCAAGTTCTGTAAGCTACGGCTTCACGGATTAGCGGTTAAGGCTTCACTTCTATATACCTGCACACAATCACCCTAATCGTCTGCACCTGAAATATAACAAACTATTTTTAAATTCTAAAAACCATACCTACATCTATCTTCAAGCAGCGTTTTTTTTACAATTTATAGGTAAAACCTTTGACCGCTATCTCACATGATGGTAAGTGACGATGCGGTCTACGGTGTAACACGCTTACCTAGAAGATACCTTTTCACTCGTCTCTTGAAAACATCCAAATTTAAGGCATCTGGAAAAGCAGAGCAGGTAAGGAGTTCCACTCTTTGGCTGTTCGCATTATAAAAGTCGAAGCAAAGCGCTTTGTGCGGGCAGTAGGTATGTCAACCAAGAGCGGACGCCTTGTTGCCTTGCTGTGTTAGGGTGTTGCCGGAGATATAAAAGGCCATATGATTCAAGTTGACGGACGCAGAGCATTGTGCTATCGTGCGTGACTGTGTGTGATTGATCCTATACGCATCTCCGGACTTAACGGATGGAGATAGAGCAAAGAATATACGTACATAATTCATAACCCGGACTTTTGAACCAAGTGGTGGTATGTAACATCTGGTTAAAAAGATACATAACTCGGCTACAAATTTATACTTGCGCCCCGCGGTTTCACCCGCGTACATTTAGATGCCGGTATTCCGACGAGATAAAAAGTAGCCTATGTGCTATTCCAGACTATAATCTATCGCTCTGCCAAGTTTCATCCAGATCTGTTCAGTCGTTCCGGCGTGAAAGAGTGACAAGCATCCATCCATACTCACAAACTTTCGCATTTATAAGAATAGTAGGATAGCTTAAGTATCTGGTTCCCAAACGTACAAGTTTTGCTTTGTTTTGATGCAAGAAATGTCAATATATATTTATTTACTGCAACTACGATGACATGCATGTATATATAATTAATCCTTAGCGGTTAACTGTTAGTTACGAGTAAGCTTCATTAGTACTTTTTGTACCCAGTGATCGATAAACAGCGGGCCAACAATGAAACTACAACTAGTTTTGTTCTACATTATGTATGTGCGTGACTCATCTATTCATGGTTGACATACCAATTGCGTGCATAAGGTGCTTTGCTTCTACTTTTAAACATCTGTATGCCTCAAGTTGATGGACGTAGGGGCAGTGCATCGTAGGGCACGTTCCTATCGTGCGTGACTTACGAGGCAATGCTTTGTTAGGTGATGGTTACCATACTGCGAACAGCCAATGAGGATTCTTTACCGGCTTCCATTTTTCCGAACGACTAGGTATAATTTGGCTGTTTTCGAGAGATCAATAAATAGGTATCTCCTAGTTAAGCATGACACATTATCACTGAACCCAAAAAGAAGAATAAAAGACTGACAACTCTAAAACAGTGCCGTGAAATAAAAGGCATATGATAACATTTTTGTATGTCTCAGGTTGATGGATAAGCAGTGCATTGTAGGGCACGTTCTTTACCGTGACTTGCGAAGACTGCTTTGCAAGTTTAACATAACATTGCATTAGCTTTTTTACAGTTGATAGTTACCACTTACTTCAGGTGGGCCATATTATGGATCTGTTCCATCAAGCAAGCAGCACAAAAAATTCTTAGCACGCAATACGAGTAAGTAAATTTATATACGCTACGGAATCTATAGATGATTGCAAAACTTTCTTTGGTCGTCAGAAAAACGCGGCGTCGCAAACAAATTGTCGAAACATGCAATAAAGAACTGAAACATCAAAATAAACCGAGAAATGTCGCCAAGCTTCCCATTGACTGAGCAACTTTAGCAGTTCTCTAGAAAATTTTGAGTAACGAATGACTTCATGCACTTGAGAGGTTGGCACTTGTATAGCTGAAACAGCGTTGCTGTTTCGCTTTGAAGAGTGTGGTTCCCGGTGAAATTACATAAGGTGAAATTGTTTACGGCACATGAGTCTCTATGACATCTGTATGTCTCAAGTTCATAGTTGCAGGGCAATGCAACGTAGGACAAGTTTATGAGTGTGATTAACGATGTAATGCTTCGCTAATGGGTGATGGTTACTTAAAATTGTGTGTAAGATAAATAAAAATTGGTGGGCTTTCCACACCGCATATCTAGCCCCAAACCAAGCTTACGCTTGTGATTACAAGAAAATTATTAAAGAATATAAGGAAGAAAGATATTATAAGATTAAAAATAGAAAAGAATAGCTTATTAGACACACAATATACAGAGAACACAGACATGACAATATAAAGAGAGCCTAACAGAAGAAACTGTACAGAAGACAATTAATAGTGATAATAATAGTAATTTATCCAGGCGACTTATCGACGCGACGCGTGACCCGAGGGCTGGTGAGTATCTGGCTCAGCGTATCAGCATTGCCATTCAGCGTGGCAATGCAGCCAGTATCTTGGGTACGCTTCCGACTGGCACTGATTTGGATCAGTTGAGCTATCTATAGATCGTTTGCAACGGTCTGCAGATAGCTCAACTGTTTCATATGTATTTTGTATATTTTGTAAATAATTGTAACTATTAGTTGTAATTTTCTTTGTCAATAAATTCTCTATACATTATATTAATAGTGATAAATTAGTTTGGAGCAAATTAGTGACACTACACAGAGTTGTAGTGTGGGCCAAATAGGTCCAGTCTCAGCATAAATGCTGCTCTACACGTTCGTGGAAAGCAGCGCTGGTTTTCAGTTCGATCATCATTCAAATACTAACCAGATAAAAACAATGAATGATTCCGATAACGTTATAAAAACCTTTAAACCAGTGCTAGCCCTACTGATTCATTACACGTCTTTCAGCAGAAAGTAATTCAAAGTTTCCTTCGACAAAGTTTCAGATTCGCCATGGTCGATGCTATGAAGACGTACAGTAACCTGCATTAAGATGGTTAAAGTAGGAAACTTAAATGACGCCAATGTTCTTGAAAGTGTGGATTAGTTTGCTCGGTCACTATTTACATATTGTGTCAAACGGTTAAGGAAAACATCGTGAAGAAGGCGAAATGTCATAGAACCTAATGTCTTATTATAAATATACTAGCGACCCGCCCGCGCGCCCCTGCTTCGCACGGGTGCACATTGTTTTTCTACTAAATCATGCATATAAAACCGTCCTCTTAAATCACTCTATCTATAAAAAAACCGCATCAAAATCCGTCGCATAGTTCTACAGATTTAAGCATACATAGGGACATAGGGACAGAGAAAGCGACTATGTTTTATACCATACTAGCTGGTACCCGCGACTTCGTCTGCGTACTTTTAATCTCTTCATGTATTTTTTTCGCAATAAAAGGTAGCCTATGTTCTTTCTCAGGGTCTAAAGATTATCTGTGCCAAATTTCATCAAAATCGGTTGAGAGGTTTAAGCGGGAAAGCGTAACAGACAGACAGATAGACAGAGTTACTTTCGCATTTATAATATTAGTTGGGATTACGATCATTCTGCTTGGGATAAATCTGTTGGTAACAATGATAGAATAAATTTTAAGATAGAAAATACATTTTAATTAACTTCATGGTTTACAATACAAATTTGCTTACATTTTAGCTTACATTGACAACTTTCACAGCTCAGTTGGTAGTAACTCATCTTTTTGTGCCGTAGGCCGTGGGTTCGATTCCAACCGGAACAAACATTAGTGTGAACATAGATGTTTGTTCTCTCTCTTGGTGTTGTATTATATAAGTGTGTATTTACAAAAAACCACCAACATTTATTTATTAAACCCGCGCAGTTTTAAATCCTTGTATTCCCACGGGATAAAAAGTAGCCTATTCCAGACTATAATCTATCTCTTTGCCAAGTTTCATCCAGATCCGTTCAGCCATTCCAGCGTGACAAACATCCATCCATCCATACTTACAAGCTTTCGCGTTAGTAGGATTTATCACATGTACCTACCTCATGAAAGCAGGCGATATAATTTCAATTCAACTATTTACCCACCAAATTGAATATTCTCACTTTTCCAGCGACGTATTAATATTCACACGATGTCACAACGTGAGCTTTGTGCGAGCAAAGTTCCTAGCGAAGTGCACCTGCCATATTTCACTTTGTTTGGAAATCGACTGTTCACGCGTTGTTTAAATAAAATGCCTATTTTATTAGAATATACTTTTATTCATAGCGACCGACCTCGGGTAAGTTTTCGCATGCTATTGCATCGGTATTCTCGTTCACCGCGACAACTTCACTCATCTCAACAGCTCAGCAATCACTCAGTCACAGTCACCACTCACTCATTCAGCCAAGCGACCGCGCAATGCGCAAACGCGCTGTCCATACCTATACCTATCACTTAATTTATAATTTATTCCACTACGAGTATCTAAGTACCTAGCTCAAAACTGAAGAAATAAAGCAGTATTTCTCACAAAACAGCCTGTTCACGACCTTCCTGCAAGCCTAGACAGCACCTGATTCCTTTCTTAACTGTCCAATTCATATATTTGTATGGATTTTAGGCAACACATAAAATTTATCGATAGAGAGAAAGCGCACACAGCTTAACCCGTCCAGTAATAACTTAAAGTACACGCTTGTGCCTCGGTAAATCCGCCAAAATACAGGTCGAAACGCTGCAGTACTCTTAATTCCAATGTCTCAGTAGTCAGTACATAATAAAGGAAATTTACAGCGTAGAACGGTTGTAAATTGAAAATTTTTACGACCTTACCCCATACAATATTTATGTGTCAACATAAATTTGAAAAACGCGCAATCCACTTAACTTGGTGCAGTTTAAGGCCGATATCTACATTGACCGGGCATTCCGAGTAGTGCTGTAACACGATTCCGGACGGAAATGTACTGGAGACTAGGAATTGGGAATTTCGGAGCTAAGCTGTATTTTATGTAGATATTGTAGATTATGTAGATGGTTTTTTTTATTAGCAGAAATGCCACCAAGTAAATTAAACTGTTGCTATAATTTTGCAACAACATTGAATTAATTATTAAAATTACATATTTTATCATTATTAATTATTCCCAAAGAGAGTATTGTAGATTGATTTATACAAGAAAACATAATTAAGATGATTGAAATGCTCGTTTACAATGGAAAGAGCACATAGAGGCATATGCCCGGCAGGGGGCTAAGTTAGACTGCGGATGATAATGATGGCGTAAATTAAAAAGTACAATGGGTGGCCTTATTGCTCAAGCCAACGTACAGGGGCGTTATTCACTACTAGTTGCGCCCCGCAGTTTCACCCGTGCAGATTTAAATCCCGGTTTTAGCACGGGATAAAAAGTAGCCTATTAGCGATTCCAGGGGGGTGCTTTTGATTTCCGTCGGTGTCGGATTCGACACGGAATACAATTTTTGAATTTAGAATACGATGGCTCCATAAAACCCTTGTCGAAAACGAACTTTACGCGATTTTGACATTTGACATTAGGATTCGAAAAGATATCACGTGACTTTCCGTCCGCTATTCGGTGGCGAAAACTTTCCGTGAAAGGTCGTGTCCAACAAGGAATTTGAATGTGTCCAACCTGTCGTTTAAAAACTATGTAAAAACTGTTTTAATAAATTTGCTTGTACCTCTCCTGAAGTTGCCATTCCGTCGCTAAAAAATTATTCCCTTTTAATTATTGCCTACGTGGAATGGAATTTCACGTTGATAAATTTTGTGAGACAATACGCGCGGTAGGTGTACATGCCTTAAAAAACTGTCAATTGACTTTCCGTTACGATTCCGACACCGATGGAAATTAAAATCACTTATATATTTTTTACCATTTATTTATTTGATAGGTAGATTGAAGCAACTGTCTGTTTTTCTAATAAAAACCATTATTATAATAGTGCACTAACGCAAAGTACTAAGCACTTCAGAAAAATTTCGAATGAATGAGTTTTAAAACAAGGCAAACAAGTTTCCGAGTTCCGGCTTCAGTTTGAACTTTATCCGACTTTAGAGTTTTCATCTGGTAGCACTACGTCCACTGAGTAATGTGGCGATTCTGGGTAACGCTGCGAGCGAAGTCGCAGCCATTACTATGAGTTACGGTGAGTCGGTATTGACCAACCACGATTTATTTGTGGAATATATTGTAATTTGTTATCGGTGTTTACAGAGCGACTTGCTAAGGTAATCTGTAACTATTTTGTCAAATTAAATAGACGAATGTAAAGAAAGCGTGTTAAAATATTTAAAGGGTCAGCAACGCGACTGACACCTCTAGTGTTACAAACGTCCATAGGCTACGTTAATCGCTTCCCATCAGGTGGGCCGTACGCCTGTTTGCTACCTTGGTAGTATAAAATAAGAGTAGTAGAGCTCTTTGTGAAGGGCTCGTCCGGGGAAGTACTACCACCACGCCTTTTTCTGCCGCCAAGCAGCAACGCTGTGTTTCGGTTTGAAGAGTGTGGTCGCCGGTGTAATTACAGGCACATGAGGCTTAACATCTGTATGCCTCAAGTTGATGGACGCAGGGCAGTGCATCGTAGGGCACGTTCCTATTGTGCGTGACCTACGGGGCAATGTTTTGTTTATAGGCGATGGTTACCACTTAACATCAGGTGGGCCATCTGCTTGTTCCATCAGCTAGTTGTATAAAAAAAAAAGTTATTAACGATAAAGTTATGTACTGTGTAAAGAGTACTGGGAAACAAAATAAAGATTTATTAAAAAAAAAATCTTTGCCCGTCCCAAAACAAGGGGTGATATCAAAAAGATCGCAGAAAATATATAGGGTCTATTAAATTAAGAACGAATTTGATGTTAGTCGCGTAAAAGTATCGTGTTTCTAACTACAAAAGGGGCTCATCATGAACAAATGTGACGTAACGCATTGTATCCGAAAATAAATAAAATAAATAAATAAATAAATATTGATGGACTTTCCACACAGCACTATCTAGCCCCAAACTAAGCTTATGCTTGTGATATGGGAACCAGATAGCTGATATACTACTTATATACTTTTTTTTTGTAAATACATACTTATAATATTATATAACACCCAGACAGAGAACAAACATCTGTGTTCATCACACAAATGTTTGTTCACGGTGGGAATCGAACCCACGACCTACGACGCAGAAGGCAGAGCTACTACCCACTGAGCTACGTAGGCTGTAATAAGGTCATAGTTAAGGTTTCGAAAAAGGTACATTAGGTATCCATTATCTTTTAGTACCAAGAAACAACTCAAAATACTTTGAAGATGTCTAACGAGGGTAGTTAAAGGTACGTCCAAATATTATACATACATTTTGCAGTAATTTTATTTATTTTTATTTATTTATTTAGTTTATTTCTTTTTTCAATGCCATAATACCTAAATCGACATTAAAATCAATTTCAAATAACTATTACCTAACTTATCTACTAATAGACATCAAGGCTCTTTCTGTGAATTTTGTGAGAATTAAACTGAAAAAAAAACTGAAACAGCTTCACGACTTTGATCCCCAGGCACGGTAGATATCCCCTCAGATCTCCCAGTACTAAGTAGGTACTAATTTTTTAACCAAGAGGTACGTCCAAACATTACATTTGGCACATACCCACATTTTGCAGTAGTTAGTATTCCATACGTGACAGGTTGCAAGCCCATCGCCGCTGTGAGAATTAATGAGTATTATTATTTAAGTATTGAGTATTATTATTAAATCAAAATTCAAACCTTAATTAAAATCAAAAGCATCCCCATGACGCTTGCTGCATAGCTACGCCAAATAGGTTATTTAATAATATAAGTAATTTTTATTGACAAAGAAAATTACAACGAATAGTTACAATTATTTACAAAATGTACAAAATATACAAAATACATATGAAACAGTTGAGCTATCTGCAGACGATCTATAGACAGCTCAACTGGTCCAAATCAGTGCCAGTCGGAAGCGTACCCAAGATTATATATAATAATATTAATAATATCATAATATTAATATGATTAATTTTTATTCCTTCACATTTTACTGAAATATTATAGTAAACTACAGAAATTAAAGTAAATTTTTCCAGAAATTTACTTGTTAATTTTAATACTTAACACACAGATTAAAACTGAAAATTACTTCGTGACCAATCTCGCGATGGCCAAAATCGAAATCAGCAAGCAGCTATCAAAGCGAAGGGAACTTTAAAACAATAGTCGTAAAGTCTAAAATCTAATCTACTCTTAACGCTTGCGAAATTGTGATTTTACTCCTCGATTCGGGGATGAAATGAATTTTTGATACTTGCCTCTGGTTTATAGCCTGAAACAGATGACTTAGGTTTTTGATTAAAAAGATATCGTGATATAGATTTTCCAACTTTTGCTTTTAGCTTATTCAACTTTGCTTTACAGCTACAGTGAGTATCTCAAGACGAATATTATACAAGCCACAAAAAAAATTATAAAATTTTAAATTATCTGAATAAATAAATGAATGGCTTTACACATCGGAGATCTTGCGGGAGCTACCACATAATTATTGTGATTGTAAGGGATAATTGTAAAAATCTGAAGGGATTTCTACCGTGCCTGCATGGGGTACAAAAGTGGTCTTTGGTAGCGTGGAACTGGCGCCTAGAGTCATCTAGTTTTAATACGTTACAAAGTTATTTTATTGAATAAATATGTATTGACTTTGAAAGGAGTGTGTATGTGTTAGTTCAAGGCTATAAGTATCATAAAAGACCCCGCGACCTCTAATTCTGAGGTTATGAACTCATTTCAATAAATAAGCGTAATCATAAACTTATATCTAAATATACCAATAAATGCGATATTCTATTTTAATAACATATTTTGAATGCCATTAGAATTTGTTAATCAAGGATACGTTGAATTCATTGGTACTTTCCATTGATATTGTTTCTAATTTCGAATATATCTGATGGACAGTCCTTGTTAAATATTTATTAGAAAAGAAGATTATATCAATTATAATTTAATTCTACATAAAAAAAAAACAACAAAGAAAATTACAATGTAAATAGTTCTATTTATTTACAAAAGGTACAAATTACATAAATAAACAGTTGAACTATGTATTTGCTTTTATTATTTCAATGAATCAATTTATTCTTGAAATAATATTTCATTTAATTCACTTGTTTCATTTACAAAAAAAATTACAACTAATAGTTACAATTAATTACAAAATATACAAAATATAATGAAACAGTTGAGCTATCTGCAGACCGTTGCAAACGATCTATAGATAGCTTAACTGATCCAAATCAGTGCCAGTCTGAAGCGTACCCATGGCTCATTGTTATCTCCAGCCGAAATTAAGTTTTTTTACCGTTCGACAACCATGGATAACATAATCTGTTGGTTGTGGTTTGGTTTCGGTTTCATTCAACGCGATTTGTCTCTCGTTTCGCCAAGAGCTTCGCGATTATTTCGCGAACTGAGCACATTTAAACGCTTCATTTATTTCCTATCCATTGATGCCGACTTTCTGCAGCATAATAATTTAGTGTGCACCCAGCTTTGTAATATTAAGCGTGCATTTCCAGTTGCTTGTAGGAACTTGATCCAATTTAACGCTTGTAAAAATAATATTCCCGGCTAGTTTGCTGGGCTCGCAGATTAAAACTAAAACGTTGAAACTGAAAGAAGAAACATTGGAGAACAATTAATATTTTATTTAGTACTTTAGTCTACAGAGATGATGCTTTTATTATTATTATTTCAGCCTGCATCGTCCTACTGCAAGGCAAAGGCCCCCTTCCATTCTTTACTTGTCTTGGGTCTTGGGCCCTAGAGGTCCAATTTTCAGCTAATGTATCGAAGTCATTCCGCCACCTCCGTCTAGGTTGGCGGCGCGGCGCCGCCGCTTCCATTTGAGATGATGCGTTTACCTGGTTGAAACCTAATACCACACTTTCAACACAAAAATAGTAAATATAATATTATAAAAAACCGGCGAAGTGTGAGTCCGGTTTTTTGTAATACTAGTTCAAATCCCGATGGGAGCTTATTATATATTGTGGAGCCTGTCCAGCCATATTGTGGAGCTGGCATACAGATTCACTTCAGATAGTTTTAAGCGTTTCAAAGTGATTTTTGTGATTCAACTGAATAAGCCTTTTGACTGTGACTTGTCGATTTTTTAACTGATTCTGTTTATTTCTGTTAATAAAACACGTAAATTATATTAACAATCGATCTTCCAACAAAACGGACTTGTTAACGAAACTTGTCAATGAATCTGCAATCCTGCAAATACCTGCGTCAGTTCATCAAAACCTTTAAGGTTGAAAATAGCCTAAAACCCAGCACTTACAGAGTAAATATGGCATCTACCGAATAAAACTTAAGTATTCTTTTCAAAGTTACTATGTGACAGTTTTGGACTTGCGTCGAATTTACGAGTAAACTTACTGAACCCACCCTCACTATCTGTCAGAGGAACTTTGGCTGCTGAACAAAATAGATCAGACAAGTTACGTTGGTACCTCTTTTGGGGGACCGTACACTATGTAAGGAGAGTACACTACGACTGCGAAAGACTACGAAAGTGGATGGATAACAAAACTTTGGACAAGGAACTGAAATAAGAAACACGAAACAATTGTTTTGGTTATGTTGTAATAAAAATAAGGTTTATCGTGTGAACAGTTTCGGATAATGTGTAAATCACTACATATACTCGTAGTATAAAACAAAGTCGCTTTCTCTGTCTCCATATCCCTATGTCCCCATGTCCCTATGTATGCTTATATCTTTAAAACTACGCAACGGATTTTGATGTGGTTTTTTTTTAAAATAGAGTGATTTAAGGGGAAGGTTTATATGGATAATACATGCATAATATGTGCACCCGTGCGAAGCAGGGGCGCGCGGGCAGGTCGCTAGTCCGTAATAAAATTTGAATAGCCCAGCGATAACCGCATCTTAAAGCCATATTAATCAAACGTCATCTAACATGAATCGAAACAAAAACATAAAATACCACGTTAATCTATTTTCTATGAAAGTTATTTATGGATGTTTGTTCGATATCAGCAATTATGCTCAAACCACTGAACCATTTGTGGATTTGTGGTGAAGCTTAGTAAAAAATAGTTCTTTAACTTGAATTCGCTTTTAAAGACTTTTTAACTCGAATAATTACCAGAAATGAGCGAAAAAATTAACGAAATCAAAAAAGAAAAACTACTTATGTAAGCAATCACTAACTAATGCAGGAATGAAACCGCGGGCGTAGGTTAATAATTAATAAAAATAAATGATTTCAAATTACTAATTGCATTTCTTTTTGATATGATTAATCTGATTGGCATTTGGCCGTCATTTACGCCATAAAGTATATAGCACACGTGCTCAAAAGCATAGCATGCTTATTTTGAGCATGCCCAAAAATCAACCGACGTGCGACCAAATAAGCATGCTTATTTACTAGCAAGACCACGTGCTTTTATTGAGCAAGGCTCGAAAAAAGCATGCTTTTAGCTCGAAAATAAGCAAGTGTGTCAGTATCATAGTCATAACGATGTTGTGTCTTTTTTATAATTGGTGACATCCCCAGAATTCTCGCGACGAGAACCGACTCACCCTTGGCCAGTTCTACTAATAGTGATAGGTCTCTCTTGGAAGCAATAAAGCGAAGTGTACGTAACGAAGAGTGATGTGTGTCGATGGTTCAAGGGAATCTTTTCTTTATTCGTGGTTTATTCAAATGCCTGGTTTTTGTGCTCGAATAACTTTGGGTTTATTACCTTCTGGGTTTTTTTCTACCATTAAGCGCAGTATCGTTTTTAATAAATACTTGTGGAATCCCACTACTGTCTACTTCGTTCAAGCGATTCTATTACACCTGGGGTCTGAATTTGTTCACTTGGGGTCATGAACTGCTTTTAGTGATTCTTTACACGAGAGAAAGAGAAAGAGCCGAGAAGAGAGTAGTAGTAGTTTTTGAGTTTTTTTTTACTGTTTTCGTGGCTGTATTACGTGTCGAGTCTAGTCAAGAAATTAATAAAAAATCTAGTAAAACTTTTCAGTTTGTATTGTACGATTAAACAAGGTTATATAATGTAACTAGCTGAACCCGCGACTTTGCTCGCGCCAAGGAATTCAAAGTTTCATACAAACTTTCATCCCCTATTTTATCCCCTTGGGGGTAGAATTGATCAAAATCCGTTCTTAGTGGATGCCTACGTCATAAACATCTACCTGCATGCCACATTTCAGCCCGATCTGTCCAGTGGTTTTGGCTGTGCGTTGATAGATCACTATGTCAGTCAGTCACCTTTGAGTTATATATATTTATAAGATAAAGATATTATTGAGATATTGACAAGGGCTGATACGACTTTTTTTCCACCGGAAATTCTATGATTTAATTTTCTCTTTACGATATTTGTGCTAGCATGCCAAAACTAGCTGAAGCAACCAAGGAAGGAACAAACATGGAACAAACCAACACTATTAGTGCCGACGAACTCTCACAAAAAGTTTTACCTAGACAAATAAATCTGTTGACAAATATTAACATAATATTTTAACCCACCAGGTTTCAATTGTTGTAGCTCAATTAGACGCCTAGCTCATTCTGTTTCGCTGAGCCACTTTTAATTTACTTAGACTGCCACAGTTTTTGGCAATTTGAATTATATCTTTTTGAAAATTAAGCTTTTCGCAAAATTGAAACTTGTTTTCTAGATTAGTCCGTACTGAGTCAGCGCAAAACTTTGCGTTTTATGATTATGTAGCACTATGTTTAGTATAGAACGCTACTGCAAAATGTGGGGAAGAGCCAAATGTGGTATTTAGAAGTAACTCTGACTTTCCTCGTCAGACATTCTTAACAAAACTTGAGTTACTTGGTATGAGCTTAGTAGTACGCATCGCTTATAACAAAAAGCACAAAGAAACTGAAACTGAAAAACTGAAACAGCTTCACGACTTTGATCCCCAAGCACGGTAGATATCCCTTCAGATCTCCCAGTACCAAGTAGGTACTAATTCAAGATTCTTTGAGGATGTCTAAGGGGGGTAGTCAGAGGTACGTCCAAACATTACATTTGGCACATACCCACATTTTGCAGTAGTTAGTATTCCATACGTGACAGGTTGCAAGCCCATCGCCGCTGTTAGAATACTAACTGGTTTCCTCACGATGTTTTCCTTCACCGTTTAAGAGCACTGGCATTGCGCACATAAATTTTTCGATAGAAAAATCCATTGGTGCACGACCGGATTCGAACCTGCGACCTTACGATCGGAAGGCGGGGTCACTCCCACTAGACCACCGGTGCTCAAAGAAGCACAAAGAAGCGTTAAAAAAAGACGTTTGTCGCGATGAAATACACTAGCAATAGGTATTAGATGAGAAGCAAGCTTATTTATTTCACAGCTGCTTTAGTTATAAAAATCTGTTCAATAATCCCAACTACTCTGTCTATCTGTCTGTCTGTCTGTCTGTCTGTTACGCTTTCCCGCTTAAACCTATCAACCGATTTTGATGAAATTTGGCACAGACAATCTTTAGACCCTGAGAAAGAACATAGGCTACCTTTTATTGCGAAAAAAAGAGATGAAGAGATTAAAAGTACGCAGACGAAGTCGCGGGTACAAGCTAGTAATAAATATTAGTGGGCTTTCGACACAGCACTATCTAGCTTCAAACTAAACAAAGAATATACTATAGGAAATAGATATGTTGCTGATATTACTTGAATACTTTATTCTTGTAAATACATTTCAACATGATACACAATAGCACCAGAGAACAATCGTCTATGTTCATATTATTATCAGAAAATATAATATTGTCATATTGTTTTAAGTAAAATTGTAGCAAAATTTCTGTATACCTATCATTATGTAATGTGTCTGTGTAGTTGAATTAAATGTATTTTCTTTCTCTCTTTCTTTAATAATTTCGCTTGCTATCGGAAACTAAATTTACACAATGAAAATTAAAATTCTAAAAAACGAGAAATTTTTATTGCAATTTTCTCTTGTTATTAAAACAAACCAGAATATCAATAAACACAATTCCGACACTTATTTAGGTCAACATTTGTGTAAAGTTAGAAACTAGGTATATCCTTTGAGCCAAAAGGCAGTCTGGCCGAAAGCACGTGACCTGAATGTAGGAGGTCTAATAGTCTATTGAAAGGGTGCCACGGAATTTACGAAATACAAGCCTTAAATATTAATGACGTGAGGAAGTGCTGTGTTGCTGTGACACTACATAAAGTCTTGGAACTTGAAACAATAGTAAATCTTGGTGGTTATTTTGATTTCGTCGGTATTGGATTAGTTACGGAAAGTCAATTGAAAGTTTTTTTAAGGCCTCAAACCAAACCTTTAACCTACCGCGCGTATTGTCTCACTACGAGTATGAATCAACGTAAAATTCCATTCCACGTAGGTAATAATGATAAGTGAATATTTTTTTAGCGACGGGATATGGCAACCTCAGCCGAGTTACAAGCAAATGTTTTAAAACAAAGTTATTACATAGTTTTTAAACGACAGGTTGGACTTACGATCTTTCACGGAAAGGTTTCCGCCACCAAACAGCTGGCGGAAAGTCACGTGTTATCTTTTCGAATCCTAATGTCAAAAACTTTGTGTCAAATAGTACTGATATGGAAAAACAGCCGGTGAAAAATGTTATTTCGTAGTGCGTCATGTATCTACCTACCCATCCGAAGTTGGAATGAGATTAATGGACTAGGGCCAAAGATTGGGCTCGGCAGCGGTCTATTGACCTCTGTGGATAAACGAATGGTTATAGGCGTATCAGGCTGACGGATGACTAACCATTTGTGGGGAACTTTGATAGTAAATAAATAATCGCGAACACTGAATACCGAGTTCTTCTTCTTCTTGTCATGTCACTAGTTTCTTTCGAAACAGTGTGGTGAAAGGATTTTAAGTGCGCATCAAAGAGGCTCCTTTCGAGCCCTTAACACGTATGTTTTAGAGCTTTTTACCTGAGTGCCGAGGTTTATGTGTTTGACGTGTATCTATCCATGTATGTATAATAAGTATGTATCCATCCATCGATATTTCCTTTAGTACCACGTAGCAACCAAACGGCTGGATGGATTTGGATGATTCTAGTATCAAAAGATTCGTCGCAACTTCCCAAGTGTTCTTAAAATAAAAAAAAAACAAAAGTCACGTGGGAAGGAAAGCAGGAGCGATATACTCTCACATTAAAAATAGTTATTTGTTATACAAGAGTGCAAAGTTGCTTTTTAACCGCGTGTTCAATTTTGATGACCGAGCAAGCGAAGGATTCTAAAATTTAATCACGAGCGCAGCGAGTGATTCAAAATTAGAATCCTGGGCGTTAGCGAGGAAATCAAAAGAGCACGAGGTGAAAAATCTTTGCACTCGAGTGCAACACGTAACTTTTCATTCCACCTCAGCGAGGAAATGACTAAATGCAAAAAAAACGTTTACAATCACAAGATAGGTACTTTTATTTCAGTTAAGGTATTAACTACTACATTATGACAGGTAAGTATTACAGAATAATCTTTAAATTATAACAAAATAATACTAAGAAAATTTTCACTTGTTTTCAAGTTTCTTGTTTTTAATATAAGGTTTAACAATGACGTGAAAAAATGCCGCGTAAAGAACCGCGTACAAAGCAAATTGAAAAAAGAACACCAAGAAGGTTCCGAGTCTGAGTTTTTAACAAATTAAAAAAAAATTGTATGATATATTTTTAGAGGTAGCAGTAAATAGGTTTAATGTTTTTTTTTAATTCACAAACTTAGTGCACACGATGTTCTAAATTCAATTTACTTTATCCTCTAGAGAATAAAAACGGCTTTTGCACTCATATATTAAAGAGCAAAAATACTCTTTCCGAGATGGTGGGATGAAAAAATCTTTTTTGCAATCATAGCAATATGGGTATCAAAATCAAGAGAGTGATAGAGTGTTTTCAAGTAATATATTAGTTTTTGATTTAAATTATCTTTAAAGTGACAGCATGAAAGTGACAGTGATAAGAATACTCTATCTTTAAAGCCGCTATAAAACGCCAAGGATTATGAACACGAGGGTAATAGTTTTGTATGTTTATAATAACTAAGTTAAAACTTATACCCAGCAGTGGGTGACACCAGGCAGAAATGATGGTGGTGATGAAGATAAATGGATGTATTGTATACATCCAAAACTACTCTCTTACATACACGCACACACCCACACACACACACAAACATATCCAACACACACACTCTAAATATATATATATATTTTTTAAGTCATTTATTATTACTTAGATATAAATTAGATTGCATGTCTGTATTAATATTGTGTTGGAGTAACTATATGTAGGTATGTAAAAACTGTAACTATAGGTATATTTTCATACGGGAGAGTACTGTCTTCTGGGCCACAGCTAACGCTATTCCAGGAGACAGGGCCTCACACTTACTGTAGATTGTTAATTATTGCAAATAAATATTTTTCATTTTTTTTTTTTCATTACTGAACTAAAAACTTATTGTTTAACATATATAATTTTGTATGTAGTTATTAATACAAACTAAACTAGGAATAGCTGTCAATGTTTTCACAAACTTTCTAGGTCAAACTTAAGTAATATTCAGAAGAAACTAGAATTTGTTTATTTAATTCGTCCATAGTTCGCAAATCTTCATTCCGTCCAAACAAAAGCAGAAAAGAGCGAAGAATTTTTAATTTATCCTTAAAGTTTTTTTAACAGGCAATGTTACTCCACCAGATATACGTCTTGGCAATGTACCAACGTTTCGGCCGAATTTTACAAAGAATCGACATTTCTCCCAGCAAAGGCATCCTTTGGTATTGTACTCCTTTGTAAGAAGCTTAAAATTTAAGGCTTTCAGGGTATTTGAAAAAATGTTTGGAACTGGGTTATTATTACGCTGAAATGAACTTTATAACAATAATGGTGTTGCAGTATCTTTTTTGAGGATGAGCCTCTCAGGCATTCAGCATTGCCATTGAACGTGGCCTAAATTATTACCCGATGGGCCAACGACATTGGAAGTATAGCGCAACATCATGGTGTCCAGTGCTATTCCAGACTATAATCTATCTCTCTGCCAAGTTTTCTGCAGATCCGTTCAGTCGTTCCGGCGTGAAAGAGTAACAAACATCCATCCATACTCACAAACTTTCGCGTTTATAATATTAGTAGGATATAGAAATTCCACATGGATGGACTGTGTGAAAGATGACATGAGTATGAAAGGAGTGACTGCTGAGATGACGGCTGATAGAGGAGAGTGGAGAGCAAAAACCTGTTGTGCCGACCCCACATGAAGTGGGATAAGGGCAGGAAAATGATGATGGTATAGAAATTCCACACAACCCTATAAACTACTTCGTATTCTTTATTTCGATAAAAATTATAATTTTTATTATTCTACGTATTTACTGACCTAATTCTAAATATCTCTGTCGGAAATAGCGTTTCGTAGATACGTGCGACAATTATGCATGTGGACGTGAGGGGACTACCGACTACTGTACTAACATTTAAATCAGTTTAAGTGGCAACTACACAGTTTTATGTCCCCATTTATTAGTGACTAGAGCACTGGTGATCTAGTGGTAGCGACACCGCCTGCCGATCCTAAGGTCGTGTGTTCAAAACCGGTCATGCGCCAATGAGTTTTTCCATTCCATTTATGTGCACAATACCAGTACTCTCGAACAGTGAAGGAAAACATCGTGAGGAAACCGGCATTTTTTTTTTATACAACTAGCTGATGGAACAAGCAGATGCCCCACCTGATGTTAAGTGGTAACCATCGCCTATAAACAAAACATTGCCCCGTAGGTCACGCACAATAGGAACGTGCCCTACGATGCACTGCCCTGCGTCCATCAACTTGAGGCATACAGATGTTAAGCCTCATGTGCCTGTTATTACACCGGCGACCACACTCATGTTGTATAGAACCTAATAAGTTCTATAACATGTGTCAAGTGCTCGAAAGGAGCCTCTTGAGGCACTTAAAATCTTTTCACCACACTGTTTTGAAAGAAACTAGTGACACGACAAGAAGAGAGAGAGCATTGTTGGTTTAGTGGTAGCGGCCCTGATTTCTGATTCTATAGTTATAAGTTTAAAATCAGTCATGCACCATATAGAGCTTTTATCGAAAATCGTGAAGACTCCCAGCATGACGAGGAATCTAAAAAATATATATAAAAAATATCTATAAAATATTACATGTAAAAAAGGCTCAGATAAATACCCAAAGAGCAAATTAATTATAATATACATAAAAGCGACATCGAATCCCTATCCGGAATCAGACGGAATTCAAAATCAACAATTTCGTAACGAAAATTGATACGAAACATATCCCCTGGGACTCCACGGCTCAAAATCTGACCAAAACAAATACATCAACATTTCAATTGCTTTTACAAACGTCAAAGTTTATTTACTTGTAATATCCTACTTTCTTGTCCTACTGGTATAAACAACGGGGAATAGATAGATAGATAGAAGATAGAATAGTAGATTGTTTACCAAGGGAGCAAACAACTATTTTAGATGGATAGATGGATGGATGTTTGTTACTCTATAACTCCAGAACGGCTGAACAGATCTAGGTGAAAATTGGCACAGATATATATTATAGTCTGGAATAACACATAGGTTACTTTTTATTCTGTGGGAATACCGGGATTTAAAACTACGTGGGTGAAAACGCGGGGTGCTACTAGTAGATATAAAAAATTAAGTGTGAATATACACAATATATAAACTTTTTTATTGTTCATTGACCTTCTACGCACCACGTAGACCTCTACTTCCGCAGAGCCTCTACGAACCTTTGTATACAATAATCTCATCATCTCACTGCACACACCTATTTTTCTCCAAATCTACTGCCTTCCAGGTATAAAGGCAATCTGTGCGCCTTACACAAGAAATTAGGGCAAGCCTGATATTATTCATATCAAACGGTGTAATCTCCCACTACTAAAGGTACCTACACACTGGTGTTGGTGAACTTTATGAATCGGGAACATTTTCTTACAGCGTAGTTGTTTTATTTTGGGTTTTCTTTCAAAAGACAGAAATAAGACATAACTTTAAGAAAGAGGGTGATTTTTGCAGTTCATGCCAACATTAAGAAGCAATTACAAGTATGTATCTTAATTCGAAATGAATATTAATAAGTTACATCGCCACTTACCATCACGTAAGATAGAGGTCAAACTTTAACCTACATATTGTAAAAAAAATACTCAGAAGTGGAAAAATGAAATTCATGAAAGCAAAATCGCGAGTAACCGCTTGTTGTAAACAGGGGCGTTAATCAATATGACCAATCAAATCGCGTTTGCGTTTAGATCACGTTGTGACGTCACACGGTTTGAGCAAAGTATCTCCTATGTCATAAATAATTCCCATGATCATGTTGTGACGTCACACGATTTGGGGCAAGGAATATCCAATGTCATAGAGAATAATGCTTCAGGACGTTTCGTCACAGTCACGGAATAGAGAAAACCGTCACAGTCGCACAGCCAGAGGGAGCGTGTATACGCTCATATAAACATATTTAATCTTGTTATCAGAACTCGGCTAAACAATACAACAAAGTAGTTTTCGGTCTTACTCATTTCGACAGCCTTCAGAGTTGTTGCTAGTAGCTCTGCCTTCTTCGCTTCAGGCCGTGAGTTCGATCTCCGACATTGTATATTGAGCATAGATAGATATTATATTCTCATCTGTATGGGTGTTATAAATCCCTTCGGCCGTCTAAGAAAACAAAACTTAAAACCTAATATGTACAAATTTTGAAAATATACGTCCAATTTAAAAACTAGTGGCTCTGGGAGCTGTAGACCTCGCGAGCATACTAAAAGTGAGCTATTTGAGGAATGTAATGTGCAAGTGCAATTTCCATTTTGTGATTTTTTTGATCTTTATGATTTTTTTTTGCATTATCTTGTGTAGAATGAGTTCCTTTGTGTTTCTCTCAAATTTGATTGAAAACCATCGATTGTTTGATGAGCTATCCTGTTCATCATGCTGAAGATCCTTATCAGATCTTCGCCAAACTTTTATGAGGCCAACTTATAGTTACTACCTTTCAAATAAAAAAGAATAATCAAAATCGGATCTCATTTGGTGGAGATATCCAGTATATCAAATAGCCCCCTTTTTGCCTTTTTTTCGGGGGAAGTACCTACCCCTCCAATCAAAAATCCCCGACGACAAAAAAAATCTAATAAGTCATATAACCTGTGTACCAAGTTTCGTCCAGATCGGTTGAAAAATGCGACCTGTAGAGGAGAACAGACAGACAGACAGACAGACATCCGGACAAACGCATTTTTGACCAATGTAGAAACTGAGACGCTTCTTTTTTTTACGCGATCATTCATCACAAAAAATTGTATATTTATAATATATGTTTTTTACCAATATTAATTAATTTATTTATTCCATAAGTTGTGATGGGCTTGCAACCTGACATGCTACCAAATGCTGCAAAAAGTGCCAAAAATACTGTGTGTCAAAAATTTTAAAATTTGGCCGTACATCGGACAACCCTCTCTGATATCCTCAAAGAATCTAACTAAGAGTAAGAGAACTAAGGAAAGAAAAGAAAAAAGAAAACATATTTATTTTGACCCACATAAGCAGATACCTACTTAAAAAACTAACAATAACAGTAAATTAGGTAGTTAACTAAGGGGTGTATCCACCCTGGGATTTAAAAGTTGTGAAGCTGTGTCAAGAAGATGGAGTACTCAGATGAAAAACAGAGATTTCTGTGCTAGTGTGAACTAGGCCTTACAGTAATAAGGACTTATAACGAAGGTGGAACGGGGAAAGCCTTGTGAATAATGATCCTGTTTTTGTCGCAGATGATACAAAAAAGGTTCATTTTATTTGGATAGAATGAGTTATCATTAGATGAACTAGTGGTATTCCCGAGGCTCTACAGACGTTTATTGTTCTTTTGCAAAAAAACTGCAACTATATAACAATGTGTTCCTTAAAATAATGTTCTTTTAGCAAATAGTAAAAAAAACTAAAATAATTTCATTTCATTCATTCAAGCATAATAATTTTAATTTACATAAAAAAACACACTTTTATGATTAATTAAAATCAAGCAATTTAGCTTGATTTATGTTGGACATTGAGATAATTAATTTTATTGTTAAACAAAATAGCTACCATGTTGCAATACAAACCACACATAGATCAGCAAATTTCAATATGATCCAAAAAAGTTTTTCAGTCTAAAAGTTAGCTATACTGAAACTTATGGTATTGCCATTAAAATAAATCATTTCTGAATTATTCTATAGCCATATCTTAACAATGGGTTGGGCCCTGTTGAGCCATACAGTGACATAGCTAACTTGTGCAATACATCAACTTGATAAACGTTACGTTAATAAGAAAGCTATATACTACGTTACTACGTTCTATAAATTATACATAGACTGCGCTACAAGTGTTTTTTTATTGAAATAGCTTCCTTATTTTCTCCTTTCTTTTCTCTTTTTTCCTTTTTGACGACCTCAGTGGCGCAGCGGGTGAGAGTCCGCCTTCGACGCAAGAGGTTGCGGGTTCGAGTCCCGCCTCGGAACAAATTTGCGTACGATCGGCAGAAATTTGTTCCGTTGGTCTGGGTGTTTATTTATAATAAAAAATATCTATCTGTGTAAGTATATAATGTAAATATATCAGTCAATTGTTTCCGTCAATGTCACAGATCAAACTCAGTTCAAGCAAAAATCCGGAAAATATGTCAAGACACAAGTACCAGGGTAACAGGAAACGCAGGTAATGAGCCGAGCGTTCACAGGAGGTAATGAGTATGAACCTTTGTAGAACGGAACCGGGGAACTAATTACATAGCTAGACATAAATTACTCTGATTGCAAGCGAGTGTATTTGTGCAAGTTGCTTGCCTAGATTGGTTTGTTGTGGCGTAATTATGCTAAAATTCTGTGATGAATTCCTAAAGGGATTAAAAAAAAAGTTAGATAAGCTATATAGGTACAGGTAGAGGTCCCGTCATTTAAAAAGAACGCTGGAAAACAGCCAAGGGGATGTGATTGCTCATACAAAACACTCGCACCATCACACCCTCTCCCTTTCTTCCGGCGTTCTTTTCGCGTGACGCGACCTATACTGCACAAAGTAAGTAGCATGCAAACGCATTTAGAACACGAATAATTATTAACGTTTTGCCCAAGAAGGAATAGCTTAAACATGATTAACGCTTAGATCTTTTGATAAATAAAATTTATTATTATTAAAAGTTAATTAAATAGACATTCTCGCATTGAACCAAACAATCGAAGACTACCTATTTATATTTGTATTCAAGAACAAAATAGGGAATAAAATCTTTTTATGAAAAGGGCATTATTATCGAAAGGGTCAGGTAAAGGGTTGGGCTACGTATTAAAGCATGCTTGAACAAAGCAAGCTTGTAAATTTCCCTTCGTACTATTCTTATTCTATTCTTGTTTCATCAACATAAAAAAACTTTGCATAGAACAGACGCTCGAAAAATGTATGGACATTCAACGGACGTTCTTAGGCAGAAATGGTCATGACTACTGAAACATGCTTACGTGTGTAGCTCGACCTGTAATGGTGAAAGGTCCATTGTGTTGGAAATAATACTTTTTTATTTTTATTAGAAAACCTATAATAAAATATTACGAGTGTGGAGTAAGTACTGAGCTGTAATAGCTTCGTGTAATCCTATGGACATGAGCTTATTTCTTTCGAATCATTTTTTTGGTGAGCAATTTTGTATTGTGTTGAAACACTACTTACTATTCTTATTATCAAGAAACAGAAAGATAAAGCCGTTAGGAAATAAATAATAATAATAAATAAATATTTTTGGACTTTCCACACAGCACTATCTAGCCCCAAACTAAGCTAAAGCTTGTGGTATGGGAACCAGACAGCTGATATATTACTGCCCGCCACAAGTCGTCACTCCATCTAGGCTGAGGGAGATCACGTTTGCCCAAGTGAAGTCTACTCCAAAACTCGTTAACCCTAGCCGTTGTCGGTAGATTTGACCGGCCTCTTTCATTTCAGCTTGCATTTGGGCTGTCGAAAATTTTAATGCTCTGTCTGTCAAATTACTTCATTTTGAATCTTGTCGGACGAGACCGCCTTGAACACACGTATCATATCGATATTGAACCTTATTTTGTTGTGGTTAGGGATACGATACTTTTACGCGACCGTCAACTTCGTTCGTGCCTCTAAAGGAGTGGAGTTTGCCAAACGCTCAACTGAATTCTCCTGCATGGATCCTCGTTACTGCAGGAGGTGATCGGATACTCATCCTCGTCATCCAAATCACCACCGGGGGTGCTCGACATTACTGCCATAAACCAAAGGTCCTTCTCCGCTAGTTAACTGAGTCAAGCTGGCTGGGGTGAGGTTAGCAAGGGAATAACGCACAATACACCTTATTGCGAGAAGTCCGTGTAGATCTTATCCCCCCACGAATTAGAATTAGTTCCTCGTAACTCCTTAAAGTTCTCAAATGTGTATTAATAGAACTTAGTAGGCGTATTATCTCATTGTGTTGTGAGCCCATTTTCCATGATCCGTAGTTTATGCGTCGCCGAAGTCGTAAAGACCGGACCCCATTAGTCGGCTAATTGCACGAAAGGCCAGAACTCCGATAATGGGTCTAAGTGGCTGCCAGTGGTACAAAACCACTCTGTAGTATTTAAGAATTGACCGCAAAATGAGGATTCTTCGGGCAATTGTGGCCGATAAACGCTTCTTAATAGAATTTTATATATTTTATCTTATTTTTATCATTGCAGATAGTCGAAACAGGGCATTCATCGTAGGGCACGTTCTTATAGCGTGACTTACGATGCAATGCGTTGAATAGTGATGGTTTCCATTTAACATCAGGTGGTCCATATCCTTCATCCATCAATAAATAAAAAATATGCAATAAAAAATATTTCTTTATTCGCAGCCAAAAGCAGTTCCATCATCAAAGCCAGTCAAAAAAGAGCCAGTTTTCAAAAAAAGTTGACCCGGGTTGAGGCTAACCCATCTTAATTCTCACCGCTCACTCAAGCCCAGTTTTTCATCACGGCTATAAATTGCCGGTCAACCCGACCCTTATAAACCATAGTGCACAACATAAAAAGCCGGCTAGGAGCGTACTGCCACGTAAGGTTGGATCACACTGTGAAGTCGACTTGTGTCACTTTAGTTGATACTTGAAGAACGGAACGGATTTCCATAGGTCCTTTTTTAAATACAGCTACCTGATGGAACAAGCAGATGGTCCACCTGATGGTAAGTGGTAACCATCACCTATATCAAAGCATTGCCTCGTAAGTCACGCCAATAGGAACGTGCCCTACTGCCTTGCGTCATGCATATCATGTCACACATTCAAACATTTTTGATCACCACTGGCACTGTGATATTACTATTGTATCAAGTACTATTATGACGACCTCAGTGGCGCAGCGGGCGAGAGTCCGCCTGCGACGCAGAGGTTGCGGGTTCGATTTCCGCCTGGGAACAAATTTGTGTACGATCTGCAGAAATATCAGTTATCTAGTATCTATAACACAAGCTTTGAGTAGCTTACTTTGGGGCTAGATGGTGCTGTGTGGATTGTCCAGCATTATTTATTTAATTTATTTATTGTTTAATCTGTGGCATAACGACATCTGTTATAACATGGCTTTGGTAATGCGCTGAAATCCTCTATGTAAGAGGCCACCATGATTATTTGAGATGGCAAATTAAAGTTTAATTTTTATATTACGGAGCTTAAGCCGTGTGATTTTATTTGTTCACGTTGCAAAAAGTGTATTCACAGCTTTAGGAAGTTGTAATACAATGTTAAAGACGATAAAGTTTTGTGAGTTGTTAAATAAAGTGTTATTCTAAAGAACAACATTGGAATTAATTGGTTTCTGTGTAAGTTTCCGTACTCGTTATTGCTATATACAATCAACATTAGAGGGTAGGTATGTACATAATTAAAAATATCACTAGTAGGTAGTCACCCATCCCAATGATATAATAAGAGATGACAATAGTTTAAACACTGGTTATCTTTTTTAGTTTTTTTAATCATGATCTTTTGTTTGATGTAGTTTTTACGACTACATAACTGCATTTTGCTACACATCAGTTAAACACCCTACATACCCAAAATGTAATATTACTGCATATTTCTAACTAGCACTTTCCTTATCACGGCAAACAATTTCTGACCTTAAACCAACCAAGGTTAAGCTCAAAGTCGGGTGAGTATCCGACTCAGTAAGACGAAATTGATCCCTAGTAATTGTAATGGATGAACACATACGATAGTGAACACTAGGTTTTAGTTACAATATATTGAGGGGTAAACGAACTCAGTACCTAAGCTAAAGGAAGGTTTTCGACAAAGTGACTGGACAACTGCGACTGGCAACGGGAGGGATTACCGACCATCTATTTTAAATTTCGAATCGTTTTCGAGGCCTAATACTCGGATTGGTGACGCTCGATGTATGAAACAAGTGAGATCGCAATCACTACATAGTATAAAACAAAGTCGCTTTCTCTGTCCCTATATCCCCATGTCCCTACATCCCTATGTATGCTTAAATCTATAAAACTACGCAAGGGATTTTGATGCGGTTTTTTTAATAGATAGAGTGATTCAAGAGGAAGGTTTATATTATTATGTAAATATAATACATGCATGATATGTGCACCCGTGCGAAGCAGGGGCGCGCGGGCGGATCGCTAGTATAGAATAAAGAAAATATTCGAGCGGTAGTTTGCTCATTAGAACTCGTTGAGAAGGGTACCTACTTTCGGAAACGTTACATACCAGCATGACTATTACTGCAAGCTGAAGCAGACTGATAGCTGTAGAATACATTTTATTAATCTTGGCATCTTGACCTTGCCTTGTCTCTATATATTGGAAGTAGTCCAGTTTGTGAGGAGCAATCTCCATATATTTGTTAATTTTAAAAGTAAACGTCAAAATTTAAAACTCTGCTGTCCTTTAAATAAAACTGCCTATCTTAACAATAGTATATTTTGCATGGAGCCAAAGATTTATAATAAATACGACAGCCTACGTAGCTCAGTTGGTAGTAGCTCTGCCTTCTGCGCCGTAGGTCGGGGGTTCGATTCCCACCGTGAACAAACATTTGTGTGATGAACATAGATGTTTGTTCTCTGTCTGGGTGTTGTATAATATTATAAGTATGTATTTACAAAAAAAAGTATATATGTAGTATATCAGCTATCTGGTTCCCATATCACAAGCATAAGCTTAGTTTGGGGCTAGATAGTGCTGTGTGGAAAGTCCACCAATATTTATTTATTTATTTAAATTACCTATATATACATTTATAAGTAAATCAGACTCCCGACAAGTATTTAAAAATAAAGTTAAAAATGTTCTCTTACAAAAAGCCTATCATAGTATTGAAGATTATTTATGTAACAAATTAGATTAATATATTTTGACAAAATGTAAATGTTTGTACGCCGCCGCCGCCAGGCAAAGCACAGCGGTCAGTTACTTTGTTTACCATCTACTTTTATCTAAAAATAACCTGTGTTTATAAACAAAATAAAAATTATTAAATTATTATTATTATTAAATATTTCTGCCGCCAATCAGAGCTATGGTTTGGTTTTAAGAGTGTGGTTACCACTGAAATTTTAAGTACATGAGGCTTTACACCTTTATGCCTCAAGTTGATGGACGCAGGGTAGTGCATTATCATGCACACTTTCTTATCGTGCGTTACTTGAAAGGCATCGCTTTGTCATAGGTAGGAGTTTCGCATCGAGGTCTTTTAGTCTCGGTCGCGTTCTCTGAACCCCACCTTAAGGGCGGTCGAACTACCCCCGGGGTCTGAGCTACTAGTTTAGAAACAAAGGTTTATAATTGAAAATATTGTTTACTTGGTCTTTGCGTTCTCTACTAGAAACATTATAAACGTGCTAATGGACAAATTCTTAAAATAACTGAAAACTGAAACTGACGAAACACGACTTTTTTCCCCAGGCCCGGTAGATATCCTTTCTGATCTCTCAGTACCAAGTACTAACTCAAGATTATTTGAGGATGTCTAAGGGGGGTAGTCAGAGGTACGTCCAAACATTACATTTGACACATACCCACATTTTGCAGTAGTTATACGTATTCCATACCTGACAGGTTGCAAGCTCATCGCCGCTGTTAGAACACTGAACTGGTTTCCTCACGATGTTTTCCTCCACCGTTTTAAGAGCACTGGTATTGCGTACATAAAAGTTTCGATAGAAAGTACATTGGTGCACGACCGGATTCGAACCTGCGACCTTACGATCGGAAGGTGGGGTCACTCCCACTAAACCACCGGTGCTCTCTTCTTTAAATAATTTAATAGAAATTAAAGTAAGTGCTAAATTGCTCATTAGCGCTCATAGAGACGCTTTGAAAAATGGCCTGAGGTTAAATATGACGATTTTTTTTATTTATTTAAATGTCACTTTAAACTTAACTGTAAATCTCCTCAGATATCTATATTTTTTTATACAACTAACTGAAGGAACAAGCAGATGGCCCACCTGATGATAAGTGGTAACCATCACCTAACAAAGCATTGCCTTGGAAGTCATGCACGAAAAGAACGTATGTACTCGTATACAAATTACGAAAGCTGCTTAAACGTTCCCTCCACAAACCATCCAGCCAAAGGGTTCCAAGTTTGTAAGGAACTCCAATCAAAGACGGGTGTTTCAGGAGACTTGTTATGAAGTTCCCTTTGCTAAGTGCATAGTTGCAAGTTTCATGCCAGCTCACATTATAGTTGGGTGCTAATAGAACTTGAAATGCGGAGAGCACTCGGAAAGTGTATCATTAATTGTGATACTGTGGTCTGAAATAAAGCAATGTAAAAAATGACCTTATCACGACGGACAAATAATACAATAATATAAGGGAAATGTGCTTGAGTCAGAAATCATTTTGGTATTAGGTAAACGTAAGGCCAAACATACTAATACCAAAATGATTTCTGACTCAAGCACATTTCCCTTATATTATTTTATTATTTGTATTCGAACAGTATTTATGCGTGTCACTGGATAGTTATTCTTTCAAACAACCTTCCCGAAATGAAATAATAGCCAATCGCACCTCGAAACTGCGAGCCGCTGTCACCGGGGCCTTAAGATGACCCGCTCATGAAGGTATTATAATGTATTATCCACATTGAAAGTATGTACGTACGTCGT
The DNA here is from genome assembly GCA_963576535.1 of Plemyria rubiginata. Taxonomy (NCBI): domain Eukaryota; kingdom Metazoa; phylum Arthropoda; class Insecta; order Lepidoptera; family Geometridae; genus Plemyria; species Plemyria rubiginata. The sequence continues at coordinate 1,791,702 of OY754925.1, read as the reverse complement.
ACCTATGGTTTTAATACTTTCACAAATTAAAGTTCCCTCTACTTAAAGAAGAACAAGAAATAAATTTTATATAATTTTAAACATTTCATAACACGCAGAAAACAAACGCCTATGTTATGCACTATGTTTGTCTTAGCTGTAGATCTAACCCACTGCCCCACGGCCTACAGCGAATAATGTAGGTAAAGAAATTTCCGCGCCTGGATTTGAACCTGCGAACTTGCCAAAGACAAGTTTCTTTTTAAACACTATTCTTTCTACGTAGCATAAATCATGACCCGGTGGAAAGAGACCGTTTCGACTGATAACACTTGTGCCCAATCGCATTTTTCTCCCGCGCGGGAAACTTACAGAAAGATTGACTGCCTTCCACTGTAGCTTCCACTGAACTTTCAGATAGACAAAAAATCCCCAGGGTTTTAGAGTATTTGCGTAGGTGTTTGATAGATGAGGCTGTTCGTTAGGCCTGTAAACGGGCTAGAAATTGCGGCAATTTCAAGCTGCAAATGTATAGCCGTCTTGTTCACACGAATAGAATTGCAGCAATTAATTGCCACAAAACTAGCTCGTTCACGGGTCGCTTTATTAGTGAATTAGTGGTGTCGATTATTTTGTGTTTATTATTTTTACATTGTCCTGTAACCGAATTTCATAATGCTTTAAAATTCTGTGGAAAACAGAGTTGATGCCACAATTAGATTTTATTTATTTTACATACTGTTGTTCCATATTGTATTGCGTTACTATTCGTTAGGTATTCAATTAAAAGAAAAAAAGTGCGGCTTGTAGTATTTTAGCACTTTTTCTAAATTTTTTTACGCACAACATGTCTGTGGTTTTTCTGCCGCGAAGCAGCGTTGCTGTGTTTTTTATACAACTAGATGGATGAAGCAGATGGTAACCATCACCTATCATCATCATCATCATCAACAGCCTACAGAAGTCCACTGCTGGACATAGGCCTCCCCTATCCGCTTCCAGGAAGAACGATTCTGAGCCCTTTCCATCCACCGACTACCCGCGATCCTAACAATGTCGTCAGTCCATCGGGTAGGAGGGCGTCCCACACTTCGCCTTCCTGTTCGTGGTCGCCATTCAAGAACCTTTATTCCCCATCGGTTGTCAGTTCTTCGAGCTATATGACCTGCCCATTGCCACTTCAACTTGCTGATTCTGAGAGCTATGTCGGCTACCTTGGTTCTCCTACGGATTTCCTCATTTCTGATTCTATCTCGTAGTGAATCACCTATAACAAAAGTGTTTCGGTTGGAAGAATGTGGTGACCAGTAAAATTACAGACACGTTTGAAACTCAAAAAATGTATGCCTCAAGCTGATAGACACCGAACAGTGCATCGTAGAGCACGTTGCTATCTTCCGTGCCTTACGAGGCAATGTTTGCCGGTGATGGTTACCAGTAACATCAGGTGGACCATCTGCTTGTTCCATTAGCAAATATAAAAAATAGATTTTTTTCAGTGCTGAACTATCAACTATGCTGAACCAGTGACGACACATTGATGTTTTCGAATTTTAAGAAAAAGTGCAGTAAAGTCTATAATTTTACTGACAATTCCGAAAACATTACGTTTGAATTCGTGGACGAACTTTTTCATTGTCTTTACTCAAATTAGCTCCACGGCGTCGAACGCCTTTCATTTCATTTCTATCTTAGGTGCGCATTCAAGAGAGACAATAAAAAACCAAATACGGAAGATCACTCATTTTCATTTCAAATGGCACTCGTTTTGTCTATTTGTACGAACCTTTTTTATTGTTGGATAAATAATTATGTACGGCTGCGAGGGCGGATACAAAATGACCGAACTGTTTAAAATTAATTTAATGAATATAATTAAATTACTAATTAATTCTAATTAAAAGTACGTGACTAATGTCTGAAGTGAAGAACAGAAGTGAATCACTTTTAATATGTCCAAAAATTCACACGGTCCGACACCTGGTTGAAATGCAGCGTAAGCATTTCCTTTGTATCGGTCGCGGCAGGTTAATCGTTGCGAAACGCGGCGCGATTCGCGAGAAACCCAGGTGCTGTAGCTGGTTACATAACATCTCCCTCCGAAAGATCTGCATCTATTTTGAGGCTATTGCCGAGAATAGTGTAGATATTGGATGAGCTGGTTCTCTGGAAGCAGCTCCATCTTTGGTTTCTATATGGTCTGACTCATCTTCCTTCTTAGAGTAGACTTCGTTTAATTTTATTGAGTCAACTTTTAGAACTCGTGGCTTATTCAATTTTCGAAACAAGAGCACGTTGATGAAAAGTGCAGCTGCACCGAACATGGTATAGAGCGGAATCGTTGTGTGGTATAATTATGCTTTCATTGTTTTCTGAGTTCAGAGTGACTTGTTCTTGAAGAGCTATTTTATAGTTACTAGAATGTAGGTGGTTCAAATCAATCGTGTTCAGTTTTATGGTCTTCTTCACTGGTGCTTTATACGCCTCCTCTTCATTGACCGGTATATCCAAAATTTTTAACATCCGTGCGTTTACTTTGATCTTGATGGTTACTTGCAGTTAAGGTTGAAGTATGAAGTGCGCATCCTTTAGGTATGATGGCCAGATAGCTACCCTGCAGCATCCTGTATAGGTCTTGAAAACAAGTAAGTCGAACTTTCGTGAGATTAGGAAAGCTCAACACGTAGTGGTGATCATCTAACTGCTCCATGGCTTCTGAAGATAAGATAGCTGAAGTGAAATGGCAGGACTGGTGGATATGCTGTCGAAGTAAAAGTTCCTGGATGCAGGTCCGGTAGTCCCCGTTGTGGTGGCTTGAATTGTCTTCGCAAAGGTGACCGTGGTTATACTTCGGACATTCAGTCTCCATAGACAATAGATCTTTGTCGTGAATTGCCACAAATGGATAGGTAGGAGATAGGATTTTGTCATCATGATTAGGGGATAAGGATAATCTGTAAAGGATATAGTTAGTTGGACGAACGAATCGGAAACATAATAATTAAGAAATTATCATTACCTTAAATAATCCCTAAAACTAATACCTATCTAAAATTTCCTCCTTATTAAATAAAGTATCTAATCTACTTATCCTGCTTTTATAGGTATGTGTCATACCTATAAGTTCTGAATGATGAATGCTCTTACTTTTAATGAAGGCAAATCAATTTTCCAATTTGAAACTGTCCTATTTTAATGCTTTTTATAACCGAACCTAGGCCGTCTATAAGTTTGACCTTGAATGATGAAAATTGTTTAGAAATTAATGTCATCCAATTTAACTTTTAGATATTTAACGTGAGGAAAGTAAAGTGAAGACTTTTTATTATTTAAAAGTGGTGTCTTAATTGTTTTGATTAATATATTTTAGCGTTCTTATACAGTCCGTAATCTTAACTAAATGTTATCTGTATAGCCTGGACAAAGGAATGGTAATGGGAAATAACTTTGGTGGGTCCCAGTGTTAAAGGCAGGACCCCTGGTCCATCATTAAGACTCGAGTGTTATCTCGTCCGCTTGTACCAGATGGAGGCTTTGGATCAAGGTCAGGACGGTGAGGTACTCGTTTCAGACGTGACTTACGTACACGTCGCTTTCTTTTCTTTTTAGTGTAAATATGTAGGTATAGGCAATTTTTTTTTTTTTCCACCATATCCCGTGTGAAGCGGGGCGCTAATTTCTGTCTATTAGCCGTAGGGTTTCTAATCAATACCTCTTGTAGAGGAGTACAATTGCGTTCGAATTCTCGACCCTTATTAACGTTCTCAGTTATTTCAGTGCGACGTAAAACTTTTAACATACGCTTCCTATAGTGATCCTGAATGTATTCTTGCATTAGTTGAGTTACATTCATATCTACGGGATCGCGAGGATCCAGGTGACCGGTTATAATGTCAATTGGGATAACTTTATTGTAAAGCTATGAATTGAGCTCTTAACAGTGACAATAGAAAGAGCGATGCCGTGATGAGAAGAGAACTTTAATAAAGCCTGAACAACGCTTACAGCGGTAGCATCTCTCAGAGAATATGCTTGAGCATATTTCGAGAAAGCATCGAATATAGTCAGAAACTTTTGGGATACACTAAGTAAATCTTAATGTACTTGAAAGGGTTTTGTCGGTGGTGGTACAATTTGGAATCGAGGTCTTACTAGGTTACGATCGTATTCGGCTTGTCCGCATATATGATACTCGTTTTTTAATTCAATCCGATTAATCCAATTCCGGTATGTAGTAATTTCAAAGATTTATAAATTGTATCTATTTCTTCTTCTATTGATTTATCTACAATTTAGTCGAAATTAAATTAAAAAAAAATTTAATTTTAAAATTCTTTCTAGTCTAAAGAAATTTATATTACGCCTATTATCTATCCTATTATCTATTACTCTAACTCTACCAGATTTTCGTGATCGAAAAATTTAGGTTTATTTTATAAGCCTAAGTAGTACTTATGTCCAGCAAAGGACTTCTTCCCACTGATGATGATGCTATTATCTATTACTCTAACTATACTAGATTTTCGTTATCGAAAAAAAATTAGGTTTATGTTATAAGCCTAAGTAGGTATATCCAGCAAAGGACTTCTTCCCACTGATGGTGATGCTATTATCTATTACTCTAACTATACTAGATTTTCGTTATCGAAAAAAAAATAGGTTTATTTTATAAGCCTAAGTAGGTATGTCCAGCAAAGGACTTCTTCCCACTGATGATGATGTTAGTAGGTAAGGATTAAAATCTAGGAAGTGAGCAACCACTAAAAAGAATCTAGTGTACTCACGTGAACATGATTCCGGTCCCTTTGCACCCACGTATCGATGGCTGGATACTCCCAAAGCAGCACGAACTGTAGATAGATTCTGACACTCTTTGTAGCTTGATAGCCACACGGGCGGCTTTTTGCGGAAATGTTCGACACGAAACCGACCGCGAGTATCCCTTTTCGCCTGCGCCAATTATGTACGGCTGCGAGGGCGGATACAAAATGACCGAACTGTTTAAAATTAATTTAATGAATATAATTAAATTACTAATTAATTCTAATTAAAAGTACGTGACTAATGTCTGAAGTGAAGAACAGAAGTGAATCACTTTTAATATGTCCAAAAATTCACACGGTCCGACACCTGGTTGAAATGCAGCGTAAGCATTTCCTTTGTATCGGTCGCGGCAGGTTAATCGTTGCGAAGCGCGGCGCGATTCGCGAGAAACCCAGGTGCTGTAGCTGGTTACATAACAAAATGAAATATTCATATAAATATTATGTTGTAGGCGTATTTGACATTTCCTCATAAACTCGTATGTACGTACCTGATTTTATAAACTTTATTTATTTTATTTATTTAGAATCTCCAACATCGTATACATCAATTACATTCAAACAAATTAAAAATAAAGATAGTGAACCATGCTAAATATCACAATAATTACAGGAGACAGACAGCGTGCAAATAAAAATTTTGAGCGAAACTTGTAATTTAGTACGTACCTTTAGTATGTATTTTCCTTTAACCCTACTAATATTATAATTGCGAAAGTTTGTAAGTATGGTGGATGGATGGATGGATGTTTGTTACTCTATAACTCCAGAACGGCTGAACGGATCTTGGTGAAAATTGGCACAGAGATATATTATAGTCTGGAATAACACATAAGCTACTTTTTATTCCGTGGGAATACCGGCATTTAAAACTACGCGGGTGAAACCGCGGGGCGCAGCTTGTATACTCTAAGTCTAGTAGTTTTAAGTTTAACCAAAAGTGTACGAATTTAAGAAAAAATCCAGCCAAAGCCAAAAGATTATTATTCAATAATATCACAAGTATCACTTTGAATCGTTTTAAAGCTATAGGTGAATCTAGGTGCCAGTTCCCCTCAACCAAAGCCTAGAAGAGCTGTAACATTTTTTTTACTTCTTTGTAGGTTTTGCATGACAAAAACCTTGAAAGAGGAGAGGGAGATGGTTTTAAGGGATAGTCAAAGACATGTCTCTGTAAATTTTTTTTTGCATCTTTGTCGATTTTGCCTGACAAAAACCTCGAAAGAGAAGATGGAAAAGTCAAAGACATGTCTGTTACATTTAGCACATGCCCACTTCAACAGCTATAAATACAGTTTGTGATAGGTTGCAAACCCATCGCCGCTAAGTAAAACAAATAAAAAACTATTATCACTACAAACGAAAATGCACTTACACTGCAAGGAATACAAGTTTAAGAACATTGATCTAAAACTTTAGCGCCATTTAGAAACTTTTTGATGCAGTCGACATTTCATCCTGCCAGGCAGATCTAGACTTTGCAGCCAGAACTTTAAGATTCAAAATAGTTTGGCCTAGACCTTTTCAGTTGAAGTTACTAGGTTTTCTTCTGTGAATCGCGTTCCATACATCTTAGTAAGAACTTTGTTTCATCTTATGTTTTGATGAAGACGAATCTAGTATGTTTTCATATAAGGGTCTGTAACTGGCTGATGAAACAAGTGGATGGCCCACCTGTTGATAAATGGTAACTATCACCTATAACAAAGTATTGCGTCGTATGTCAAAATCGCCGGGACGTGCCCTAAAATGCACTGCCCTGCGTCTATCAACTTGAGGCACACAGATGTAGGCTCATGTGCCTGTAGTTTCCACTGTCTTCGAAGCGAAACACAGCAACGCTATTTTTGTTATTACTCTGTTCTGTATTTCTTCTAATGTACTATGTTAAAACTAATAGTTATAATTATTTACAAAATGTACAAAATATACAAAATACATATGAAACAGTTGAGCTATCTGCAGACCGTTGCAAACGATCTATAGATAGCTCAACTGATCCGAATCAGTGCCAGTCGGAAGCGTACCCAAGATACTGGCTGCATTGCCACGCTGAATGGCAATGCTGATACGCTGAGCCAGATACTCACCAGCCCTCGGGTCACGCGTCGCGTCGATAAGTCGCCTGGATAAAATTTTGAAGACCCGGTAGGCCTCGGTACCCCACGGACCTAGAGTCTCAACCCCAAGAGGAGCAAATACGTAAGCCCTGTCGAGACCTGCATATTTGCGCCTCTTGAGATCCTCAGCTGAATCTGCCGCCGCGCCAGCACCAACGGATGTCCTCGGCAGATGGGAAGGCGCAAGTGTGTCGGCACAAGTGGCATCCCACACCATGGGCCTCCCCAACTCCCAAGGAACCAGAGTCATACCGTCGGGCCGTTTACCATCGTCACGCAACAGACCATTCGGCTCGAGAACGGCTGGTACATGTTAAACATATGGAACTGAGACGTGGTCGCTTACTATTGGCCTCATCACCAAGCTCAAAGTCGCACAACGAGCTATGGAGAGAGCTATGCTAGGAGTTTCACTACGAGATAGAATCAGAAATGAGGAAATCCGTAGGAGAACCAAGGTAGCCGACATAGCTCTCAGAATCAGCAAGTTGAAGTGGCAATGGGCAGGTCATATAGCTCGAAGAACTGACAACCGCTGGGGAATAAAGGTTCTCGAATGGTGATCACGAACAGGAAAGCGAAGTGTAGGACGCCCTCCTACCCGGTGGACTGACGACATTGTTAGGATCGCGGGTAGTCGGTGGATGGAAAGGGCTCAAAATCGTTCTTCCTGGAAACGGATAGGGGAGGCCTATGTCCAGCAGTGGACTTCTGTAGGCTGCTGATGATGATGATGATGACTATGTTAAATAACATTTCATTGATATTTCATTTAGGCCAATGACGCATAGGAAAACTTTTTGTATATTTTAAAATAGTGCATAAAAATTCAACACGGAATTCAAGCACATAATAGTCCAACACTGAAACGCGGTAAAATAAAACACGCGGAACCTAAAATATAAATTCGTATAAATAATAAAATTATTATACAAATATTGTCACTAGTTATACTAAAAGTGGCGTGCATATTCACGGTTAGCCCATACTGTGACGTACTCATACGTTATTTGGGACGTCATTCTACTCTTTTTATTGTTGTTTGTATTTTTTTTTAAGTAAAACATTTAATCGCAATCTCACTCGAATTTAGGTGATGGTGCGGTCTACGGTGTAGCACGCTTAACTAGAAGATACCTAACTATTCTTATTCACTCGTCTCTTGAAAACATTCTAATTAAAGGCCGCCAAAAATTGCAGGCAGTGTTGCCCGCAATTTTCCCGACGATTTAGGTCCTTATTCATAATGGTTGCTATGCGCACCATTAGCACATCAGATACTACAGATTTGTGGTCGATTTATTTAGAATTTCTACTTTGAATTTGTTTAGAAGTCAATAAATAATTAAAAGTTAAACATTAAAAGTGATTGCATGCGTGTATATGGAGTCGAGGAGTACACTCGAGGTGTACCGTTCATTTATTAATGGCGTTGAGTGTATGTCGCATTGCGGTCGCGTATTTTTCTACGGATTTACATCTTTTAGGATTAGTCTAATAGACCCAAAGTGTAAAAAGCTAAGGTCTAAGTAGCTTAGAAAGTAACTTTTTTCGAAACCGAATGAATTAATGAAAATCCTTTATTGTATACCAAATTGCACTAAAGTACACATAAAAATAGCAAAAGAAATAGTACAATGGGTGGTCTTAGCGCTGAAAACTCATTCCAGCTCTGTTAGGCCAATAGACCTGACAAGCCATTTGACATTCTATTCAGGCCTTTACGAAAATAACTGGATAGCATTGTATGAAAATGGTTAAAAATATTTAATCAAATAAACGCGCAATTCTTGTATAAATAAAAATAATCTGAATCTCTGAAACAGCTCCAACGATTTTCATGAAATCTTTATTATATCGATCGATTTGCCTCCGAAACGCAGGGGATTTCGGGGGCGATAAATCGATCCAGTTAGGATTCAGAAACCGAGCAAAGCTCGGCCACCCATATTTATTTACCCTAACTTATTGTACTGAGTCAGCAAGTTAATATAAAGCATAAGGGGCAAGCTAAGTGCACTTTTGAATTTAGTGCAGTGAATTAACCCAAGGTATAGATTGCCTGGTTCCTATAGTCGCATGTTTTGTGAGCCTTTTAAACGAATAAAAAAAATGAAATAAAACCTTACCTTTTGACCTAAAGAGCTGGCTCTTAAGCCTTTTCGGTTTCAAATAGCACTTCTTTTAATAAAAATGCTGAAAATATTTACAAAGACAAAAGCCAAGCCTCTGAAAAGAGCGTAAAAGCGCTTTCGACGTGGATTTGCGAACTAAACCTGACGACGTACCGGCTATCGCAACCAAACCGTTTTATGCTTTATAGTTTTCTACTGAAGTAGCTTTTAGACGGTGGATAACATCCTACTATACTATTATAAACGCGAAAGTTTGTAAGTATGGATGGGTGGATGGATGTTTGTTACTCCTTCACGCCGGAACGGCTGAACAGATCTGGATGTAACTTGGCAGAGAGGTAGATTATAGTCTGAAATAGCACATAGGCTTGTTTTTATCCCGTGGGAATACTGGGATTTGAATCTGCGCGGATGAAACCGCAGGGCGCAACTAATTTTATTATATTTATTAGACTAGTTGCCGTCTGAGGTTCACTCTGTGGATAATGACGGCCTTCACAGCTCAGTTGGTAGTAGCTCTGCCTTTTGCGCCGTAGGACGCGGTTTCGATTCCCACCGAGGGATTCGTCCGGGGAAGTACTACCACCACGCCTTTTTCTGCCGCCAAGCAGCAACGCTGTGTTTCGGTTTGAAGAGTGTGGTCGCCGGTGTAATTACAGGCACATGAGGCTTAACATCTGTATGCCTCAAGTTGATGGACGCAGGGCAGTGCATCGTAGGGCCCGTTTTTATTGTGCGTGACCTACGGGGCAATGTTCTGTTTATAGGTGATGGTTACCACTTACCATCAGGTGGGCCATCTGCTTGTTCCATCAGCGAGTTGTATAAAAAAAAATAAACATTTTTTGAACATAGATGTTTGTTCTTTGTATGGGATGTTTTTAATTTATATATGTATTTAATTATTATTTAATAATGACTAACAAATATTTATAGTACACGGAGGCGATGGGCCCAAATCACGCACGATACGGACGCGCTCTAAGACGCCTTTCCCAACTTTTTTTTTTTTTTTTATACCATAACTAACTGATGGAACAAGCAGATGACCCACCTGATGTTAAGTGGTAACCATCACCTATAAACAAAACATTGCCCCGTAGGTCACGCACAATAGGAACGTGCCCTACGATGCACTGCCCTGCGTCCATCAACTTGAGGCATACGGATGTTAAGCCTCATGTGCCTGTAATTACACCGGCGACCACACTCTTCAAACCGAAACACAGTGTTGCTGCTTGGCGGCAGAAAAAGGCGTGGTGGTAGTACTTCCCCGGACGAGCCCTTCACAAAGAGCTCTACTACTCTTAACTTAACTTAACTTGAGGCATACCAGATGTTAGACCTCACGTGCCTGTAATTTCCGGCAACCATACTCTTCAAATTGAAACACGACGATGCTTGGCGAAAGAAAAAAGCGTGGTGATACAACTTTGCCAGTTGAGTCTACCACAAAGAGCTGTACTGTGATGTTTATGTGTATGTCAGAACGTAAACTACAGACGTTTTGTGATGATTCACGCTCCCGGGTATTGCTTGCAAGTAGGTACAGCTGGCTTTATGGAATGCTTTGTGTAATTTGTCCCCAATTCTGTGGTTTCATTTGGTTTCAATCTTTGTTGCCTGTCTGGGCCCTTACCACAATCTCTTGAAGCATTCTTATTTCAATATTACTTTACTTTTTGATCATAAAGCGGACTCTATGCAGTTGACATAAGGCATTGACATAAAAGTAATATTGAAATAAGAATGCTTCAAGAGATGGTGGTACGGGCCCGGGCATTATTCTCTATGACAATAGGAGATTCCTTGCCCCAAACCGTGAAACGTCAAAACTTGATGTTGGTCTTTATTCTTTATGACATAGGAGATACTTTGCCCTGACCGTATGACACCGGCTGCCTTGTCTTAGCTGTGATCGCGGTGCAAATGGTCATATTGAATCAGGCTCCTGATCAGATAATCTGACAAAATAATTAGATACCTATGTCAAAACAATTAGGTATGTAATAATTAGATATGTAAGTAAATAATATAAGTCAGGCAAAATAATTAGATATGTCCAAACATGTTCCTATTAATACTCGTAGAACCAACAAGGAATGTGTTTGATCATTGTAAATGTTCTCCAAATATTTGGGTTAGTGGCATCCATTTTGCCAATCTAGCGACATGACCGTTAGTGTACACTTTTATTTGCATTGCAGTGTACAGTGCGGTGCAGTTTTGGTGAAGTTGGATTTGGAAATAGAAACGGAAACGGTGTTAACCGCGCCGCGTTCCACGTTTTAAAGTTTGGTGTTTTTAATTACTTTCGGGGATTTTGGTGATGGTTCGTTCGGTTTGGATTGGCGAATGCTTTCAACCAAATCGGCTAGTCCAGTAGCGCAGTTGGTAGCAGTTTGTTTGGCACTGCAGGCTAGTTCAATCCCCACCAAGGACAAATATTTGTGTCATAACCATAATGGTGGGACTTCACATGGCTATATTTGTTCACGCATTTTGCGTATTTTTTTAATTCATCGATGTCTAATCAACTTATTTGCCTTTATTCGAATAGCCAAAACAAAAAGTGGTGTAAAGAACCACTATTACCTACACACAATACGACTCGTGGTATGAGAACAGTCGCATCAATCCTAATAATATTATAAACGTGAAAGTTTGTAAGTATGGATGGATGGATGGATGGATGGATGTTTGTTACTCTTTCACGCCAGAACGTCTGAATGGATCTGGATGAAACTTGGCAGAGAGATTGGTTATAGTCTAAAGTAACACATAGGCTACTTTTTATCCCGCAGGAATACCGGGATTTAAATCTGCGCTGGTGAAACCGCGGGGCGCAACTAGTATAAAATAATACAATGACTATATCAGAAAAACCTAGCGACAATTTTGTTTTCATAAAGTGAGCAATAATTTAGCCTTATATATACTATACATGATAAGAAGACGCATAAAATAACGCCTTGTTAGCATAAAGAAATAGAACATTTCCGTATTCTTCGAAAAATTTAATTTAAAAAAGCGAGAGAAAAAATCTCTGCTCCCGCGGGTGTCGTGTCACCGATGAGCGCTTGAATCGCTGCTTTGCATACAACTATTACCGCTGATTTCAACGTCCAGCGCCCTAGGGAACGCGCTGCCTCTCATCCCCTTTTTATCTAGCAATGGAAGCGCTATAGTTACATTTGCATTCGGAAATTTGTTCTAGAGTTGTCGCGTTCTGAGATCGGCTGTTTTGAGATCTGTCCGGCAATATCTTCACTTATTTAACTATTTTTGTACGAGACGTTTAAAAATTAACTTTTTGATTATACTGAATAAAGACCGCTTTAATTCGGATTTTGATGCCCGGGATCAAAGTTTTTGCTTCGCACCGTATTTCGCGATCGTCACAATGTCAATACGAATCTTGGATGAAATTATTTTCGTTTTAGAAATAAAAAGATATTTGTGAACATTAACATAGCTATTATAAGGACCTTACTTACTTTGATTTACTTTACTTTCATGTTCCTTTTTTCCTATTGCCGTCGACTGTAACATGTATAAAATTTGTTCGATAGGAAAAATCCATTGGTGCACAACTGTATATGAAACTACAACCTTACGATCCGAAAGCAGTCACTCTCACTAGACCACCAGTGCCAACCTGCAAGTTCAATTACGTTATTTCTAAAAGTTCTCGAAAAATTTATACGTCCTACCGGTTCTTTACCCTATCTTTCCCCACTCTACTTGTGTACAGGCAGCTAAGAACGCTATTTGGGGATTACATGCTCATTATGAAAGTGCAACTATGTAAATTCAGATTAGCTTTTTGTATCCGTATAATTTTACGTTTCTTGTTCGGTGGTACGGTCTTATCTAATTGAAAATTTGCAAGATTTTGTCCTAAAATTAGGGCAATGTGAAGACGAAATCGAGAGTATTTTCGTAAAAAAATTGGTAGCTCCTTGTTTTAAAGGTAGAATTACTATCTTAATAAAACTTTATGTATCATTCTTAGTGTTAATGGTACCTCCATGTATTTATCAAATCAGTCAAGGAAGAGGGCACCTTTGTCTTCATCATTCGTCTTCTTCGTGTGATGTTGATATTTCTTTCTTTCTCCGTTTATGGTTAACCTGTCCCTCTTTTTCTTATCACTATGTTCTCGATTACATAACATGTAGACATAGACATAGACAGACATTTATTTGCCAAAAAACACACATACACATACAAAACATAAAAAGAAATGACAAACAGTTAATAATAATAACAGTAGGTAGGTATGTAAGTGTTTGTGTGCTGCCGCAGCAAAAGGGTCTCGACTCAGCGTATGCCTCACCACTATTTTAGTAGTTAGGCGCTGTTATTCTGCCGAGAGATATAAAGCTTTTAACTAAAACTTACCATTTTTAGCAGCTCTGGCCAGGAGGGTAGCGCTGAGCACCGCTGCAGTGGCCAGCAGCCGACAGAAAGCCGCCAGCATGATGCCAACTGTCACTCAACCATCACTGTCACATCACCCACTCACATCCCCCTTCTCCCAATCACTGTCAATATACCTAATCAACAACCCCTCAGCATTACACGGCCAAGACCTGCATTTTTTACATAGTTTTCACTTATTCACTAAACACCCTTTTCACCACCCCTTTTCAGTATAACCACCCGTTTTCACTATATATTCATATCACAACAACTCGAAAGAACATTTGAAAAATAATACTGTCCGTGACGTAACAAAATAATAATAATAAACCAGATGAACCATGACGTTTTAATTTAAAATATCGAGTTTCATTCACGATACCGACGACCCGTCTGAAACAAAAGAAATAAATGAATTTTATTATTACTGTCGGGTGAAATGGGAAAATTACACAGTAAACGGCATTTGCGAACTGTTATTAAGCTTGGAGTAAATTGAGGGAAGTCGCTTCAATGATGTGCTTAAAGATTTTTGGATTCTAATTAGGTATTTCGTTTTACTGAATTGAATACCGAAATCAAAGAATTTCGTTTTTTGCCTACGTTCCTTGTGCTGTAAAAAGCATTATACTCGTATTAAAAATAATCTGTATTTAAGATGAAAAGATGACTTTTAGTTCGATTGGCATTAATAACGAATCCTCATTTTCAACCGTACTTAAAGCTCAGTTCGAAAAGTTCAACAAAAGGGTACAAGTATTATCAGCTTTCTGGTTTCCTTATTAGGTATAAGCTTAGCTTCGTTTGAGATTTAAGGGCCCGGCGACAGCGGCTCGCAGTTTTGAGGTGCGATTGGCTATTATTTCATTTTATTTCATTTCGGGGAGGTTGTTTGAAGGAATAACTATCCAGTGACACGCATAAATACTGTTCGAAAAAAATAACACAACAATATAAGGGAAACATGCCCGAATCAGAAATCATTTTGGTATTAGTAGGTTTGGCCTTACGTTTACCTAATACCAAAATGATTTCTGTCTCAAGAACATTTCCCTTATATTATTGTATTATTTATATTCGAACAGTATTTATGCGTGTCACTGGATAGTTATTCTTTCAAACAACTTCCCCGAAATGAAGTAAAATGAAATAATAGCCAATCGCACCTCGAAACTGCGAGCCGCTGTCGCCGGGCCCTTAATAGCTGCATGAAATGTCTTAATTTTTTTTAGTTTAGTCGTATTATTTTACAATACCTGAGATAAAAAAAACCCTGATTAATTATTTGACAGCCAGTTTAGACCACATGCGCGAACACAAAATTGTAACTACGTTGACGCCAAAATCTAAAATTCGGATTTCAAATTTGCAAGTGCAGCGCTCTGCGTCAAATGAAACGAGGTTCGTAGAATTCTAATTTGAACATTTGAACTCCGAACAATATAATGTGTAGAGATAAACCATTTTAAAAATGCACGCCCCTCTACCTGCCTTCACCCACAAAAGCAAATGGCAGCAAAGCAAAGGCAGGTAGAGGGGCGTGCATTTTTAGAATGGTTTATCTCTACATACTATTGTAATTGGTTACGTTATATTGAACTAGTTGCACCCCGTGGTTTCACCCGCGCAGATTTAAATCCCGGTATTCCCACGGGATTAAAGTAGCCTATGTGCTATTCCAGCCTATAATCTATCTTTCTGCCAAGTTTCATCCAGATCCGTTCAGCCGTTCCGGCATGAAAGAGTGACAAACATCCATCCATCCATCCATACTTACAAACTTTCGCGTTTATAATAGGAGTAGGATTTAATCATTGCACTTATTGCGTTGTTGCATGTTTTTATAGGCTTGGTCACGTGGATAGAGAACCTAGATTCACCTAAGTTTTCAAAGTGATAATTGTTTAAACGGAATAAATATCCTGACTTTGAGTGAGTGCGACCTTTTGGTTGTTTGGTCGTGGGTCAAATTCATCCATGCACCAATGGACGTGTTACTATTTGAAAACTTATGAGCGTATCGTCGTGAAGGAAAACCAGTAAGTAGTCTAACAGCGGCGATGAGCTTGCAACCTGTCACGCATGGAATACCATTTACAAAATATTGCGTATTTGGGTATGTGCTACCACTTAGATATCCTCATACGAATTATAAAGATTAGGAATCAAAGTTGTGAAGCAAAAGTTCAGATTTTGTGAACATCATGAAGAAGAAGATTTTAAACTGTAAATGTCAATAGTTATTGAGTTTGTTTGATAAACTATTTAATAGCTGAACATCCATAATGTAATGCAACATATAATTAATTAACCTTTGTTATCCAACGTGTTGGTTTGTTAATTTTGCGGCTGATTAGTAGATAGAAACACAAATTAATTTGGTTTGGTCGTAACCTGATTTTAATACTTAATTAATTCTGAAAACAATTTTGCGAAACAAAGTCCCATTAAGCGCACAATTTTCTATAAAACTCATTTCCTTTTATTTGTGATGCAACAAAAATTATATTCTGAAACGCATTCACTAATTAAAGAGACTTTTGCTTAAAAAAATAAAAAAAAACATAATAATATCTCAATATTCTTTGTAGGTATCTTATAGGTAGGTTCAATTATAATATTGGGACATACTTTTGTGTTGTTTTAGTTATTTCAGAGGTTTTTTGCTACAACTAGGTGATGGAACAAGCAGATGGCCCATCTGATGATAAATGGTAACCATCACCTAGCAAATCATTACCTCGTAAGTCACGTCCGATAGGAACGTGCCCTACGATGCACTGCCCTGCGTCCATCAACTTGAGGCATACAGATGTTAAGCCTCATGTGCCTGTAATTACACCGGCGACCACACTCTTCAAACCGAAAGACAGCGTTGCTGCTTGGCGGCAGGAAAAGGCGTGATGGCAGTACTTCCCCGGACAAGCCTCTGCAAAAAGAGCTCTATTACTCTTAAAAGACGTGACAGGTTGCAAGCCTATCACCGCTGCTGATACTACTGGTTTCCTCTAAAGTATGAATAAGTAGAGTACATATATTAAGGTATACTCGAGTATACTTGTCACTTTCATGCCAACAAAGAGACAGCAACAGACTTATCGGTCTGATAAGCTTATGGAGCTCTCAGCGACCAATATAATAAGAGATAATTATAAGAGTTAACATAAAGTTATGGTGTCACTAGTTCTGTTAAAATAGCGTGGTGAAAGGCGCCTCAAAGAGAATCAGTATAAGTGCAGTAGGAATAGCAGAAACAAAATAGCAGGACAGCTAAAGAATCAAATTCAGCAAACAAAACACTTCTACGAAGTCTCCACTATACATGGCTCACTAGACACAGGAGTTTACGGTCTGTACAGTCTGGAGAGAAAGATGTGATAGTTATTGCACTGAGAACTTCCATTTTGGCTCGCAACTTGCTCGAGACGGTGTACATCTGCTCATGGGAAAGCGGGACTGAGTGATTGATATTTTAAATCAATATGATGAAGAGGACTTCTCTGTTAGAAATAAAAGTCTTATTGTATTATTATTATTTTTTTTTTATACAACTAGCTGATGGAACAAGCAGATGGTCCACCTGATGTTAAGTGGTAACCATCACCTATAAACAAAACATTGCCCCGTAGGTCACGCACAATAGGAACGTGCCCTACGATGCACTGCCCTGCGTCCATCAACTTGAGGCATACAGATGTTAAGCCTCATGTGCCTGTAATTACACCGGCGACCACACTCTTCAAACCGAAACACAGCGTTGCTGCTTGGCGGCAGAAAAAAACGTGGTGGTAGTACTTCCCCGGACGAGCCCTTCACAAAGAGCTCTACTACTCTTACTCTTATTAACTCTCTTTCTCTTATTTAGTTTGCTCTTATATTTTGTTACTTATGGGTTTTTTTAAGCCTGAAATAAAAAAATATTTTTATTATTAAAACCAGCTTTAATACTTTGAACCGCAGGCACGGTAGACCTTTTTACGAACTTAGTACGAACTCAAGATTCTTTAAGGATGTGTAAGGGCGGTAGTCGGATACACGTCTGAATACTTCAGGTCTAGATTAGTTTCTCAAAGTCGGCGACAACGTTACCTTGTGGGTCCTAGAAAGCTACAGGGGGGCCTTAAGGAGCTCAGAAGAAATTAGAGAGTGTTGAAGTGGGCTAGAGGAGTTGATGGCTAACTTCTGTTTTCCTAATACAATAAAGAATTGTTTTAAGCCTGATGTTAACTGGTAACCATCTCCAATAAAAAAAGACTGCCCCGTGAGTCATGTCATAATAAGTACGTGCCCTATTGTGCATTGCCCTACCTCCATCATCTTGAGGGATACAGATTTTAATCTTCATGTGCCTGTCATTTCACCGCTTACTGCTAACTTCAAACCGAAACACACACGCTATTATACGTGTTGACAGAAAAAGGCATGGTGGTAGTTCATCCGCGGACGAGCCATTCACAAAGAGCTCTTCACTCTTAAAATACTACTGCACTAAATCGAATATTTCATGAATCGGTCAATAAAGTCGTAAAGCAAAACAATTGGGGGGCGCTAGAAAATCATTGCTTCTTGAGTGGGCGATAGAAAAGCTACGTTTGAGAACCTCTGAGCTACATAGTGCTGTGTGGAATATCCCCCATTTTTATTTATATCATTTACTTATTTCCCTACCACTCTCAACACGGTTCTACGCGAGTGTACAAACAGAAAGCTATAAAATACACTCATTCGTATTCGCACGCCCGTCAGCGACACACATTCGATTCGAACGTGCTAGTCTATAGTCCATTTGTGTGCGCGACTGTACGGGTGCGATATTGCACGCAAATTGAAATGTCAAACGATTATTGGTTTATCGTCAAGTAGGCTTTCGTTTTAATCTATTATTGTAGCGTGTTATAAAATAACCACTATTAATATGTTACTAAAGCCTTCACCTATAATTACCCCTCTTAATCATAATCCCTGATATTTCATAGCGGCTCAATAGAGTATTCTTATCACTGTCACTTTCGTGCCATCGAAAAGAGACAGCAACAGACTTATCGGTCTGATAAGCTATTGGCGCGCTCAAAAACCATTGGCCTAATGCTACTATTTTGTTCTCTTTCATGTTTTTTGTGCTATTGGTTTTCCTAAAAATAAATAAATCAATTATAAATACTGACCATATCGAGCGCAGGTTTCATCCAGATACGACAATGTTCTTATCTTGTACTAGCTATTGCTCGCGGTTTCGCTCGTTTATTAGTAGTGATTACTACCATAAATTCAAATTCCTTGGTCTGAACAGTCAAAACAGTAGCATTATTTGCATTTTAATTAAAATGGCGTCACCGCTACGGCATGTGAGCTGCAAATTAAATTTGGAAGCTAATCCGTCAGTGGGTGCTATTTTTTATATCCACCGAGTGAGTAAAACTAGGATTTACAAACTTGTTTTAGCGCACTTTTTAACTTGTTTCGACCGCTGACACGAGTTTAGTTTTTTAGATGAGATTTGTCGTTTAAAATTATTTTTCAAACAAGCTATTGCTGCGGTCAAAAATAGCTTGCAAGATAATGAAATTCTCGTAGAAAATAGGCCGCATTGGAAAACGATAACACTAAAACATAAGTGACACTTGTTATTATGAAATAAATTAATCACACAGCCTTCACAGCTCAGTTGGTAGTTGCCTCTGCCTCCTGTGCCGAAGGCCGTGGGTTCGATTTCCACCGAGAACAAACGCTTGTGTGATGAACCTAAATGTTTGTTCTGTGTCTGGGTGTTATATAATATTATAAGTATGTATTTACAAAAAAAAATACAGAAAGTAGTTTATCAGCTATCTGGTTCCCATACCACAAGCTTTGGCTTAGTTTGGGGCGAAATAGTGCTGTGTGGAATGTCCACCAAAATTTATTTATTTTACAATTTCAAATCAAAGCCAAATTTATAAAATTTGTATTTTTTATGGTTCTTTTTTCTATTAAAACGTTTGACCGCAATCTCACCTGATGGTAAGTGGCAATGAAGCCAGCAGCAGCAGTAAAAATAATCTTTTTAGGAGTTTATTTGTTTGTTAGCTGTTTCCTCTATCAGCTACAACATATTGGGCTTATGAATTCAATCAAAGACTGCCAATACCATACCTTTGGAAATAGGGTTGTCCCAATTTAATTAAACTAGACAATACCCTAATTTAGGGTACAGTAACGAACGGTTGCCTATAACCGCAGTGTACGTTTAGATATTAACTAATCAGAATAAATGGGTGTGCGGTTGGAGGGGTTGTGGATTTGTATCGATACATTCAACGTCATAAATAAATGAAGCTGAAAAAAACTGATACAGATTTCAGGAATTATATCTCACGCCAAATATCCCATTAAATATCTTAGTACAAAAGTACGCACTCCAGATTCTTTGAGGCCGTCTATGTTCTTTTGAGGACAACTAAGTGGGTAGTCAGTGGTTCATCCAATCATTACAATTGGCAAATATCGTCATTTTGGAGTAGTTGTTTATACATTAACAAATGGGGCTAGTCAGAAGTTCATCCTATCATTACAATGAGCACATATCAACATTTTGGAGTAGTTGTTCAAACGTGACAGGCTATAAACCCATCGCCGCTGCATAAAATACAGGTATTATAAAATTTTATTTAATTTATTTGGTGTTCCGTAGGTATAAATAATCAAGTTAACGGTCGTATCGTATTCGCTCGAAAATTTCAACGAAAATCGCGTCAATCATCATTCACTTTCGATATTGACTGTACCAATTTTGAGTATTTTCAGGTAGTGTTCCGGATGCTGGGTTAACCGTTGCAAACTGTGGTGGAGTGGAATAAATTGAAGTGTTCAATACGTATGAATCCTAATTGTCTGAGTTTCATTATGTTTTCGTTATTCCAAGTTTTATTATATCATGGCGGCGCTGAGCAGCATTAAAGCAAAGCAAGAGCTGAATGTACCTCTCACTCGCACGATTCGACATGCTAACACCCGGTTCTGAGAGCTCGATCAACACTAATCGGCTGTTAAGTCACTTGCTATTTCAGCTTTTTCTTCAAATTAGATAGAGATAACAAGTGACTTGACAGCCTAGCTGATGACTGTTGATCACGCTTTCTAAAACCGGGGGTAAAGGATATAAAATCACTAAACTACATTGGAAAAATCGTAACATTATGACGAGGATCATACAAAAAGCGGTAGCAACCAAGCCGAGTTTGTTGCCTGGTCTTCTAGGCTAGGAGGGGGCGCGGTAAGTCCCTCACTTACCCCCCCCCCCTCGTGTTTTAATGTATGAGTGTGTGTATTGGTTGGCTCTCTATAAGGTGAAGACAAGAGCTAATGTGACTCTCGCTCGCACGTTTTGACTTGTTGAAGGATATAAAATCACTAAACCCATTTTCGAAAAATCGCAAACAACCATTTTGCAATGTGATTGCGCACAGTTTAGTAAAAAAATCATTTTGATCGGTACAAGTTTTCCTACTTAAAAGTTTGCTTTTCTTGTATTCGTACATAAGCAAACTTTTGAATAGGAAAACTTGCATCAATCAAAATTATTTTTTTAGTAAACTGTGTGCAATGTGATTACACAAAATGGTTGTTTGCGATTTTTCAAATTTGTATTTAGTATCTTTCAAAATGTCGAATCGTGCGAGCGAGGGAATATTAGGTGTTGTCAACGCATTAAAAACAATTTTTTAATCTCGCCTGGGGCGTTGTTCACCATGAACAATCCAATCTCGTTTGCGTTTAGATCACGTTGTGACGTCACATGGTTAGGGCAAAGTATCTCCTATGTCATAAAGAATAAAGCCCAAAATCACGTTCTGACGTTACATGGTTTGGAGCAAGGAATCTCTTATGTCATAGAGAATAATGCCCCTGGTAGACAATCTTCATAATTCATTAATGCGAAAATGGGTACAAGTTAAACAATTCCATAATTTTTTATTAAATTTATTTAAATTTATAGTAGTTCAGCCATAGTCAGCTTTAACAGCATGCAATTTTTAAACATAATAAAACAGATAAATTTGTTTGTCATGGAAAAAAATTTAAAAGAGTAAAATAAAATGTCTTACTTGCAAAACATTGTACAGCACAATACAATTATCATAATGCAATACAATATAAAATATTCTAAACCATAAGTTTGGCAAAATAGCAACGAGTTTTCATTCGCTTTAAAATAATATACAAACCATAAATTTGTTAAAGCAACCAGTTTTATAAAACCCGCAATCGTAGACTTGCAAAGAAACTGCGACAGAGCGCATTCACAATTTAATAGTTCATTTCCTTCACATGAAAACGTTTGTACAATCACGTACGATATTCACATAGTATTTACTTCTTAAAAGAGTGTTTTATGACGCAGACTACAGTGAAATAACTTCTCGCCGGTTATGGTCACCTATTCTCTTCGGCTAGATATAAGTTTCAAAGTACTTTTGATCCAATCGAACAAATAACTGTTGACGGTCTTTCTGCGAATAAATAGAGGAGGTTATGTCTAACTGAGTATTTCTACGGGCTAATGACATAAACATGATTATGGGGAGGCTTATGACTAACTGAGCACATCTACGGGCTAATGACATAAACGTCATTTCCAAAATTTTGAAATGGTTTATGAAAATAGGAAGGAATAATTGAGTAATAAAATATGTATGTAATTGAAATAATTAATTTAATGTTGTTGCAAAATTATAGCTACAGTTTAATTTTGTTAGTGGTATTTCTAGAGGCAAAAAAATACCTAAACGTGGTTTTAAATAATAATAATAATAATAATAATAATCTTTATTTCAGACAAGGGTCCATAGTTAACCAAAAAAACGAACAAGTGTAGTACACAGAATACATAAATTTTAAATTAAAGAGAGAAAGAAAAAAAAAAAAAACTACATTACCTAGGTACAACTATAGGCAGTGGTGCTATGTGGCAATAGCCACCCATCGCTTGTACATGCTAGTCCTTATAAGTCTTTCCGCCAGACTTCTGATGATAGAGTTGCTACACGAGTCAACTCTGGACATAAAAGACGCTATACGCTTACGCTGAATTGCATTAAATGTATCGATACGGGCATCTGCAAACATTTCTGAAGCGCTGCAGAAGCGCTTCAGGCCCATCAGTTGCCTAAAGGTGTTATTGTAGGCTACCCGTATTCTATCGTGCGTCTTTTTGGTGTAGTTGGTCCAGAGCTGACACGTGTAGAATGTCTGGCAGAAAGACCTAAAAAGTGTCATTTTCACGTCAGGGGATGATCTGTGGAATCTCCGGGCGACCATATTGCCCACGATACATAACGCCCTTCGTTGACGTTCCACATCCGCGTCATCTTGCAGACTTGACGTCACGATGTGGCCAAGGTACTTAAAACTCTCCACAACTCTTATAGGCTGTTCATAAAGATATACTTTTGGTACGATATCAGGTCCCTTTCCCGATCTGAATATCACCATTTCCGTTTTTTTAACATTATATACCAAATCGTGTTCATTCGCATATCTAACGCAGATATCAGTGAGTTTTCTCAAACCTTTGATCGTGGGACTGAGCAACACCATGTCATCCGCATAGCTCAGGTTGTTGACATACCTGTCATCCAACCTGAGCCCGACAGGGGTGCGGCTCAGCTCCACGATCAAGTCGTTAATGTATAAGTTAAACAGATCGGGAGAAGTGAGCCCTCCTTGCCTCACACCACAGGAAAGTCTGTAGCTGTCAGACAGCTCCGAGCCCCACCTGACATTGTTGGTCTGGTTATGATACCAGTACGAAAGAAGCTCAACAATCTCAGGTGCAACACCCGCGCTCGAATCACGCAGCTTCCTCCACAATAGATCGTGCTTGAGTGTGTCAAAGGCGCGACTCAAATCCAAGAAGCAGGCATACATCGTGGTCTTTTGCTGATTATAATAGTTCACAACCTGCTTCAGAGAAAAAACAGCCATGTCTGTTGACACCTGCGGGCGGAAACCGAATTGTCCATCATCGATACTCACAGTACTTAAATGGGAATGGATTAGTCTTTCAAGCACCTTGGCCACTACCGTGGCCAGTGAAATAGGCCTATAGTTGGACATGCTCGAGATATCACCTGTTTTGTTCTTTGTGATGGGAACAACCAGCGTACGAATTAGTTCCTCCGGTAAGTAACGATGTCTCAAACAGAGATTAAAAAGCCACGCTAACACCTGACAGATATGCTGGCCCGCATAAAGCAAATGTTCTATGCTGAGTCCGTCATGACCCGGAGACTTACCACGCTTCATCTTCCGCAGAACAGTACCTATCTGCTTCGGCGTGACCATAACAGGGTGAGTCTCAGACCCTTGACTAGCTTGAAAACAATCCATATTCGATTTATCTTGTCTGTTTTTTGTTACCTTGAAATGATCCCTAAATAAATTGGCTATATTTTTCTTATTTTTTTCTCCTTCAACACTAACTGGTAAAGTGCTTTTATGATCTATCTTCTTAGTTTCTTGCCAAAATTCTTTAAAGTTACCAGAACTGTGATGTCGGGCCAGCACATCCATCCTAATTTTATCTTGATTGTTCTGTACGTATTTAAGCGCGGCTTTAAATTCTCTACGCGAGGCAGTCATGTTCTCATAATAATATCCCGAGCATGGCCGACCACATTCTACCCATAATAAAAAATGTTCCCTGGCTTTTATATGAGCTCGCCTGACGTGAAAATTCCACCCTATAACTTTCTGTCTTTTTCTTGTATTCCTTTCATAACTGTGTCTTGCTGCTGATTTTAAAGTATTTATAATATCACAATAAAGTACATCTATATAATTTATATGACACTTACATTCACAAACCAATTTTTCATTAATACAGTTCATATTGATAACATTATTTTCATGATTCTTCATTATATTACACAATTTAGTACTACATAATTTATTATATTTATCTATCTGTTCTCTGTCCCTATGTCCCCATATATGTTTAACATTATTATAACGATTCGTATTTAAATACATTTCTTTAGGCCTTATAGAACTAAACTTACAGCTAATGACTAGAGGAAAGTGATCCGACCAGAGCACATCGTAATTCACTTGTAATTTTTGTTTTGGATAATAATTATGCAATATTACATAAGTTCAGCTTAAATAACATTTTGATCCAAACACCGGGCGAGAAGTTGTTTAGCAGTAGTCAGCGCCTAATAAGGATTTTTTAACTGAATCCATGCCCTACAGTTTTTGTGATACTATATCAATATCTAATGTTATATTAGTATCGACTGAAAATGTAGCCATGTGAAAATTATGTAAATCTGTTTGTAACTTCTTACTCTATACTAGCTTAAGGTTGGCAGGTAGTAAATGCTCATAGTATTAAACCCACCTTTTATGAGTATTTCTCAAACAAAATGTACGTAACGAAATATGAAAAGTTACGAAAAAGTACTTTTTCATAACTTTTCCTTCCTTAAGTTCCTAGTTATGTTACGAATTAGTAAAGTTTTGGAAACAAATACTTTTCGTTACGTATATTTTGTTTGAGAAATACTCTTATACACTTTTTTTAGTGCCATTAAAGCTGCCTGTCCATTGATCCGGAGCGAGGCTACGGAGCAGAGACGCGAATAAATTGTATATAAAATCTCTGCTCAGCTCCAGTGGACAGGGCTTACAAACTTTCGCGTTTATAATAGTAGTAGGAGTAGGATACACTACTACGTTGGTAACGTTGAACGCTCTCGCGGTAGATCCCCAACTAGATGGACGGATCAGCTTAAAGAAGGGAGATACCAGTTCTACGATGTGCTCCGAATGGCCACCAATCGAAAGCACTGGAGACAAGCAGTCTACTCTAGTACAGGAAAGACATCTTTGAGTGACCACGATCTTCAGTTATGAAGTGCCGATCACAGATAGGATACTACTACTATGTACTACTACTACTAAGTATGGATAGATGGATGGATGGATATTTGTTACTCTTCCACGTCGGAACGGCAAAACGGATTTGGATGAAACTTGGCAGAGAGATATATTATAGTCTGGAATAGCACATAGGCTACTTTTTATCCCGTGGAAATACCGGGATTTAAAACTGCGTGGGTGAACTCGCGGGGTGCAACTAGTCATCTATAATTCGAGCCACACCCTCCTAGACCAGTTTCATGATTCTTTGTAAAGAATGTCCATGACCAAGAATAAAATAAATGAATGTCCACGATAAGAATGTGCATGATGCCTATGTACTTTATTTACAATTTTCCTCGACATTTTCGTTATGAATAGAAATTCGATCAATTTCACAACATAATTCCAGGAGCGCGCAAAAAAGCAAATTTGATTTTTCCAAAATTAATGCCTCCCGTCACAGCAATAAGGGTGAAATTGGCGTGTAATCAGTACAGAATCGTCACCATCTGGAAACGGTTAGAAACGTTCAGAAATTGTATGTTCACGGTTCGTTAGTTAAGAATATTGGTTCATTGTTGGTCGAGCGAGATTCATTACTCTCCCAAATCATTCCGGCTAGACTATTTCAAAAATTCATTCCGTTTTCACAGTTAACCTCAACTTTTGATTAGAGTTTGACCATAATATAAAAAAAAGGATTTATTTGGAACAATAAACAGAAATACAGAAATATCTCTTATATCTCTTAATGTACTGACACACGCGCTTATTTTCGAGCTAAAAGCATGTTTTTTTCGAGCCTTGCTCAATAAAAGCACGTGTGAACAGGTCGTGCTAGTAAATAAGAATGCTTTTTCGGTCGTACGTCGGTTGATTTTTGAGCATGCTCAAAATAAGGATGCTGATTTTTGAGCACGTGTGTCAGTATCAATACAACTCGGTTCCCATGATTATTGCTCTCCCATGTTCATTAACTATGGAATGAGTTGGAGGATACATACATACAAAAAAACATCACTTGATAAGCTTCAAGAAAAAAGTTAAAAAACTTAAACACTTTTGCCCCAGGCGCGGTAGTAATATCAAAAACTCTTTGAGGATGTCGAAAGATAGTAGTCATGGACATGTCCAAATTTGGCATATATCTAGTTTTGCAGAAAATGGTATTTCATACATGACACGTTGCAAGCACATCGCCGCTGTTAGAATGCTATAACTGGTTACTTTCACTATTCGAAAGACATTGCGCCCATACATTTTTCGAAACGAAAAATTAATTGGTGCTGGACTAGATTTTAACATAGAAATAAGTTATATAAGCTAAAGTCTTCTTGAAAAAATTAAATGTTCACCAATCATTGATGCAATTTTTCATTGATTATTTTCATAATTTTTCAAGATGTCTTACCTATCCCCTGTACGACATCTTGAAAATCATCCTGATACACCCTGTCGACCTAGTGAAGGATTCACACAGCAAAAGTGGAGTTCTTTCGACCCACAGCCTCTATTTATTTAGCGGTCTTCACGGGTCATAAAGACCTAATGGTGTGTCATAACTACTGGAGTAGTGTTAATGAATCACTGAGGCCGGTCGTTACGGCCCCCTAAATAGCAGGCTGGTTAAAGCATTACTCAGGCCTGGCGATAGGTTGGGGTTAATTGCAGGGCTCTTATTAAGTTTGGAAGTTTTTTGACTTGAGACATCAACAGCTTTTTATGAGAAAGTTATGAGGCCAGCAGTTTTCTAAGAAGCCCCATCTAGCAATCTAGGATATGGACGTTGAAAATAACAACACAGTTTTTTGACTTGAGACATCAACAGCTTTTTATGAGAAAGTTATGAGGCCAGCAGTTTTCTAAGAAGCCCCATCTCTCAATCTAGGAGATGGACGTTGAAAATAACAACACAGTTTTTTGACTTGAGACATCAACAGCTTTTTATGAGAAAGTACTTCTTAGAAAACTGCTGGTCTCATGACCAGCAGTTTTCTATGAAGTCCCATCTCTCAATCTAGGAGATGGACGTTGAAAATAACAACACAATTTTAATAGTTATCGTAACTATCATTGTTTCTCATACCTATCCCACTTCAAATATCCGCAGTAAAATCCTACTACTATTTCAAACGCGAAAGTTTGTAAGGATGGATGGATGGATGGATGTTTGTTACTCTTTGATGCCGAAACGGCTGAACAGATTTGGATGAGACTTGTCAGAGAGATAGATTATAGTCTGGAATAGCACATGGCAATTTTTTATTTCGTGGCAATACCGGGATTTAAATCTGCGCGGGTGAAACCGCGGGGCGCAACTAGTATTTGAATATATAAAAAAAAATTTGTAATATTAAAATAAGTTTGCTCGCCTATAGATTTTTTTTGACAAGAATTACCTACAGCATCAAAAACAACTGCCCATTCTTATGTACCGAGAATAATATACGCACAGATAGCTCACTATTGTCGCAACCAGATGGCTCACTGCACAAAAACGTAGATGGTTCCAAGTAGCCCGCGTCTTGACGCGACACATACACAAAGCGTCTAAATTGGAAACGTCCCAGCGACACGCAGACGTGTTATTTGTTACCGGGTGCGCGTGGAACAAGTTATGGAACACTAAGCTTTTCATACTCTGGCTAGATACATAGACTAGAGTCTAGACTCTAGACAGACAATTTTAGTACACACTAGCATCTGTCATCAAACTTTATACCCGACTTCAAAAGAGGGAGGAGGTTCTCAATTCGACTTCATCTAGTATTTTTGCTACCTCATAACTTTTTACTGGGTAGACAGATTTTGATAATGATTTTTTAATCGAAAGCTAGCGCTTGTCATGTAGTTCCATTTAAATTTGAGACAGATCTGACGAGTAGATTTTGAGTTATAGAAGTATGAGTATTTTCCAGTACATTTGAAGTCAGTTTTATCTTGAAAGAGTTATTTGTTATTCTTTCTATATTACCTTTACTATATTTCAGTTGAAAACCAAATAGAGTAAATCGCTTCAGCTCATTACCTGGGCCAGTATGCAAGAAGCATCCCGGTGCTTTCAAACTGAGAACTAGGAGTGAAAAATGTCCCTCTGTTGTTCTCTGCAGCGAAGGTGGGACTTTGTTTTGTTTATGTTTATGAACAATTATGATAAGTGTGTTATGTATTTTTGCAGCAGTCTATGTGAATTGCCTACACAAACATGTAATTGGCCTCACAGCTCCTTTGGTAGCTCTGGTTAATGCCCTGTAGGGTGTTTAAATCTCCGCTTGGGACTAAAAATTGTGTGTAACAATTTTGTGTTCTATCTAAGTGTTCTAAAATAGTTACAAGAAACGTAGTACACACGGATACGCGTCAACCTATGCACGGCTCGCTTTTATGTCCAAGTAGTAAGAGTCATTTTCGCTGGCTTTCTGAAGCTTGATCTGCATCCATGCTACTAAAATATCTGAGAGGACATCTGTTCTTGTGAATCAAAGCCGTTTTTTGCTAGTCTATTTTGTTGTTGTTTATCGTTTTGCGGAGTAGACCTCCTTGCTTCCTTTGATTATATACCTCAAAGCTTGCTTCATACTGGCTATTTTGTATGTAAGTTTGTATGCAAAAAGAAGCTTCCAAAGTGATGCTGGCAGAAGCAAGCCTGGCTTCAGCGTCAGTACAATTTAAATGCATTAGTATGTAAATGAAGACTGACACGACACTTGCTCACTTTGTCCCGCACGGGCTGAATTGAGTGAGAGCGCTTTATTTTTGTTAGTCTCTTCGGGCGCAGACTGAGGTGTGACCAGTGTACTAAAAGATAGTGTATTGAATACATCGTATCTTATATCCAGCGGGCCGACCGCCACCATAGAATTGATCTGTCAAATTTTAGCATTTGTGAAAACTTTCTTGAAAACTTTACTGGCTTGTATAAGTTGACCTCTCACACACATATGCGAAGATTAGCTGACATGGTTTTGTTGTCTTTGGACATTTTAAACTTTTTTGTCGTTCTATAAACTTTTTTTTCGGTAATTTTCGATTTTCTCTATCAAGGAGTAGAAGACTCACAAATGACTGCCTCCGCGCGCGTTTACACATGGCTAAGCTCAGTTCACTAAATTTAGACAGTAGCATTTTCGCTCTAGATTTGTATACTAACGGCCGGTTTCGGAAAGCTTGATCAAAACTAATCGGTCGTCAAGTCACTTGCTATTTCAGCTTTTACTTCAAGTTGGATAGAGATAGCAAGCGACTTGACAGGCGATAAATGTTGATCGAGGAACCGAGGGTAAGTTAATTATCTTGCTAATTAACTTAGTGTATACCTATATCTGATTAATTTCGAGGTGAAGGTCAAAGCAAACAGATATTTATTCAATAAAATCACAAGGATCACTTTAAAACGTCTCAAAGCTAGGTGACTCCAGGCGCCCGCGCCCCTTCCACGCAACCAAAGCCTAGAAGAACAGCCAAAAAACTTAGGGCTTGTTTTTTTATACAATTAGCTGATGGAACAAGCAGATGGCTCACCTGATGTTAAGTGGTTACCATCAGCTATTACAAAGCATTGCCCGTAAGTCACGCACGACAGGAACTTGCCTTACGATGCACTGCCCTGCGTCCATCATCTTGAGGCATACAGATGTAAAGCCTGATGTGCCTGTAATCACACCGGTGACCACACTCTATAAACCAAAATATAGCAACGCTACTTGGCGGCAGAAAAAGGCGTGGTGGTAGTACTTCCCCGGACGAGCCCTTCACAAAAAAAGAGTTCTACTACTCTTTTGTATGATCCTCTAACCACGTACTTTTATAATTAACTAGTTGCGCCCCGCGATTTCACCCGCGCAGATTTAAATCCCGGTATTCCCACGGGATAAAAAGTAGCCTACTTATGTGCTATTCCAGACTATAATATAACTCTCTGCCAAGTTTCATCCAGATCCGTTAAGCCGTTCTGGAGTTATAGAGTACAAACATCCATCCATACTCACAAACTTTCGCATTTATAATACCTATTAGTAGGATGTAGCTAGGTATCTAAACCTTAGATATCTGTTAGATTCTAAAGTATGGCAAGTTTCCATAATTGTGTTATTGTAAGTATAGGTAACTAGCGGCCTGTCCCAGCTTCGCATGGGTGGACATAATTTTTTTCAACATTTTAGCATAAACTTAGACTCCCGCGCTTCGTAACACACGAAGGTGAAAATACACGTGACAGTAAAATGGTACAGTAGCGAGCATGCAAGTTACAGGCATGCAGGATTTACGGGCACATTGTGGATACATTTGCAAGTTAACTCGTCAGGTCAGGTATCGCGACGGTCACACATGCCGGTTTCGTAGCCCCCCGCGTCCCCTCGCTTACGTGGCATGCCAACACGTCAGGTACTGGCATGCCTGTACTTGTCGCGACGTTCACACATGCTGGTTTCGTAGCCCTCCCCCCCCCCCGAGTCCCCTCCGTCACGTGGATGCCAGTAGCTGACCTAAAATAGAATGTTGTGCTAACTACTTGCATGCCAGGTACAGGCATGCCAATTAGCGTATGTGTCTGTAGCTTGCATGCAAGTGTGCCAGCTACGGGCATATACACATGCCCGTAGCTGGCACACCATTGTGCCCACGCTGAGTGAGAACTCGCCTAGCTTTCGCGCTTTCTAAGGCGCGCTAAAGTTTTTAATTTCGTAATAATAATATCTTTTGAATGGAATGTCCGATTTAAAAAATTCAAGTAGTAGTCGATAAGTATTGGAACAGCCTTGCATACAAAATAATTTATTTGTATAAGGACTAATATAAAGGATAACATGGTCTGTTTTTGGTCGGCATTTTTATCAACATTTTAAATACAGAAAAGTTGTTTTAGTAACATAACTACAATAGTTAGATATATGCTATTGCAGACTTAATTGTAGATAATGATGTGTTCTTTAATATTATAGAACATTTTTTTGTATCGTCTATAGTTTCCGCAGCGCATGCGGTGAAAGATATTTTATATTACACCTCGGGTTACATTTTTTAAGTTTTAGTAGGGATCCCTAATTTTTTTCAGTAATAAATGTAGCCTATGATACTCAAGGATAATTTAACTTTCTTATGGTGAAAGAATTTTTGAAATCGGACCAGTAGTTTTTGAGCCTATTCGAAACATACATACAAAGTTTTTCTCTTTATAATATTATTAGTGTAGATAAATAGCTCTCTCATATCCGTAAAATGTAAAATCTCGCCTTCGTTTTGGGTGGCGTGTAATTATACAACCATCCCTTACCTACTACTAGTGAAACGTCATTAAATTGCAGAAAATATTATTATCGACACTCCCTACGTATTGTCGCGTAACTGCCAGATACACACTTATTATATATACGTTTGATGCATTTTTGGCATCTACACATTATTATCTATTTGGGTAAACTGATACCTAATAACTCGAACTGACTGTCTTGAGCTGCACCTACAGCTTTAAATAAATGAAATGAAATGTATTTCTTTGCCAGAAGTTTGGTGAATCATGGTCTAAGTGTAATTGTGGTCTCACAAACTTCGTCGATAACCGACATGCAACATTTTTAAGTAGGTATGATAATATACATAATTCTCTAAATATATATAAATAAATAATGCTGGACAATCCACACAGCACTATCTAGCCCCAAAGTAAGCTATTCAAAGCTTGTGTCATGGTAGATAACTGATATATGTAATACATTATATACTTACATAGATATATATTTTTTATTATACATAGAAAACACCCAGACCATCGGAACAAATTTCTGCAGATCGTACACAAATTTGTTCCAAGGCGGGAATCGAACCCGCAACCTCTTGCGTCGCAGGCAGGCTCTCGCCCGCTGCGCCACAGAGGTCGCTTTAGCTGCAGTAGAATCTTCAGGAACTTCCATTTTAATTGCTTCTATGAAATCGTTATATTTCTTACGCGTGTGTGTAATAGGTATAACAATATACCATTTCGAGTAAAATGTATAAGTAAAAGTTGCGCGTGTGTGTGTGTCATGTATTGGCTTGCAAGTGCAAACACTAATCTAAACGCAAACCTCTTTAGTTCTACTAAACTAGCCATAATGTAAAGCCGCCATTAGCTGTCAACTGAATAATTGTAATTGGACTAGTTGCTACCCCCGACTTTATCTGCTCCTAATAATTCACTAATACTTAAAACGAAATAAACTGTTTAGGTTCTGTAATTATTAAATTTATTCGTTAATCTATTTGATCACTTCAACTTGCTGACTTAAACACCACTGACAGCCACTGAGTTCTGCACAGTTCTGTATCAATCCTACTAATACCTGGATGGATGGATGTTTGTTGCTCTTTCACGCCGGAACGGCTGAACTGATCTGGGTGAAACTTGGCAGAGAGGTAGATTATAGACTGGAATAGCACATAGGCTACTTTTTATCCCGTGGGATTACTGGGATTTCAATCTGCGCGGGTGTAACCACGGCGTGCCAACTAGTACCTAATAAATAATCCACGTAGTTACGTAATGTTTCTTTCTTACTTTCTAGTATTTTGCCGTTTACTTTTTTTAGGGGTGCTCTGCTCCGACTACCCCAAACATAACGATACGCTTACTAGGTTTCAGTTCAATAGGCCAATTTATTTCGTTCAACATTACTAGGCTCCATCGTCGAAACATCATGCTGTCACTATTTTGGATTCACTAAATAAATACTAGGGGTTAGCCACAAACTGCATGAGATCTCGTAATGCGATACGAAGGCTTTGAAAATAAAGTTGGTGGTTGTCAGAGGCAAATCTAAACATTATATTTAGACTTGCTTCTGACTACCGCCTTCTATAAAATGTCCAAATCAACCCCTTTCATATGACATGTCACTTTTGAATATTAGTAATAGGTATTACGACCTCTGTGGCGCAGCGGGCGAGAGCCTGCCTGCGACGCAAGATGTTGCGGGTTCGATTCCCGCCGTGGAACAAATTTGTGTACGATCTGCAGAATTTTTTTCCGATGGTCTGGGTGTTTTCTATGTATAATAAAAAATATCTATCTATGTAAGTATATAATGTATTAAATATATCAGTTATTTAGTACTCATAACACAAGCTTTGAATAGCTTACTTTGGGGCTAGATAGTGCTGTGTGGATTGTCCAGCATTATTTATTATTTATTTATAATTATTTATTCAAGTTAAAACTATCGGATAATTTATGGAAGAGTTCCATTATACAGACCTTGGATCCGATATCAGACATTCACTGTCACCATAATAAGAGAACAAAGTAGGTACCTTCTCTCCTTTAAATAAGTCTTGATCAAATATGGTAATAATAACTCAATTATTGATTGAGTGAGCGAAGCGAACGAAAATCTTACAATCAACTTGGGCGAAGAGCACCGGTGGTCTAGTGGGAGTGACCCCGCCTTCCGACTGTAAGGTCGCAGGTTCGAATCCGGTCGTGCACCAATGGATTTTTCTATCGAAAAATTTATGTGCGCAATGCCAGTGCTCTTAAACGGTGAAGGAAAACATCGTGAGGAAACCAGTTAGTATTCTAACAGCGGCGATGGGCTTGCAACCTGTCACGTATGGAATACTAACTACTGCAAAATGTGGGTATGTGCCAAATGTAATGTTTGGACGTACCTCTGACTACCCCCCTTAGACATCCTCAAAGAATCTTGAATTAGTACCTACTTGGTACTGGGAGATCTGAAGGGATATCTACCGTGCCTGGGGATCAAAGTCGTGAAGCTGTTTCAAGTTTTTTTTTTCTACTTGTGCGATTTGGCGTTTTATGTATGTATGTGTGTTTGTCCGACGATAACTTAAAACCCGTTTATTTATCCGATCTGCATTAAATTTGGTAAGTCGATAGCTTGAACTTGAGAAATTCCCTGGTAAAATCGTATGAGGGGTTATTATAATATCGGGGTTTTTAAGGGGGCTAAAAATATAAAAGTTATGCAAAATATAAAATGACATGTCATATGAAAGAGGTTGATTTGGATATTTCAAAACCATTTTAATCTTTTTTCTAGCTTGCTCGCTTTTTGAGATAAATGAAAAAAGTTAAATTACCTACTACAACTACCAACCAACGACCCAAGAGCTACCATTTGTAAGAGTTTCGTTGGCATCAAGGTTTTTCTACTGGTCAGATAGTTCCTTTGGGTTTTCAATTATTTTTTTCTTGAAATAAATAAAGAAGGTACTTGGTTCTCATTACCTGGTGATAGCGACCTGTTCTGATGATAGAGTCAAGGTCATCGGAACTCTCTTTAATAAATAGGCCAATTCAGTTGAAACTTGGTTACCATTCTTAGTTAATAGGTGGCAGCCAGATACAAGTCCAAACACAATGTTTGGACTCGCCTCTGAC
This sequence comes from Plemyria rubiginata, assembly GCA_963576535.1. NCBI lineage: Eukaryota > Metazoa > Arthropoda > Insecta > Lepidoptera > Geometridae > Plemyria > Plemyria rubiginata. Next base: position 1,756,937 of record OY754925.1, on the reverse strand, counting down.
TGCCACTTACTTATATTTTCGGAGCGATCGCGTCGCGTCACGAAATCTCAGTTCGGGGCGACCTACTAGTTTATAAAGAAAAACAATAGAAATATGTGAAGGTATCAGCTTTTTGTATTAATGGTTTTTAACATGTACTCGTAGGTACGTATCAAATCATGAAATAAAGTATCCACCTTCGGGATTTAATATAATATCATCCAATTCATCCAATCGGCTTAGCCGTGAAAGTTTAACATACAAACAGACAAAGCTACAGACACACTTTCTATATAAATAATTGGAGGAAAGTCGGATGAATATAGATGAATTGGCCTTTCTTGTAGCGATATATGTTTTTATGCTTCAGAAAGATATTAAATGTTTGTGGACCTCTCTGTGGTAGGTAAATTATAAAAAAGTGGCCACAGTTTTTACTTATTGTATTGTCTGCTTAAAATAAACTAGCCTAATTAAACTGAAACAGCTCTACGACTTTGATCCCCAGGCATGGTAGATATCCAGCAGATAGGCAGCAAACGAGAGTCCGTCTGCGACGCAAGAGGTTGCTGGTTCGATTCCCGCTTTGGAACAAATTTGTATACGTACTGCAGAAATTTGTTCCGTTGGTCTGGGTGTGTTCTATGTATAATAAAAAAATATCTATCCAAGTATATAATAAATTAAATATATCAGTTATCTAGTACGTACCCATAACACAAGCTTTGAATAGCTTACTTTGGGGCTATATGGTGCTGTGTGGATTGTCCAGCATTATTATCGTTATTATTATATCCCTTCATATCTCTCAGTACCAAGTACTACCCAACTCAAGATTCTTTGAGGATGTCTAAGGGGTTAGTCAGAGGTACGTCCTAACATTACATTTCATTACATTTGGCACATACTCACATTTTGCAGTAGTTAGTATTCCATACGTGACAGGTTGCAAGCCCATCGCCGCTGCTAGAAAACTAACTGGTTTTCTCACGATGTTTCCCTTCACTGTTTAGGAGCGCTGGCATTGCGCACATAAATTTTTCGATAGAAAAATCCATTGGTGCACGACCGGATTCGAACCTGCGACCATACGATCGGAAGGCGGGTCACTCTCACTAGACCACCGGTGCTCTTTATAACCTAATGGGCACTATAAAATGTAGTAGTCCCTTTCTTCAACTGAAGCAACACCTATTATGATTTCAGCATTTTAATATGAATCAATTTAAGTAAAAGAAACCAAGCTACACCTAGGTACTGAAAAAAAATCGCTCTGATTTTTAGACTTCAGAAGCTCGATAATAAGAGAAGCATTGTCGAAGCATAATCCTACTAATATTATAAACGAGAAAGTTTGTACGTATGGATGGATGGATGGATGTTACTCTTTCATGCCGGAACAGCTGAACGGATCTAAATGAAACTTAGCAGAGAGATAGATTATAGTCTGGAATAGCACATAGGCTACTTTTTATCCCGTGGGAATAACGGGATTTAAATCTGAGCGGGTGAAACCGCGGGGCGCAAATAGTATGAGCATGAATTGGTTTCAAAATAAAACGCTTAATTAACTGATTCTACTTCAACGATAATTTGATACTACTTAAACACTACAACACAATGTTTTTAAGTTTATTTATTGTCATAATTAAGCTACCTTATTAGAAGTACGAAAATATCTAATTATCTATGCAAGCAGCGCAAGTATTCATTGAGAATTTTATCTCTTATATTGCTGCAAACTCTTGAATGTGATGTTTTAAAAACGCCAGCAGATTTTTGCTCTTATTAACATCTCTGAAGCTATCCAAGGCAGGAAACCCCGGAATCTGATCGTCCAACTCGTCTTCTACTCCAATAAGAATGTTCCTGACGTAGGAATCCAGCCTATAACGACAAAATAGTTGTTGAAAAATTTATTGTGGTGAACCTTAGCTTCTGACTAATATTGATATGACGTGTTTAGCTATTTACCTTTCTATCAGAGCACCTTTTTTACCAGTGGTAGATGCTTTTCTTATCCGTAGCTTATCATTTAATTGAAATACACTCCACGTTGAATATATTTTGGGGATCTAGCAATTATAATAATTGTAAACAAACATAAACAAAGATGCATTATGACAGATCCAGGTACGATGTAACATAGCGCCATCTGCTTTCAGCTTTCACTTTCGTACCCCAATCCAAAGTGGTCCTTGGGTTAGAAATAAATAAAGACCAATTTGCTTTTGGTTGCCTTTGTGAAATGTCAAATAACTTTTTTGAACATAACCTCAACAAAACATTTTTGCTTAAGAATTGGTACCGCCACCATTTATAAAGCTGACAAAGTGAGCTAAATGTTTTTCAAGGTCTCGGGACGTTCAGAAACTAAGTGACATAAATTTTCAAATATTTTCGGTAACTTGCGATTTTTGGATATTAGTAAAAATCCTTTGGTTCAATCCTTTAGTCTATGAAAATCATAATTTTCACTTTATTTGGTAAATTTAAACTACAAAGATGCATAACTTAACATTTTTAAGTCATTTTGTGGCTGAAAATTGTAAATAAATTATTACAAAATGGTACAAACTATTTATTGCTGGGAGAGATTTTGAATGCATCATTCAACCTGACGAAGATTTATAAGGGTCCTTACTACCCTCTGAAGGATAAGTATGCTTATTTATTTTTATACAAGCATTCGCGTGATATCTATTGAAATAAAAAGTAACCTATGTGTTTTTCCGGGTCATAAATTACGTTTCAGCTGAATTCGTTAAGGATTGGGAAAGGGGCATTGTATTTGTAGGATAGGAATCCAAAACATGATTTTGCTCCTTTCTTATTACGCACTAGCTGCCGCCTGCGTAAGCGCTTAGGAAGGAATAAAACTCGCCAAGCAATCAATATTCTACTACTATTCGGTATACCGAACGCGAAAGTTTTTAAGTATTGATGTATATTGTTACTCTTTCACGCCGGAACGGCTGAACGGATCTGGATGAAACTTGACACAGAGATATAATATATTATAGTCTGGAGTATCACATAGGCTACTTTTTATCCCGTGGGAATACCGGGATTAAAATCTGCGCGGGTGAAACCACGAGGCGCTAAATATCTATCCTATATAAAGTTATTTACACTTACAATAATACCTAATCACATTTTATTAAGAACCTACCTCTCACCTCGATAACTGAACTGACTAAAGTGTAGAAGAATAACGACACCTTTATCGTATAAGGAATAACAACAAATAAATAATAATATCTGAATTCGACTTTAAAAACTAGATAGAGTAACTTCGGTTAATATGGCACACCATAAGCCTTTTTGCAAATAAATACGAAATTTATGAGTCAAACAAGTCTTTATTGGTTCAGTCCTTTGAAGTTAGTATTAATCAACAATTATAATTTTATTAACTTTAGAACGTAACTTAAATAAACTTTATTTTTATCTTAAATAATCATAAACATGCTAACATGCATGTCCTACTACGAAGTAGGACAACATGGCCTAGGTGAAATTGGGAAGAAAACTTACATTACCAGAAGAACTAATGAAACAATTAGTACGGTATGTGTTAGCTATGAAAGTTGTTTGGTATACCGAACAACTTTTTATTGTTTTTAATTGCCAGCTGATAAGCTAAAACCTTTTAGTGTTATAACACCAAAAGATTTTAGGTTATCAGCTGGCAATTCAAAACAATAAATGTTACCATTATCTTATATCATTTCAGTCTGCTATGGGCCAGCTCCATCATTTTTTTTTCTATACCGTAATTGTATAGGTATCGGTTAAATAACGGTACAATCATACCTTTTTTTAGGAATTACACCACCGTTACAAAGATTCAGTTAAAAAACATGCTAAATAAATTAGAAGTTATTGCGAAAATTCATTATGGTCATAATGACCAACCTCATTCCCAATATGCTCTTTTTGGTACGAATCTTCGCCGGGTTAACGTCATTACTGCCAGTCAAGTATGTCAATTGACAGGGTTCCAATTATACTACATTGAGCGCTAGATTTGACACTTTTATGGGACAAATGGCGAGCATTTAAAATGTTATTGCTAGTAGTTCGCGTTAGTAATTTTTCAAAATTCGAAAAATAAGAAGCACCCTAACGTACATACATACATAAATACATAAAATGCCAAATCGCCCAAGTTGATTGTAAGATTTTCATTCGCTTCGCTCACTCAATGAACAATATGAATTTATTCATAATCATGAGTGTTGTACATAAAGTTATTTTATTTTATTTATTGAATAAAATCCACAACTCTTTGTATTATATAAGTAACATAATGAATGTAGCTGAAAACCAATAACGGATTTTATTTTTTTAAGTTAACTATCTATTATTATAGTAAAGGGTATTTAATTCTCGCCATTATAACTAACCTTTTTATGAGTACACTGCACTTATATGAACTAAAAATGAAAATCAAACGGTGTAAACCACAAAACAGTTGCGAAAAAAGTTCCTCTTTCCACATCTGCTAAAAAGTGTCCAGCTACGGGCAAGCATTGCCACACTGGTCACAAACAACACCACGTGGTACAAATAAATGTCTAAAAACCTGGTCAGCTTTTTCAAGAACGCACACATACACACCATGCATGTAACGTGTAAACGGATGTGTTCCAAATTCAAAATTGATAGCACTTAACCCCTAGACGGTGTTATACGGCTGCAGGCGGGACTATGTACCTATCGATATCAAACGACTTGTTTCCATAAATTACGAATGGATGTAATGTACTTAAAATTATTACAGAATTCTTTAGAAATACAAAGTTTATTAGCATTATGATAATATTAGATATTACTACATACCCATAAAGGATTCAAAAATAAACATATTTTACAGAGTATTCGTTTGAAACTGCAAGATGAGTGATATAAAAGGTTTAGTAAGACTACCAAAACAACTAAGAAACATTGTTTTCCATCCTTGTGTATTTTTATAACGAATAATATTGGATAAAGCAGTTGAGATTAGTTTTCGACGCATAACTTGAACTGCATCCTAATATACACGCCTAATTTTTATCCAACTGCCACCGCCGATAGGCGATCTAAACTTGAAGCATTTGACGGGTTACATGAAGCCAACGAAACGTCACCTAGTACGAAAAAACTAGTGAGCTATTCCTATAACTGGTTGAATGAATGACGTTTAATATTTGGTAGCTCGCGGTACGAAATTGACGTTTCAAGAAAGTTTTACGAGCTGGCGGTCGGTACCCAGACTATTTCAGTACAGGAGCCTTATTCACTATGACCATTTGCACAGCGATCACAACTAAGACAAGGCAGCCGGTGTCATACGGTCAGGGCAAGGTATCTCCTATGTCATAAAGAATAAAGACCAACATCAAGTTTTGACGTTTCACGGTTTGGGGCAAGGAATCTCCTTGGAATCTTCTATTGTCATAGAGAATAATGCCCCATTGTACTGCCGTCAGGTAACATCTTGCCCCCGCATTTCAAACTTTGCAGCCATAAACAAAAGAGCGAGATATTACGGCAATTTCAAGCTTCAACTGTGTATATGTCTTGTTCACGCAAATTATATTGAAATGAAATGAATGAAGTGAAATGAAATTTATTGAATACCAAACATCTGTTACAAACTTAGTACTTATCAGACTTATAATTTTATACGATATTATACATAATACATAGGTAAATTAAGGTGTATATTATAATTAGGACAGCTATACAATTGCAGCGAAAATTGCCACTAAACTAGCCTGGTTTTAAGCACATTTTAAGATTGAACTTATCTCTATTACGTTTCGGATAAGACTGATAGTTTGTTAGAAATTTCGTCGCCGTGAGTTTTTTCTGTTCTTCTTGGCTTTGGACACGAGTAACGAACCTTCACCGGCCGGGGATTCACCAGTTTAAAGCGTTTCAAGGTGATCCTTGTGATTGTACTGCAGCCCTATGCACTATGACCATTTGCAGCGCGAGCTCGGATAAGACAAGGCAGGCGGTGTGATACGGTCAGGGCAAAGTATCTCCTATGTTGTACAGAATAAAGCCAAATATCAAGTTTTGACGTTTCACGGATTGGGGCAAGGAATCTCCTTGGAATCTCCTATTGTCATAGTGAATAAGGCTCCTGAATGATTTTTCCATTATGATTTAATTTCGAAATTACTCTCAATCGGTAGATCCACTAAATTACACCCACATAATTTACACCACAGATTATATTGTTATAGAAAGAAGATTTACACTGATATTTTGTACTTTCAGAGAGTTTCTTACATATTTTTGGGAGCTCATGAGATATGAAATGCTGGCACACTCGTTAAGGCCCGTTTTTGTCGGTGATTCCCCCCAATCGGAAAGCAGTTAGCGCGCGCACGTGCCGAAAATGGACAAACTATTGCACGTTATACGTGCTTATATTTTGAGGTGTGGTTTTGGTGCAGGCGATTATTTTATCGATGAAATGGTAAGGGTGTGGTGGTGTTGTAAGCGATTTGATTTCAAGTCTAAATAACATAATCAGTTCTACCTACAAGTAACAAAATGACATAATATTTTAAAACAATCAGTATGTACAATTTTGATGGAATTATAAGTTTTTTTAAAGCACCGGTGGTCTAGTGGGAGTGACCCCGCCTTCCAATCGTAAGGTCGCAGGTTCGAAACCAGTCGTGCACCAATGGATTTTTTATCGAAAAATTTATGTGCGCAATGCCAGTGCTCTTAAACGGTGAAGGAAAACATCGTGAGGAAACCAGTTAGTATTCTAACAGCGGCGATGGGCTTGCAACCTGTCACGTATGGAATACTAACTACTGCAAAATGTGGGTATGTGCCAAATGTAATGTTTGGACGTACCTCTGACTACCCCCCTTAGACATCCTCAAAGAATCTTGAATTAGTACCTACTTGGTACTGGGGGATCTGAAGGGATATCTACCGTGCCTGGGGTCCAAAGTCGTGATGCTGTTTCTGCTGTTTCTGTGTATAAGTTTTTTTTAAATAAGAAGTTGTAGGTATAGGTACTCTAAGTTTCTCTAACTCTAACTTTATGTCACTCTTTTTATTTTTGGAAGCTGACAAGTACATGCGCTCTTACTCACGTTTGCCATCTACTTTAATGTAATAATCTGTTCTTGCATAAAATTTATTACATTGATGTGAGTGGCCTATATTAAGTAGCAGGTACGTACGTGCTGATGATAAAAATTTGATAGCAAACGCTCACACTGTGACCACACCTCTTATTATTTTTGTCGCCACCATTCCAACCATGTCCTTTGTCATAGCCTCAAGGGACTTAACTAGAATAACTCGTAGCCTTATCGACTTTTATAGCGCATTGTTATGGTGTTTATATGACCAAGTATGTGGGTAATTACGTTGTAAGCGGTCTATAGTTTTTTGTTTTACAGAATAAATTTCACTCACGTGGTTTTTTTTTTCATACTACTTTCTGATGGAACAAGGATATGACCCGTCAGATGTGAAGTGATATCCATCACCCATGATAAAGCATTGTCTCAAAAGTAGCACATACGATATTAACGTGCTCTACGATGCACTGCCCTTAGTCCATCAACTTAAGAAATTCTAAGGACCATGTGCCTGTATTGTTTACTATCTTTAAACTCACGCTGCATTATAAAAATTAAATTGTTCCAAATGGCTCAATAGATGGCGTTGACTTGTAAGGTTTTTTTAATTCATATTGACGGACTCAATACGGTGTTTTACAATCTCAAAATAAAATAGTAATGAAGTATTCTACAAATTAAATTATATATGTTAAGTCTAAAATAAAAATGGCCGCTTAGCATTCCTTTGTACCTCTCGACTCTAAAAGCGTAATGCTTAAGTATAAACTATAGTCAAGACAGAGTTTATTATCAGTCCGTCACAACAAATGTATATAACTACGTAAATATTACTTTGCACTGACGGTAATCCCTCACACTACGACCAAACCTCATTATCTAATCGCTTTCACTATGCCTAGCTCTTTCGCTGTAGGCTCATCGACTCTTTATAGCGCTGTTATTGTGTTATGTGACAAGTTATGAGGGTAAGGTCAGATGAGTCGTTAAGAGGTATTTTGTACGATAGTTAAAGGTAATAGCTGTTGTGATAGTCTGTCAGTTTAGTGGAGAGTATACTTAATCTCGTTATCGGATAATGTCTGAAAAGGTTAATCTGTTCATCAGAAAATGAGAGATGGATGTTAATAGCGGCTAATGATCACTCGATAATTCACTTCCAGCAGTCGCTTCTTCTTCTTTTCTTGTCACTAGTTTCTTTCGAAACAGTGTGGTGAAAGGATTTGAAGTGCGCCTCAAGAGGCTCTTTTCGAGCACTTGACACATGTTATAGAACTTTTAGGTTTTTACAACATGCCGGTTTCCTCACGGTGTTTTCCTTCACCGTTTGAGAGTACTGGCTTTGTGCACATACATTTTTGAACATAAAAACTCATTGGTGCACGACCGGTTTTGACCCCACGATCTTAGGATCGGAAGGCGAGGCCGCTACCACTAGACCACCAGTACTCTTCTGTCGCTATATCTGTGTGACCGCTAGTGCGCTTATAATAACGTTTGAACGCTCATTTTATTTTTCGCTTTTTACTGTTACTCTACGTGAGCCTGTTAGAATAAAATAAAAAATATGTAATGCTGGACAATCCACACAGCACTATCTAGCCCCAAAGTAAGCTACTCAAAGCTTGTGTTATGGGTACTAGATAAATACTAGATGGGTAAAAGATATATTTAATACATTATATACTTGCTTAGATAGATATTTTTTGCTATACCTACATAGAAAACATCCAGACCAACGGAAAAAAAATCTGCAGACCGTACACAAATTTGTTCCGAGGCGGGAATCGAACCCGCAACCTCTTGCGTCGCAGGCGGACTCTCGCCCGCTGCGCCACTGAGGTCGTTGAATTATACTAAATTTAAGATTTTGTTCTCATGTAAGTGAGCGCAAAATCTAAAAGAGTAGTTAAGAGTAGTAGAGCTCTTTGTGAAGGGCTCGTCCGGAGAAGTACTACCACCACGCCTTTTTCTGCCGCCAAGCAGCAACGCTGTGTTTCGGTGTGAAGAATGTGGTCGCCGGTGTAATTACAGGCACATATGCCTCAAGTTGATAGACGCAGGGCAGTGCATCGTAGGGCACGTTCCTATCGTGCGTGACTTACGAGGCAATGCTTTGTTCTAGGTAATAATAAATAATGCTGGACAATACACACAGCACATTGCACACACACACACACACACACAGGTGATGGTTCCATCAGCTAGTTGTTTATAAAAAGCAGCACATTTTATTTTCACCTTTATATCACACAGTGGCTGTTTTTCGAGCGACGTCATACCACCCCTATATATAATACCATCTTCAAAGCGCACCTTTTTTAAGGGATGGAAATATCTCTTCCTAAAACCATTCAAGGAATTCATTCTCTCTGTTTGATAGAATTAATTTCGTATAGCTACACGACTTAAGTTGAAGCGCTTGAACTAAAACTTTTTGATGGAAGTTTTAAAGAAGTTTCTTTTTGCAAGGATTTTTAAATTACTTTGATATTCTATAGAGACTTGGTGTTCTAAGAGACGGCGACCGATCGGCTGAAACAGTGACGGAGAAGTAGTCAAGGGATTTGATGAACTTGAGGCAAATCTAGGTTATACTATTAGTTACTCGCTTTTAAATTTTAGATCCTCAATTTTTGTGTGACAAATCAATCTATTTTCTCATTTTTCTTTATTTAAATTGGTAGGCGTCTGAAGTCTGAGTTTTGTTACTCGTACCGTATTCATTGTCAAAAATTAAAATCTTAAAGAAAAAAATAAACGGAAGCATAGAAACAAATAGAAAAACGATGATATCAGCAGGAGTTAAAAAACTGTGTTGCGAATACCAACTTTTAATTATTATTATTTTTTCGGATAGATAGAAATAGATAGAAAATTCTTTATTGCACAGAACAAAATGTATCATACATAGGCGAACTTAATGCTAGACTGCATTCTCTTCTATTTAACCTTTGTGTAGTATTGAAAAAACCGAAAGGTTAGTGCGAACAAACATTGCATGATAGGGGGTTTTTTGTATGGAGATCATCGAGTTAGAATCCTACGATTATGGAGATTCGATAAAATGAATCATTTTAATCGATATTGTTTTCGCCTAAACATTTCTTAAGAATTGTAGCGATAGGGATAAAGTGGTCGCGCTATAAGGGAAATCCAGTGGTCAGTCGGTATTTCTCGGTCCATTTAACGAAATCGATTGTTCCCGCGTTCCGACTGAGTGGGATTGTCGGCGTCCCCTTTTTAGAGTTTCTTATCTTTGAGTTAAGTATAATTTTACTTTGGCCTACTTTTAGATTGAATAATATCTGATTTAGTAATAGCTAAGTAAGCCGAAGTAAGTTTTAGCAAGCCTTTACTCAAAAGGGGTTCCAATGAAAAAAAACACAAACAAAACATGTGTGAACATAACAATAAATAAAAAGTCATTGTAATGCTACAAAAAAAATGCAATTACTCATACACAACTTATAATAAACTATTTTCGTGATATACATACACAAAATAAAAAATACGTCATAATTTTATTGTTGAGTATAAAAGTTGAGTGTCAAAGATGTTCATAAAAAAACCATACTGTGATCATAAATCACCTCAAAATCTGGGAGCTGGTATGAAACTAAGAGAAGTTTAAAATAGACTCGAAATGCTTGGAATTAGTTTATCTACACGATTTTATGTTTTTAAAACCGTCGCGGCGTCGCAGTTACCAACTACTTTTCTAGAACTAGAACAACTAGATGAGACACAGTTCGGTTGGACTATTGATCATTGCATACATCAGTAGTGAAATATGTTTACTCATATTTACTTCATATTGGTAAGCACCAATCTGCGGTCGGGCACAGACTAAATATTAAAAAGCTTGTACAATAATTTTAAGCACCGCTTGTTTAAACATTAATCACACTATTATACTATTATTATTAATACACTATTTATGTATGTAGTATAAATAATTATTTTTCACCTATGTATGTCTTTTCTATGTATTTAAATTGTTCTGTAGTCTTCTGTAGTGACGTCATCCTACTCAAGGCTCTGACTGAAAACCAGCGCTGCTTGGCAAGGTAGGCTACCTACTTTGTTAAGCAGCAATTGCTGAGTCAGGGCTTTTTTGGCGTACAGTTATGTTTTCTTTTGTTTTTGGTACTGTTTCTTCTTTCGTTTTGTCTCTGTTTATAGCTGTAATTTTGTATGTACCTATGTATTTCTTTTCTTGTTGTGTATGTCAAATAAATGTATTTTCTTTCTTTCTTTCTTTCATATTATACATATACAATATGAACACACTTATTATGTGATTACAAACGAGGGGCATTATTCTCTATGAGATAGACATATATAGGCCCCACCGTGTGAAGTCACAACATTTTTGAGCGGTTTTTTTTATACAACTGGCTGATGGAACAAGCATATGGCCCACCTGATGATAAGTGGTAACCATCACCTATAAAAAAGCATTGCCTCGTAAGTCACGCACGATGGAACGTGCCCTAAGATGCACTGCCCCACATCCATCAACTTAAGACATACAGATGTTAAGCCTCATGTGCCTGTAATTACACCGTCGACCACATTCTTCAAACCGAAACACAGAAACACACAAAACGGCGTGGAGATAGAATTTCCCCGGACGAGCCCTTCACAAAGAGCTGTACTACTCTCTTACACGTTGTTTCGTGACTACTGGCACTGTGGACAAATTTTTGGACAGACAAACTCATTGCATATTAAAGTTTGATGCTGATTCATGCGACAGGTTCAGCGCGACCCTACCTGCATCAGATAAGACAAGTTCCAACTTGATTTCCCAGCGCTCTGCTCCCTTTAAACTTTGATTAAGGTCAATTCGCTCAAGTTACCTGGCACACAATGACACATCATATTTTATTCGCACTAGAAAACTTTGATTAGCTTTGTAGGTGAACTTTATATGTTCTTATAAGAAGTTTTTTCAATAGTATAATTAATTTAATTCTGTCTGGGTGTTCTCTATGTATAATAAAAAATATCTATCTATGTAAGTATATAATGTATTAAATATATCAGTTATCTAGTACCCATAACACAAGCTTTGAATAGCTTACTTTGGGGCTAGATAGTGCTGTGTGGATTGTCCAGCATTATTTATTTATTATTATTAATTATTTTTGAAATATTTCACGGGTATTTATCGCGTTTTTCTTCTAATAATTTCCCGACGTTTCGGCTATGTTGCAATAGCCGTGGTCGCGGGCAGACTGTACTGGTAAAACGCGATAAATACCCGTGAAATATTTCAAATTAATTATGAGTTATAATCGAGACAGAAAAAAGACATTATTATTTATTTGTTTATGTTGACTAATATGACTGCCTGAAGATCATACAAAACAACGCTAGGAAGCAAGCTTTGTTTCTTGCCAGTTCTTCTAGGCCATTGCCAGTGCTCTTAAACGGTGAAGGAAAACATCGTGAGGAAACCAGTTAGTATTCTAACAGTGGCGATGGGCTTGCAACCTGTCACGTATGGAATACTAACTACTGCAAAATGTGGGTATGTGCCAAATGTAAAGTTTGGACGTACCTCTGACTACCCCCCTTAGACATCCTCAAAGAATCTTGAATTAGTACCTACTTGGTACTGGGAGATCTGAAGGGATATCTACCGTACCTGGGAATCAAAGTCGTGAAGCTGTTTCAGTTTCAGTTTCTTCTAGGCTTTGGTCGCGACGAACTGGCGGTATAGATTGACCTAGTATATAAGATGTTTCTATGTAATCCCTATGATTGTACTGAATAAAGACCATTTTGATTTAGATTTTGACTTGCAGATGGCACAAGCACATAGCCCACCTGTTGTTAAGTAGTAACCATTACTCAGAAAAAAGCATTCCTCTACAAGTAATGCATAGTACGAACAATACCTTATTATGACACACTGCCCTTTGTCCATCAACATAGTTTAGCTTAGTGTGCCTGTATTTTCGACGGCAACTACATACACCCTTCAAACCGAAAAATAGCAACGCAGCCAATAGGCTTAGTGGGTCATTCTTTTCCGGACGAGCCACACACTAAGAGCTCTACTACTCTTAAACCATCACCTCTATCTAAGCTGGCCTCGTCACCTGTGTTCATCAACATGATCCACCAGGTGCCTGCCTCTGTATTTTTCATGAATCATAATTTTTCATTTAAAACCCTATCATATTTGCGCTCGAGAACATGTTAAGCCCATAAAACCTACACGTTCTATTCGATGCAAACATCGACTGACGATATCGAGTTATCGATAACTGGAATCGATTTTTCGGGCACGTCCCGCCGACAAATCAGATGACACCCACGCCAGATGCGGCGTTTGTGTTCACGCGCCGCAGATATAGATCCTGATGGATGAGTGGAACTAGGCGAACTTAGTTGGTGTTGGTGTGTCAACTTAAACTGGTCAGTATCGATTATTCTTGATCTGACCAGAAAAAAGAGGTTTTCTGTGGTGTTTTTTAAACTTTCGCGATCATGACATACTAAATTTGAAATATTACACGGGTATTTATCACATTTTACCTTTATTATTATTATTATTTTTATACTACTAAGGTAGCAAACAAGCATACGGCCCACCTGATGGGAAGCCGTTACCGCAGCCTATGGACGTTTGTAACACCAGATGTGTTACGCTCGCGTTGCTGACCCGTTAAATCTTTTAACACGCCTTTTTTGAAGAACCCCATACTGTAGTCTCCAGGAAAAACATCCGCAGGGAGTGCATTCCACAACCTTAGAGTGCGCGGGAGGAAGTTCCTCTGAAAACGAACAGTGCGCGACCATCCTGGCTCCAAGGTGTGTGGATTTTCCAGACGTTTCGACTATATTGCAATAGCCGTTAATATAAAACGCGATAATATTTAAAATTAAGAAGTACTCTGTGGTTATCTCTGAGTTAGTGTTCGTAATTGGTTCTTCATATCGATGGATATACCAATGGATTTTTCAATTCGAAAAAAGTATAAAATGAGCAATGCTAGCTTCAAAACGGTGCAAAAAAACATCGTGAGGTAACCAGTTAATGTTTGAACAGTGGCGCTGGAATAGCAACCTGTCACGTACCAACTACGCAAAATACGGGTATTTCAATGTTATTGGATTATTTCAATTTAATAATAACTGTATAACATTACAGACCGCGTCAGATGGGTTATTTTTTGAACTCTGAACCCTTTAGACGTTCTCAAATAACCTGGAGTTAGGACTTGGTACCAAGAGATCTGAAGAGATATCTACCGTGCCTGTGGATCAATGTTGTAAAGCTGTTTCAGTTATCATCAGTATTTGATGTAATATCACAAAACAAAAATTAGAATCCCTTCTACTATATTTGTTCCGTGGCTTCACACCGCATATTTGAATAATTCCATTCACTTTATATGTAACAGTTAAATAAAATAAGGATATCGTATGTTCGCGCAATGCGATAGCATTGACGACATGGAGATAGTATTGCGATTTTGAACAGAAACAGAAACAGCTGCAGCCGTGCCTGGGGATCAAAGTCGTGAGACTTTGATCCCCAGGCACGGTAGATATCCCTTCAGATCTCCCAGTACCAAGTAGGTACTAATTCAAGATTCTTTGAGGATGTCTAAGGGGGTTAGTCAGAGGTACGTACAAACATTACATTTGGCACATACCCACATTTTGCAGTAGTTAGTATTCCATACGTGACAGGTTGCAAGCCCATCCACCACCTAATAGGTAAATAAAAATAGGTAAACGTAAGACCAAACATACTAATACCAAACTGATTTCTGATTCGGGCATGTTTCCCTTATATTATTGTATTATTTGTGTTCGAACAGTATTTATGCGTGTTTCTTTAGAGTTATTCTTTCAAACAACCTCCAAATGAAATAAAATGAAATAATAGCCAATCGCACCTCGAAATTGCGAGCCGCTGTCACCGGAGCCTTAAGACGCTTCAATGTGATCCTTGTAATTTTATGGAATAAATTTAAATATATAATTTGACTTAAAAGCACTCTCTAGACCCAATGTGGGAACCAGATAGCTATAGAAGGGAAGAAGATGTCCAAAAACTCCATCAATCAAGATCTCAATCGAGACTATTATTTCCTTAATTTCTTAATTTTTCTATATTTTATGAGATACCTAACTTATAGTCTTTACCATCGACTTAAGACCTGTAAGCTTTATTTTCATTTTTACTTTATTCCTTGATTTAAGGTTCAAAATCGAACTATTTATAATAAAAGCTAGGGTTTGGCTAACCACATATTTAACAGGAACAGTAAAGCAAAGGTTATTATTTATTGTGGTTCCTCTTTCGCACAAAGAGCTATAAAATCACAAAGCCACCCGAGCGAAGCCGCGCGTGTCGCTAGTGTTCAATAAAATAAGGTTATGGTTGGCGGTATCATGCTCAAGCTGAACTATCGGCAAGGTATACAGGGCGGTTTGACAGGTGATCGATGGACGCCATTTTCTACGCCGAACTGTGTACCGGTTGATGATGATAATGGATATCTCTCTGAAGGGTGCGTCCTGGAAAGAACAACCACTTTAAGACCTATTTGTACACACTAGCTCTATTGTTGTTTTTCGGTGAAAATCGTTATTATTAATGAAACTCACTTCTTAACATCAGGTAGGTCTTGCAGTTTTCTAGATTCATCAACACTATTTAGGAAGCTGAAACCGTTTACAGAACTAAGATAGGGGGTCAAGTAATTTTTTTATGAGCTTAATGATTTTTTTTTGATTTTCCAATTCTCCGCCGTGTTTCAACTACATCAGATTTCGGAGTGAGAGGATATTCCCTAAACTGTGCCGATTATGATTACCAGAGAGATAGACACGGCGACTTCAGTGGCGCAGCGGGCGAGAGTCCGCCTGAGACGCAGAGGTTGCGGGTTCGATTCCCGCCTCGGAACAAATTTGTGTACGATCTGCAGACATTTGTTTCGTTGGTCTGGGTGTTTTCTATGTTAACGTATTAAATATATCAGTTATCTAGTACCCATAACATAAGCTTTGAGTAGCTTACTTTGGGGCTAGATGATGCTGTGTGGATTGTCCAGCATTATATAAAAAAATAAAAGACAATTAGGCCGTCTCTGAAGTAGACCAAAACTGAAAGGAGCTGTTTTCGGTTAGAAACTAAAAGCCGATATTGCCACGTTGCTTTATACAATGCCGATAGTGTAGTGGCATCGTTATGCGGACTAGATATAAAATAACGACAGTGCTGGCTTGCATCTCGCATTTCTTTTACAACATGTGGTTTTTGAAACGACATGACACGTAGAGAATATTGTAATGTTTTTGGATATAACATTATTTATTACGGAGTAGCGAGCGTGACGTAGAAAACTAATAATGACTGTTATAAATTTAATTATTTTTCTAATTTAATTAAAAATAATTTGTTCTGAACTAAAGTTAGGTATGGATGTGATTTTGTTATAGTACTAGCTGATGGAACAAGCAGATGACCCACCTGATGTTAAGTGGTAACCGCCATCTATAACAAAGCATTGCCTCGTAAGTCACGTACAAGAACGTGCCTTTACGATGCACTGTTCTGCGTCCATCAAATTGTCTCATTAATGAAATATATACGCCTTTTTCTGCCACCAAGCAGCAACGCTGTGTTTCGGTTTGAAGAGTGTGGTCGCCGGTGTAATTACAGGCACATGAGGCTTAACATCTGTATGCCTCAAGTTGATGGACGTAAGGCAGTGCATCGTAGGGCACGTTCCTATCGTGCGTGATTTACGAGGCAATGTTTTGTTTATAGGTGATGGTTACCACTTAACATCAGGTGGGCCATCTGCTTGTTTCATCAACTAGTAGTTTATAACTATCATAAAAAATACAGCAAATATTCATAGCTGGAAGGTATATTTATTACAATAATTAAATGTTATTTTATGAAAAACATGCACATGTTTACTCCCATGTGACATCCACACCCACGGCGAGATTGAACCGAAGTAAATTAAAAAGTTAAAATAAATACCAGCCCCAATAAAAGTTAAATTGCATTCAAAGCCTTCATAGCTCAGTTGGTAGTAGCTCTGCCTTCTGCGCCGTAGGCCGTGGGTTCGATTCACCGAGAGCAAATATTTGTGTGATGAACATACATGTTTGTTCTTTGTCTAGGTGTTATTATGTTTTATAAGTATGTATTTACAATAAAGTATATAATATATTATAATCAGCTATCTGGTTTCCATATTACAAGCTTTGACCTAATTTGGGGCTAGATAGTGCTGTGTGAAAAAGTCCACCAATATTTTTTTATTTTTTTATTTGTAAGGTACGTAAGTAGTACAATACAATATAGCGCCCAGACACAGAACAAACTATATTCATCCCAAAAATGTTAGTCCTTGTTGGAAATTGAACCAGCAACCTACACGTAAGCAGAGCTACTACAAAACTATGAGCAAATAACCCCCAGTTTCTGAAAGCGCGATCAACACTAATCGGCTGTCAAGTCACTTGCTATCTCTACCTAAATTGAAGCAAAAGCTGAAATAGCAAGTGACTTGACAGCCGATCAGTGTTGATCGAGCTTTCAGAAACCGGGGGTAATTAACTCATGCAGACCCCCGGTTTCTGAAAGCTCGATCAAAGCTAATTGGCCTTAGCTTTTACTTCAAATTAGATAGAGATAGCAAGTGACTCGACAGCCGATTAGCGTTGATCGGCCTTTCAGAAACCGGGGGTCTTTGTGTTAATTTAGTACTGAGACCAAACAATTTAGTAATTATCAAGTAAAACTGAACCGTACTTACACAGTAATTCAAACTACGTCCTCTCCGAATGAAATTCGAGCAAATCACGAAACTTCTGAAGCGTGCCGCAGATCAACTATCAGTTACTACGAACATCTTTAACCCATTCTACAGTATCTATAATCGTTTAGAACTTTGAGTCATCAACAAATCACTTTTACTGCGTAATTAGTTCTTATCGTTTGGGTGATAAAGTTGAAATTCAATTGTTTTGACCGTAGCAGTAATTTGCCGAAGAGGTTACAGCTTGAGGTCCACTATAGCATCGTATTTTATATAAAAGTAGATGGCAAGCGTCGGCAAGTATTGATCTCTGTGTTTTGCCTGACGGCGTATAAACATTAAAAAGTAACATAAATAACAACACAATTAACATGATTAAGTACAATTAAATTAAATATTCACCTAGCAATGTCATTAAAATTAATTAAATTACAATATTATAATGTCATGCATAATCATAAAGTTACAATTTTGTCAATCATCAATCAATCATTTTTGTTTCAAGCATTGCCTTCTAAGTCACGCACGAATACGTGCCCTAAGATAACTTAATAGCAATGGTTTTCTTTATTAATTGCTGCTAAAACGGATGGCTCATCTGATGTTAGAAGGTAATTATTCGTTGACGACCTCAGTGGCGCAGGGCGAGAGTCCGCCTGTGACGCAAGAGGTTGCGGGTTCGATCCCCACCTCAGAACAAATTTGCGTACGATCTGCAGAAATTTGTTCTGTTGGTCTGGGTGTTAATGTATAATAAAAATATCTATCTATGTAACTATATAACTTATAAATTATATCAATCATCTAGTACCCATAACACAAGTTTTGAGTAGCTTACTTTAGGGCTAGATGATGCTGTGGGGATTGTCCAGCATTATTTATTTATTTATTCCCTTTACCATTGCTTTGCAAGTCTTGCAATAAAGAAACGTGCATGCATCAACTTGAGGCATAAAAGGTGTTAAGCTTCATGTGTTTGTAATGTCACCAGTAAGCACACCCTCAGGTGGGCCATCCATCTGCTTGTTCCATCAGCTAGATGAACAAAAAAAACTTAAATCACTACAATAGTATAAAACAAACTTGCTTTCTCTGTCCCTATATCCCTATGTATGCTTAAAAACTACGCAACGAATTTTGATGCGGTTTTTTTAATAGATAGAGTGATTCAAGAGGAAGGTTTGGAATACATCACTACATAGTATAAAACAAAGTCACTTTCCATGTCCCAATGTCCCTATGTATGCCTAAATCTTTAAAACTACGCAACGGATTTTGATGCGATTTTTTTAATAGTTAGAGTGATTCAAGAGGAAGTTTTATTTGTATAATACATGCATGATAATAATGTGCACCCGTGCGAAGCAGGGGCGCGCGGGCGGGTCCTAGCGACCCGCCCGCGTCGCTAGGCAGTTTATAAAGATGCAAACCGTATCATTCCAAGAGATCACAAAATCCAATCCTGTGCCTAGGCGATAGTACATGCTTTTTTATACGAAATGGTTACCACTTAACATCAGGAGGGCCATCTGCTTGTTCCATCAGCTAGAGTATAAAAAAACGCTATAACTACAGTTAATTTGGCAACCGTTACTTAACGTTGTCCACTTCAATGGACAGTGTACTTGCCGGAACACTCTGTAATGTCAATTACATCGTCGTCCGAGCCATGCTAAGCGCACAATAATCGAGTGAACAGAATCGATTGTCGATCTGTAGATATCGATACAATCGCTCCATCGGTTATTATATTTGATTGTATTAGTAACTGATATTGAATTTGAATCTGTTTCTACTCGTGTAAGCAAAATATTGGTTTCATATATTATTTTTGGTTTAATAATATTCACACTGACATGTCTGACTACCCCCCTTAGACGCTTGTAAGAACACTAGCTGCGCCCCGCGGTATTACCCGGGTAGTGTTAAATCACAGTGTTCCCACGGGATAAAAAGTAAGCCTTCGTGCTATTTTAGACTAAAATCTATCTCTGTGCCAAATTTCATCAAGATCCGTTCAGCCGTTCTGGCGTGATTGAGTAACAAACATCAAAAATTTCACATTTATAATTGTACGGCTTGGCTGCTTGGAATTTTTATAAATTTGAAATATGCGAATTGGTGCTAGGTAGATTATCATCACAATTCATTCTTCTTCTTATCGTGTCACTAGTTTCTTTCGAAACAGTGTGGTGAAAGGATTTTAAGTGCGCCTCAAGAGGCTCCTTTCGAGCACTTGACACATGCTATAGAACTTGTTAGGTTTTACAACATGCCGGTTTCCTCACGACACAATTCATTGACTAGTAGGTTGTGAACACAAAACAACTACCAAAAAATAGTGTCCACCTTTTAATTATATTAATTAAATTTAATAGAAAAATAATCTAATCTATTTTTTTATGTTTAATTGCTTAAATGAATTGTAAAAAAAAAATGCAAGCAAAGTCACGTACAAAAACTAGTTCGAGTATCCATTGGCATTTAGGCTATACCATAAACCAAATTCTACAAAAAAAATGCAAGCAAAGTCACGTACAAAAACTAGTTCGAGTATCCATCGGCATTCAGGCTATACCATAACCCACATTCCACCTTTCACCTCTGGGTCAACGCCGGCTATGCACAACCTATTCCACCCGAGCAAATTGCAGCTAAATTTTAATGGTCGAACAACAATTTACAACATAATTTACAGGGAGCTGCAATTATTACAACTGCTGGTGCATTGTGATAATGGATAGATTAATAGGCAGTATAGTGGCGAAGGTAATGTGTTGGAAGACGTATAAAATGTATGTAGGATTAGTATGAACTAGGATAACGGAACGTAATGAGATGTGTGAATTGGAACGTAAGAAACTGCGTTTTTCTATACAACTTGTTAATGGAACAAGCAGATGACTTACCTGATGTTAAGTGGCCACCTATAATTTGTAAATCACGCACGACATGAACGTGCCCTACGATGCACTACCCTGCGTCCATCAACTTGAGGCATACAGATGTTAAGCCTCATGTGCCTGTAATAACACCGACGACCACACTCTTCAAACCGAAACACAGCGTTGCTGCTTGGCGGCAGAAAAGGCGTAGTGGTAGTACTTCCCTGGACGAGCCCTTCTCAAAGAGCTCTGCTACTCTTTGCCATGAATGAATTGAATGTGAGATGATTGACGAATGAACTGTTTAAAACTAAATAATATTATTATTCAATATGAGGACATTTACTTACGATGCGTTCGCCTGCGTCCGTCAACTTGAGTCATACGGATGATTAGCCTATACTTTCACCTGCAGCTATTGACCGCAGTTACTAACCACACCCTTCAAACTGAAATATCAACGCAGCTTGGCGACTGAAATAGGGATTGCAGTAACTTTAGTGCTTACCCCACATGAAGTTTTTTACTTCCCTTAAAAAAGTCCCTTCTCCAATGTTAGACAAAACTCTTCCGCTTAACGAGTCAATTTATCGTCCTTCGCAAAAACTGAGATCAATCTAAGCCCAACACTAGCTCTTAAAAGGCATTCAGAAAAAGAAATGAAATTATTTATCAACGTCCGAAGGAATGGGCCCGAATATGATGACGTCCTTTATAAATTGGAGGGATTTATTGGGAGCCGTGATTTGAGGACACGAAAATAGTTAATTTTCGATTTCGGTAAGGTTTTTTCATACCTTTTCTTCTATTGTTTCCTATGGATCGCTAACGGCATTTTCTTATACAACACTATCTAACCCCAAAGAAAGCCAAGCTTGCTATAATGAGAACCAGATAGCAGATAGTTCTTATGTGCTATCTTTTGTATATAAATACTTAAATAACAATATTATAACAGCTGAATTGGTAGTAATTCTGCCTCCAGCGCCGTAGGCCGTGGGTTCGATCCCCACCGAGAACAAATAACATTTGTGTGATAAGCAGTGTTTGTTCTCTGTCTGGGTGTTTTATAATATTATAAGTTTGTATTCACAAAAAAGTTCATGATAATATGTGTTATATCAGCTATCTGGTTCCCATATCACAAACTTTGGCTTAGTTTAGGGCTAGATATTGCTGTGTGGAAAGTCCACCACCATTTATTTATATTATAAATGTATATATTTAACATACAGACGAGAACCACAATCTATGTTCATCACACAAATATTTTGTTCTCGATAAGAATCGAACTCACGGCCCGCGGCGCAGAAGGCAGATTGTAGAGGGCTGTCATACCCGTATGTATGTATATAATATGTGTATAATATGTGTATATTGCTGCACGTTTTCCGGCCTTAATTGATTGGATTGCCAATTGCAACTTCAGCCGAGTGCCGAGTTAATATGCCGCGCCCCGAAACGTAACCAGATATGCATGAGCACACTATTATTGTTTTTACTCGACTCTCACTTATTTTTGCTTTATCACTGGTAGTAGTTTTTCCTATCTAGAAAGTCATTTAGGTCGCGCATGCTGCCATGAGTAACCTCTTTAAATCGCGTCTTCTTTTCATATATCTAGTCCTTACTAAATAGAGTGGTGAATTTTTTTTTACTGTTGTAATTGCTGTTGCTTTTCTAATAAATAAATAAAAGAATTTAAGTGCACCTTAAGGGGCAGCATATGGCGTGCCGCTATCTCACTCGCATACTAGAATATTTTTAAGATAAATCACTGAATTCGTTATGTAAAATCGCAATCGGTTAAGATGTTGTCAATGACATTACAAATATTTAGCTAAAGTTTTTATCCAAATATAAAGTCCCATTCTTAAGTGTAAAAACTTGCGTGGATCAAAATTTTATTTTCGTCAGCTACCTAGTTCACGTATTACAAGCGTCGGCTTAGTTTGGGGCTATATTGTGCTGTGTGAAAAGTCCACTTATATTTATTTATCCTACTAATATTATCCTACTATTCCTAATAATATTATAAACGCGAAAGTTTGTAAGTATTGATGTTTGTTACTCTTTCACGCCGGAACGGCTGAACGGATCAGGATGAAACTTGGTACAGAGATACATTATAGTCTGGAACAGCACATAGGTTACTTTTTATCCCGTAGGAATACCGGGATTTAAATCTGCGCGGGTGAAACCGCGGGGCGCAACTAGTTATTTATAAATGAAATAGTTAATCAGTGGAGTACTTTATAATCACATTTTTACAAAAAACTCAAATAACATGCTTGATAAATATAATATCAACATTAATATTGAAATCACCCTACGCTCTTGATTAAAATTACAGTCAGTTCGGGAAAGCATAAAATATAGTTAATGAAACCTTTTCATGAGGAATTAAATTATTGGGATTATTAAAATGTGTGCGGTTAATATCCAGCAAATAAGCTTCGGGTGATGTATATGGATATGGGAATATAAAAGTATTAAAGCTATATTCTTAGTTACAAATGAGTACAACATTTTAGAACAGTTAGTAGAGCTGTTTGTGGAGGGCTCGTCTGGGAAAGTACTTACCACCACGCCTTTTTCTGCCGCCAAGCTAGGGCTTCCAATAAATATACCGAGATCTCGGTATTGCGGGATCCCGCGTTATTTTTCAATCCCGCGTGATTTTTTTTTTTTTTTTTATACAACTAGCTGATGGAACAAGCAGATGGTCCACCTGATGTTAAGTGGTAACCATCACCTATAAGCAAAACATTGCCCCGTAGGTCACGCACAATAGGAACGTGCCCTACGATGCACTGCCCTGCGTCCATCAACTTGAGGCATACAGATGTTAAGCCTCATGTGCCTGTAATTACACCGGCGACCACACTCTTCAAACCGAAACACAGCGTTGCTGCTTGGCGGCAGAAAAAGGCGTGGTGGTAGTACTTCCCCGGACGAGCCCTTCACAAAGAGCTCTACTACTCTTCATATGAATTCTCTTGTGATGCGGGATTATGGGCGTGGGATTCGCGGGAATCGCGGTACTGAAAAAAAGCGTGCATGCGATGTGTCGCGAGCGCGATCACTCGCTGCGGAGCCTCCGCGCGTATAAAATACGCAGTAGTTTGGCAGACGACAGTTTGGACATGTTGAGTTTCCTTCGGAAACATTTTCAGTGAAAATTAAAGTGTGCATGTCTCCAGCTTCCTCATATTGAAAATGTAATTTCTATAAATGCCAATATTTAAAGCATAATTAGTGCACTCATAGATTTGAATCATAATTTAGCTGCCAAATAAACAACGATGCTATAAGCTTATAATAGTGTGTAAGCTGGAGTAACATGTCTCCAGCTGCCTCAGTCAGTGTGGGCAAACGGCTAATGATAGAGATATATAGTAAACGCAAGGATTTAGTACCTATTTAGTGCACCTGGTACCAAAAATTTCAGGTCTGTAGCTAGGAAACTCTTCGAGTTATAAGACTTTATCAACGTGTAAGCTGGAGTAACGATACGTGAAAAAGCATATGCTCGTTCTCTGGAATGGCTGGAGCTAGCAGGTTGCTTTAAGTCTCCAGATTTAGTACCAAACGAATTAGCGAGGTACCAAATATTTGAAGTGTTTCTGTTCAAAACTCTATGAGTTACAAGCTTTTCCAGCTTTTTTTGTTTGTCCAGCTTGCACATGTTGGATCTCAGCAACCACAATAGGTACAGACTCGGTTGATGTCTCTGAACCGAGCTATGAATTAGTGCACTCGGTACCAAAAATTTGGAATCTCTAGGACAAGCAGTTCTGTTGTAATCAGCAAAATAACATTTTACCGCCAAAAATTCAAAGCATTTCGACGCGACCATAAAAATGATGCGTTGCCGCTCTGAAGGTGATATTACGCTCTGCGGATTTGAACGTATTTTACCCGCGATAAGAGTCTTTTTTGTATGCACTCAGTCCTTTAAATTTCTGAAGGCATAATTATTATACCCTTCTCTTTCCGATGTGCGTTGAAGAGCGGGGCGTTGTGTGTTGCCATATCTAATTCAATAGTTTGGTATGGTTTGACATTTTTTTTTTTTTTTATAAATATTATAAAATATACCAATTATATTGCAGAATTTGCAGGCAAGGCAGGGAGCGAGCAGCACGTCCGTCCGTCCGTCCGTATTTTGACAGTTTGACAGCCAATCTAATCTTGCTAGTGTCATGTCAAGTGAATTGTCATCAGACCTAAGTCAAGTCATTCGAATTTGAGAGGTTAAAATATACCAATTATATATATTGCAGAATTTGCAGGCAAGGCAGGGAGCGAGAAGCATGTCCGTCCGTCCGTATTTTGACAGTTTGACAGCCAATCTAATCTTGCTAGTGTCATGTCAAGTGAATCGTCATCAGACCTAAGTCAAGTCATTCAAATTTGAGAGGTTTTCGATTTGCAAAAACGAATCCTTCCTACCTATATAAACCAGTATTATGGTAGGTAGCAGTTAAATAAATAATTAGGTAAATTTAGATTTACGTAGGTACCTAATCATTTATTAGTTTTACTACTTAACTTCTCCTATGGGTACTGTGGTAGGTGTTAAAGAACTGGCGCTTTGAGTAGGTACCTATGTAGATACAGATACAACTCCGTTATTTTAACACTGCCAAAAAGGTAAAAAAAGGGGCTACCTACCAGTAAAAACGCACCTCTTGTATCTATGTATGTTTCTTCCGCATCGATTTGGACATCCGCATCGCACCAATAATGCGGATGTTCATGCGGATGTGACAAAAACAAAAAATAAAATAGACGCAACCAGTGACTGGCGCGTAGTATCAGATTCAGAGCGGCAACGCATCATTTTTATGGTCGCGTCGAAATGCTTTGAATTTTTGGCGGTAAAATGTTATTTTGCTGATTACAACAGAACTGCTTGTCCTAGAGATTCCAAATGTTTGGTACCGAGTGCACTAATTCATAGCTCGGTTCAGAGACATCAACCGAGTCTGTACCTATTGTGGTTGCTGAGCTCCAACATGTGCAAGCTGGACAAACAAAAAAAGCTGGAAAAGCTTGTAACTCATAGAGTTTTGAACAGAGACACTTCAAATATTTGGTACCTCGCTAATTCGTTTGGTACTAAATCTGGAGACTTAAAGCAACCTGCTAGCTCCAGCCATTCCAGAGAACGAGCATATGCTTTTTCACGTATCGTTACTCCAGCTTACACGTTGATAAAGTCTTATAACTCGAAGAGTTTCCTAGCTACAGACCTGAAATTTTTGGTACCAGGTGCACTAAATAGATACTAAATCCTTGCGTTTACTATATATCTCTATCATTAGCCGTTTGCCCACACTGACTGAGGCAGCTGGAGACATGTTACTCCAGCTTACACACTATTATAAGCTTATAGCATCGTTGTTTATTTGGCAGCTAAATTATGATTCAAATCTATGAGTGCACTAATTATGCTTTAAATATTGGCATTTATAGAAATTACATTTTCAATATGAGGAAGCTGGAGACATGCACACAAATTAAAAGCTTACAAACTTAATAATTAAGTAATAATTTATCAGTTTAAATTCAGTTTTTTTTGTTGATTTTATAATTTACTTTGTGTTTTTTTGAAAACGATTTGTTTTGTTTTGATTTGCGAAAAACTGTACAATTTGATTTATCTCATACTAATAGTAAATGAGAGTTAGGTGATTAAATAATTGGATTTTTTGTTATAATATATGAGCGGTGTTTTTTGATTGATCTCATTTTAATAGTAATTAAAATGAGATGATGATTTATTTACGTACATATTACGTAAATAAATGTGGAGTTGATTATAATTCATTGTTTTATTTGCCTTAAATGTGAATATTTTCACTCGGTACTTGCGGGATCCCGCGGGATTGAAAATTCGCCAAGCAGCAACGCTGTGTTTCGGTTTGAAGAGTGTGGTCGCCGGTGTAATCACAGGCCGTGAGACTTAACATCTATGCCTCAATTTGATGGACGCAGGGCAGTGCACCGTAGGGCACGTTCCTATCGTGCGTGATTTACGAGGCAATTCTTTGTTATAATGGTTACCACTTAGCATCAGGGGGACCATCTGCTTGTTCCATTAGTTAATTGTATAAAAACACACCTTTAGTATAAAGAATCGTTCACACTGAACAGCCAATTGCATGATGTAAAAATAATGGCAATTTCGATGCAAAATAAAATCTGCATCGTTAATGCAACCAATAAATATAAAAATTCAATTAAATTGAAAAATTATAATTATTTTCAGCTATAACTCGCTATCTTCATTGAACCGGACAAAGCAAATGTATTTTAAATACGAATGAAAAATATATGAAGGTTATAAAACGATTTAAATAATGTAATGAATATTTTATTTGGGTTTTTGTATTAACACTGACTATATTTTGTGTGTTATAAAGTCAACAATAGAATTTTGCAGCGTACGTGTAAGTGCATTGCAAATAAATATAAAATAAATATATACACTAGAGGGGCATTTTTTTAATATCTCGTTTGGATCTTAGCCCCTAAAACACAAAAAACAATATACCAAACCAAATAAAGCACCTTGCTATATCTACTTGTATCTATTCTGTGGTCATTTCTGTTCCGGCTACGCTCGCACGATACTTCACTCGTTGCTACGTCGTAGCAAAGCTCTACGACTGCTACGACGGCTACGAGATTGCATTATTGTTCCGTTGTGTAATTTTGGTGGTATACGAACCATAAATGTTGGTAATGAAGATTGTGCTAGCAAAGGGTCACAGTTAAGATAAAAGTTTAATAAGTGGTGTCCTGATTTAAAATGTTACTTGAAAATGGCAAGAATTTCTGACGAAACGGCAAAAAAAATATACATAACTGAATTTTAAAAGGGTTTGTCCATTTGAATTTACTAGGGTCAGTTTCTCGTTTCAAAACTAGGTTTATCTGGTCGTCAGGTTCATGCTTATAAGCCTTGATCCTTTATACAAAATACAAATATTACAACGAAGCTTCAGTGTTTTTATAATTAAACAAAGCCTTATACAAAGCATACTTAAGTCTCTTATTTGTTTGGCAGAGAAGAAAAAAAAAAGCAGAGGTTTTTTTATAGCTTGTTAATGGAACAAGTTGATAGCCCACCTGATGTTGAGTGAGAACCATTACCTATAACAAAGCAGTGCCTCGTAAGTCACGCACAATGGACCACTTTTGAGTCTGATTGCGGAAACGCGAGTCCACAACAAGATACAAGATGTTTGTTCCCGGTGGGGACCGAACCCACGACCCACGATGAAAAAGGCAGAGGTACTACCGACTGAGCCGTAAAGGCTGTCAAATGATATTGACGAAAAGTTGGCAATAGCTTATGCTGAAATTTCGATTTGTAAATCCAACATCACTTTACAATTTCACAGGCCTCACACCTGCATTCAGGATTTCAGGATTTCAGCGCACGTAACGTCATAACGTTTAGGTAATACGTGCGAATCTTGAGGCGAATGCAGGCTCCGATCACGTGCCTAAGATCTAGAATTCCCTGGTATATGCATAATTTATTACTGGGCAAACTCGACCTTAACACGTTGGTGTAGAGACTATGGATAGTTGGAATAAATTCTCTGGTATGTGCATTATTTATTGCTGGGCAAACTCGACCTTAACACGTTGGTATAGAGACTATGGATAGTTGGAATGAATTCTCTGGTATATGCATTATTTATTGCTAGGCAAACTCGACCTTAACACGTTGATATAGAGACTATGGATAGCTGTAATAGAAACGGTGGAAGGAGGATTTTTCAAATTTTAAAGAGACTAGTGATCGTTTCTGTTTTCGCTCGTGTAGCATTTTAAGCTAACAGCTCCATTTGTTTTTTTTTTCTTGCTCAATCACTGCATAAGAAAACAAAGACGCTTTCCATGTCCCTATGTATGCTTAAATCTTTAAAACTACGCAACGGATTTTGATGCGGTTTTTTTCTAATAGATAGAGTGATTTAAGAGGAAGGTTTATATGTATAATACATGCATGATATGTGCACCCGTGCGAAGCAGGGGCGCGCGGGCGGTTTGCTAGTAAATAAATAAAATGTTCTTTACTACCCAACATCATCTAGCCCCACACTTAGAAAAATTTGTAGCCCAGGATCCGCAAGTTTTGAAAGGCCAACCAGTTCATCCACAACATAAATATTTGTGTTATGTGAGAATCGAACCCCCATCCCTCAGTTGACAGGTTAACTGAGAAGAAAAAAACGACTAACTGAACTGTAACAGTCAGACGTAGCGATTCTATTTAGAAGTACGATTTACTACACTGAACAAAATCGACCTTAACACGTTGATATAGAGACTATGAATAGTTGGAATAGCAAGCGATGAAAGGAGCATATTTCAAATTTATAAGCGATTTTGTCGTGTGCATTTCAATTTCAAATAAAATCCGCTCAAAGGCTTGGAGTAGTAAACAGTTTTTAGTCGATTGAACGCAAGAGATGCTCGGCTGTTTCGATTTAATTTTATTAGATTCTGTAAAATAGCCGAAGTATTATCATAATTTGATTGGCAACACACTGGCTATACGTTCAATTTAATATAACAGGCTAGTTGCATAAATTTGAGAAATTGATTAATGATGTACCATAGGATATATTTGATACCAAAAATATTATTTAAAAAAATCGTATATTTACAATATTTAATTTTCATTTTAAAAAACCAATTTCAATTACCGTCGAAAACGCTTGGACTGTCATGGCGTCTTGAATGATATGACGCCGTGCGAAACCACGTAGGGTTTTCTCTGTTCCATGTGCGAAACAAAACTAGAGCTTTAATCACTATGACCATTTGACCACACAATAATCTTTAATTATTATGAAATATAGTTTTGTTTTTTCCTATCTACCTAATCATAATTAATAGTAAGAAACTCTAATCCATCCGATTTTTTTTTAGTGGAAACAAGCCTTTATTACTCATCTTAGTTTGAAGCAAAAGGATAAAATAATAAAACATTGTCCATTAAAACAATTTACATTCAAAACAAAACTAAACAAAAACAAACGAAACTCGCTTCGAAACAAATCATTAATAACCAAGAAATGGGGAAAGTCAAAAACATTCAGCTGGCAACACATTAATGCCATTTTACATGCATCAAGCTGCCGTGCTAAAATTTAAGAAAATTTGACTACCACCACGCCTTTTTCTGCCGCCGAGAGGCGTTGCTGCGTTTCGGTTTGAAGAGTGTGGTCGCAGGTGTTATTACAGGCACATGAGGCTTAACACCAGTATGCCTCAAGTTGATGGACGCAGGGCAGTGCATCGTAGGGCACGTTCCTATCGTGCGTTACTTATGAGGTAATGCTTTGTTATAGGTGATGATTACCACTTAAGATCAGATGGGCCATCTGCTTGTTCCATGAGCTAGTTGCATAAAAAAAGGCGCCGGTAGTTTTAATTATAAACTAATAAAAAAATTAATTGAGATGTAAATATATGTTTATTTAACGATATGTCTATTCAACTGCCAATTGAGCTGTGAAGACTGTTGTTAACGCCAACTTCACTCCATACACCTGCTGCGAACTTCAGGGCAAGGAGCAAGACGATCCCGCGACGTGAGGGCCGACATTTTGTCACCACTCACAAAAACCACCGTGCGAGACGTTCATAGCATACTAGTTGCGCCCCGCGGTTTCACCCGCGCAGATTTAAATCCCGGTATTCCCACGGGATAAAAAGTAGCCTATGTGTTATTCCAGACTATAATCTACCTCCCTGCCAAGTTTCATCCAGATCCGATCAGCCGTTCCGGCGTGAAAGAGTAACAAACATCCATCCATCCATCTATCCATCCATCCGTACTTACAAACATTCACGTTTATAATATTAGTAGGATTTAATTACTACTTTCAAAATTGTAATAGAATCACCGTTCTACATCAATATATTTGTATTTATCAAACCTCTCGAGTTATCAGTCAACCTCAGTAAATAATAATTTGGGCCTCAATAAATCAAGTAATATAATAATAGTGAATATCCAATCAAAGGTCACACCCATGATGGTGTCATCACTATCAAAAACGTTCTTAGAATATCTTCGAGAATTTTGCAATTATAAAGGGTAGAATGTAAGGGGATAAACGTAAAAGGATTTTGACAGCGTTCCAATTTATGGTACGGATCAAAGTTGGTTGTTATTTATTAGGGCGTAAATCGATAAGCGCTGTGTTAAGGGTTTTCCTTTTCATCTATATGAAAATAAAAGTAATAAGGTCGGCAGCTCAAGTGGGTGAATAAAACCATTATTACGTGACATAATTTTCAGGCTATCTATAGATCAATTGTGATTTTGTAATGGGGCTTGAATAGCTCTAATATTAATTTATTTGACAGCCTTCACAGCTCAGTTGGTAGTAGCTCTGCCTTCAGCGCCGTAGGCCGTGCGTTCAATACCCACGACGAGAACAAACATTTTTGTGATAAACTTAGGTATTTTTTCCCTGTCTGGGTGTTAATTATTATTATTATTATTACAAAAATATATATATATTATTATATCAGCTATATATATATAAATAAATAAATAATAAATAAATATTGGTGGACTTTCCACACAGCACTATCTAGCCCCAAATTAGTTTGGGGCTTATGCTTGTAATATGGGAACCAGATAGCTGATATACTACTTATAATACTTTTTTTTGTAAATGAAACTGAAACAGCTTCACGACTTTGATCCCCAGGCACGGTAGATATCCCTTCAGATCTCCCAGTACCAAGTAGGTACTAATTCAAGATTCTTTGAGGATGTCTAAGGGGGGTAGTCAGAGGTACGTCCAAACATTACATTTGGCACATACCCACATTTTGCAGTAGTTAGTATTCCATACGTGACAGGTTGCAAGCCCATCGCCGCTGTTAGAATACTAACTGGTTTCCTCACGATGTTTTCCTTCACCGTTTAAGAAGCACTGGCATTGCGCACATAAATTTTTCGATAGAAAAATCCATTGGTGCACGACCGGATTCGAACCTGCGACCTTACGATCGGAAGGCGGGGTCACTCCCACTAGACCACCGGTGCTCACCGGTTTTGTAAATACATACTTGTAATATTATATAACACCCAGAAAGAGAACAAACATTTATGTTCATCACACAAATGTTTGTTCACGGTGGGAATCGAACCCACGACCTACTGCGCAGAAGGCAGAGCTACTACCAACTGAGCTACGTAGGCTGTCTGTTATATCAAAAATAAATTACTGATTGGTACCAATGCTGCAATGCCATTCTACCATCAAACATTAATACTTACGTACGTTTATTTTCGATGAATATCTCACCTGAAAATAGAAAAACATTTATTAGTTTAACTAAACATTTCTATCAAAGCATTGCCTCGCAAGTAACGTGCCCTACGATGTACTGTCCTGCGTCCATCAGCTTGAGGCTTGAAGCCTCATGTGCCTGTAATTACACTGGATTCCGGGTTTGTATTTATTTCGTAACACTGACAAAGTATTCAATCTAAAGCTTAGTGTACACTCCTATTACTTGTCTTACAACTATAAGGTTCTCAGCAAATGACAACAACTGTGTTCACTTTATATCAACTATATTGCTATTACTCTCGATAGACTATCACATTGAACAACTCTACAAGTTAGCACCTCGTCTCGTCCGCTCAGACTAGCGGTCTCTCGCCGAATACCGTCTGCCAACCTTTCTCTTTTCTGATGATTTTGCGATCTTTCATTAGTAATATTAGCAGACATGTTATTTAAAGAAATGCTCTTCCGGCCGCACCTCTCGCAGCGCTTTGCTGCACCAGGACGCATGTGTGGTATCCATTGCGGCACGACGCTGTGTCAGGCAGCCCCTTGTGGCTGCGCGCGTTGCGGCGGCTTCATATGCGGCCGCACCTCTCGCGGCGCGTTGCTGCGCCAAGACGCCTGGGTGGTGTCCGTTGCGGCGGCGCGACTCTGTGTCCGGCAGCCACTAGTAGCTGCGCCCGCTGCTGTGCCATCCTATACGGCCGCACCTCTCGCAGCACGTTGCTGCGCCAGGACGCCTGTAGTGGTGTCCATTGCGGCACGACGCTGTATCAGGCAGCCCCTTGTGGCTGCGCCCGTTGCGGCGGCTTCATATGCGGCCGCACCTCTCACGGCGCGTTGCTGCGCCAGGACGCCTGTAGTGGTGTCCGTTGCGGCGGCGCGACTCCGTGTCCAGCAGCCACTTGTTGCTGCGCCCGCTACTGCGCCAACCTATATGGCAGCACCTCTCGCAGCACGTTGCTGCGCCAGGACGCCTGTAGTGGTGTCCGTTGCGGCGGCGCGACTCTGTGTCCAGCAGCCACTTGTTGCTAAGTCCGCTACTGCGCCATCCTATATGGCAGCACCTCTTGCAGCACGTTGCTACGCCAGGACGCCTGTAGTGGTGTTCGTTGCGGCGGCGCGACTCCGTGTCCAGCAGCCACTTGTTGCTGCGCCCGCTACTGCGCCAACCTATATGGCAGCACCTCTCGCAGCACGTTGCTGCGCCAGGACGCCTGTAGTGGTGTCCGTTGCGGCGGCGCGACTCCGTGTCCAGCAGTCATTTGTTGCTGCGTCCGCTACTGCGCCATCCTATATGGCAGCACCTCTCGCAGCACGTTGCTACGCCAGGACGCCTGTAGTGGTGTCCATCGCGGCGCGACGCTGTGCCAGGCAGCCCCTTGTGGCTGCGCCCGCTGCGGCGGCTTCCTATATGGCAGCACCTCTTGCAGCACGTTGCTGCGCCAGGACGCCTGTAGTGGTGTCCATCGCGGCGCGACGCTGTGTCAGGCAGCCCCTTGTGGCTGCGCCCGCTGCGGCGGCTTCCTATGTGGCCGCACCCCTCGCGGCGCATTGCTGCGCCAGGACGCCTGTAGTGGTGTCCATTGCGGCGGCGCAGCGTGGTGTCAGGCAGCCCCTTGTGGCTGCGCCCGCTGCGGCGGCTTCCTATGTGGCCGCACCCCTCGCGGCGCGTCGCTGCGCCAGGACGCCTGCAGTGGTGTCCATTGCGGTGGCGCAGCGTTGTGTCAGGCAGCCCCTTGTGGCTGCGCCCGCTGCGGTGGCTTCCTATGTGGCCGCACCCTTTGCGGCGCGTTGCTGCGCCAGGACGCCTGTAGTGGTGTCCATTGCGGCGGCGCAGCGCTGTGTCAGGCAGCCCCTCTTGGCAGCGCCCGCGGCGGCGCCTTCCTATGTGGCCGCACCTCTCGCGGCGCGTTGCTGCGCCAGGACGCCTCTAGTGGTGTCCATTGCGGTGCGACACTGTGTCAGACAGCCCCTCGTGGCTGCGCTCGCTGCGGCGCATCGCGGCGTCGTGCAGGTCTTCGTGGCTGCGTCCATCGCAGCGCGTCGCCTAGCTAGGCAGTCCGTCATGACTGCGCCCACCACGGCGCGGCGCATGGTCGTATCACGAAGCTAATCGTGGCTGCGAATTGCGGCGTGTCGCCTTGTTAGGCAGCCTGTCGTTGGTTGCGCTCACCGCGGCGCATGGCGGTATCCGGCAGCTCGTCATCGCTGCGTCCGTTGCGGCGCGTCATCTTGTCAGGCAGCCCGTCGTAGCTGCACCCACCGCGGCGCATCGCGGCGTCGGGCAGCTCCTGGTGGCTGCGTCGATTGGGGCGCGACGCCTTTCCAGGCAGCCCGTCGTAGCTGCACCCACCGCGGCACATCGCGGCGTCGGGCAGCTCCTTGGGCTGCGTCCATTGCGGCGCGTCGTCTTGTCAGGCACCCCGTCGTAGCTGCACCCACCGCGGCGCATCGCGGCGTCGGGCAGCTCCTGGTGGCTGCGTCCATTGCGGCGCGTCGTCTTGTCAGGCAGCCCGTCGTAGCTGCACACACCGCAGCGCATCGCGGCGTCGGGCAGCTCCTCGTGGCTGCATACATAGCGCGCGTTGCTGTGTCTGGCAGCCCCTCGTAGCTGCACTCGCCGCGGTGCATCGCGGCGTCGGGCAGCTCCTGGTGGCTGCGTCTTTTGCGGCGCACGGCGGCGTTAGGCAGCCCGTCGTGGCTGCGTTCACCGCGGCGCACGGCGGTGTCAGGCAGCCCGTCGTGGCTGCGTCCACCGCGGCACACGGCGGTGTCTGGCAGCCCCTCGTAGCTGCGCTCGCCGCGGTGCATCGCGGCGCCAGGCAGTTCCTCATGGCTGCGTCCTTTGCGGCGCACAGCGGTGTTAGGCAGTAGCCCCTCGTGGCTGCACCCGCTGTGGCGGCATACCTTGTAGCCGCACCTGTCGCGGCTCGTTGCTGCGCCAGGACACCTAGTTGTGGTGTCCATTGTGGTGCGTCGCTGTGTCAGGCAGCCCCTTGTGGCTGCACCCGCTGCGGCGGCTTCCCATGCGGTCGCACCTCTCACGGCGCGTTGCTGCGCCAGGACACCTAGTTGTGGTGTCCATTGTGGTGCGTCGCTGTGTCAGGCAGCCCCTCGTGGCTGCACCCGCTGCGGCGGCATACCTTGTAGCCGCACCTGTCGCGGCGCGTTGCTGCGCCAGGACACCTAGTTGTGGTGTCCATTGTGGTGCGTCGCTGTGTCAGGCAGCCCCTCGTGGCTGCACTCGCCGCGGTGCATTGCGGTCTCAAGCAGCTCGTTGTGAATGCGTCCATTGCGGCACGTCGCTGTGACGGGCAGCACCTCGTGACTGCGCTTGCTGTGGCGCATCGCGGCGTCGGGCTGCTCCTCGTGGCTGCGTCCATCGCAGCGTGTCGCCGCGTCAGGCAGCCCGCCGTGGCTGCGTCCACCGCGGCGTATCGCCGCGTCAGGCAGCCCGCCGTGGCTGCGTCCATCGCGGCGCGTCACCGCATCAGGCAGCCCGCCGTGGCTGCGTTCATCGCGGTGTGTCGCCGCGTCACACAGCCCGTCGTGGCTGCGTCCTTCGCGGCGTGTCGCCGCGTCAGGCAGCCTGCCGTGGCTGCGTCCATCGCGGCGTGTCGCCGCGTCAGGTGTTGTCGCGTCAGGTGTTGCCGCGTCAGGCAGCACGCCTTAGCTGCGTCCCTCGTGGCGTGTCGCCGCGTCAGGCAGCCATCCGTGGCTGCGCCCACCGCGGCGTATCGTCGCGTCAGGTGTTGCCGCGTCAGGTGTCGCCGCGTCAGGCAGCACGCCTTAGCTGCGTCCCTCGTGGCGTGTCGCCGCGTCAGGCAGCCATCCGTGGCTGCGTCCATCGCAGCATGTCGCCGCCTCAGGCAGCGCGCCGTGGCCCCGTCCATCGCAGCGTGTCGCCGCGTCAGGCAGCCATCCGTGGCTGCGTCCATCGCGGCGTGGCACCGCATCACGCAGCCCGCCGTAACCGCGTCCATCGTGGCATGTCGCCGTGTCATGCAGCCCGCAGTGGCTGCGTCCATCGCGGCGTGTCACCGCGTCATGCAGCCCGCCGTGGCTGCGTTCATCGCGGCGTGTCGCCGCGTCATACAGCCCGCCGTGACCGCGTCCATCGCGGCGTGTCGCCGCGTCATGCAGCCCGCAGTGCCTGCGTCCATCGCGGCGTGTCGCCGCCTCAGGTAGCCCGCCGTGGCCCCGTCCATCGCGGCGTGTCACCGCGTCAGGCAGCCATCCGTAGCTGCGTCCATCGCGGCGTGGCACCGCATCAGGCAGCACGCCGTGGCCGCGTCCATCGCGGCGTGTCGCCGCGTCAGGCAGCCATCCGTGGCTGCGTCCATTGCGACGTGGCACCGCGTCAGGCAGCCCGTCGTGGCTGCGCCCATGCGACGATGCTTCGATTGTCCATGCTCTCAGTGGAACGCGCATAAAAACAGAAAAAAAAAACAAATGTTATTAAAATTGTTCGATCAATTTAAGCTTCATAACTTTTTAAGTTAAATGAGCACATAAAACTGCAGAAATATCACATGATTACCCGGATTACCTCGGATTGAGACTAATGCAATTAAAATAAAAATACCTACAAGAAGCCGTTTAGTTTGTTCCACCGTTATTACAAGAACAAAATCACGTGCTCGAGTATGCAACTCTCAAAATCAAACGCCTGTTGATGTGACTACTTAAAACCCCTTTCCAAAAAAAAAAAAATCATAATGTGAAAGTATCCTCGGAATAATAAAACTGTGCTTACAGAACAAGTGGACGTTACTTACGGAATTTTCGTTATCCCACTTGCTGATTTATAAGGTTCTCAGCAAATGACAACAACTGTGTTCACTTTATATCAACTATATTGCTATTACTCTCGATAGACTATCACATTGAACAACTCTACAAGTTAGCACCTCGTCTCGTCCGCTCAGACTAGCGGTCTCTCGCCGAATACCGTCTGCCAACCTTCTCAGTCCACAGGTGCGCCCCCTACCGCAAAACTACCACATTTCCGATCCGGCTCGAAGGACCATTTGATGTACGGGTCGTTAAAGTATAAAAGATGGTTTGAATTGAACACGTGATTTATTTACTAAAATTACTTGAAAGAATTAATGAGAGATGTGATCGAGCCGCGGTGTTAATGTGGACTGGTTGGCAGCCGCCCGGTACCCGAGCGGTTCCCGGAATATGCATACGTTGCACTATTGTACTGTGTGAACTGTACACGCCGTCAGTGTGGCCAGTGCTAGTCTTTTAAAAATATACCATTTCCGTTCTAAAATAAATTAAACCTTACACAACCTTAATAGGTACAAATTTTTTGGCGAAAGTTACGACTACATTAAGGCTCCGGTGACAGCGGCTCGCAATTTCGAGGTGCGATTGGCTATTATTTGTGTTCGAACAGTATTTATGCGTGTTTCTTTAGAGTTATTCTTTCAAACAACCTCCCCGAAATGAAATAAAATGAAATAATAGCCAATCGCACCTTGAAATTGCGAGCCGCTGTCACCGGACCCTTAACTTCCTTAGAAACAAGACACACTGCGATATTGCGTAAGATGCAGACATTAATTTAGATTTATAATATTATGCAGTATGCATTCAAAGATTGCACCAGACATCAGTATGCCTCAAGCTGATGGACGCGTGGCAGTGCATGTAGGGCACGTTCCTATCGTGCGTGACTTACGAGGCAATGCTATAGGTGATGGTTACCACTTAACATCAGGTGGGCCATCTTGTTCCATCAGCTGGTTGTATAAAAAACCTCTCGACTTTTTATACTTAAATATATCGAAAGACTATTAAGAGGCAATGCAACTTATATCTCCATTAAGCAGACAAATACCGAAGCCCCCTTCTAAATCTCACTTCCCGTATAAATTCAGGCAACTTCAACCCGTTCCTTGTACAGGTGTTTCTACTTAGGCCGTTCCACAAATTTACGGGATAAGTTTTGGATGTGGGATGTTGAATTTTTAACTTTAGCTGTAAACTTTTATGGTTTAATTACGGTTTCTCGGTTCATTTTGAAGTTGTGGAGTTCATCACGGTTTTGTGTGCTTGTCTGAAAGTAACAACAAACTTATGCAGTAGCTACCTTGAAAAAGAAAATACTGGTTTCGAGCGATCAAATTATTTCTGAGTATCATTATTATACTAAACTCTTACATCTTCTTCTCTTATTAATGGCTGTTCAACAAGGAATATACCTAGATAAAACAAAATTCCTTGCTGTTTAAGCACTTACTTTTTTTTTTTTTTGTTTTTTTATGGCTCCTGTCTATAGACAATCTTGCCAGTGTCAAGTGATAGAGATTATATGCTCCTTGATAAGTTTCTAGTCACGTCAGTTGAAAGTCGAGTCAGTCAATTGTTTTGAAGAAAATGGTGGCGGTTTCATCAAAACATTTGAAACATTTTCGGTCAAATCACGATATCACATAATACACTTTCATTTCAAATGCTTACACTTTGTGCTTGCATTCTTTGTGCAATCTTTGTGCTTTTACCACAAGTAATGTTGGTTAAAATACAACCAAAATTACACAACACAACTCAAAATAACACTAGAAAAACAATTAAAATGAAAATGCTATGTTGCTGCACACTCTTCAAACCGAAACACAGCGTTGCTGCTTGGCGGCAGAAAAAGGCGTGGTGGTAGTACTTCCCCAAAAGTTACTTATTAATGGGATTCTACATTTTTAAGTATGAAAACTTGCTTGGATCAATTTTTTATTTTTGCTAAATCTTTGTTATGCCATGGATAAGAACTTGATTGCCATGGATAAGAAACGATTGTGATATTAATAATAAAATAACTACATTCACTGATTTAATACCATAAAAAATTATAAATCGTGCGAGCGAGATAGTGGCGTGCCCCACATAGACAAGTAAGTATAGCCGCCAGTTCTATGTGACCAGGACTAGAAGGACAGGCAAAGCTTTGCTTTTCTATATAGAAAGAAAGAAAGAAAGAAAGAAAGAAAATACATTTATTTGACATACACAACAAGAAAAGAAATACATAGGTACATACAAAATTACAGCTATAAACAGAGACAAAACGAAGGAAGAAACAGTACCAAAAACAAAAGAAAACATAACTGTACGCCAAAAAGGCCCTGACTCAGCAATTGCTGCAATGTATCTTCTCAGTTCGACTTAGATAGTGTTGCACGTAAGGCTTACAATGTTAAACACAGAAAGACCTTGCATACTCCTAAACTGTGTTCTACGTTATATAGGCTTACAATATTAAACATATACAGAGCTTGCATACTCCAAAACTTGATACAACTTTAGAATAATGTTAGTAAATATTATAAAGTGGTACACAAGGTTACGCATCAGACTATCCGGTTTTAACTTTGAACCGTGCGAGAGGGGGAAATATGTTGTTGTTTCGTTCGTCCCAGTAACACTCGTCATCGCACCGTCTCTCCTAGCATTAACTGTATTGTAAAGAAAGTATTCGTCCACAAAAACTGTACACAAAAATGCTAACACTATTTTAAATAGGTAATAAGAAAATGGAAGTGAAATCGGACATAATAATGGTTAATTCGGGATAAAAAATCATTTTCAAAGTTGACACCATTATCATAGTAACATACGGAATGAAATGGCATATAAAATGTTCATTCCGTATGTTACAATTATGTCAGTTTGAACAAAATATTTCCTTGTTAGCTGTATGTACTCGTACAACTCAAGCAACACATAGCCAAAGAAAAATTACGCTAAACTACTACAAGGACATCAGCGAGCAGTGTATAGCTTGATGTGTATTCGTGTGTACATTGATACAGTATCACATCTTGTTCGGGATATTAATTAGGCTATGAGCAGGTGGTACGGCGTGGTACAGGATTACAGGATTATTAGTATTAGAGGATCAGTGTCATTGAGGATGTAAATAATATTAAGTATACCATGATGGGACAGTGAACGTTGGAAAAATAATGATCCGGTACATAGAGACATTTGTCAATCAAATAATGAGCGATGTTTTCTTCACCAATTGAAAGTGACATTTTGACATTCGCGTGCGTACTTGCAATCGGTGATGAAAAACGTGAAGAAACAGGTTAGTATTAAAACAGCGGGATTACAACCTATCACGTATGAAATGCTATCAACTTAAAATAGTGGGTAGGTATGTATAAATGAAACTGTGTCAAAATTAAAAAAAAAGTGTTCCCTAGTAGGGAGCGATAAACAACGATTTTAAAAAATTACTATTATTTATGTTCTTTATTTGGAAAAATACAAACAGACTGATCTGAGGGGATATCTACCGTGCCTGGGGAACAAAACCGTGGCGTTGAACTGTTTTTTTAAGGCCACGTGACTTCATCGTGGTTATTATCTCAAGAAGGAAAGGAAATAAATTAAAAAGAAAATAATCTGACACACAATAAAGAAAGATTGTGTTTGTTGAAATTTATTTCTTAGACAAGATAATATATATTTTTTTATTAGATTTATAGTGTTTACTACACTTAAGGAAATTACAAAGATATTAAAAAAATTACAAAGATAATATAAGTTAGAATAGCAAGGATATCTTAAAACATTTCGAAACGTTTCCTGCCTGGTTCGGTTCGCATCGGCTCATGCACCAAGGATCATACAAAAGAGCGGTAGACACCGTAAGTTTGTTGCCTATTCTTGGCTTTGGTCGCGTGAAACTGGCACCTAGAGTCACCTAGCCTTAAGGCGTTGACAACACCTAACATTTCTCTCGCTCGCACGATTCGACATTCTGGAAGATATAAAATCACAAATTCCAATTTTGAAAAATCGCAAACAACCATTTTGTGTGCAATCACATTGCGCATAGTTTGGTAAAAATTTCATTTTGATTGATGCAAGTTTTCCTACTCAAAAGTTTGCTTGAGTACGAAAACTAGAAAAGCAAACTTTTAAGTAGGAAA
The DNA here is from genome assembly GCA_963576535.1 of Plemyria rubiginata. Lineage (NCBI taxonomy): Eukaryota > Metazoa > Arthropoda > Insecta > Lepidoptera > Geometridae > Plemyria > Plemyria rubiginata. Next base: position 1,715,860 of record OY754925.1, on the reverse strand, counting down.
ACTTGTATCGATGAAAATGATTTTTTACTAAACTGTGCGCAATGTGATTGCACACAAAATGGTTGTTTGCGATTTTTCGTAAACGGGTTTAGTGATTTTATATCTTTCAACAAGTCAAAACGTGCGAGCGAGAGTCACATTAGCTCTTGTCTTCGTCTTAAGACGTTTCAAACTGATCCTTGAGATTTTATTGAACAAATACCTTTTGATGTTGACTTTGTGGAAACTGATAAAACTGAAACTGACTAATCAGGCGCGGTAGAGATCTCCTCAAATCTCTAAGTACTTAGTAGTGCCAACTTAAGATTATTTTGAAGATGTCTAAAAGAAGCTACCTAACTTCTTATTGTGTATGACTTACCAGGCAATGCTTATGTGTGGTTACCACTTAACATCAGGTGGATCATCTGCTTGTATAGAACACCACTAAAATAAAAAACGTATCATTCCTCAAACTCAATTTTCATTTCAGCCCCAAGACGTCCCACATCGTATGATCCCCTCAACTCAGCCCCTGAAATATTCACCCAATAAATCACCTGTGCCTGCTCCTGAATTAGTTAATCACAACCAAACGCATGTCGACGTGTAAAGAACAACCCCCAAAGGGCGTCGGAAAAATTACCCCACGACAGGGATGCTACCCTATTTCTTGCGTGACGGACTTAATTCCGAATTTGATTAGAATTTATTATACGGGGTTTTGTTATACAGCTCACATAACAATGGCGGGTTTTTTCGGGGATTTTTCTGGTTTGTAATAAACGACCGACTGACCTCACAACTGAGTTGGTGGTAGCTTTATGAAAGCGCATTCGGTTTTTGGTTCGATTTCCACTCAGGAAAAACATTTGTGTAAATAACATAGGTAAATAATTTAAGTTTACAAACATTTTTTTTAAGTAGTTTTCTTTTCGTTAAGCTTCTCATTATACATGCTTTGCTTAGTTTGGGGCTATATGGCGCTGTATTAAGCTAGCCGCAATGAAATTACGATACAAGTAAATTTAATAAAATCCTACGTTTGTACGGAAGGTATATCCTACTCAAGGGGTAGTCAGATGTACAAAACTAACTGAAACGTGCACAAATTTAACACCAATCAGTATTATACATAGTATAGTAGATACTCATCACAGGTAGCAAGCCCACCGCCGCTGCAATATCAACCGGTTTTCTCGCATTGCGTCATATCCCCATACAAGTTATAAATCATCCCTTATTTAAGACTCTCATTTAATACTGGGGGTAAATTAATATCATCCCCGTACCCATTTGCAAAAACCCTAGATTTAAAGGATTACAAAAAGGTTCTGGGTCATCAGTAATATTTCAAGCCCTACGTTTTGTCCGTGACTTCGTTTGAACATTGTTTCGACTTCTGTATCTGAAGTCTGAGTTTTGATTTATCGAGTGTATCATTAAACCTAAAATGTTATAAACTAAGGATTGATTCATAATGGTATTTGTGCGCGCCAGTAGCTTATCAGATCGATAAGTCTGGTGCTGTCTCTTTTCGTTGGCATGAAAGTGACAGTGACAAAAATACTCTATAGAGCCACTATATAATGACAGGGATTATAAATAAGAGGGTAAGATGTAAAGTGCTCGAAAGTTACCTCTTTGAGGCACACATGAGGCACCTCTTATTCATAATCCCTGCCATTTTATAGCGGCTCGGAGTATTCTGGTCACTGTTACTTTCATGCCAACGAAAAGAGACAGCAATAGACGTAATGGTCTGATAAGCTATTAGCGCACTCAACGAGAAACGAAGAAACAAGAAGAAGAAGAGGATGTTGCTGTTATTCTCACGTGCCTGTAATTCATTCTTTTTATTTTATAATGTTGGACTTCCACACAGCACTATTTAGCCCCAAACTAAGCTTATGCTTGTGATATGGGAACCAGATAGCTGATATACTACTTATATACTGTTTTTTTTTGTAAATACATACATTATAATATTATATAACACCCAGACAGAGAACAAACATCTGTGTTCATCACACAAATGTTTGTTCACGGTGGGAATCGAACCCACGTCCTACGGCGCAGAAGGCAGAGCTACTACCAACTGAGCTACGTAGGCTGTCATTCATCACGTTCATCACGTTTTAATTGATTCGAAAAACTTTAGCACATCAGCCAGTCGTATCACAGATTTATTCAATAAAATATGAAATTATTTTATAATATTTCACCGTGACCCTATTTACAGATTTGTCGGTATCGACAAGAGATTAATGCCGGCGGGGGAATAGCAGAGACCGGGGGATTTACCGGGTCCAGGGGAATTACCCGACCAGGGGAATTCGAGCTAGGAGAATAAACTTAATTCATTTTCATATCGTATAGCTGATTCCTGCAGTTTTGTTCTTGTTGAACGCAAGAACAATGTATGGGTATGCTTGATTACCATGTCTTAACAACATAAGCAGCGTTGCTACAGCGTTGGGAAGAACTACCACCACGCCTTTTTCTGCCGCCAAGCAGCAACGCTGTGTTTTGGTTTGGAGAGTGTGGTCGCCGGTGTAATTACAGGCACATGAGGCTTAACATCTGTAAGCCTCAAGTTGATGGACGCAGGGCAGTGCATCGTAGGGCACGTTCCTATTGTGCGTGACCAACGGGGCAATGTTTTGTTTATAGGTGATGGTTACCACTTAACATCAGGTGGGACATCTGCTTGTTCCATCAGCTAGTTGTACAAAAAAAAAGGTCAACTGGAAGATATCGCTCTCTAGCGTTAAGTTCGCCTATGTACGATACATTTTAGTCTGTGCAAAAAAGAATTTTCTAAACCTAAGAACCCAACTCGAATTCATCAAACGAATACTCTCCCTATAATTATGCCTTTACAATACGGTAACAAGCTATTTTATTATTAGTCATTGAAGTAGATTTAGATAACTTTCGCGAAGGGCACTACCGGATGAAAATGCAGGTCGCGAAATGTCTGAAGGTGAGATCTCTACATTGAAGTATATTTTTATCATGACCTTTTATATAAATAAATGGTATGGAATTTATACTTTCACCCTTAGCAATTTATACTTTCACCCTTAGCAATTTTTGGGCTTAATAAAAGCCCAAAGTGTTTGTATTTGAGTGTTTGTATTTGACGCTAGTTTCCGCCTACGGCTTTTCTAGCTGTTACCTGTGATACCTGGGCAAAAAGTACAGACCACCAACTGAATTGGCTCACAGTTCAGTTGGCAATAGCCCTGCCTTCTGCACTGTAGGTGTGTGGGTTCAAAAAAAATTATATTGGATTATTTTCATAATACCATTAAATCTGGCCCACCAGTGGGGATTATGAAGAAATGTAAAATCAAATCAAAAAGTATTTATTAGGAACAAATAAATAGAAATACAGAAACAGATAGAAAGAGGATGATATCCGCAGAAGTAACACGAAAACGAGTTCTGTCTTAATCCCCAATATGCAAAGCAGTGGAGACTTAGGGGATTACAAAAATAACCTAAATATACTGCGTGTTCTGTTTCACAGGTAATATTATAATACTTTGTGGTGTGGGTTCTTATGCTCAGAAAGATAAAAAAGTACGATCCTCGCCAATAACGCTACGAATCTTTAGACGCTTACAAATAATCTCCGCCTCTCGCACGCCTCATTAAATATTTTCAAAGCAACAGAAAAATTATCAGTTCTGATAATTCACAAACAACCAATTTTCGCAGAATAATTATGTTAGTAACAAAGGTTCCGTAAAAACATCAACAACCCAAAAATAATTTGCGTAGTGCAAATAATTAGCACTGCGTCATTCATTGTATCTTACATCAGATTTATGCTTGTCCTGCCAGCAAGCCCAGTGTATAGGCCAGCGCAAACCAGCGAAGGCGGCGAAGATACTGAAAATAAATCAATTTAAATTTAACCATAACTACTATGACATGCGGTTGAAAATGTCATGCCACCTGACACGTTTTCATAACCATTTTTATGTCAAAGCTGGCAGACGAGCATACCGGCTACCTGATGGAAAGTGGTCACTGTCGCTCATAGACACTTGCAACACCAAAGGTTGCTGATGCGCTGCCGCGGCAAAAGGCCTACAAAAGGCAGGTTTATCCTAAAAGTCCTTCTAAAACCCCTTTTAGAAGGCCGCGGCCTTTTAAGAGGAAATAAACCTGCATATTGAAGGACCCCATGTACCGACACGTTATTTATTTCAAGAGCTTTGTCAAAAACTAAATCGTACATGAAACTTAGCATATTTTCATCGCAGAGCGGCAAAATCATGCACCATCATGAGGCATGACGACCTCAGTGGCGCAGCGGGCTAGAGTCCGCCTGCCACGCAAGAGGTTGTGGGTTCGATTCCCGCCTCGGAACAAATTTGTGTACGATCTGCAGAAATTCATGCCGTTGGTCTGGGCGTTTATGTATAATAAAAAATATCTATCTATATAAGTATATAATGTATTAAATATAGTCATCTAGTACCCATAACACAAGCTTTGAGTAGCTTTGGGGCTAGATGGTGCTGTGTGCATTGTCCAGCATTATTTATTTTTATTTATTTACTAGCTGATCCCGCGGCTTTGCTAACGCTCGTTTACTTTGAAAATCTCATACAAACTTTCATCCCCTATTTTATCCCCTTGGGGGTAGAATTGATCAAAATCCTTTCTTAGCGGATGCCTACGTCATAACATCTACCTGCATGCCAAATTTCAGCCCGATCCGTCCAGTGGTTTGGGCTGTGCGTTGAGGATATATGTGTTCTGTGGCGTTGATAGATCACTATGTCAGTCAGTCAGTCAGTCACCTTTGAGTTATATATATTTAGATAGATATTGCGTTTGTTCTCAGTAAGGATCGAACACTGAAACACAGCTACAAATAAGCATTCGTGACAGGTTGCAAGCCCACATTGTTAGAATACTTATTTACACAATGTTTCTGACATTAGAGGTGCTACTACCAAGACTCAAGAAGGTAGGTAAGCAGTAGTGACGGTCGTAAAGTACGTAATAGTGTTTGTTTCTACCTACCATTAAACCGCCTAGCACGTCCACCTCGTAAAACTCATGCATTTTATGTAAAACTTCACATTCTGCGTAAAATGTCGTGTACTGAGATCAAAAGCTTTTACGGCAAGTATTGTTAGTAAGTATTAAAATCGTTTTCAGGGGAATTCCCGATTTGACAGTATTAAGTCTTGAAGTATTATTTAAACCACGGCCAATTGACAGCCTACGTAGCTCAGTTGGTAGTAGCTCTGCCTTCTGCGCCGTAGGTCGTGGGTTCGATTCCCACCGTGAACAAACATTTGTGTGATGAACATAAATGTTTGTTCTCTGTCTGGGTGTTATATAATATTATAAGTATGTATTTACAAAAAAAAAGTATTATAAGTAGTATATCAGCTATCTGGTTCCCATATCTAAATATATATAACTCAAAGGTGACTGACTGACTGACTGACTGACATAGTGATCTATCAACGCACAGCCCAAACCACTGGACGGATCGGGCTGAAATTTTGCATGCAGGTAGATGATATGACGTAGGCATCCGCTAAGAAAGGATTTTGACCGATTCCACCCCCAAGGGGATGAAATAGGGGATGAAAGTTTGTATGAAATTTTGTCAATTTTAAACCGATCGGGCTGACTTTGCGTGCATAAAGCTACTATGACGTAGGCTTAAGGATTTTGATAAATTCCACCCCTAAGGGGATAAAATAGGGGATGAAAGTTTGTATAAATCTTCTATCTATCTTCTATCTAAATCTAATCTATCTAAATATATATAACTCAAAGGTGACTGACTGACTGACTGACTGACTGACTGACATAGTGATCTATCAACGCACAGCCCAAACCACTGGACGGATCGGGCTGAAATTTTGCATGCAGGTAGATGATATGACGTAGGCATCCGCTAAGAAAGGATTTTGACCGATTCCACCCCCAAGGGGATGAAATAGGGGATGAAAGTTTGTATGAAATTTTGTCAATTTTAAACCGATCGGGCTGACTTTGCGTGCATAAAGCTACTATGACGTAGGCTTAAGGATTTTGATAAATTCCACCCCTAAGGGGATAAAATAGGGGATGAAAGTTTGTATAAATCTTCTATCTATCTTCTATCTAAATCTAAATATAAATCTAATCTAAATCTAAGTTTTCCAATTTTTCTAATCTATCTAAATATATATAACTCAAAGGTGACTGACTGACTGACTGACTGACTGACTGACATAGTGATCTATCAACGCACAGCCCAAACCACTGGACGGATCGGGCTGAAATTTTGCATGCAGGTAGATGATATGACGTAGGCATCCGCTAAGAAAGGATTTTGACCGATTCCACCCCCAAGGGGATGAAATAGGGGATGAAAGTTTGTATGAAATTTTGTCAATTTTAAACCGATCGGGCTGACTTTGCGTGCATAAAGCTACTATGACGTAGGCTTAAGGATTTTGATAAATTCCACCCCTAAGGGGATAAAATAGGGGATGAAAGTTTGTATAAATCTTCTATCTATCTTCTATCTAAATCTAAATATAAATCTAATCTAAATCTAAGTTTTCCAATTTTTCTAATCTAAATATATATAACTCAAAGGTGACTGACTGACTAACTGACTGACTTACATAGTGATCTATCAACGCACATCTAAATATATATAACTCAAAGGTGACTGACTGACTGACTGACTGACTGACATAGTGATCTATCAACGCACAGCCCAAACCACTGGACGGATCGGGCTGAAATTTTGCATGCAGGTAGATGATATGACGTAGGCATCTGCTAAGGAAGGATTTTGACCGATTCCACCCCCAAGGGGATGAAATAGGGGATGAAAGTTTGTATGAAATTTTGTCAATTTTAAACCGATCGGGCTGACTTTGCGTGCATAAAGCTACTATGACGTAGGCTTAAGGATTTTGATAAATTCCACCCCTAAGGGGATAAAATAGGGGATGAAAGTTTGTATAAATCTTCTATCTATCTTCTATCTAAATCTAAATATAAATCTAATCTAAATCTAAGTTTTCTAATTTTTCTAATCTAAATATATATAACTCAAAGGTGACTGACTGACTGACTGACTGACTGACTGACATAGTGATCTATCAACGCACAGCCCAAACCACTGGACGGATCGGGCTGAAATTTTGCATGCTGGTAGATGATATGACGTAGGCATCCGCTAAGAAAGGATTTTGATCGATTCCACCCCCAAGGGGATGAAATAGGGGATGAAAGTTTGTATGAAATTTTGACAATTTTAAACCGATCGGGCTGACTTTGCATGCATAAAGCTACTATGACGTAGGCTTAAGGATTTTGATAAATTCCACCCCTAAGGGGATAAAATAGGGGATGAAAGTTTGTATAAATCTTCTATCTATCTTCTATCTAAATCTTAATATAAATCTAATCTAAATCTAAGTTTTCTAATTTTTCTAATTAATATATATAACTCAAAGATGACTGACTGACATTTTTTTTTTTTTATACAACTAGCTGATGGAACAAGCAGATGGTCCACCTGATGTTAAGTGGCAACCATCACCTATAAACAAAACATTGCCCCGTAGGTCACGCACAATAGGAACGTGCCCTACGATGCACTGCCCTGCGTCCATCAACTTGAGGCATACAGATGTTAAGCCTCATGTGCCTGTAATTACACCGGCGATCACACTCTTCAAACCGAAACACAGCGTGGCTGCTTGGCGGCAGAAAAAGGCGTGGTGGTAGTACTTCCCCGGACGAGCCCTTCACAAAGAGCTCTACTACTCTTAAACTGACTGACTTACTGACATAGTGATCTATCAACGCACAGCCCAAACCACTGGACGGATCAGGCTGAAATTTGGCATGCAGGTAAATGTTATGACGTAGGCATCCGCTAAGAAAGGATTTTGATCAATTCTACCCCCAAGCGGATGAAATAGGGGATGAAAGTTTGTATGAAATTTTGACAATTTTTAACCGATCGGGCTGACTGCATGCAAAAAACTACTATGACTTAGGCATCCCCTAAGAAAGGATTTTGATAAATTAAAACGATAAAATAGGGATGAAAGTTTGTATAAATCTTCTTACATTTTCGACTGATTGAACTGAAATTAAAGATTGGAGCTACTATGATGAAGACGTCCGCTTCAATAGGATTTTGATAAATTCAACCCTCCAATTTTTTGCACACGCTTAACAAAAGTAAAGCCGCAAAACTATGCCTAATTAATAATAATACTTCTAAACGCGAGCGAAGCCGCGGGCAAAAGCTAGTTACAAGCATAAGCTTAGTTTGGGGCTAGATAGTGCTGTGTGGAAAGTCCACCAATATTTATTTATTTAATTTGAATTCAAAATATGTAATATACGTTTTAAGAAGACGGTTTAGGGACAGTTTTTTTAAGAAGGACGGTAGGCAGAACGACAGCGCCCATGTAAGGAAAGAGCTGAGTGCTGAAAACATACGACCTAAAAGAAAATTAAAGAGAAGAAGTGCTATAAAAGGCATTTACTCAGCATGAAATAAATTATGAAGAAGAATTAATTTAGACGTGTCTCCAGCTCATCTCCAATTTATTGATATAAAGACAACTGACGCACAATGGACCAATTTTGAGTCTAAGTGCGGAAAAAGGAGTCCAAACACAAACACAAAACTGACACATTAAGACAACTTACATACAACGTATCATACTAAATTATAAACAAACAAATAATGCTGGACAATCCACACAACACTATCTAGCCCCAAAGTAAGCTAGTCAAAGCTTGTGTTAAGGGTACTAGATGACTGATTATTTAACGCGTTATTATATTTACATAGATAGATATTTTTTATCATACATAGAAAACACCCAGACCAACAGAACAAATTTCTGCAGATCGAACACAAATTTGTTCCGAGGCGGGAATCGAACCCGCAACCTCTGCATCGCAGACGGACTTTCGTATATTTAATTGCATAATATGTTTCTACCCACAAATACATCAAAAACACGTTGGAAACATTTCTAATAAATCGGCAAACTCGGTAACAAAATAATTCAAACAACTGACAGCGGGAAATTTAAAAATATTTTACAGTGTGTCATACAAAACATACGCATTCGTGTTATCAATGCTGGAACTTTAACTCGATGCCAAAATAGCTTTTATGTTCAACGTAGTAAAGTGTAAAATCGTTTGGAAGTTTAGAACAGGGAGTTTGAATGCCCTGCCCGGATTATTTTATTCAAACTTGTACAGTTGATTGAAAAACGCTAAACTGGTATTTGATAGTTGGAATTCTGCACACATTGTGCTTTTATTGATTTTATATGAATATTGCCTTGTATTCATAGTATTTATAAGATTGGTCTGAATTTTCATATGAAACAATTTTATTTAAATGTCAGTTCTTTAAACATCCTTGAGATTTGATAATTTCCTTGTGATTTTTGCAGTGCGTAGGCGGACACTTAAAACGGAAGGGTCTCTCGAATCTTCTCTTAAATTTTAATGTTGCTTATATTTAAAAATGCTTAAAATTTGCACTGTCTTTGTCTGCCATTACGCATTGATAAGAGATGACAATAGTTTAATATATAGTTTATTATCTGACAGATTTATTGAAGTAAGGCTGTGAAACTTTTAAAGATGACGTAACGTTAATCAGACTCGACTGTTTCCAGGCACGGTTTGCATTATCTTATGGGCTACAGTGCAAAAGGCTGAGCCCAACTGAGCTTTGGTTACCAACCTTCGTAATGGTTGGTGTCTCGATCCCCAAAGCTACGGCGAATGAAATTTTTCAAAACTGCACTACTTCTTATCATGTCGATGCTTACTTATATAATTTTGGCTAAATATGTGGCCACCTCAACAGCGCCACCTGTGGCTGCATTTAGGTATTCCCTAGGTGCAGGTGTTTGGGCACGAGGGGCATACCAGTAAGTGCTGCATTGTCTGAGTAGCAGCACCACAGTCGCAGCCCGTTAGAATGGGACCCCTGAACCCCCATTTGCACATGTCTTCTCTACTGCGGCCCACTTGAGTGCAGAGTCTATTTAGCGACTTCCACACGGGCTAAGGCAACTGCACTAATGTTTTTGGATCTCAAATAATTGTATTATTAAATGCTTTAGCTGACTATCAGCGTCTTAAGTTGCAATAACGCTAGTGAATCCATTCCGATATTAAATTAAGTGTTTTTGTACGCAGATTTTCAATAGCAGCATAATACCATAATCTATTGGTTGAATATAGTTAATTGGTGGCCGTTCATTGGTCGATACGCTCCAGCGAGTCCAATTAACTAGACCTATACATACATGCATCACGCATTAACATGCATAAATATGTAGTTGCTAATAATACTATGTTAGTTTTCAAAATATAGCAAGATTCGCAGATTTGTAGGTAAGTTTATTTATTGAAGCATTGTGAACTTTGGAATGGAAAATACTTGTTATATACTACTTGCTGAAGGAACAAGCAGCTAGTCTGCCTGATGTTAAGTGGTAACCATCACCTATAAAAAAGCATTGCCCTGTAAGTCACGCACTATAGGAACGTGCCCTACATACACTGCTTTGCATCAGAATCGGTCATCATCATTGGTGGACATTCCTCAAGGTTTAAAAAGCTTTGAGTTCAAAGTTATATATACTGTATCCTTTTGGATGTGTAACGCTTAAAACTCTTAATCCAGTGTAATTAGAAGCTATAAAATAGCCGCGAATAACTACTCTTCGATGCACAAATTGAAAAGTACGGTCAGAAGAAAAAATATCTTCATGAACCAAGCCGTAAGTTTGTTGCCTATTCTTCTAAGCTTGGTCGCATGGAACTGGTACCTAGAGTCACCTAGTTTAAAGACCTTTCAAAGTGAAGTGAAAAAAGTGACCTTGCCTTTGACTTTGCTTGATAAACTTGACGGTGGTTCGATATTTGAACAGAGTGACATACCCTCGCTCTGACACAACTACGAGCGCTAGTGTGCAGTGCGGATGTACGACGGTCGATCGATACACAACATTATGGGATACGGATCGAATCGGTTTGCATCGCGCAAGGGCATTATGTGTTCGGCGGAGTGTCAGTTCAATATCGTTAATTAGAATATCCTGCGTATACCTGTGATAATATTTTGAGAGAATAGTAATCCCTACTGATTATAGTGTACCTACTGATAAAGATCCCATGGTTTTATTCTCTTCGCCCGAAAACTCATGCCCGCTGTCATACTCCGGCAAGCAAGAAGCCTCCTGACAATGATAATAATTGCTGATTTGGTGTTAGTCCCTACAAACTAAAAATAACGTATGCAAATAACAAATAATGTACGCACGGAATAGAGAAATTTTTCTGTGAATGTTCGTTCCTCAGGTTTCTGAGTAAGTGAGTACATGTAACTAAATAAATATTATATCTATGTAAGCTAAGCGGTTAATTGGTAGGTGCTTGCTTGTTTGACACTAGCATGTCATAATTCTGTATTATGTTATTTTTTATTTGTAATTCATAGTTTCGAAATTTAGCTAGTTTATTTGTTTAATTTAGGTTTTGGTTTAGGTTAAATCGTCTGTGGCATCACCGAACGGCTCTGATGGAAGACCAGCGTTTGTTTGCAACCAACTGTTTCCTGACTCAAAGTCCGTTTTGCGACGCACAAAGCTATATAGGTATTTCATTTAAATATTATTTTACTCTTATTTCTTTTAGCTTTTGTGCAGCAAATAAAAAAAATCTTTCTTTCTTTCCAAAAAATTTTTCAAGTTTTCAATAATCCGTCGAGTTTCTGAAACTTTCACAGTCAGCGTTCCAATAATACATTTTATCCAGTAAAAGGAAGTAATAATTCTTACTTTGCGGGCCAAATCGGCTATTGCAAACTGTACGGAGATTACTATCGGAGCAGTAAAGTTAAGCGAGCGATTAGACGTAAAATCTGATAATGCTCATAATTTGCGTACTTTTGCCTCCAGCGTCGGTTAAACAAAAGTCGTTATATTCATTGAAAAACTTGCTTCAATGAGTTCTTAAACTTAACCGTAAAACTTTAACCTTTCTTTAAAGATACGGTACCTATCCGTCTTTATTTTTTTTTTGGGTTCGAAAAGTAAATATTGTTAGTGATGATCATTCTGCCTATTTCACGGATTTTACACAGTATTCTTAAAATGCTGCTAGAAGTCGAATAATCAATAAAAATAATCTAGCCTATTTTGTCCCGCTGCTGGACAAATAAATAATGCTGGACAATCCACACAGCACTATCTAGCCCCAAAGTAAGCTACTCAAAGCTTGTGTTATGGGTACTAGATTACTGATATATTTGATACATTATATACTTACATAGATAGATATTTTTCATTATACATAGAACAGACCACGGAACAAATTTCTGCAGATCGTACACAAATTTGTTTCGAGGCGGGAATCGAACCCGCAACCTCTGCGTCGCAGGCGGACTCTCGCTCGCTACGCCAGTGAGGCAAAGGCCTCCTCCAATGATTTCCAGTTCTAGGGAGGACGAGGTTGGGGAATAGGGATCCCTAGCCTCCTTCCACCATCTATCTTCAAAGGCATCTAGGTCGTCTCGCCAGCGCTTTCTCAGCCGACCACGTGGCCGGTGTCCGTCAAATCTGCACACCATGGGTTCCAGACGGACGCTATTTTTTTTTTATCTAAAAGATAGGCAAACGGGCTAACGGCCCACCTGATGGTAAGCGGTCACCGTCGCCCATAGACAACAACAACACCAGGGCCGTTGTCAGTGCCCGTTTGCCTACCCTGAAGGACTTTATTAACATTTTACTTTATAAATATTTATAGCACACAGCACTATCTTGAGCCAAACCAATTAAAGCTTGTACTATGGATACCTAAAAATCAGTCTAACCTATTTTAGTAAAATAATAATTAAAATAGTACTTAGTGCATTTTTTTGTTATTTGATAGTTAGACGTTTGATTGCCCAACTCACCTGATGTAAAGTGAAAATGCAGTCTAATGTGAAGCACGCTTAAACGCATAAAATTGTATTATTGTTACAATGGGAACCTGTGCTGTGCTTAGAGTTTCCAAAAATAATAACCACTGAAAATTTTCAAACGATCTTTCCCTAAAAGCCACTTGATAATTAGAAACCTTTTCTGTCGACGCTACCACTCAGGGGTGGAAATGATGGCTAATGGATTTGGACCTCAGGCAATATCGGTGCATAATTGCATCACGGTATCACGGAGCGAGCGGTCATCGATTTTAATAATTAGATTTCTGAAAATATGCATTTTACCAACTGAACGAGGATTTTCGATGAAAAGAGGATATTGAGGTAAGCCTCAATATCCTCAATAACCCTCATAACAACTTCTTTCGAATAAGTCAAAATTGTCGCACCAAATACAATTAATCGAATACCTAATAAGTTATTATTGTACAGGTATTGATTATACATATAAAACAGACAATGTTTTTTTCTTATGAGCTCTATTTCAAGCGTTTGATTATGACGTAACATTTAGTTTTCGATGTAACCTATTTTGGCTAGGGTTTTTTATCCGCCCTTTGGCAGTTGATTTTGTACCTAATTGTCATAAAAAATTATATGTTTTTTGAATGTAATATTTCATATTATTTTTACACAGAACCCTAAAACGCCGATTTTGTCCGTAAAAGCCGACCCGCGCTGACGTTGTACCGGCCCCTATATTGCTTAAATTCATTAGCGTTGAAACAATTTTCGGTGAAAAAATATGATGGAATTCGGTAAAGCAAAAGTGCTTTAAAATTTGTGTTGATTTTAGTAAAAGAGAACCCAAAATTAAATCCAAAAGCATTATATTATAATGCATAATCGGAACCTAACGAGTGCACTAGTGGTCTAGTGGTAGCGAACCCGCCTTACCATCCTAAGGCCATGGGTTCAAAACCAGCAAAATGCCAGTACTCTCAAATGGGGAAGAAAAACATCGTGTGGAAACCGGCATATCTGGCAAGTACATTGTGCATATCAATTTTTTAAGAGTAAGACTCATTGGTGTACGAGCGGTTCTGAACCCACGACCTTAGGATCGGAAGGCGGGGCTGCTACCACTAGACCATCAGTGCTCCCGTAACTCCTAGATAAATTAGTCAACTAGGTAAAAATACAGGACAGCAAAAGAGGTAAATATCCCAACTATCCCAACTAATATTATAAATGCGAAAGTAACTCTGTCTATCTGTCTGTCTGTCTGTCTGTCTGTCTGTTACGCTTTCCCGCTTAAACCTCTCAACCGATTTTGATGAAATTTGACACAATCTTTAGACCCTGAGAAAGAACATAGGCTACCTTTTATTGCGAAAAAAAAGAGATGAAGAGATTAAAAGTACGCAGACGAAGTCGCGGGTACCAGCTAGTTGGTAATAAATCTTACTCGTAATCATACTTTGAATTAAGCTAAATTCTCATCCTTTCATTTTTCGGCTTTGCTCGCGCCAAGCAATTCAAAGTTTCATACAAACTTTCATGCCCTATTTCATCCCCTTGGGGATGGAATTGATCAAAATCCTTTCTTAGCGGATGCCTACGTCATAACATCTACCTGCATGCCAAATTTCAGCCCGATCCGTCCAGTGGTTTGGACTTTGCGTTGATAGATCACTATGTGCACTATGTATACTATGCCTTCGACACGGCCGACCGGCAGCTTCTTTTAAATAAACTAAACCATTATGGAGTCAGGGGCCCGGCTGGGAAATTCATGAGTGACTTCGTAACAGAGAGACGACAGGTAGTGGTAGGCAACTCCGGTGGACTTCGGTCGGATGAAGGGGTGTCAGACCTGGGCGTCCCGCAAGGCTCATGTCTGTCCAATACCACATTTGCCTTGTTGTTGAATGACTTACCAAACTCAATCGATGGAGCTAGTGTCTACATGTTCGCAGACGATGTCGCGGCTGTTGTCACTGCTCCAAATACTTAGGCTGAGTAATCTGTTTTTACCAATAAAGTATCTGTATCTGTATCTGTATCTGTCAGTCTGTCAGTCAGTCAGTCACCTTTGAGTTATATATATTTAGATGTCATGGAAAGAACTACAGCTGTAACTTAATGGAATCGCCAGAAAGATAATACATAAAAAAATTTAAGCTAGATGAATGTAGGTACCACGTGACTAAACCCAGAAGAACAGAATAGAAACTCCCAGCTTGCTTCCTACCGTTCTTTTCTTCTACCCACAAAGTCCACACAAACACGACGGTATCCGTCACCGGATAAACATTGCCTTTCAAAATGATGGGACAAATAATACCATTCTATTTCTGGTAAGGTAAAATACGACATAAACAAATAACAATCCATCCGCCTCAACAAACAATATGATTATCCAACAGCGAGTGAAGCGAAGCAGGGAAACTAATAAAGAAAAACAAATACTCAAACGTAATTTCATACAAGAAAAGTGCTCGGCAAACGAACGTAAAGATATTGGCCATTAAGTTTTATACATCCGACACGATTGTCGGCACAATCAAATTGCATACGATTTATCTGCATTCGTCAGTCTACTTAGTTGTCACTATGGGGAATTCACTTACTATACATTTCTGATTAAACAGATGACAAAAACATGACAACAAGCAGCAAAAAATTAACTAGCTCTACCTCAAAAACTAAAAATAAGTACCATAATTGGAAGGGTCATATAAAATAACTAAGAGCTAAGCTGTAGGTAAGTTTCTTACGTGTTTAGTTTTCTTACATGTACAGGCATGAAATTTACGGCTTGGTATTCACCTAGTTTAAGTCATTCCAAAATAATCCTTATGCATTTGGACTGAATAAGGGCCATTTTGTTTTGATTTCATTTAACCAGATGAGACATGTACGGGTTTGACGTCTGCAGCAAGACCAAAGGTAGGTTTGGTCAGTGATCATATCATCATACACACTTATTATATTTTAATACTAGTGTATTAGACAGAGAACAAAATAATAATGTGTATATTTTTTAAAAATAAAATAATTTCTCCAAAGAGTACCCGATGACCAAGTCAAAGGAAATCAAAATTGTATGATACGTCGACGAGTAATCGGGCCGTGTACTCAAGGAAATCTCAGAAAAGACACAGCAGAGTGAACACATTATAACTTTGCGTTCGTAAATGTCCGTGTTCCTGTGTCGGCTGTTGTTGTAATTGTTATTACGTTCAACGTACCTAATGTCGAAATATTAAACTTAAAAGAACTTAAACAAAAGAAGATAAAAACTCGTATTTATGAATTGGAAATATTTTTTTTAATTTTTCTTAAAAAGAATCATAATCATCATGATCAGCCTACAGAACTCCACTGCTGGACATAGGCCTCCGTATCCGTTTCCAGGAAGAATGATTCTGAGCCGACTTCCCGTGATCCTTAATGTCGTCAGTCCATCTGGTAAGAGGGCGTCGTCCAACAATTCGCTTTCCTGTTCGTGGTCGCCATTCGAGAACCTTTATTCCCCAGCGGTTGTGAGTTCTTCGAGCTATATGACCTGCCCATTGCCACTTCAACTTGCTGATTCCGAGAGCTATGTCAGCTACCTGGTTCTCCTATGGATGACAGAAATAATAAAAGAGCCTAAAGCTGAGACATGTTTGTTGCAAAGGGACTAAAATAATAACAATCAAATGACTATAACAAATAAAATGTAAAAATGTATCTACGCACTCTTTGACTAACAAACTTCAAAAACTAGAGTCCGATGACGTATCAAAAAAATACGACTGTAGGCTTCTTTTTGCTTTCTCGTTCTGTTATGTTTTATACATAGTTTCACCAAAATATGCTTGTAAAAATAAAATAACATTTTTTCGGCAACTCGATAGCATAATCAAAAGAAAATATCGAAAGGATAACGTTACGTTCGCCCGAAGCCTGCCTTTGATGACGTAGTTTTGTTTTTAGGGTTCCATAAACCAACAGCTTGGAAGTAAAGCCCGTTCACCAAAGATGGTCTGGGTGTTATAATATTATAGCAGAGCTCTTTGTGAAGGACTCGTCCGGAGAAGTGCTACCACCACGCCTTTTCTGCCGCCAAGCAGCAACGCTGTCTTTGGGTTTGAAGAGTGTGGTCGCCCGGTGTAAACACAGATACGCTGCTTGGCGGCAGAAAAAGGTGTGGTAGTAGTACTTCCTCGGACGAGCCCTTCACAAAGAGCTCTACTACTCTTAGAACTTCTAAGCTTCATGCAGACGCGTCACACAGCTGTCACAGTTTGTCAGTAGTTTACATAACGAAGGTTTAAGTAATGAATGTTAACTTCCGAGAAGTTTGGACTAACAAGGACACCGCAACCCTCTAAGGGCTTACCCCCAAGATTAATACATAAAATTACGAACTACATTCAAACAAGTTCAACAGAGGTTGCAACTAAATTCTTGTAATTATAGAGATAACTTCTACAACAAAAGATGGAGAAGCTGTAAAAAGAACCAAGTAAAAACTTGGTTATTTTACAGTTTAAAACCAAATTTCACTGTAAACTATTTTAAGTTTTCAAAGCTTTAAATGTCATCAGCTTGTAGAAGGACAAACGATGATAAGAATAATGAACGATGAGTTGCCTCCATCCACTGACTTTCAGAATTGGACATTTCCAATCTTTTTTTTTACATTTCGAATCATTCATTAATTTTAACCAATTTTTACACGATTCGTTACTACAATCGTTTCTTAGTATTGCGTGTTAAGATGTTAAACCTCATGTGCGTGTGTCATGTACAACTTAATACATGCACATGAGGTTTAGCCTAGTAGTACGCATGGCAGTACATTGTAGGGCACGTTCCGTACGTGATTTTGATGTACACAGAAAACAGAACGGACAGCTTCAGTAGGTTCAAATAAAAAGAGTAGGAAGGTACCTACCTACCTACTATTAAAGATAGTAAAAAACCACGACCTGCAAGGCAATGCCTTTTAAAAGTGCTGCTTCATCCACCCGAAAGAAAGAAAAGAAGAAAGAAAGGAATTATATAGGTAATTAAAGCCATCTTCACTCCACGCTATAATGCATGCTGTGGGAAAACTCTTGGTAGACCCCAAGCATTATATAGGTAGGCCCCGTGTCACTGCAGTACGAGCTTATCCATGAATGGTTTTGACATCCTGTGCTGACCTCAATGTCTGAACTAGGTACGTCATTAACCGCATCGATAGCTAGATCGAACATGGTTGCTCTCTGAACCCCGCCATGTAATAGGTAGCGATTCAATTAACTTTGGATTTTATTTTCAGTAAAAGCTCCCCATAAACTACATCTTTGAAATTATTAAATAGGCTCTCTTCACAATTGACATCCGTAGCATCTCGTCAAATCTTTTGGTGCTCAAGAGCCATTAAAAAAGTCGATTTGAAAGATATTTGACGTTTCTCAAAGTCAAAGGCAATATACACAAATGTGTATAATCGGCTAAAAAAATTACTGGAATATTTATATAATTTTATCATAATTATCGTAAACCCAATAGGAGACGAACTCAATACCACGTCTCATTGATCAGGAAAAATTAATATTGTTCAGGCTTTAGCGTTCCTATGTCCCTACTTATCCATTCCTACATACCTAACCTACCTACCTAAACCTACCTAACCTACCTATCGACAACTCACATTCAAACTTGGCGCCACCACCGCATCAAAAGCAACGGAATGAATGAACTGTCATCGAACAAAAGATGTCTGCCTTACCTTGTGAAGCCGGGTCTGCTCCGTGAATGAAAAAACTAAAATAATATGTGAAAGCTTTCTAACAAACCTAAAACCCGATATTCATCAAATATAAACTACAAATAGACATAACAATCAATAAAACCGCAAAATCAAGTGATCTAAATACTATATTACCTACGTGTGGACAAGAAGCCGAATAATTGTGAGTATACCTGGCTAGTTCCTATCCACTGCACATGAGTCTATCTAAGTACCTTATTTTATCAAGATTACGTGTCTAGGTCGTAACAAACATCATATTATTTAATCACTTAATAACAAACGAAGAATCTAAGAATATTTGAAGGCCTTTGTCGATTCTGTTGTTAATGCAACAACTAACATAATCTGACAGCTCTAAAATTATAGCCGTTCTTATCGTTTCGGTTTTTGAGAAGGGGACTGCAATATTTTTAGTTCTGTCAAATTGGGTTAAGTTAGGAAAATTCAACAACAGAATTGGCACCAGTGTGATCCTACTTCTAATTGTCTTAGATAAATTAATTCAACCCCATCCTTACAGCATAGAGCTTCTGTTTATAGAAGTACACAAATCTAATCATACCTTTAGAAACATAGCTCCGATCTATTTTATTTGTAGAGACGTCTAGACTGTTAGTTTAAATAACATTTTTCTAAGTTTTATACTGAATAAACTTTCAAAATGTAGTTTTCACTTTGAAGTGGCCTTTTGGATAATAAAGTACGAAAGTAATTTTTTTGGAAAAGGTATCTGTCGCCTCCCAATTATTTAAAAAACCGATGTCTTAATGTTTTACATTAAGACATTGATTAAATTTATTTCTATTGACTGTAGGTCATCATCATCATTTTCCTGCCCTTATCCCACTTCATGTGGGGTCGGCACAACAGGTTTTTGCTCTCCACTCTCCTCTATCAGCCGTCATCTCAACAGTCACTCCTTTCATACTCATGTCATCTTTCACACAGTCCATCCATCTTTTCTTTGGCCTACCTCTACTTCTATAGCCATCCACATTCATCCCTAGCATTCTTCTCGTTACATGACATTCTTCCCTTCGCATAACATGCCCATACCACGCTAACCTATTACTCCTCATCTTTTCAGTCACTGGCGCCACTTTCAAACTGCCTCTAATAAACTATTGACTGTAGGTATTTTTAAATAATAATATTGTTGACTGTCTCTTTTTTCCTTTGTCTTTTTATATATTATCATGTAATCAAAAATATTGCACGCCTAGTTTTAAGTAGAATACATTGGACATTATTATAATTATGTGACATCTTCTCATACACGTATTTATGCAATAAAATACTTTGACTTAACGGTAGGTAGTTCTTTATATTTTTCTTGGTTTTGTAGTTAATCGGTTGGTTCGAGAAAAACTCTTTTAGAGTTTTGTTTTTCTTAATCTAAACTTTGTTTTTCTGTTATCTCTATTTTCTGTTATCTCTATTCTTTAGATGTAATGTGGGATTTCTTGGCGCAACCCACACTTACTCTTACATTACCATGAACGGAAAAAAGAGCTAGTATAGGAGGGCTCATTCGTAGAAAACCTACAACTTGGCTTTTTCTGCTGCCAAGCAGCGTTGCTGTGTTTCGGTGCTACGTGTGTTTGCCGTTGAAGTTACAGGCACATAATGCTCAGCATCTGTATGTCTGGCAAAACAATGCATCAAAGGGCACGTTACATAGTGCGTGTCTTACGAGGCAATGATTTTGTTATAGGTGATGCTTGTCCCATGAGCTCGTCATATAAAAAAATTGTTCAGATAATCTATCACAGGATGTCGCCAAAAGGCTGTACCTTTTTCGATAGCTACACTAATTTTATATCCAGAAAATTCTATCCATTTTAGTTAAGAACTGTGTGGCACAGGCGATTAACTGGCTTCGACGTAACGCGCATGTGAACGTCGAGGCTATCCTGCTCTTTGTCAACACGAACAAAGTGAAAAGAATAAAAGAAACAAACCATTTGAACTAGTTCGGGGTAATATTTGATATCTTTACTGAAAATGGTTGACGCTTATCAAGAAGAAGATAAAAAAGTTGATACAATTATTTCTTAGTCGCTATTATAGCTAATTGTATTAATAAGAACATGTACAGATACATAAGTTTTCTTCTATGAAACTAAATGTTAGCTAAACTTGTACACATTATCATTGTGATCATTTTATATATAAAACAGAATTTTATATTAGCTATCTGGTTCCCATATTAAAAGCTTTGATTGGTTTGGGTATAGTCCCAAAGTGTCACCATGTGTGTAGAATGAGTGGAAACTCTACCAACATTTTTTTAATAATTTCAGAAAAAGAGGTATAGAGTGTCTCATTACAAAGCACAGCGTAATACTAATAAGAAAGCCACAGCCTTTGCGACGACGACAGTCTGTTAACAATCTGAATCGTAACCCACAATTCCTGCCTCCCCTATAAACCCAACGTAATCCAAACTACTCGAACGCGTTAATCCAACATTTTGCCTCAAAGGGAATTTCCTTCTGTTTAATTTGCAAAGACGAACGTGCCGAAACAGTGTGTTTATGTGCTATAACGCTTCTTAGTTACTGCATATATCCGCTCGCGTTACCGTGCTACGTTGTGGTACATTGGGTATATGGTGACATCTTGATCACACAACATGTAGTGCTCTACCTATTTCTGTGCATCAATAAGTTAGATGAACACCACACTAGGCAAGACTGAAAAACAGCGCCTGGGCTCCGGACTAGGCATAGAAACTGAGTCTTGGCTTTACAACTAGGCAGACAAAATCCAGACCACAATTTCCTAAATCCCAGTTTTATTTTACTTGTATTTATGTTTAATTGTAGTTTCTTTTTCACTAAATTGTTGTATGTCTTTATGTGTATGCGAGCGGATATATGCAGTAACTAAGAAGCGTTATAGCACATAAACACACTGTTTCGGCACGTTCGTCTTCGCAAATTAAACATATATAATGTGTCTGTGTAGTTGCATAAATGTATTTTCTTTCTTTCTTTCACACTAGATTTCTTTCTTATATTATTACATAGTAGCAAGGATAAAACAATAAAACAAAAGAAAGATAGGAGCTGTATGTTTTTTGCCTGTTCCTTTAGGCGTGTAGGCGTGAAACTGGCACCTAAATTCTCCTAGCTGTAAGACTGTATAAAGTGATCCTAGTTTTTCATTAGAAACGCTTTGACATAAACAAGTCTTCGACTCGCTAGCAACAAAACATAAAATTTTATTCATTGTGTAGTCGTTATAAAACTGGTATAATAAATACTTGTTATTCAAAAAACTACCCGCCGTATTTAAAATTACACGAAGTTAACTGCTTAGATCGTTAATCCAGCCTCTTCTTTAAAATGACAGCTGAGACGTTAGATTGCAGGCTTTGCGCTACACTTTTACACAAGAGAAATATTAAAACAAAAACCTACAGCCTCTGAGCCTCTGGCCGTCATATTACGTAGAAAATAAACCTGTTCTACGTCCATTTAGGTGATTTATACAGCGTCAGATGAAATCTTTTGCATGCTCTTCATAAAGAACACTGCTATTTTATTACTCGAGCCATTGTTTTTTGATAAGATCAGCTCGCTAGGGACCTGCCACGTCCAATGGGTTTTGCTGTGCTTAGTCTAAAATAATATCATCCAATTTTGACAAAAATTTACGGCAAGTTAGTATATTTTAGCAAATTAACGACTTTGTAGTAAGTATCAGTTAGATCTGTAGATGGAGCCACAATCGCATAGGTATCGTACCTACTAGCATAGCATATCACCGGATGTTTTTCCAAGAGGAAAGAAACCAGACGCAGAAAGGAGTTTCCTAAGTCTATGGTGTATTTAAAGTCTGATGGCGCAGATGGTTAGCGCAGCGCAGCCCCTATTATGGGGAAGGTCGTGGGATGAAATTCCACTCGGAATATGGACGTCCGTTCACAAACTTTCCACGTCAAATATAAGTTGAGAGTACAGCAGTTTATTACTCACGTTTGGACTATGAATCAATTGAATTGTAACTGCGAAAGAGATCGTTTGGCTGGCGATCTGATTGTACTGGACAGAATCACTGTGTGTTCAGCTTTATGGCAAACCGTACAATTGGCGGCAGACAGACTTGAGTTAGTGAATATGCCGCATCTTACATATTGAGCCAATCCCAGCATTAGATCGCGTTACACCCGTCTCAGTCACGATCACAACTCGTTACCATCATGTGTCTCGCGGTGCCTCCGCGACCTACCTAGTGTGCTATTGTATTACTCTGTATTATTATTTGTTTATTTATTCACATTGTAACAAATAAACTAAAAAAGTTTCGTACAATAAAACACAAGTATACGCTAGTCCGCTATGGGAGCTAGCGTACTTGTGAGTCTTTCGTCAATCTAAATATATATAACTTAAAGGTGACTGACTGACTGACTGACTGACATAGTGATCTATCAACACACAGCCCAAACCACTGGACGGATCGGGCTGAAGTTTTGCATGCAGGTAGATGATATGACGTAGGCATCCGCTAAGAAAGGATTTTGATAAATTCCGCCCCTAAGGGGATAAAATAGGGGACGAAAGTTTGTATAAATCTTCTATCTATCTTCTATCTAAATCAAAATATAAATCTAATCTAAATCTAATTTTTCTAATCAAAATATATATAACTCAAAGGTGAAAGGATTTTGATCAATTCTACCCCCAAGCGGATGAAATAGCGGATGAAAGTTTGTATGAAATTTTGTCAATTTTTAACCGATCAGGCTGACTTTGCATGCATAAAACTACTATGACGTAGGCATCCCCTAAGAAAGGATTTTGATAAATTCCACCCCTAAGGGGATAAAATAGGGATGAAAGTTTGTATAAATCTTCTTAGATTTTCGACTGATTGAACTGAAATTAAAGATTGGAGCTACTATGATGAAGACGTCCGCTTCAATAGGATTTTGATAAATTCAACCCCCCAATTTTTTACACACGCTTAACAAAAGTAAAGCCGCAAAAACTATGCCTAATTAATGATAATACTTCTAAACGCGAGCGAAGCCGCGGGCAAAACCTAGTAGAGAGATAAAGTGGCTTTAATGGCATTCAAATAGTGTATCAAGAAACAAAATGTATATCAAGTGTTTGAATTAACGCTAGAGTGCATTAATTAAGTCAATAGTATTTAGTGGATCTAACGTTCCCTCTATAATTATTAATTTAACTAGGATCGTCCACGTAAGGACGATGCCAGTTAAGGGCTGAACTCAGTCGAATACGGAGCTTATGTAGTGGTTTTTTCAACTAAGCTATATAGTAGTACTTGATGTTGCGTTCGATTATGTCTTGCTACTATCCACATCCACAATCTTTGTGGACACAGGTCCTTGATTAGCCGAAAGTTTAAGCTTTCAATTTCAATTAAAAAGTTTAAATGACAAAACTCTATTCACTTGCCGAACCCCGATTTATTTGTAGAACATTCCTTAACAATTTTCACGTACGTATACTGTTCAGAAGTTTTTAGCCAAGCTCAAACAGTGTTTACAAAGTTAGCATAGGCATTTCAAGTAGTATTAGAAAAGTCGGAAAATAACATGCTTTGCACGCAGTGTCGATGTTTACTCATGCCAGAAGCAACACTTTTCTTTTTGTTCAAACATTGGCAGTAATTCAACTTAAGGCGCAGCATACGGCCGCCGCTATCTCGCTCGCACAATGGAACATTTTTAAAGATATAAAATCACTGAATGTAGTTATGTAAAAATAATCGGTCATGTTGTGGTCAATAATATTACAAAGATTTAGCAAAAATGTAATTTTGATCCAAGCAAGTTTTCATACATAAAAATTGGAAAAAATTAAAATCGCATTTTTAAGTATGAAAACTTACTCGTATCAAAATTTTATTTTCGCTAAATCTTTACAATGTCATTGACAACAACTTAACCGATTGCGATTTTACTTAACTATATTAAATGAATTTAATATCTTTAAAAATGTTCCATTGTGCAAGCGAGATAGCGGCGCGCCGTATGCTGCCTCTTAATTACTTTTAAAGGATAATACGAAACTGTGGTGTCTGTTAGGTTTAGTTGCGTAGAACTGACGCTTAGATTCGCTTGGCTTTTCTAAGATCACAAGCCTCGATTTAACTGGTTTCAAATTTTACCTTTGGTTTTGAGTGCCCTACTCCAAAATTCGAATCCATTGAGGGCACTAGATACCACATAAATTATACTTACGCAATATAGTTTACATAATAATTCATGCGACCGGCTAGACTTCCCAAAATTCGGATATCCGGTCAAAGTTTCCCATAGAAGCTGCAGTTTCGCCTTACAGCCAGCCGGTTAAAAACTTTCCTGTATCTACTTGTTTGCTGCAACACAGATACTTTAACTTTATGAAAACATGCTTAAAATTATTAGGGTCTGCCTGTGCTGCGGTCTATTTTTGGCTGAAACTTTAGGAGCTTCGGACGAAATATATTTTGTTGTGCCGAAGCTTGGGTCGTGTGCGTAAATTGTTGTCCCTTGTGTGATAGTTCACACTGCACAGTGCGAGCTGAAGTTACATCGTCATATCGCTAGTAACAAGTTAAAGAACGAGCCAGTGGTGTCGATTCGATTGCATTACATTACACAGCGCTAAAGTTATTCACTGAAACTGAAACTGAAACAGCTTCACGACTTTGATCCCCAGGCACGGTAGATATCCCTTCAGATCTCCCAGTACCAAGTAGGTACTAATTCAAGATTCTTTGAGGATGTCTAAGGGGGGTAGTCAGAGGTACGTCCAAACATTACATTTGGCACATACCCACATTGTGCAGTAGTTAGTATTCCATACGTGACAGGTTGCAAGCCCATCGCCGCTGTTAGAATACTAACTGGTTTCCTCACGATGTTTTCCTTCACCGTTAAAGAGCACTGGCATTGCGCACATAAATTTTTCGATAGAAAAATCCATTGGTGCACGACCGGATTTGAACCTGCGACCTTACGATCGGAAGGCGGGTTCACTCCCACTAGACCACCGGTGCTCATTTATTCAATTAAATTCAATAGCTTTATTTCAGACCCCATAGCATATACATAAGTCCATACAACAAAATTAATAGAAACACAAGGCCTGAAATAACATAACATAAAATACACACACACAAAACAGATGGTAACTATGGTCGGTTAATGCCGTAGCTTTTTTAGTTTATAAGAAAGAGTCTGCAAATTTTTCGTGCTGTTATCTGTTATACATAATAAATAAGTTTAGGACAAGGATTTTTTATTTACCATGGTTTAGGATTGTTAACACGCAAATTGGTGTTGCCAAGTTTGAAGTAAATATACCTGCAACTGCTGCTAGTTGTGCCCCGCGGTTTCACCCGCGCAGATTTAAATCCCGGTATTCCCACAGGATAAATAGTAACCTATGTGCTATTTCAGACTATAATCTATCTCTTTGCCAAGTTTCATTCAGATCCGTTCAGCCGTTCCGGCGTGAAAGAGTAACAAACATCCATCCATCCATACTTACAAACTTTTACGTTTATAATATTAGTAGGATAGGATATATACACATATATAGTAGGAAGAGAAGGTTTTTTTATCGGCCGCAAGCTAACGTGGCGCACAACGCCTGCGGTAATAGAGCATTGTAACTCAACATAATTAGCCGTCTTGGAATCCTGTTCCTCATTAATTATACATCAATGGCCGTCAATTACCCCCTGACAGCTTTATGTCGGCCATTTATGTTGTTAAGATACCAAAATGAGCTTTACTTACTTGTACTACAATTAAATTAACATGTGTTTGATAACCAATACTGGGAAATTTGAGGAGACTGAATTTCCAAGATTTGTATGGTGTTGATTAAGTATAACCACAACGAAATATCTCTAAAGATAGCCTTTTACAAATTCTCGATAATTTTCTATAAATATACACATTTTCAGAGATAATTATTTCTGAAAATGTCTGAACGAACTTGAACTTTGTGAGTGAACTTCTTTAGGCTTATAATGATTACTAACGTAATATCAGAGTTGAATAAAATATGTAAATAAATAAATAATGCTGGACAATCCACACAGCACCAGCAGTGCAAGTACCGTTCTTATCGATCGCTTAATTGACATTTAGAATAGTCAAAAATTCGTTTGGTTTCAACAATGGATAAAATCAGTTTTAACGAATTTTGACGATTCTAAATGTCAAATTAAGCGATCGATAAGAACGGTACTTGCACTCCAGGTGATAACTGATATATTTAATACAATATATACTTACATGGATAGATATTTTTTTACTATGCATAGAAAACACCCAGACCAACGGAACCAATTTCTGCAGATCGTACAAAAATTTGTTCCGAGGCGGGAACAGAACCCGCCATCTCTAGCTATTTTCTTTCTTTCTTTCTTAATAATAAAACAATATTCCGTCGTGACGTAATGACTTCTTCTTATCCTGATATGAAGCAAGCGAAGTTAAGGGCTGAAGAATACAGAAACAGCTTCACAAATTTGATCTCCAGGCACAGTAGATATTCCCGTAGATCTCTTAGCGCCAAATACGCACTAGTAATTATTTACCTAAGGAAGGGGTCAAAGAGGGGTATTCAGAGATCATATTTGCCATATACCCGTATTTTGAGGGCTTTGCTTAAAGAGACTTAACAGAAAGACACATTTTGAAAGCACTTTGAGGGCTAAAGCATGACGGACTTAAAAGAAAGATACATTTTGAGGGCTAAACCTTAAGGGACTAACAGAAAGAAGCTGAAGAGAACGCCCACAACTAGTAAGAGTTTTGTTTTTGTATTCTAGCCTCTAGACTAACAGCAATAATGTATCAAACTAATAAGCTATAGTAAATTATGCACACGATTTCACATTTGTGTATGAAATGTTGTTCTTTAAATTTTGAACTCTGATTATTTCCAAATAGCGTTTAGTCACGAAAGTGGAACACGCCAGAAATGTCATGCTGAGCCACTTGTCGACGTCACGCAAACTATTGAACAAAAATTTTAATGACTTTGTAACATAGTACATTACCGTTAGGAATGGTTTATGTAAGTTATTTTGATGGCAGAAATCTACTTCACAAGCGATGAACACAAAAATATACCTATTGTGTGAAAAATAAACTTGTGTAGTGTCTAGTGTACAGGGGTAGTTACATAGTTATTATCCTAAAACATCATGAATGTTACAGTTTGGATGTTTGTTATTCAATAACGGCAGAACGGCTAAACGAATCTGGGTGAAATTTAACACATAGGTTGAAGTCTGGAAGAGCACTTATGCTACTTTTTATACCGTGAGAATACCGGGACTTATAACTACGCTGGTGAAACCGCGGGGCGCAGCCAGTAATACATAAAAATCACTTAAAATTTACACGTTGTTTTAAATAACAAAGCATTACAGTGTCCTACCTTGATTAGTTCTGCTGCCCACATTAGGCCTCTATCGAGCCTGTATAGTTATCATTATCACTACATAGTATAAAACAAAGTCGCTTTCTCTGTCCCTATGTCCCCTTGTCCCTTTGTATGCTTAAATCTTTAAAACTACGGAACGGATTTTGATGCGGTTTTTTAATAGATAGAGTGATTCAAGAGTAAGGTTTATATGCTATAATACATGCATGACATGTGCACCCGTGCGAAGCAGGGGCGCGCGGGCGGATCGCTAGTTGCCTATAAAGTCATGCAAGACACATCTACGACGCCTATAGTCTACTCCCAAAGTCTAATAATATCGATAGAGTTGGACACGAAAACATAAATAAATAGGTACTTGTACGAAAAATATAATAACTTCGTTGAAATTGGGAACGTATAGAAATCGAAGATATATAAGTAGCCGAGTGTACAAAAATACCAATAACACAAGAATAAGCTTATCTGTCGTAAGAACTATGTTTATTCATCTTTTGTCGATAAAAACGTCGGGAAAATATCCTCGTATTGTATGAACACACTATACAAATGTCATTGTCAGACCCAGAGTAGGCTCTTGAGGTTTAGTAGTAGATATTATTGTATTAGAAAAGTACCCACTTTATCGCCTGTCTGCCTTTGCAAATAGATTTTGTCCCTTGAAGCATTATTGCACGGTTCTCGATAAAATAAACTAGTAAAATCAGATAAAGTTTTTATTTCTTATTTCTTCACTTTTACTACGACGGGTGGGAATATCTTTTAACATAAAAAAATCATTTATAGGATGGAACGGAGCAATGATACAATATGTGGCCGGGACAGTATAATATATGACCAAAAATAAACTATTGGCGATCCGCAAAAGCGGCCCATATCAAAACTTCCTATTTATTTATTTATTATGAACATGGATGGCCAGGTCATATACCTATTAGTAGCTTGAAGAACTGACTATCACTGGGGAATAAAGGTTCTCGAATGGCGACCACGAACAGGAAAACGAAGCGTGGGACGCCCTCGACCCGATAGACTGGCTACATTGTTATATAGGACTGTGGGAAGTCGGTGGATGGAAGAACAGAATCGTTCTTCCTGGAAACGAATAGGGAGGCCTATGTCCAGCAGTAGACTGTAGGCTGATGGTGATGATGAGGAACACCGAACAGAGTGCAATCAATAAAAACACAAAATAAAATACTATTAAATATGAGCTAGACGGCGTCCTAAAACATGCGTAAACAACATTTTTTTTTTTTACTAAATTAGTTTAGCGCATGAGATGCGGTACCCTAATATCATTACAATCTAGCCAAGTAATTTTGTTTTGACTTAATTTTATAGAATAAGTATTACTAAGAATGTGTCCATTGGCACTTTTCTTACAGTCTCTAAGTACTTAAGGCGACACATTGTTCTTGTGTTCATTAAAAGTAGCACTATCACTACACAATATTATGTTTGTCACTGCACTAACTCAAAAGGTTTGGTTCTTTTGAGTCTTCTCACTTTGTCTGCGATGTCGAGGAGCTGGATGGCCTCGACGTTCACGTGATGAAGAAGTCTTTTTTCGTGAACTTCTGCGTTTACAACATGACTTAGCTAAGTAAATTGAATGAGCATTACAGTTGGTTCTTATGTAATGTGGACATTGAGTAGGGTTACAAAAATAGGTGCACTTTGAGTTAAGTCTCGAAGGGTGCTAAATTAATTGAATTACAGTCGAGTTTTCGGCACACTCTAATGACAGAGTGGCCAAACGGTAGAGGGGTTCTTGAATTTTGATTGATTATCGTTACTTATACATTTATTGTATCTATAACGACCTCTGTGGCGCAGCGGGCGAGAGTCCGCCTGCGACGCTAGAGGTTGCGGGTTCGATTCCCGCCTCGGAACAAATTTGTGTACGATCTGCAGAAATTTGTTCCGTTGGTCTGGGTGTTTTCTATGTATATAATAAAAAAATATCTATCTATGTAAGTATATAATGTATTAATTATATATCAGTCATCTAGTACCCATAACACAAGCTTTGAGTAGCTTACTTTGGGGCTAGATGGTGCTGTGTGGATTGTCCAGCATTATTATTATTATTATTATAAAACAGTAATTTGTAATTAATTCATTAAGGCGACAGACACATTCTGACAACGGGGTATACTATTCTACTCGTTGCTGCTTGGCGGCAGTAAAAGGCGTGGTGGTAGTACTTTCCCGGACGAGCCCTTCATAAAGAGTTCCACTACTCTTCAGTGTACTTTGACACACACAATACATATACACAATGTACTTCATCAGAAACCATTATGTAATTGTTTTTGGTAAATAAATGTATTTGTATTTGTACTTTTGTATACTATTTAGTTTCTTATAGTATTCACTAAACAGAGGAAGTTATCTATCAACGGTCACGATTCCACAATCATCGTCAGATGATAAATGTGAAAGAGATGAAGATTCTTTCTGCAATTAAAATTATGAATTAAATTTAATACTAATCATAATCATATTACAAATGAGAATACAAAACAAACCAAATCACGTTCGTAGAAGACTTGAAATGATTTGTATCAGAAATTCAATTCCTCAGATGAAATTATTCACTCAAAATAATGATTCAAGCTTACTTTGAAGTCGGTACTTATGTACTCAAACACAGAATCCAAATCTTGTACGAAACAGTCCGAATTCATACTAAATGTATAACTAGCGCGCCTTTTCCTTCCTTTGATGTCTCTAGCTATAGACAGCCTTTGAGGCACCAACTAGCTTATTTAAAACATGGTACAAGACGCGGGCTTAGTTGAAAGACGGCCACTACTGGGTTAACCGCATTGATTTTTTAGTTACTTTGTGGATACTAGTAACTAGCTCCTAGTTAAACGGAGAACTTCTGTCGTCCTTTGTTGTTTTTGAAGGCTTTGCTGCCTCAGGGTTAAGTGAACTGTAATGGTTGAACTCTAAAGAACATTTACTGGCAGTTAAATGTGAATGAATATAGTGTTCTTCAAAGACTTCATGGTTTAAAAGCGCTGGCATTGCGCACATAAATTTTTCGATCAGAAAAATCCATTAGTGCGCGGCCGGATTCGTACCCACGACCTAACGATCGGAAGGTGGGGTCACTCCACTAGATCACCGTTCTCTTTTCCTTAAGGCTACTCTAACCTTCGGTTTCTGAAAGCGCGATCAACACTAATCGACTGTCAAGTAACTTGCTATTTCAGCTTAACTTCAAATTGGATAGAGATAGCAAGTGACTTGACAGCCGATTAGTGTTGATCACGCTTTCGGAAACCGGGGTTAGTAAGTTAATATCTAAGTAGTAAGTAATAAGCTAGTAAGTTAATAAGCTAAGTATCAAGAACTCCGAAGATAGCCTCCAACTCATACAAATTAACAAAAAATCTAAAAATTCAGACTTGCTTAGCTACCCCTGGTAGACTGTGCCGTAGATAGATTGAAAAAGCCTGATGACGGACGCAATCTGTTAATGGGCACTGACAGCACATTATGCGTTGTCGAACCTTTGAACATGTACCACAAACGGCACTGAACAGTTCCAAACGGAACTAAAAACGCAGCCATCCATACTAATGCGTAAACGTGTATTACATGATGAGCTAAGCTGACTTACACTTAGTTATCAAATATCACTGTTATCCTAGAAGATAACATCGAATACATCGTCGCTTACCACCAGGCGAGATCGTAGCCAAAGAACGGTCTATTAAGTTTAAAAAAAAATGTAAGAACTATAGATAATATAAGCTTATCTAGAAAAAGTCCCTGATTATGTTAGGCAAAGCAGATACTTTTACCTCCGGTTTCTGAAAGCCCAATCAACACTAATCGACTGTCAAGTCACTTGCTATCTCTATCTTATTTGAAGTAAAGCTGAAATAGCAAAGACTTGACAGTCGATTCGTGTTGATCGTGCTTTCAGAAACCGGGGGTTAATAAAAAAAGCTGACCTACAATGTAATGAAATGAATTGTATTTATTTGCCTGAAGTATGGTGAACTAGTTGCGCCCCGCGGTTTCACCGGCGCAGATTTAAATCCTGGTATTCCCACGGGATAAAATAAAAAGTAGCCTATGTGTTATTCCAGACTACAATGTATCTCTCTGCCAAGTTTCATTCAGATCCGTTCAGCCGTTTCGGCGTGAAATAGTAACAAACATCCATCCATCCATCCATCCATACTCACAAACTTTAAAAAAAAAAAAAAAATAATGCTGGACAATCCACACAGCACCATCTAGCCCCAAAGTAAGCTACTCAAAGCTTGTGTTATGGGTACTAGATGACTGATATATTTAATACATTATATACTTACATAGATAGATATTTTTTATTATACATAGAAAACACCCAGACCAACGGAACCAATTTCACGTAACTTCGTCGATAACCGACATGCAACATAGTTAAGTAGACCAGGTACTCAAAATAAGGTATTACAAAATACCAATATTAATGAAAATAACTCTAAAATAATAAAATTCCAATTTAAATTAACAAAAGACATAAAGAATTTATAAAAAAATCGAAAAACAACACTGGTTTTAACTTCGTACCACACAACATATTCATAAGGTTTATTATTATATTTTTTAAAGGAAGAAGTTATAGGGGGTCTTTAGGGAACAAACACTTAAAAGACACATATTGCCATGCCAGTTTTTTCAGCGCCATCTATGAAGTAATTTGAAAATATTTTTAAGTTTGCAACAAAAATCTAAATTACATAATAATTTTATACATGATCATATTTGATCTAAGTCGTACTACATCATCTAGACTAATATTAGAAAGAGGAAAGATCTGTATTTTTGAGTGTTTGTTACGAATAAACTTGCGCGATCGCTTAGTAATAGGGTCCCGCTTTACACTTCGGGTACGGAAACCTAAAAATGAGATCTAAATACTACAATTTAAGTATTAAATTGCAAAAGCACAGTATGAAGCAGGCGCGTACGATAATGAGTCCTCAACGAGACTGCAAGCCCGCACCGATATCTCACGTCCGCTGCACGGGGGCATTAGCCGCGAAATGTACTCAAATGCGAAAACACTGAGCATTCGCTAACACTTAGTTTCCTCAAAACCTGTGACGTTCATTAGCGGCCGTGAGAACGTGGTCAAGGCTTTACTGTCACTCACTATTTATGGGTAAAATGAATGAATGAATGAATGAAAATGCTTTATTACACCTTACAAACTAAAAAAAAAAGAAACAAGGAGTAGCAACTAGAAAATAAAAGATACGAAAATTGAAAATATGAAAATACTTAATCGCACATACCTAAATTCATATTCTTTTATTCTACTAGTTGCTAGAATGGGCAGATGGCGCACCTGTTAAGTGGTGACCATAATCTATAACAAAGAATTGCCTTGTAAGTCACGCAATATCAGAACGTGTCCTACTATGCTCGGTACTCGGTGCTGGAATGATCTGTCCCCACCAGTTCGTGCTCTAAAAACAATACATACTTTCAAAGTCACATATAAAAAAATACTTCTATCCTCCCAAATTAACTTTGACTAAACTCACCTTCTTGATGCGCACTTCCATTGCTGGTCACACAACTCAAAATAACACTAGAAAAACAATTAAAATTAAAATGCTATGTTGCTTCGTTAGATGACAGGAAACGAATCCTGCAAGGAATCTGAATTCCTTGCTTCGCTGTACTCACAGACTAGACGTATTTTTTCGGGCACAGACTAAATATTAATTATATTTATTGTTTATTATATTAATTATATTATTATTCTTTAACGTTGATACACTATTATTATTGTATGTAGTATAAATAATTATTTTTCATCTATGTATGTCTTTTCTATGTAATTAAATTGTTATTATTCTTCTGCAGTGACGTCATCCTACTCAAGGCTCTGACTGAAAATCAGCGCTGCTTGGCAAGGTAGGCTACCTACTTTGTTAAGCAGCAATTGCTGAGTCAGGGCCTTTTTGGCGTACAGTTATGTTTTCTTTTGTTTTTGGTACTGTTTCTTCTTTCGTTTTGTCTCTGTTTATAGCTGTAATTTTGTATGTACCTATGTATTTCTTTTCTTGTTGTGTATGTCAAATAAATGTATTTTCTTTCTTCTTTCTTTCTTTCTTTACTATGCACTGCCTTGTGTCCATCAATTTGAGGATACAACACTAATATCATACTACAATAGGTACTTATGGATAAAACATAAAAAAACTACTTTCTAAGTGCTGTTTAATGAGTACTAACTATTGTTTCTCTTGTCACTGCTCTTTGTCCGTCAAATCGAGGCATACAGAAGTTAAGCCCAAAGGCCTAAATCCAATAATAATTTACTTGACACATTCTTTTTTTTTCTCATAATTTCCGCCTTACGGCCGTATATAACGGCCTCAGATTTTTAGAACTGCCAAGCTTAACCCATTGTGTGCAAATCCAACGCCCTAGGAAGTACAACCCCGATTTCGTGATAAGCACAGACAAATTAGGTAGAAACTTACCGTTATCTGACAGCCTGATAAGGAATAAGGATTCTAGCTTTAGCTCAAAGGCCAGGTAAGTGGGGCCTTTGTATGAATTCTTATCACTACATAGTATAAAACAAATTCGCTTTCTCTGTCCCTATATCCCCATGTCCCTATGTATGCTTAAATCTTTAAAACTACGCAACGGATTTTGATGCGGTTTTTTAATAGATAGACAAATTCAAGAGGAAGGTTTATATGTATAATAAATGCATGATATGTGCACCCGTGCGAAGTAGGGGTGGGTCGCTAGTATCTAATATACGTGAAGTAAATTTGTATGTTAGGTATCAAGATCATACGAAATACGGTAGGAGCCAAGCTCCGTTATAGTAGGAGGAGCGGTGTTATAGTAGTGTATAGCTCAGTGTGAGTGACGACTGATTTTGTTATCCTAACAAATTCTTTATATTTCGGGTTGCGAGACAAAATACACGTATTTTGATTTGAATTAGATTGGAAGTTTGTTGCCTTCTAGGCTTTGGTCGTAGTAAATTGAAGCCCATATTCACCCAGTGATAAGCCGTTCAAAAGTGATCTGTGTGATATATTAAATAAAGGCTGTGTTTCAGTCGTTTCACACGTTCCACCTATCTACACACGTCCTTCTCTGTTTTTATTTTCTACTTTTCCTACCTATTGTCACAGAAAGAAGAATATTTATTCTGAAATTGTTCTTCTTTGTCTTCTCGTGTTTGCTTTTCTGTCGTGCTTCTGGTAATGTTTTATTTTATTTTCTTGTTATAATTATTATAAGTGTATGTATCGTGTGTGTCCAAAATAAATGTATTTTCTTTCTTTCTTTTCTTTCTTTTTGATTATAAGTAATCACTTCTGATGACTGAAATATGATAAAGTTTACCTTTATAGTACAAGCCATGAAGGGGCCTTAGCTACTTACATTTTTTTATATACAACCAGCTGATGGAACAAGCAGATGGCCCACCTGATGTTAAGTGGTAACCATCACCTATAACAAAGCATTGCCTCGTAAGTCACGCACGTAAATCGTGCCCTACGATGCACTGCACATTTGATTCGTGTATATAATTTGGGCTTTGTGGTCTGAAATAAACGATTTGTATGATGCAAGCCGCAGCAAACAGCTAGTACACGAAATCAGGCCACTTTGTGAATAACCAAGGACAACGATTACGAAAATTAAAACCTGGAGAAAATCAAAGCTCCAGCCAATTTTGCAAATTAAAAAATACTATTTACGTCCGAATATTCTCCGGGGAACGCCGATAAAAATGTTTGCGAGTTTGGGACCCGGGAATATCAGGAACGCAATGCGAAAAGAGCCTCGAATTTTTGTGCTCTGAATGTTATTGAATTACAAAGATCTCTGATCTTATGCCGTGTCTTCATTTTCTGCGAGCTTTGGCTGTGAAACGGTAATTATAATAATAATAATAATTTATTTCAGACTTGGTATTATGATAAGGATATTGCAACTCGATGTATCTCAATGTATTTAAAAATAAAGTTGGAATTCAAGGTATCTCGATAAACCCCGATTTCGATTTAAGAGCAATAAAACACCGTGCCTAATAGTTTTAAAAATAATTGAAAGTATAATATTTTAGTAGAAGTAGGTAAGTACGTAGATCACAAACCTGAAGTAGAGATGGGCAGGACACGTGGCAAGAAGGAATGAATGCAGCTGGACTACGGCGATA
Source organism: Plemyria rubiginata (assembly GCA_963576535.1). NCBI lineage: Eukaryota > Metazoa > Arthropoda > Insecta > Lepidoptera > Geometridae > Plemyria > Plemyria rubiginata. The sequence continues at coordinate 1,679,474 of OY754925.1, read as the reverse complement.
ATGGAATGGTGGCTAAGAGACGCTCATCGACCACGAGGCAGACCGCCCAATGGTCTGATGATATGGTCGAAGTAGTTGGGAGCAATGGCGAAAACTGACATAGAACCGGTAAGAGATGTGTTTTAAATAGAAAGCCTATACCTAGATGTGGGTGCATACAGACTGAATAGATCGAAAGATAGATTTTTTGTTAAAATTGATACTTAAAGGGTTTTAGCCAAATCAGTCACATTACCTCATGTCGAGCCATCATACCACTAAAGTTGTAAAAGTATGTCAACAAAACTCAAATTACATTTAAAAAAGAGCTTCTTCGAAAATTCTTCTTCTTGATTCTTTCCCAAAAATACCAAAAACAAAAAACTCTCAAATTTATCGCTAGTTTCCTTTTTGAAAACAACAAAACAAAATCCCAATTTCATAAGTGCCTCGAGCGTTTCTGACACACTCGCCGCAGGATGTCTTTACATTGCAAGCTTTATAAGGAAAATCGGTCATTTATCCCGCCTGAATTATAAATATCTGATCTCTGATACCATTCCACCCGCGCATCCCGTGGGTATTTTTACGCATAACCTTGGACTTGCTTTGATCTCATTGGACGTCACATCACTATCACTACATAGTATAAAATAAAGTCCCATTCTCTGTCCCTATGTCCCCATGTCCCCATGTATGCTTAAATCTTTAAAACTACACAACGGATTTTGATGCAGTTTTTTTTCATAGATAGAGTGATTCAAGAGGAAGGTTTGTATGTATAAAACATGCATGATATATACATGCATGATATATACATTTACATGTATATACAGGGTTCATATCATAATATATATAATTAATATCATAAAAATCTATTTTAATCAATGTTGTGTGTGTGTTGTTTGAAATGATTTTTATTAAAGCACTTTAAAGTTATTCAGTGTTACAAAAATATCATTTCAATATAATTTGTGACATAGTTATCCATATTTTATTGAAGCCTCAGATCTCTAAACTAGACTTGAAAAATCTGTACGATACACATCTGCGCTCCCCTTAAGATGTAAGTTTGTAATAACAACGTTTAAGTTATCACATAATAAAGTCAACATAAGAAAACGCGATCTCAAAAATCAAGAACCATTCAAAAAATACGAATAGGATCCCAAAGCTTTTGAAATAAGGTTAGGTTTCATCACCCTTTCAGAATCTATAATTTCACTTTCTCCGCATTCAAGATTCAATGCTAAATTGGCGAAAGAACGTAAAATAGAAAGAAAGATCATAAATAGCGAGAAAGTAGTAAAATAGAATACAGAAACAGCTCTTAACTCGTAAAGAGGACGGGTCCAACCTGCTACTTCTTATGCACGGTGCAAAGTCAGGTCATCGACCCGTTACTTTGATAGAAAACGCGAAACAGCTTTACGACTTTGATGCTCAGGCACGGTAGTGGTCAAACCATTTTAGTACACAGACAGACATTTATTTGCCAAAAAACACACATACACATACAAAACAATAAAATAAATAAATAAGTATTGGTGGACTTTCCACACAGCACTATCTAGCCCCAAACTAAGCCAGAGCTTGTGGTATGCGAACCAGATAACTGATATACTACATAAATACTTTTTTTTAATACATACTTGTAATATTATATAACGCCCAGACAGAGAACAAACATCTATGTTCATCACACAAATGTTTGTTCTCGGTGGGAATCAAACTCACGACCGAATATTATATAACGAATAAACACATTAGCTGCGTCCCGCGGTTTCACTCGCGTAGTTTTAAATCCCGGTATTCACACGGGATAGAAAGTAACCTATGTGCTATTCTAGATTAAAATCTATCTCTGTGCCAAATTTCATCCAGATCCGTCATATCAGTCCGCCGTTCTGGCGTTATTGAGTAACAAACATCCAACTTTCACAGTAGTATTAGTGAGAATCTATCTTTACATTATAAGGTGCAGGAAATTCTAGATTTCTTCGCGGAACTACAACATACTTCGAAAACATTATGAACTCGATTTGAAACATTGAATGTAAAGATTTAACTTCGGAACTTGCATTTGACTGCGATCGTTTGATAAAAGAAAGTTTTGCAGTGTTTTATTTCCTTTTGTACGGCCTAACGGATGCTAGTTACCGGTTTTTGCGCTGTAAGTCGTGAGTTCGATCTCCACCGAGAACAAACATTTATGTAATGGACATAGGTGTTTGTTATCTATATAGTAACATAATTTTATCATGTATTATTATTTATTATTAGAGAAAGTGAGAGACTCGCTTGGAAATCCTCGCAATAAGTTGACGACCTCAGTGGCGCAGCGGGCAAGAGTCCGTCTGCGACGCAAGAGGTTGCGGGATCGATCTAGCGCCTCGCTTGGAAAGCGGCCTTTCCCAGCTTCACAGGTCAGCAGCTCAGGGTGGACATAATTTTTTTAGTATTAAATGTAGCCTATGTTACACATGGGTAATGTAGCTTTCATATGGTGAAAGAATTTTTAAAATCGGACCAGTAGTTTTTGAGCCTATTCGAAACATACATACAAAGTTTTCCTCTTTATAATTTAGTGTAGATTACCTACCTACTTAATAGCTATGTACTCACTTTAGCCAAATTCATGTTACCTAATGATATATCGTTAGAGCAAACAAATACTTGAGTGGAGACCGCGTTTAGGTAAGCGTAGTGTAGGACGTCCTCCGGCAAGGTGGGGCGACGATCTGCGAAATGTAGCTGGCACGCACTGGATGAGGAGAGCCGAAAACCGGGCTCAGTGGCGCGTCTTGGGAGAGACCTACGTCCAGCAGTGGACTAACATAGGTTAATGATGATGATGATGAATGATATAGCTTTGAAGCACTGTCAAATAAAAAGTCGGCGTCTGTCTGTTGGATAAATTCGTTAAATTCGTAAAGCACATTCATGTCATTTCCTATCGACCGGTTCATAGCGATTCTAATTATAAAATAACAAAGATGTTACTATTACAAACTGTGTTGAACGCTGTGTTTCGGTTTGGAGAGTGTGGTCGCCGGTGTAATTACAGGCACATGAGGCTTAACATCTGTATGCCTCAAGTTGATGGACGCAGGGCAGTGCATCGTATCGCACGTTCCTATTGTGCGTGACCTACGGGGCAATGTTTTGTTTATAGATGATGGTTACCACTTAACATCAGGTGGACCATCTGCTTGTTCCATCAGCTAGTTGTATAAAAAAAAACTACTGTTTACGTTTACTTGTTTTGTATTGCATTGTGTAACCATAAGTTTGTGTCCCAAATAAAAATATTTGATTTGATTTGATTTCCTATCGATCTAGAGGCTGGACAGCGTTGGGTTTGTGTGGAATGTCCACAAAAATATATTTCTAAGTTTGTTGGGTGGCAACCAACACTCGTTTTCCGTTATTGGTTGGTAATGCCTGTGACGACGACCCACATCCTCAAAGGATCTTGAGTTGTCAAGACAGTTTATGTTGACTGTACAAATACAAAATCAAATGAAATATCAAATCTATCTTTCTTATTCTTTTTTTTTCAAATATTTTTATTTGGGATACAAACTTATGGTTATACAATGCAAACGTTGACATGTCCTCCATATTAACCTATTACAAATCGTTACAAGTTATTATACATATAAATATGCAGAAGTTTGTATTATTAACATTATTTTTATTTTATAGTGACTTGCTATGAACCGGACTAGAGAATCAGTGTCCCGGTTTGTAGCGCCCTAAAATATTTCATCCATAAAACAGAAATGGAGTGAACAGTGACTATGTGTCTTTCAGACCGTTCTACTTCAACTTCGGCGACATTGCCGCTTACCATCAGGTGAGTGAGTTTAGTGTAGAGTTAGTGTAACCAATGGACGGTCTATTCATCGCACTAATGTCATAAATGTGAAATTTTGGATGTTTGTTACTCAATCACGCCACGCAATGGATCTGGATGAAATTTGGCACAGAGATATAAATAGGATATAAAACCGCGGGGTGCAGCTAAATGTAAATAAAAATAAATAAGAACAAACATATGAAACGGAAACACGATCTGTGGATTTGAATTTTCAACAAATTTTATATCAACAATAACAAGGCTGGTGATGTAAAAAATAAAATGCTCAGAGCGTTTTGTGATTTTTCTGAAACTTCTGTTAAATTAGAAAAAATTACGAGCATTCGGAGGAATGCTCCTCCAAACCGAAAATTTTCCTTTTTTTAACCTTTTTTATGAAGCTATACCTAGTACTTTTAAATGAATGTTCAGAAGTGTGACCTTCACTTTAAGGTCAACTAGTACCTACAGTCAGTGAAAAAAATTCATTAACAATGCAATTTTTTTTTCTTGTTAACAAAATATAACTCTGGATTGCAGATAAGTTCCAAGGCTGATCTGCAAATTCAAATCTTTGTTATATTAAAATAAAAATATTTGAATCGATACTACAGAGTTGTCAACCTACTTTTGAGACATACTATTGAGACAGAAGAATGTATGAGAACATCGCGGCATTAGCATAATTTAGTAGACAACCCCGTTTCATAAATAAGACAACACTTATTACTGAGAGTAGAGCAACATATAGCCAGCATACCAGTATGAAACAAAACGAAAATTGTCGCGAATCTAAGGGTGTGTTTACAAAGAGAAAGTCAGCTACTCTCTTACAACTCTACATCTGTAATTGTAGGATTTTGGTAAAACTTTGAATTTTGTGAAGACTTTTATTAACCATGTACCTAAAAATCGGACAAACTAAAATATTTGATTTGATTTGAACTACTGTAATTGATAAAGCCTCCGGTGAGAAAAATCCTGTGGACCAATCAGAATCACTTAATTACCTTCAAATTAAATCCTCACTATATCACTGCACTATCACAACACAGTTTTCACGTCACAGATATGTCATCCGTCAAGTCACAAAAAACAATTCGTGGTTTAAAAATCGCGTAGCGGTGCTACGGCGTAGCGTGCGGCTACGGCTACGCTCAAGCTACGACTAACGTAGCACCCCTCCCCTCCACCCGCAAGAAACGCCTCGACTGCATATTTTATTTGTTTCTTTGAATTTCGTTTTCAATAAATGATGAGTTAGACTATTTGTGTTTCTATAAACTTGGGCGAGTTTAAAAATCTTGATAGCTCTTTGTTGAATTGAATTTTTAAAGTTAAATATAAGAATATTGAATCTTGAGATTTTACGACTATCTCAATTTGAGAGATTTTATTTAGAAAATGCTAGTAAACGAGTTTATTAATTAATTTATTTATTTATTCATGTGTGAGTTTGTGCTTTAAGTCTTATAGATTCTATTATTATCGCCGAAGGCTCTTGACTGATGAATCAAGTTAAATATTTTAAATTTTTGAATTAGTTTTTCAAGATAAACAAATGGATTTGCCTCCGACTAACAATATCAACTTGAGTTGTTACTCGGTACTAAGGGATCTATAAGAATATCTACCGTGCCTGGCGATCAAAGCCGTGATGCTGCAGTTTTCTGCATACTCTAGTGGCTCTTCGAAACTTGGAATATATTTTATTTATAAAGAAAATTACAATTATACAGTACTCGTATTTACAAAATATACGAAATAAATATGAAACAGTTAAGCTATGCAGACAGTTGCAAACGATCTAGAGATAGCTCAGAGATAGGCACATGAGGCTTAAGATCTGTATGCCTCAAGTTGATGGACGCAGGGCAGTGCATCGTAGGGCACGTTCCTATTGTGCGTGACCTACGGGGCAATGTTTTGTTTATAGGTGATGGTTACCACTTAACATCAGGTGGGCCATCTGCTTGTTCCATCTGCTAGTTGTATAAAAAAAAAAAAAAATAGCTCAACTGATCACCGAATGTGAACCGGTCGTAGGTTCACATTCGGTGTTGATTCAATTAAATCACAAGCATAGTCGTATTAGTGCCGTTGCATTACATACATTACTATCATTAGTATTATTAGTTTGAAGCGTGTGTTCTTTTATGAATCTGTTTACTTTTCCTTTTTCTGTTAGATTACCTACTTAATGTATTATATAGATTCAATAGTGTAGGTATTTTATTACATTGTAACGAGGATCATACAAAAGAGCGATAGATACCAAGCCGAGTTTGTTGCCTGTTCTTCTCGGTGTTGGTCGCGTGGAACTGGCACTAGAGTCGCCTAGTTTTAAGACGGTTCAAGATGGTCCTTGTGATTTTATTGAATAAACATTATTTGACTTTGACTTTGACTTTACATACATACATCAAATCACGCCTATTTCCCATAGGGGTAGGCAGAGACCACGGATTTCCACTTGCTACGATCCTGACATACCTCTGTCGCTTCATTCACTCTCATAACATTCTTCATACATGCTCGTCGGTTAAGGGTACTCTTGACCTGGCCTTTATCTAGAACATCTGCTATCTGATCTAGGTACGTCCGCCGAAGTCTTCCCCTCCCAACAGTCCCATTCACACTCGCCTGATGCACCTTTTTCGTCAATCTTCTTTCATCCATCCTCTCTACATGCCCAAACCATCTTAGCATACTTTTTTCTACCCTCATCACTACGTCTTCTTGCACTCCACATTTCTCTCTGATCACACTATTCCTCATTCTATTACTCAAATTCACACCACACATACTACGTAACGCTCTCATATCTACTGTATTCACTCTAGTCTGATGTTTTTTCTGCCATGCCCAACTTTCACTACCATACATTAATGTCGGCACTAACACTCCCCTATGTACAGCCAGTCGTGCCTTTTTGGACAGTTTCCGGCTGCTCATAAACGTGTGTAGCGCTCCATTCACTCTATTTCCAGCAGTCACTCTCCTTTCAATATCATTATCATGCTTTCCATCTCTCGTAAACAAAGTCCTCAAGTATACCAATTCTTTCACTTGTTCTACTCTTTCTCCACCAATCAAAATATTACATTCTGTCATACATTCTCTTCAAATACATTCATCTCTTTCAAATACCATGATTTTCGTCTTACTAACATTTACTTTCATTCCTTTTCTCTCGAAAAGCTCCATGCATAATTGTAACCATCTCCTGTAACCCATCCGCCGATGACGCAAGTATAACCTGGTCATCAGCATAGAGAAGACATTTGACGAGTAACTAAAGTATGCCGTAGCATTAGTTCACTATTATTATATCTAATCCATTCTATCATCGATAACACCCTAAAATTCCTCTCTCCGTTCATTCGTTTGGACGTACCTCTGACTACCTCCCTTATACATCCTCAAAGAATGTTAAATTGGTACTTAGTACTAAGAGTACCGTATCTGGGGATCAAATTCGTGATCCTGTTGCTGTTAAAAGTGCCAGACTCTTCAAAGTAGTGTTCGCTTCCACAATACAGCATTTTATAGATTTGATAGCCTTCATAGCTCAGTTCTGCGTCGTAGACCGTAGGTTCGATCTCCACCGAGAAAAAATATTTTAACAAAAATTTATAAAAAAAGTTTGTAAAAAAGGTTAATAAAATATTCTGTATACTGTGTTTATTCTGTTTATAAATACAAACGAGAAGAAACATCTATATTATGTATCTATATGTTTGTATTTAGAAACCTTTTTTCACAATCACATTGTTTGATTATGTATGAATATGTTGTTTCAGCGTTACTCACTGTAGTATGCGTGACGCTGAAGCATGTTGACCTACTTATGGTGTTAATTCTATTTCGTGTAGTTTTATAATAACTATTAATATCTTTGTCCCTTTCTCGCTTCAAGCTCTCACGGTCCAATCACTTTCGGTGTATGGTTTAAGTTACTAACTACCTTTTTTGTGTGAATAACAAAAGAGAGTTTTTAAACAATAAGTACCTAAAATAAAATGAAAAAAAAAAACGGAAACTGAAACAGCTTCACGACTTTGATCCCCAGGCACGGTAGATATCCCTTCAGATCTCCCAGTACCAAGTAGGTACTAATTCAAGATTCTTTGAGGATGTCTAAGGGGGGTAGTCAGAGGTACGTCCAAACATTACATTTGGCACATACCCACATTTTGCAGTAGTTAGTATTCCATACGTGACAGGTTGCAAGCCCATCGCCGCTGTTAGAATACTAACTGGTTTCCTCGCGATGTTTTCCTTCACCGTTTAAGAGCACTGGCATTGCGCACATAAATTTTTCGATAGAAAAATCCATTGGTGCACGACCGGATTCGAACCTGCGACCTTACGATCGGAAGGCAGGGTCACTCCCACTAGACCACCGGTGCTCTTAAAATAAAATGAATGTGTAAATTATGAGATGTATAAACCATGATTGAATCTAAAACTTTTTTAAGATGCTCCTTAGCCTATTGAGTTGTCAAGTTATATTTATAAGTGTTCACTTTCACATAGAGTATGTGTAAAAAAAATTTACTTCTTAGACTCTTTTCTTTCTTTTTTTATGGCTCCTGTCTACAGACAATCCTGCCAGTATCAAGTGATTCAGAGATAAGTTTCTAGTCAGGTCAGTCCAAGTCGAGTCAGTCATTTGTATTGAAGAGGTGGCGGTTTCTTCAAAACATTTGAAGCATTTTTCTATGTATAGTAAAAAATATCTATCTATGTAAATATATAATGTATTAAATATATCAGTTATCTAGTACCCATAACACAAGCTTTGAATAGCTTACTTTGGGGCTAGATAGTGCTGTGTGGATTGTCCAGCATTATTTATTTATTTATTTCCGGTCAAATTACGATATAACAATATATTAACTTACACTGTGTTAAGACCAAAAGTAATGTTCGTTAAAGTATGTACTACCAAAATTACGCAGCACAACTCAAAAAAACAATAGAAAAACAATTAAAATTAAAATGCTATGTTGCTTCGCAAAATGACAGAAAACGAATCCTTCTTGTTTCTACAACTTGCACCAAACGCTGGCATCTCCACGCCACGCATGCGCACATGCCAGCAAAAACATCTGACTTGCGTTCTCCCAATTTTTTCGTACACTTAATTACGCTAACAAAAGTTGGGCTCACTTTCCAATGATAACAAGGGCTTGTTAGAGGTCCGTGGGTAAACTATCGAAGCCTTGGATTAACGCGTGTTTGCGTAACAATGTGACCCGTCCTAATTCCTTGATTGTTTTCTTGATAAGTTTATTTAGGAGGCAATGGTTGTTTTAATGGTATTGTAAGTGCCGATGGGCTTGCAACCTGTCACAAACAGGTATATACCAAATGTTTGGACATACCTCTAACTATCCTTTTAGACTCTCATTTAGAGTTCTCAAAGAACCCAGAGGTTGTGCTTGTACTATTTTGTGTATATTTTATTTTGTGTCTTTTGTGTTACTTTTTTTTGGTTTAATGGAAATAGTATCTGAAATAAAGATTAATATTATTATTATTGCAATAGGCTTGTTTGAAGTACGCGCAACGGATCTAAGCACCTCTGAAGCGCAGTCACTAAAATTGCAAATACATTTTAATTAATTTTAAATATTTAAATGGTAATATTTCGATGATAATTGTAGACGAGTTACATCCCCAGCCCCCTCCACACTCTTCTTCCAATCCGACACAAAAATAGCGACCGCGCAGCCAGCTGTTTTTTTTTTATTGTGTACGTTTTTATTTTATAACACACATAATAATATTACAATCTAGCCATAAACACGGCTAATAAGTAATCTACCTGTTTCTGTGACCTGTTTTATAAAGTAAGCTGCACGCGCAGCCAGCTGTGGCTAATTTCAGAGGGTCTAGATCAGTTGGGCGTACTATACCTGACTGTCCAAACATACGGAACTTCGCGCAAGCACTCACACTCGCACTTGCCACATATATTTCTATTAGCAGTGCACAAAGCTATTGTTCAGTATGAATAAAGCCGTCATCCTTTAACCCACTGCTATGGACATACACCTTTATTGGAAGAATAGTTGCGCCCCGCGGTTTCACCCGTGCAGATTTAAATCCCGGTATTCCCACGGGATAAAAAGTAGCCTATTTGTTATTACAGACTATAATGTATCTCTCTGCCAAATTTCATTCAGATCCGTTCAGCCGTTTCGGCGTGAAAGAGTAACAAACATCCATCCATCCATCCATCCATACTTACAAACTTTCTCGTTTATAATCTTAGTAGGACTAGAGAACGCGGCGACTTCGATCGTCGGTATTTTTATTTTTATTACACTTACATGTTACAAGCATGCCCGCATCAAGCCATCATCTATGACAAAATACTCTTTGTTAGAGGTGTAAGTCAGGCATGGGAACGTGCCCTACGATGCACTGCCCTGCGTCCATCATTTTGACTGTATGCTTAAAGTTGACGAACTTATGGCATTTAAAGCCTCATGTGCCTGTAATTTGCCTGTAATTTCACCAGCAATCATACCATTCAAACCGAAACACAGCAACGCTGCTTGGCAGCAGAAAAAGGCGTGGTGGTGCTCTACCACCGAAGACATACTTCAGGTAGCATTGCACTGCGGCTAGTAACAGCACATAAATACTCCGATGATTCCTGATTTAATTTATAAGAACTAGTCTAAGGCCCTGGTGGTTGCTGAGCGCGCCAATAGCTTATCAGACCAATATGTCTGTTGCTGTCTCTTTTCGTCGGCATGAAAATGACAATGACAAGAATACTCTATAAAGCCGCTTTATCATGGCAGGGTAGTAATAAGAGGTTAATATATGCTGGTTTGACAACGTGATAAATCACGATACGAGAAAAAACAGATGAACCAAGTTCACCCTTCCCAGGCTATTACTATTAACTTCTTCAGGATGATGACACTGATGATTTCAGTAGTTCGTAATGCCAGTCAGATAGTTCTCCAACTTTATGTATTTAGATACTTAGACAGAGTTTGTTTGCGAAGCCCGTTCTCAGTTTTGTTCAAATAAAAGGATAGATAGTATAGACAGTCCAGACTTCTTGGACAATGTTTCGATAACATGAAGTGGCACAAAGCGTTGTGGCCTCTAACTTATGACATTATTAGACTTTCTTTAATGTTAGTCTTACATAATCTCTTCTATTATAATAAAACTGTACCTATATGCATTGTAAAATGTCAAAAGATTAATAAATGAAATGAAACTTTCAAATAATATTACGTGGGTTTTAAGTTTTATTGTCATTTGGTTAGTAAGTGTTTTCATTATCCTACTTAATATTATAAATACGAAAGTTTGTAAGTATGGATGGATGGATGGATGTTTGTTACTCTATAACTTCAGAACGGCTGAACGGATCTTGGTGAAAATTGGCACAGAGATATATTATAGTCTGGAATAACACATAGGCTATATTTTATCCCGTGGGAACACCGGGATTTAAAACTACGCGGGTGAAACCGCGGGGCGCTACTAGTAAATTATATCTTTAAATACTAATATTGATATTTTTTTCAATTTTTAGTTAGTTTTGTTATTTGACTTACTACTCTGGGCAACATGATTTCATCATGAAGAATTTAAGAGCCTTTGCCAATAAATGCGCAAATGTGTGGTGTTACTTAGGCTGAGCGCAATTACTGAATGTTGGTGTACGTTTGGATTGAGTCGGCCCTCACGGGTCTGCTGGTAGTAGCTCTGCCTTCTACTTGCGGTCCTGGGTTTGATCCCCATCGATAATAAACATTTGTGTGATATACAATGATGGTTGTTCATTATCTGTGTATTATTAGATATTATATAAGGTATTAACAAAAAAGTCAGCAATCTTAGCTGTGTTTCGGTCTGAAAAAATGAGTGCCGCAGAATTTACGAGCATATGAGGCTCTATCTAGCCTCAAGTTGATGGACGCTGGGTAGTTCATCGTAGGGCATGTTTCTATAGCGTGACTTAGAGATAATGCTTTGTTATAGGGTACTAGTATAGTATTATTTTATCTGTGGTGATGGCTACCACTTAACATCAGGTGAGCCATCTGCTTGCTTCATCAGCAAACAAGCAAGGATGGACGAAGCATTGTTAAGATTGATGAAAGAAGTGGATGAAAGGGGCTCTAAAGTGGACATCTTCAGGTTGATAATGTTGATACAAAACATATGTGGCTATAACAATGTACATTTCTATCAATATACTCACTATTATTAAAACCAATGCTCACAAACAAAGAGCCTATAGATTTTTATACTTGCTAGAAGTGGCTGGGCGTGTAGCTCTTACAGTAATGTTCAATTAATGTAACCAACGCCGACGGCGCGAATTAGATCGAAGCCGATACTGGATGGGGTTTCGGTGGGGTCAGCTAGAGGTCAGATCGGATGCTGCTGAATCAAAATCATATTTACAGCGATACTGTTCTCGTAGTTTCTGATTTATACTTCGAATATTTTAGCAACTAAAGCGTTCTTATTTTACAATAAAATAATGATAAATAAATTGAATGTTTCTGTGTAATTATCGTTAAAAATTGGGATGAAACTTTTTGCCGAAAATGACTCAAAAATATTTTGCCATCAAAACGTGTAAAACATGTCTAGTTTCACGTAATATAACCAAAAACACACATTTTGAACCTCACGGTCGTACGCGTCCCACGGCAAAGCACTTGTGGTTTTGAACTCTAATTCAAGGGTATTACGTATGTAATTTGACTGCGCGTGTTGAGATCCTAATCTGAGGGCACTAGGCACCTTAAAAAGCCCAATGAACCGGCTTGTCTAATTAGGCGAAATAAAGCGTTGCTTTTCTGGCGCTAATCAAGAGTTGCCGATGCGAGTGCTGACTCTGCAGCCTTTTACCGGGAATTTTGAAAAATATAAAATAAAACACAACCTTTTTTTATTGATATATCATTTTTTTATTAAAATTAACATATTTGTATGGTGACTTACGAGGCAACAATGGTTTGTTATAGATAATGGTTCCACTCAGCATCAGGTATATTCGTTCCATCAAAGTTGTATAAAAATTAAAAATAAATACAAATATTCAACGGTTTTAGTATCGTAGTAGAATTCTTTCTGAAAAATTAACCAATTTATTTAAACTTTCGTCTATTATTACACTCCCACAATATGAACTGAGAATTTGAATTTGAATTTGGCTTTGTCTAGTTTCCACAAAAACTTTGCAATTATGAATTATACGGTCAAAGGTTCTATTATATAATACTGTCTAAATTTCAAGGCAGTATATACCTTGCCTCTCCCTTATCTCCAGGGCTCATAAGCTATCATGAATATTTAAAGTAAGCCGATGGTTTTGTAGCGAACCCCAAAAATATTAAACGAATATTTTTATTTATCTCAACACTCGTTAGGTACTTAATAAAAACCGTTTCAAAACACGTGATGTTAGATATTTGGGCAGGCTCAAAGTGTTTTTTTTTGTTTCTTGGAAACCAATAAACAAATCAATTGATGTGCACGTGCACGCAAACGAACGCAACTTTCGAACCACTTTGAAAGGCCAATATCATAAAAAAGGGACTTGCTATCTGAGAATATTCTTTGTTTTTAACAAGGAATGTTTCCCGTTGCGCTGAAAATCTTAGAATCCATTTAAGGACAGACGCACAAAAAAACCAGAGAGACAGACACAAAAACTCAATCTCAGAGCAATGATATTGCAAACAGATGTGTTTACAAAAGGACCACTGGTGAACTATTCTAACATCACGGGAGCGTTGCTTTGAAATGCGTTACCGTAATATGACATTTAATAGAAGTACCTAACTTGTATCATAATAACCGTACATATTGATAAGACGTTTTATCTTCTCAAGGAGAAATAAACTTTATTGTCGTTCGAATCGACGAGATCTGAGTTTGAAGACTTACATTATTGTACATTAGCTTCACACAGGTCACAATAGAATATTATGTAAACGACATAATATGATTTCCTATGTACAATGCTGCAATAAATCGTTGTAATGCTTTTGAGTTGGTTTGCATCACTCTATTGTAAATAATGCCACAGATTAATTAATGTACATATTTTGTTTGGAATATTATTATGCACACACGCATCTTTATTTTTTTCATATTGGAGCTTCAAGATCGAGGCTTGCAGCGGCACCTGCTGGTTAAAGGGTGCCTCCCTAATCAGTGACGTCAGCGTCGTTGATTGGCGAACGCCAAATTTTACTGTTTTTGGGATCTACGAATCGCATCGTTGTCCGAATGCGTCTACGCAATGCGATGAGCAGGGCGGAGACTTTCAGGGGTTGAACCACGGGGATACCACCCCGGGAGTTGACACACTTGGATTAGAGCCACGGAGAGAGGCAGTCAGTTTTACACTTCGATTAGAGCCACGGAGAGAGGCAGTCAGTTTTGGAGTTCGTTGAGAGCCACGGAGAGAGGCAGTCAGTTTTAGAGTCAGTGAGATAGTTAGTTCTGAATCACAGAGAGAGAGAGTAGATCACAGTGAATCGCGGTGTGAGCTAAAGTCGAGTTAGAGCAGCGTGAAGGGGTCGATTAAATTGAGTTCAAAGAGTTAGCGGATAAATTCAGTATTAGTTTTGGACTTATATCTAATAGTATAAAAGGTGTAATTAATAGCTGGTAGTTTGTAGAGACAGTGTTTGCCTCTTATAAATTTACTAAGCAGTTGAATCCAGCGCCGCTGTGTTTGTTATAAAATATAACTTCAGTGTTATTTTGCGGTCAACTGAAAGTTAAGTCTATTGTACTGTATTGTGGTAATTTCGAATGATTAAAGGTTACCTAAATTATTCAGTCTAACGACTGAATTTAATGTAAGGGATTAACCCACTCTGATTAATAAAGAACCTTAAATTATTCGAAGCTAATTACCAATATTTTTGTGTGATTTTTTAGCTTATGTCCGCTCCATCAGAGCCGAAGTCCCTTAAAGTTTGCTAGCCTATTTTCGGGCTTGTGGTCATTGAAACCACAGTAAATTATTGCTACCTCCCGGTTTTGGTGGTAGGGAGAATTAAAGAATTCCTTCTGACCTTTCGTTCTCCTGAGGAACAAGAATTACATTGCTTGTTTTGTGGGAACACACATGACGAGTAAGCTAATTACTGTGAACTCCGGTGACCAGTAAATAGCCTCCTTGTTCAGTGGTCAGTGGTGGACCAATACCGAAATAAATATATTTTGTCAAACTAATAGAATAAATAATTAGATTATAATTATCTGATAATAATTATACTTGTCACATTGTGACATGCTTTGCTAGAAGTAAACAATAAACTTGTCTTTCTGTTATATGCTTGTTTCCACTTTTACTTCAACCACCCAGTAAGTCTAGCATATGGGGATAGGTACTTAGATTCTTTGATGAACTACTACAAAGGTAACTAACTAAAGATAACTCAGAGTAGATCACAGAACTTGAATCCTAATGACAATAGCTCATTGTTTCTTAACTGTCCATGTCTACAATACTGTGAAATTCGAGTACACGCAGGTTTAATGATGATGCAATAGCTAATACTTTATTCACTTGCAAGCCGATCATTTACAGGCTTTTCATCAATCTGTAGGGACCTATTTCCTCGGTTTATGTCCGCTCCACAACGACTGCACCAAGACAGTATCGTATGACCTAACACAAACTAGTCGTTCACGACTACCATCGACAGTCATACTCATATGAATAATCTACCATACCTTCTAGGTATTGGTACCATGCCTTATAGGTATTGGTTTATAAAAAGAGCGGGCCCGCTCCAAAATACTTCTTGTGTACGTCCGGAGGCCTGGACCCCAAGCAGAAGCAATAGGAGAGGCACCGATTATCGTACACAGACTGTCTCCGGATAATCTGTGATAATCGCTGTTTGATACCGTTCTAATATTGTCACGTCATCTAATCTATATGCACTTGATAGTGAGGGAGATCCAGGATTCGCTTGGCTAAAAGACACCAGCCCTTGCGGTTGGATAACGATTAAGGTCACGATATCCTCTCCTGAGCTTTATTTAAACATTAACTTCATTCTAAAAGAACTATGGTCATTTTGGATTAGCTAGATTCTGTCTTGAATTTATATTCTTTAGGTTTTGAATAGGTAGGTCACTTTAGGGGTTTTTCATTAGTCTGGGGATTTTAATTTGATAAGTAGAATTTATAGGGTTGTAAGTATATTGTTTAGTTTAGATAACAGAGTGTAGGTAGTTTAGTTTAGGGGGATATAAAGGATAGGTTGATATTGAAGGGGGGGCCGTCACATGTGGTGCTCGTGATAACAGGATCTTGGTAATGTGTGTAGCTAAGCGCTATACCCCAAGGAAAATTACCTAGATTACTTAAAACAAAAAAAAACACAACGTAGGATTAACATTATTTTTGACGATCACAAATTAAATAGATTTTGGAAAAATATTTGGTTCTAAACACAAAGCCGTACCTATTGAATTTTTCCCACGACTTTCTATTTTACAAAACAATGCAAAGTTTTATGAGAAGCAAACCTTTGTTCAGATATTGCATTTAATTATAAGACTTACTGGGTTAAGCCATTACATTTTATTATACTGTCGGAGAGTTTTAAAGCAACAAGCATAACAGAAATTTGGTTAATGTATTTCAGAGCTTTTATTGCAGTGCATGGTAATAAATAAGACAATAACAACATGCCGCCTACCAGGTCGAAAAGAGGTCGCAAACGAAACACAGAGGCAAATCCTTCTGTAGGTACAACCGTTCCCGCGGGAATAAATGTAGATAATCAACAGGCGAGTCCGTCGAACACTTCAAGTTTTCAGTTGTCCGATAACCAAGTTAACGAGATTATTAGGAAACTACTACATACATTAGGACACGAACGTGCAAGCGTAGCAACAGGTAGTACAACTTCTACTCCGTTAGTGCAACAAGCTATAATACCACAAGATAATACGGAGATTCTTAAGAGGTTAGATGCGTTAGAACGAGAGCGTGCTAGCTTTAGGATAGGTGGAACGAATTCTCCTATGCCAGTAACACAAATTGTATCACTGGAACAGGAACGTGCAAGTTTTGCAGCAAGCAATGTTACTTCGGCTTCTCAGTTAGAAACAGTTGCACCGAGTAAAGACAGCTTGGCAAGTAGTTCTTCTAGAAGACGACTTCTACTACCGTAACAAAGCGCAAAATTCCTTTCTTGGTACACTCGACCATAACTAAACCATCATTCAATGAGAGGAATAATACGAACCCCATGAGTTTTATAGACGAGTTAAAGAGGTACATTGATTCTGTTGACGGAGAAGATTGCGCGATTAATATTGCAAAAGAATGTGTCAAAGGGTCAGCTTTGAAAAGGCTAAATCTTTATAGCCAGGCGTGAAATTCTTTCGCGGATTTTGAGAGAGCGTTTCAAAAAACATTTTGGGGAATTCAACAACAGGAGCAAGCAAGATATAAACTAGTTCATTCATCGTGGAGTCCGGATTCGAAAATAAAGATGAGCGACCATTTTGCCAGTCAGATAGATGCTGTCCGTTCATTAACTATTCCATGGAGTGAAAGTGAAAAAGTTAATTCCGTTATGAAACACTTCCCAGTCGATATACAGATGCACTGGTTTACTCAGCAAAATGAAGCCACGACATCTGCAGCGGCAGATTTCTTGTCCAAAATCGAAGACATCGTTGTAGACAAATCGAAAGACATTACGAACGTTAGTACTGTGAGAGGAAAAGGGTGCGGTAGAGAAAATTATACAAGAGTAAATTCAATAAATTTCACCCAGGCAAGGCAAGGTTCAAACTATGGACGAGGACGGGGTCGAGGAAGAAACAATTATAGAGGAAATCGAAGGTCTATACCAGCCATAAAATGGTCTAAGGGTGGCACGTTGACATTTAATGAGACCGATTCGTTGGATACACAACAGACCAGTTCTTCTAATCAGGAAATCGAACAGGTGTCGAGCGAAATTGCCTCAGCAGTTTCACAATAGATATTTAAAGAAACAATCAGTGATTACAATGGGACCTGATAGTAGAGCAAAACAAAACGCAACCATTGAACATGGAGATACGGAATATCGGAATACCTATACAACAATATATCCATTCGTTAAACAAGACAATGCACGAAAAGCATTTGCTATTATCTGTTTTAGAAAAAACATCAAATAGTTATCCGACAAGCCAGGTAGGACGCACGTGTACGAGCAAATAATAGCTGAGTTAGAAGAATTAGGCATTATTTATGAGAGAGTACATGCTATTGCAGTCCTATGACTTATGTGATTAAAATAGATAGCAGTGTTCGCTTGTTAATAGATGCGCGAGAGTTAAATGAAAGAATGATAGGTGACGCAGAGGCTCCACGGATAAATTCAGATACTACAATCATTTCATGGCGTGAAGTTCATTAGCATTCTTGATTGTAGTGATGCCTATTTTCACATTCATCTAGAGAAATATTCAAAAAAAAAAACACAGGCTTTACCTTCATGTGTAAAACATACACCTATAATAATGTTTTACTGCAAGGGCTGAAGACGTCAGTTTCCAGTTTCGTTAGAGCTATGGACTATGGACATCATACAAGGAGCGGAAACGGAAGTTAAATTACTGGGACGCATTGTAACTTTAGATTGAATAAAGATGGACCCTGATAAAGTCATATTGATAAAGGAGTTTCCACAGCCTAGGGATGTCAAAGGCGTGAAGTGAGAGGCTTTCTAGGACTGATTAACTATTTAAGGAAATTCATTTATAGATATGGTGAAAAAAACAAAGCCACTTTGTCATCTGTTACAAAAGAATGTTCTCTTTGAATGGACACCGGCAGCACTTTTGAACATGTCAAAGAGTTGTTCTTAGATACTGTAATGTTGACTCATTCAGATATCAATAAATTTTATTACGCACAAACTGACACGAGTGCAATTGAAATTGCGAGCTGCGTATATCAGTTATAGGAGGGAAGAGATCGTTGCATGGTCGTTGGATTATGTAGCAAAGGACTTTCAGAAGCTGAGATGCAATGGATCGTGTCAGAACAATAGCCATTTGCTATCATTTATAGCTTAATCAAAGCACCTTGACTACAGATAGCAAAATGAGGTTTTACAAAATCAAGGAAGATATTTTATTCTATGAACGTTCGGGAACTGATCGTAAGCTTATTGTTATACAAGAAACAATACTTGCCTAAAGAAAATAAAGACACAGACAAAGACAATGGAGCTCAATTTTTTTTATGAGTTTGGGAAGATGAATTAGCAAAGTTAAACATCGCATTATCCCATACATCAGTACAAAATCCTAATTCTACGGAACGTGTTAATTGTGAATTAGGAAGATTATTTAGAGCTTATTGTCATAAATCATACAATAGTTGGGTTGATATGCTACCACATATCGAAGATTACTACAATGATTCAATACATTCGAGTACTAACTACGCTCCAATGGCATCGGTAAAAGGTAAACCAACCAAATAGATGGCCGATACATTGGTTATTGTTATGTACTTATTACTAACGAAGCATTGCAAAAGCAGATTCTACATACGAAAAATTTTACAATGCGAATCATAAACTTATACAGTTTAATGTCGGAGATAAGGTCAAATTGAGAACGCTACCCAAGTCGGATAAGAAACAGAAAATTACGAAGAAATTCTCATTATTGTTTGAAGGACCTTATGTTGTGGGTGCAATACCATATGCGAACGTATACACACTGATAAACGAAGACGGTGGTGTAAGAGCAGCACACACCCAAGCGTGCGTCCAAATAAAACTTCGAATATCTTAAGGGATAAATATGTTTTAGGATAAATATTTTATAGGAATATCTTATGGGTCATATACCTATCTTTTACAACGAATAGGTTAGAATATAAGCCATTAATAGGTTTATAAAATAAAACATTCACTTATAGGATTATGCAAAGGTCTAAGGGTGGTGAGCAACGACCTGTTGGAATTACTTGATAGAACTTGTAAGAAACTAGTTAAAAGTTAATTAAGATTTAAATGATTTGGTTATTATAGGAAGTATGGATGAAAAATAGACGTAGGTAGTTGTAAGGTTATTTGAATTGAATAATAAGTTTTAAATTGATGAAAAGATTAATCACTCAAGAGAGTTTAATATTTTCAAAGGGTGGAATGTAGCGAACCCCAAAAATATTAAACGAATATTTTTATTTATCTCAACACTCGTTAGGTACTTAATAAAAACCGTTTCAAAACACGTGATGTTAGATATTTGGGCAGGCTCAAAGTGTTTTTTTTTGTTTCTTGGAAACCAATAAACAAATCAATTGATGTGCACGTGCACGCAAACGAACGCAACTTTCGAACCACTTTGAAAGGCCAATATCATAAAAAAGGGACTTGCTATCTGAGAATATTCTTTGTTTTTAACAAGGAATGTTTCCCGTTGCGCTGAAAATCTTAGAATCCATTTAAGGACAGACGCACAAAAAAACCAGAGAGACAGACACAAAAACTCAATCTCAGAGCAATGATATTGCAAACAGATGTGTTTACAAAAGGACCACTGGTGAACTATTCTAACATCACGGGAGCGTTGCTTTGAAATGCGTTACCGTAATATGACATTTAATAGAAGTACCTAACTTGTATCATAATAACCGTACATATTGATAAGACGTTTTATCTTCTCAAGGAGAAATAAACTTTATTGTCGTTCGAATCGACGAGATCTGAGTTTGAAGACTTACATTATTGTACATTAGCTTCACACAGGTCACAATAGAATATTATGTAAACGACATAATATGATTTCCTATGTACAATGCTGCAATAAATCGTTGTAATGCTTTTGAGTTGGTTTGCATCACTCTATTGTAAATAATGCCACAGATTAATTAATGTACATATTTTGTTTGGAATATTATTATGCACACACGCATCTTTATTTTTTTCATATTGGAGCTTCAAGATCGAGGCTTGCAGCGGCACCTGCTGGTTAAAGGGTGCCTCCCTAATCAGTGACGTCAGCGTCGTTGATTGGCGAACGCCAAATTTTACTGTTTTTGGGATCTACGAATCGCATCGTTGTCCGAATGCGTCTACGCAATGCGATGAGCAGGGCGGAGACTTTCAGGGGTTGAACCACGGGGATACCACCCCGGGAGTTGACACACTTGGATTAGAGCCACGGAGAGAGGCAGTCAGTTTTACACTTCGATTAGAGCCACGGAGAGAGGCAGTCAGTTTTGGAGTTCGTTGAGAGCCACGGAGAGAGGCAGTCAGTTTTAGAGTCAGTGAGATAGTTAGTTCTGAATCACAGAGAGAGAGAGTAGATCACAGTGAATCGCGGTGTGAGCTAAAGTCGAGTTAGAGCAGCGTGAAGGGGTCGATTAAATTGAGTTCAAAGAGTTAGCGGATAAATTCAGTATTAGTTTTGGACTTATATCTAATAGTATAAAAGGTGTAATTAATAGCTGGTAGTTTGTAGAGACAGTGTTTGCCTCTTATAAATTTACTAAGCAGTTGAATCCAGCGCCGCTGTGTTTGTTATAAAATATAACTTCAGTGTTATTTTGCGGTCAACTGAAAGTTAAGTCTATTGTACTGTATTGTGGTAATTTCGAATGATTAAAGGTTACCTAAATTATTCAGTCTAACGACTGAATTTAATGTAAGGGATTAACCCACTCTGATTAATAAAGAACCTTAAATTATTCGAAGCTAATTACCAATATTTTTGTGTGATTTTTTAGCTTATGTCCGCTCCATCAGAGCCGAAGTCCCTTAAAGTTTGCTAGCCTATTTTCGGGCTTGTGGTCATTGAAACCACAGTAAATTATTGCTACCTCCCGGTTTTGGTGGTAGGGAGAATTAAAGAATTCCTTCTGACCTTTCGTTCTCCTGAGGAACAAGAATTACATTGCTTGTTTTGTGGGAACACACATGACGAGTAAGCTAATTACTGTGAACTCCGGTGACCAGTAAATAGCCTCCTTGTTCAGTGGTCAGTGGTGGACCAATACCGAAATAAATATATTTTGTCAAACTAATAGAATAAATAATTAGATTATAATTATCTGATAATAATTATACTTGTCACATTGTGACATGCTTTGCTAGAAGTAAACAATAAACTTGTCTTTCTGTTATATGCTTGTTTCCACTTTTACTTCAACCACCCAATAAGTCTAGCATATGGGGATAGGTACTTAGATTCTTTGATGAACTACTACAAAGGTAACTAACTAAAGATAACTCAGAGTAGATCACAGAACTTGAATCCTAATGACAATAGCTCATTGTTTCTTAACTGTCCATGTCTACAATACTGTGAAATTCGAGTACACGCAGGTTTAATGATGATGCAATAGCTAATACTTTATTCACTTGCAAGCCGATCATTTACAGGCTTTTCATCAATCTGTAGGGACCTATTTCCTCGGTTTATGTCCGCTCCACAACGACTGCACCAAGACAGTATCGTATGACCTAACACAAACTAGTCGTTCACGACTACCATCGACAGTCATACTCATATGAATAATCTACCATACCTTCTAGGTATTGGTACCATGCCTTATAGGTATTGGTTTATAAAAAGAGCGGGCCCGCTCCAAAATACTTCTTGTGTACGTCCGGAGGCCTGGACCCCAAGCAGAAGCAATAGGAGAGGCACCGATTATCGTACACAGACTGTCTCCGGATAATCTGTGATAATCGCTGTTTGATACCGTTCTAATATTGTCACGTCATCTAATCTATATGCACTTGATAGTGAGGGAGATCCAGGATTCGCTTGGCTAAAAGACACCAGCCCTTGCGGTTGGATAACGATTAAGGTCACGATATCCTCTCCTGAGCTTTATTTAAACATTAACTTCATTCTAAAAGAACTATGGTCATTTTGGATTAGCTAGATTCTGTCTTGAATTTATATTCTTTAGGTTTTGAATAGGTAGGTCACTTTAGGGGTTTTTCATTAGTCTGGGGATTTTAATTTGATAAGTAGAATTTATAGGGTTGTAAGTATATTGTTTAGTTTAGATAACAGAGTGTAGGTAGTTTAGTTTAGGGGGATATAAAGGATAGGTTGATATTGAAGGGGGGGCCGTCACAGTTTTAATAAGGGCTATTGTAACTCACTATCCTTACCTGCGACCCGATTACGCCAATGTCTTGCTATTGAGATGGCTTTCAGTTTGACATTTTGATCAAGGAATATAATACTCCCTGACGAGAGCATTTGATTTCCGTAGTGTAATGGATGAATCGAAATAAAAGAAAATGAATAAATAAATGAAATAGTATCTAAATTCCTTGTGATGGATGCTAAATTCCTTGGATGGATGGGAAACAAATGTCAAACTGAAAGCCATTTCGATAGCCAGACACGTAATCAGGCTGCTGATCTATGTAGTGCCATCCTAACATTTCCTAACGTCCATGCCTGTGAAAGAATTTATCTAGGAACGACAATGCAATCTCAAACGGTGAAGAAAAACATCGTAAGAAACCTAGTTGGTTTACATATCTCTTAGTAATCTTTCCATGCCTGTGAAAGAATTTGTCTAGGAACGACAATGCAATCTCAAACGGTGAAGAAAACATCGTAAGAAAACTAGTTGGTTTACATATCTCTTAGTAACCTTGTATTTCTTGATTAATATATTCTTTTCCTTTCTTTGAACTAGAGAGGACATTTATACATTAATAGAAATAGGAATATAAAAAGATAATAGAATAAATAAATAAATAAATAAATAAATAAATAAATAAATAATGCTGGACAATCCACACAGCATCATCTAGCCCCAAAGTAAGCTACTCAAAGCTTGTGTTATGTGTACTAGATGACTGATATATTTAATATATTATATACTTACATAGATAGATATTTTTTATTATATAATATTATTATTAGAATTAAAGCTATTACCGATTATAATAAAACTAGCTGCACCTCGTGGTTTCACCCGCGTATATTTAAATCTCGGTATTCCCACGAGATAAAAAGTAGCCTATGTGCTATTTCAGATATGCCAAACTTCATCCAGATCCTTTTTTTATTATAACATAATAGGTCAGCCGTTCTGGCGTTATCGAGAAATGAAATGAAACAGTTACAAACTTTCACAGTAATGATATTAGCGTGATAGTCTGTTAAATCTGGAATGATACAACACTGCACATTCCGATAGTGGCTCAAGTGGCCTTTAAGGGTCATCGCCTGAACGCGAGGCGGAGAGCTCTCATCACCAGGTGCTTGCTCCAAGATGCTTCGTCTCTTGACAACCAAACCACTCTTACCTTTCTATATTGTACGTGAAAAGTCTAAATAAATAAAACTTTTGCAACCCACGCTTTTTTAATTCTTAATTCTTTACTGCACCCTGGGAAAGACAGATATAGAGGACAAAGGTGAGCTTAACCTTATCAAGAGTTTTCTTCCAGCAAACCTTAGAGGCTAGAGAAAGGTGACAAAATATTATTTTTTCTAAAACATGTGTCATTTTATCAAGAGGAGCCTGTTAAAGGTGAACTTAAAATCCTTTTACCACACTGTTTCGAAAAGATGAGTTATGTTACAAGATGATATTTTTTACATAGTTTGTACCAAAGGGTGGTTGGTGCCTTTAAAAGTATTTTAAACTACTATTCCAAAATCTGACTTTAAATTACATTTTCTTAACAAAAAAAAACAAAAAATCACAAATTACATTTTTTTTTTACATAACTGACCACATAGGTACTATGTGGTCAGTTTTGTAAAAAAAAAAATCTAATGATTTACGCTACAACGTGTCGCGAACGTCTCCGGCACGTTCCGGCCCTAACAAAAGAAAGAAAGAAAGAAACATTTATTTGACACACAACACACAGAAAAAAAAACATAACAGATATTAATAACAAACAGTAAAAGTAAAGAAACAGATAAATAAATAAATAAATAATTAACAGAAAAATACAAAAACAGTGTTCGAGGTCAGTTTGTCTCCTCTTTGTTGTGTGGGCCAAAAAGGGTCCAGTCTCAGCATAATTGCTGAAA
Source organism: Plemyria rubiginata (assembly GCA_963576535.1). NCBI lineage: Eukaryota > Metazoa > Arthropoda > Insecta > Lepidoptera > Geometridae > Plemyria > Plemyria rubiginata. The sequence goes on along the minus strand of OY754925.1, from coordinate 1,654,561 downwards.
CCACACTACTCGCGCAAATAATACACCCAAACAGCCCGGGCCCCGGTGTAACATGAATGACTGGCCCGGCCGGCGCACGGTAGACGGGGCCCGGCCGTGGCACGGTCGGGTCGCGACACGTTGTAGCGTGAATCATCCTTTATACTGTCAACCGAAAATACTTTACGATTTTTGAAATTGCAACCGAACAGCTATTAATTGTATGCTGTCAAATTGAGTTAGCTAAGAATGTTGCAGCAAAATAAATTTATTAATACACGTCATAAAGCAAAGTGTATTAAAAACTAAGAGCGAGTTGTATCATCAAAAATATCAGGGCGCCCGAGCTTTACTCGGTTGCTTAACAACGCCATCTACTGAAGTAGCTTAAAAAATAATAGTATTATTACTCGCCAATAGATGCCAGGATTAATTATGTTTTTTGGGTTGGGTTTATCATTGCCTGAAAACACGGATAAAAAATCATTTCTGGAAATCCTAGCTGGATCGATTTATCGACTCCCTTGCATACTAAATTTCATAAAAATCGTTGGAGCCTTTTCCGAGATTCAGATTGTACTATATAAATAAAATACTATTCGAGTTCACATGGAATTAGAGCTAGATAGTGCTGTGTGGATTGTCCAGCATTATTTATTTATTTAATTCCACTGGTTCCGTACATTAAAAGCCTTTAACACCTGCATGAGCTCAATTTATTCACATTATAGTTTAGCATGAATAAATTGAAGCGTCTGACCGAATAACTGTTAACTGCTGGATAAATAGTACAAATAATACGTCTAACCACATTTATCTCGGCCGAACACTCGAACAGGACGCCCGGCCACTGATACTTTGAACTTGGTAGTTAATTGACTCAGGCGTGACTTTGCGGAAGTCCATTGTCAAATATAAATTAACTTGAACAAAGCAATATGTAGTACTAATCCGCTGATCTAATCTCCTTAAGCTGGAATAAACTTAATTAGAATTCGACACGTGTTTCACCTCTCTACGAAGAGGAATACTTTGAACTTCAACCAAAAAAGTTATTTAAAAAACATAATTATTTGAAAAACAAAATAGATTATTATGGGTTTGACAACCGTCAAATCACCTTGCTCGCTACTAATATTTTGAGACAACTAATCGTTTTTCCGTACAAAATGTATGGGTAAAATGGCATCAAATTATTGTAGTTTTTTTATTTTTTACGCGGACTATAATTTTTTTCAAAATCCGTGCATTCGCAGTTCAATATTTTTTTTTTATACAACTAGCTGATGGAACAAGCAGATGGTCCACCTGATGTTAAGTGGTAACCATCACCTATAAACAAAACACTGCCCCGTAGGTCACGCACAATAGGAACGTGCCCTACGATGCACTGCCCTGCGTCCATCAACTTGAGGCATACAGATGTTAAGCCTCATGTGCCTGTAATTACACCGGTGACCACACTCTTCAAACCGAAACACAGCGTTGCTGCTTGGCGGCAGAAAAAGGCGTGGTGGTAGTACTTCCCCGGACGAGCCCTTCACAAAGAGCTCTACTACTCTTAAAACATTATGAATGGTCTCTTAGGAATGTTTTTCTGTAACTATAACGGTTAAAGTACCTACCCTTACTGCCCCGTCTCAAAAATGCACCCTGTAACACCCCAGATAGAAAACAAACATCTATGTTCATCAGACAAATATACTAATATACAGCGTGTAGCGGAAGGGGGGTATCAACCCTGAAGGAGGTGAATGTGCTCATGAAACTCAACAACTTTCCCCAAAGAACATAGGTCGAAAAATGAAAAAAAAAATTGGCCCTCCCTTACAAAACTGACTACCAGCTGATTGATTTACTATGGGGATTGGGGAAAGTTGTTGAGTTTCATGAGCACATTCTCCTCCTTCAGGGTTGATACCCCCTTCCGTTATACGCTATATAGTATTTCCATAACAAGTGAGCACAAACTAAATGTTCATTTTCGATGGCGATCGAACCCACAATCGTTGCATAACAAATCATCTTGTACACAATTTTTAAGTTATTGACCCAAGTCGCAAGTGTGCGTAGTCCCCCACTCTCCTCTGTTTTCCATTACCCTGTCGGAGCCAAGAATACCGTTCTTTATTTGCTGAATAGTCAACGGCGAGCACTCATCCCACGGCTTACTTAAAGACTGATGTGGACACTTTGCCCCGCCTTTACTCTTTCACAAAGAATTTACTTTTATACTATTTTTGCGTTGGATTTTAGAAATTTATAAAAGCAACGCCCTTTGCTGTACTTTCCTTGTTAACGAAGCCGGCAGGTTCGATTATTGATGGTTCGATTTCTGTATCGAGAAAAATTTGCGTAATTTTAACATCAAGCCCAATATAATGTTTCATTATGTAAAATGAAAGAAGTATGTCAGGATCGTAGCAAGTGGAAATCTGAGGTCACTAGTTTCTTGTGAAACAGTGTGGTGAAAGGAATTTAAGTGCACCTCGAAGAAATATCTATAACATTTCAAGTTTAGGCCAAATCAACCAATTATTCATTAAATAAACGAACTCAGCTGAACTGTATTTATTTTAACGGATTTTGAGTGGCAGTTGGACTATGTTCGCCCCAGAATGTGCACTCGGGCGAGATAATACTGGTTTTACAATTTAAATTAATGCCATATATATTATACTCATACATACATGCGAGAGAAATTAATTTGGGTCACCATGCTACAAACCCATTAATGAATAATAATAGTGTACAAGCAAATACGAGAACATTAACACTAAGAAATAAAATAAAAACTATTTTTTATAATCATTTAAATCCTGATAGATAGATAAAAAAAATGTTGGTGCATATTCCACTCAGTACTAACGTCGCCCCAAACTAAGCCAAAGCTTGTGATATAGGAACCAGATAGCTGATATACTACTTGCACGTTTTTTTTTTGTTAATGCATTCTTAATTATAACACCCAGACAGAGAACAAACATTTATGTTCATCACACAAATGTTTGTTCTCGGTGGAGATCGAACCCACGGCATATACTCGTAGCACAAAAGGCAGAGCAACTTCCAACTGAGCCGTGAAGGCTGTCAAATCAATAAAACAGATTAAAATAATGTGATTTGTGAAACTCTCTTTGCTTTAATATTTTGATAAGCCTTCCATAAGCCAGCACTCCTGATATAATGTCATTATGTTAACTAAGTCAAAGCTATAGCAAAACAATTTTAAAGTAATAAGTATAACTAGTGGCTCTGGGAGCTGTAGACCTCGCGAGCATACTAAAAGTGAGCTATTTGAGGAATGTAATGTGCAAGTGCATTTTCCGTTTTGTGATTTTTTTGATCTTTTTGATTTTTTTTTGCATCATCTTGTGTAGAATGAGGTCCTTTGTGTTTCTCTCAAATTTGATTGAAAACCATCGATTGTTTGATGAGCTATCCTGTTCATCATGCTGAAGATCCTTATCAGATCTTCGCCAAACTTTTATGAGACCAACTTATAGTTTATTTATTTATATTTATTTATTTATTTAAGCCTCCCATAACTTAACTAAGTTTTTTACATAAATTCCATAATTTGCAAGTTACATTCAATTTAACATTAATCATTATTGTTTTTTTTTTATTTGTTTTATTTGATATAGCTATTATTTCTATTTAAATTGTTTTAGTTATAGGTCATCCCATTGTTGGGCAAAGGCCTCCCCCCTTCTAGTCCATGTTTGTTTATCACTGGTGAGCCTGGTCCACAGTACGCCCAGTCCTTGGAAGTGCTCCAGCTCGGTGCGCCAGCGTGCCTTGGGGCGGCCGCGCGCTCTGCTGCAGTAGCGAGGACACCACTCTGTGCTCTCTTTCGTCCACCTGTCATCTCTGTTTCTCATTGTGTGGCCAGCCCAATTCCATTTTAACTTTTTGGCGTGTCTTAATGCGTCTCTTGTTTTTGTTTTGTTTCTTATTTCGATATTTGGTATTTTATCAATTAGCCTCAGGTGAAGGATACTACGCTCAATTTTCCTTTGTGTGACTTTTAATTTTTTAGCTTCTGCTTTAGTTAGTGCCCAGGTCTGTGCTCCATATGTTAGAACTGGTAGTAGGCATGTGTTAAAAACATTTGCTTTAGTTATATTGGATATCTTCTTGTTTTTAAAAATGTATTTTAGCTGCCAATACCGCTTCCATGTGTTGGCGATCCGCTTGTCGATTTCTCTGTTTTCCTTAGACTTAAATGTGATAGTTTTCCCGAGGTAGGTGAAGTTTTCTACTGTTTCCAGAGTCTCATCTTCTAGTTTGATATTGACTGTAGAGTTGGTGTTTGACTGAGACGCTTCGCTCGCTTCGCTCGCTCGGTCAATTATACACTAGTGGCTCTGGGAGCTGTAGACCTCGCGAGCATACTAAAAGTGAGCTATTTGATGAATGTAATGTGCAAGTGCATTTTCCGTTTTGTGATTTTTTTGATCTTTTTGATTTTTTTTGCATCATCTTATGTAGAATGAGGTCCTTTGTGTTTCTCTTTTAAATTTGATTGAAAACCATCGATTGTTTGATGAGCTATCCTGTTCATCATGCTGAAGATCCTTATCAGATCTTCGCCAAACTTTTATGAGACCAACTTATAGTTACTACCTTTCAAATAAAAAAAGAATAATCGAAATCGGATCTCATTTGGTGGAGATATCCAGTATATCAAATAGCCCCCTTTTTGCCCTTTTTTTGGGGGAAGTACCCCTCCAATCAAAAATCCCCGACGACAAAAAAAAATCTAATAAGTCATTTAACCTGTGTACCGAGTTTCGTCCAGATCGGTTGAAAAATGCGACCTGTAGAGGAGAACAGACAGACAGACAGACAGACATCCGGACAAACGCATTTTTGGCCAATGTGGAAACTGAGACGCTTCGCTCGCTCGGTCAATAAAGTCAATAAATGTAGTTACTCATATAGGTCGCGTCATACAAAAAGAACGTTAGAAAACAGTGGTGGGGATGTGTTTGCGCATAAAAAATACACGCGCCATCGCACCCCCTCCTTCCGGCGTTCTTTTTGCGTGACACGTACTATACCTACCACATCCATCAGTAGGTACCCTCTCGGCCATGTGCATGTACAAAGGCAGTGTCTCCATTAAAATGCAATTGTACAGAATTAATTCCTAACGATTCAGCTCATTGCTGCGCGTATCTTGAAAGTTCGGCATGTAAGGTGGTTGCACACTAGTTTATTCGCTTGTAACCAGTAAGTAGGTTTTTCTGAGTTTTAACAATTTGTTTTTAATTAAAATTCACAAAAAACGCACCGCATCCTACTTGTTTTTCGAGGATCAGATTTCGTATTCGATAATTACCAATTTTGTTTTTATCAGGTTTTGTATGAAAATTCTATAAGCACCACTATTCTAGAAAGTGCATTCACCATCTCGCCAGTTGCGACCCCGTCTCGCCAGTTGCGACCCCGTCTCACCAGTTGCGACCCTATCTCGCCATACCAAACGCTGCCATACTTTGCGGAGGATGGCTCTCAGTGGGTTTTTTAGTGGGTTGGAGCCCCACATTTTCACATATTTTTTTTTTACAAGGATTGCAAGTCATAATTATCGTCACTAAATGGTTTACTCACACTGCGGCCACGCGGCACAATCAATGCAATCAATCAATTGACGGTCAAGACAATATTTGACATTAACAATAAGTTAATCTTCCTGATCATAACCTGTCAATCGCATTGCTTTGTGTAGGCTGTTACAAATGAATGCCCTAGTCTATATGCACCTCTACCATTAATTATTATCGCCTGTCAGCAAGTTTTAGTAAGCTTTGGTTTCTTAAAAAAAGGTGGCCGTATTTTTACTACATGTCGAATTTTAATTTGATTTGAGCGATGTTAAGCGAGTAGTTTTGGTGCGATGCAAAATGTATTTATTTTGGAAAATATATGATTTGTTGGCCCTTCTCTGCCGCCAAGCAGCGCGTTGCTATGTATTGGTTTGAAGAGTGTAGGTGCTGGTGAAATTACAGCCACATGAGGCTTTACATCTGTTGGTATGCCTCAAGTTGATAGACGTAGGGCAATTTATTTATTTTTTATTTTATTTTACTTTATTTGGAATAACAAACAGTTGATACAGTTGTTGTAGTTTAAGAGTAGTAGAGCTCTTTGTGTGTGGCTCGTCCGGGGAAGTACTACCACCACGCCTTTTTCTGCCGCCAAGGAGCAACGCTGTGTTTCGGTTTGAAGAGTGTGGTCGCCGGTGTAATTACAGGCACATGAGGCTTAACATCTGTATGCCTCAAGTTGATGGACGCAGGGCAGTGCATCGTAGGGCACGTTCCTATTGTGCGTGACCTACGGGGCAATGTTTTGTTTATAGGTGATGGTTACCACTTAACATCAGGTGGACCATCTGCTTGTTCCATCAGCTAGTTGTATAAAAAAAAATACATTGTAATCTTAATTTACTTATTGTTACTAAAGATTGTATGAGTAAATGTACAACCCACTACGTTATCCACGGATTACTGAGGATAAATAAGAGTAATTGAAGTTGTTGTGAAGCTAAGTTTTTGAAATAAAAATAAGTTAAGTTATGTTGCAATAAAAGTTTGTAATAAAAGAAAAATGTTTTTATAGTAATAATAATAAGCGTGTGCAGCAATTCATGTTGTACATTTAGACATTAAGTAGCATATTTTTCAAAGTTCTCTTAAATTTGCAATGCATCGTAGGGTACGTTCCTATCGTGCGTGCCTTGCTTTGTTATAGGTCATGGTTACCGCTAACCTCAGTAGTAGTAGTAGGCCATCTGGTTGTTCCATCAGCTAGTTTAAAATTACAAATCACACTAATATATAAATGTGAAAGTCTGAATGTTTGTTACTCAATAACGCCCGAACTTCTGTACGGATTTGGATGAAATTCGGCACAGAGATAGATTATAGTCTGGATAGTACATTATGCTGCTTTTAATTACGTGGGAACAATGAGATTCGAAACTACGCGGGTGAAACCGCGAGCAAGATCTCTAAAATTACGATCCTGTCTTCGACCGCTTTATAACGTCGGCCGCTGCTTGAGAATTGAAATTTCACCGTAAAATATTTTAATCTACCATGACAGAGTGCAGGTTCTCAACTAGATTTAATTTACAGTGCTTCTTCTTTGACATTTCAGAGTTATTTCTTGGAAAATGGCTTTACTATTAATTCGTGGTTAACCTCATTATATTGTGCTAGTATAGCCGTAGGTGCCTATAGTACTAACAAGTCACAATAAATAGTTATTTCCCTACCATGGTACAGTCGATTGCATTAAGCTGTTAGCAAATATTTTTTTTAATAACGTCATCAGTCTAATTTCTTACTCGCCCATTGCCCATAGATAGAAAACTATTTATTCCTTGTAGTGTACAAGGACACTAAACAAAAGTTAGTTCAAAGGTTTTTAGTGAAGTACAATGGGCGGTCTTATCGCTGCCATACCTCTGACTTCTCCTCTTAGATTTAAGTTGATAGGTACTAGGTACTTTTTGAGGATAAATCCACCTAGGCATCGAACTGGTGTAGCTGCTTATTTTTTAAGTCATTTTTTGAATTGACATCTATTCGAAAATCAAATGCAGATCATACCAGCGCGGCTTGGCAAGGTTAGTTACCTAGGTACCAACTTTGCTAAGCAGCAAAAGCTGAGTCAGGGCCTTTTTGGCATACAATACATACGTTTCGTTCTGTATTTCTTCTTTTTTTCTGTATGTACTTGTGTGTGTCAAATAAATGTATTTTCTTTCTTTCTTTCTTAGATCATGCCGTTCCGGTAAGCGAACCCGCACGTCTGCGTCTCAGTTAACCACTGCTCAAAGAAAGTCGCATTTATTTATTGCTTAAGTTAGTATAGTAGATGCAAGCACTTTATTGTTGCCAATAGATGCTCAGATACCTACCGTTCCAAAGATGGACGGATAATGTCCGCTCGCACGCTCCTGCATTTTAAAAAATAACTGATTATACATTTTTATATCGCTGATGGTTTAGTGGTGACTTGCCTTTTAAATCTTAAAGGTTATGTGTTGATGATAGAAGCAGACGGCTCACCTGATGTTAAGTGGCAACCGTCACATAATAAAGCATTGCCTCGCAAGTCACGCACAATAGGAACGTGCCCTACAATGTACTGCCATGTGTCCATCAATTTAAGGCATACAAATGTGAAGCCTCATTTCTTTTCTTTTATTTTATTTTGCTCTGTTACATCATTTTTACACCTAAAACTCAATCTTATATTATTTACATTACTAATTACTTTAAGACCACAGAAAAGAGGGGACTCCTCTAATACAGGTTTATATAACATAAAAGAGGAGATCCCAACCCATATTATTGTAAAAACTTGTGTTATTGAATAAAATATTTTTGATTTTTTTTTTTATTTTTTTCTGAATTTGTCTCTTGCATGTCTTTCAACACACAAAAAAATAACTTTTAGATCGGAAACTTTCCGAATATTTTAAAATAGGCAGGGTTATAACTTTTTGGATATAATAAAAAGAATGATGATAGTAATATCCTACTACGTATGATGAGAATTATTCTCAGCGGCTAAATATGACTTCTAATCCGGCTGTGAATCAGAGCAACGTGGAATTTAGCCGAATAAAGCTGTTTTGTTGGCGTCGAATTTCTCACACAGCGTTCCGCGGCTTTCATTTCCTGCTGCCAGGGGGCGCGAGTTCATATTATTTTCGCTTTTTGCTGGCACCATTTAGAAACTATTACGTGTAACGCATAGAAGTGAATCTCATGTTCATCAATCATCATCACCGGTCTGGAATAACTAGCATGTAAAATAAACAGCATTGTAAGTTTCGGTTGTTAGTTAGTTTGTATCTTTTCTTAGCACAAAATGTACTGACGTACATTTTGAATTTTCGCATTCGAATGCCACTTTATTATATTGAAAATAGGACACAAAATTTTATTTATTTTAGCTGCTTTCTTACGCTATATAAGGATAAATAAATAGTTTAATAAATTATTGTTGTTTTTTTTTATAATAGTGATATCTGAGTTGTGCCCTGTAAATTAATGCGATAGTTACAAGCATATATGGTCTATGTCTTTGTTCCATCATTATTTCGCACAATAAAAACACTCCTTACCAGACCACAACGAGTAACTATTAGTATCTTATGAAGTTTCACATCTATGCACTAGTATTATTTCACTCTCGGTAATGCTCTACAGATGATGGCGTGCAATTAAATTGTTTTTCCAACGCCATTAAATTTTCGCCGCTTTGGTAGACGCTTTGGTGGATGTGGGGAGATGATAAGTGGATTTTAGTCAAATAAAAGTTAACTATAAAAGCTCTTGTAAGTTGATTATTTTTGAGTTTATTTTGAGTTTTTCTTTGAGAAAGTTAATTAATTTAGGCATTACTTTTACGGTTAAACGAGAAGGTATTAACCAAAGTTCCCTCTGTTAGTATTAGGCGATGGGCTTGCAACCTGTCACTTATATAATACTAACTACTGCAAAATGTGGGTATATGCCAAATGTTTGGACGTACCTCTGGCTACCCCCTTAGACGTTCTCAAATAATTTTGAGTAAATACTTGGTACTAAGAGATCTGAGGGGATATCTACCGTGCCTGAGCATCAAAGTCGTGAAGCTGTATCAGTTTATATGGATTTCGAATAAGGGAGTTTTAAGAGCAGTAGAGCTCTTTGTGAAGGGCTCGTCCGTGGAGAAACTACCACCTTGACTTTTTCTGGCGCCAAGAAGCGTGCAGCGTATAAAACTTCTTTTAAAATTTAGTAAAAAAACCGTTTCATCTTTCAACAGCATTCTAGCAATTTTAAAATCCATTTTGTGATATAAAATCAGTGAGGACAAGCGCTTGAGAGCCGTCAATCTAGCTAATCGAGATGGATGCCGTCAACGGCCTGACCGATGGCCGATGGAGGCCGGGGCACACGGGATCCTGATTCTGTACGAAATCGCGATAGAAATACGAAACGGCCATATTTTATATGACGGAACAAGCATAATAGGTTTTTAAACTAGATAGTATTCTGAAGATACGTCATGATAAACAAAACTACCAACGAGTTATGTTTAGTGGTCTTAATCTTGTGTCACTAGTTTCTTTCAAAAGAGTGTGCTTAAAAGATTTTAGGATGAATTTTAGGAAAAAAATATGTTATAGTGCCAAAACAACACACGTTTATAAATGGGTTGACTAAACGAGAAAGTGATCAATATAGGTACGGGAAAGCCTACTCCATTTTAAACCCTGTCTCTTTTATTTTAAGAGCACCGGTGGTCTAGTGGGAGTGACCCCGCCTTCCGATCGTAAGGTCGCAGGTTCGAATCCGGTCGTGCACCAATGGATTTTTCTATCGAAATATTTATGTGCGCAATGCCAGTGCTCTTAAACGGTGAAGGAAAACATCGTGAGGAAACCAGTTAGTATTCTAAAAGCGGCGATGGGCTTGCAACCTGTCACGTATGGAATACTAACCACTGCAAAAATGTGGGTATGTGCCAAATGTAATGTTTGGACGTACCTCTGACTACCCTAGACATCCTCAAAGAATCTTGAATTAGTACCTACTTGGTACTGGGAGATCTGAAGGGATATCTACCGTGCCTGGGGATCCAAGTCGTGAAGCTGTTTCAGTTTCAGTTTCTTTTATTTTATACTACTAGCTGATGTCAAGTGGTAACCATCACCTATAACAAAGCATTGCCTCGTAAGTCACGCTCGGTCGGAACGTGCCCTACTACTACTACCTACTACGCTCTGCCTTGCGTCCATCCACTTGAGGCATACAGATGTTAAGCCTCATGTGCCTGCAATTACACTGGCGACCACACTCTTCAAACCGAAACACAGCGTTGCTGCTTGGCGGCAGAAAAAGGCGTGGTGGTCAAAGACCCTTAATACCCTACCCTTAAAAGATTGCTGTCTCTGGCAATACAACCATCTTTTCCCTCAAATAGTGCAAGACTGAAAAGATTTAATTTTAATTTAACTTTTTATTTTTAATTATTTACATATTATGTGTTATGAATTGTAATGATAATTTAAGTTAAGTATGGATTGATTGTAAATCTGAAAATAAATGAAAAATAATAAATCACCTACACAGTAGATACAAAGACTTGTTCACTTAAAGACAAACATTGCAACCATCTAAAATTATCATAAAACGAAATCTAGTTCTTTTTTATCTAAAAAAGAATTCTATCCCATTTTATTCAAATTGGATAAAGCCTTTTTTATACAGTGAATTTCACTCCAACAGTTTTTATGCTATCACGGCGGCATCAAATTGTTTTTACAGAATCAGGCTGCTATTGGACTAGTTCAAAACCGGCTCATATTGAGTTACTTCGGACTTGCTACAGCAGACGTTCTTTCTTTCGTCTTTTTATGGCTCCTGTCATAGACAATCTTGCCAATATCAAGTGATTCAGAGATTAATTCTTTGTAGTTATGTTTCTAGTCATGTCAGTCGAAAGTCGAGTCAGTCAATTGTTTTGAAGAAAATGGTGGCGGTTTCTTCAAAACATTTGAAACATTTTCGGTCAAATCACGACATCACATAATACACTTTCATTTCAAATGCTTACACTTTGTGCTAAGACCACAAGTAATGTTGGTTAAAATACCACCAAAATTACACAACACAACTCAAAAAAACACTAGAAAAACAATTAAAATGAAAATGCTATGTTGCTTCGATAGATGACAGAAAACGAATCCCAGCAGACGTTCATTTTTGATTGAAAATATATTTGACATTGACATTGATAAGATTGATCGACATGACAGTTCTTCATGTCTCTTTCACAAACTACGGCTGAATTATTCGTCCGCAAAAAACCTTCGGAGAATAGCATCAGAAAGTTTCAGCAAAATTTCTGTTCTTTCTGTAAAAAAGCAAGTTGAATAAGAGTTTGATGTAGTATTAGTGTGAGGGGTTACGCGGTATCGTTCCCGTAGTTGTACTGATTGCTAAAAGCTGTGAGTCGCGTATCTTTGTATAAAAACAAATTTTGCGACCGAAATACTAATTGTATGTAGGTATTAGTCAGTATGGTTTATTTTGTGCATATATTTTGTTTCGTTTTATGTAATTGTGCAAAGCAGTTATTCTTTTAAGTTTTATTTTTATATTATGTATCTGTTAAAAGAAATTAAGTTTTATTTGTACTGCTTATTATAGTGAATAGCTATTTAGAGACCTTGTCAACGTAAAATGTTATGTAACTGTTTTATAAGAACGCGTGTCGCAGGTGCTGCTGCTCTACTCTTCATGGCGCCGCTGAAAACCAGCGCTGTATGGGCTCGAGCTCATACAGCAAATGCTGAGTGGTGGCCTTTTTTGTCATCAAACAAATTGTAAAAGTGTTTTAAAAAATTATGAGATAAAATAAACAATTTTCTATTCTATTCCATTCTAAATTCTTTAAAACTAAAAAAAAATTTTTATTTATTTATTTATTTTATTTATTGAGAAATTAACATCATTACAGGTTTTTTTATTAAGCCCTAAGGCGATGTTAAATCTATATACCTATTTAATAATAATATAGACAACACTTACATTTAAACATTTTCAAAGACATGCTGTGCCATTTCCATGCTTTCGGCAGGTTATGGTGAAAAATATCTACGCTGTTTTGGGACAGAATATTTAGGAAATTTCTAAAATAAAATAAATATAATAATTTCTAAGAATATTCTAAATATATTCAGATTTTTTAGAACTTTTGTAATCCAATCTACGTTTACTAAAATGTTTCAACAAATAGCAAAATTTTTGAACCGAAAAAGATGATATCCACCTATTCACGTCTGCCTATCAAATTTTACAAAAAGCAAGATTTTTTAAATCACCTACACAACAGTATAAGACAAATCATGAGACTTGACTAACCTATTCCCGTCAGCCATATTGATTTCACAGATACAGCGATTTCTCCCTTCACAACCTTCCCAATCACGAAAAGCACAATGCCGCGGGAGCTACGAGTACACAATCTATACACCCTCAGTGAGTGCCCTTTGCATCTTTAAAGGCCCCTCAACTCCAAATTGAAAAAGAAACTACCCTATATAAATTCGGACGAGAATTACTTTTTTCGACGTAATCTTTTTTGTTTGACAAATAAATTAAGTGTAATTGAATATTGTATTGAAAAACTATTGTAAAATATTGTATTGTGTGGTCCAAAAATATTAAATCCTTATTCTTATTATTTATTTATTTATTCTTTATCGGGTTTTTATTGTTTGCGGCCTGTAACGGCCTGTATCGGGCTAGAAATTGCGGCAATTTCAAGCTGCAACTGTATATCTGTCTTGTTCACGCAAGTAGATCGTAAGCGTATACATTGCATCAATAAATTGCCGCAATTCCTTGCCCGTTTAACGGACGCTTTATAGAGCTGTTATAACATGGTGCCTCTTTCGTCTCTAAAGTTGTATGGTTTGTACTATAGTTCCTAAGAGACAAATAAAAAAACATTTTTAGTCTATTCTGAAATTTAGAAGAGTAAGAATAAGGGCCTTCGACGACCTTCCTAAAGTAGTGAGCGCTGCGTTTTTATTCAATGGTATGGTAAACATAAATAACATTATAAAGTTATTTTGAACAATCTCACGAAGGTTAAGAATAAACATTTGTAAAAAAGCTTAACAGTTTTAGCAATAAATTTGTCTAAAACTCTAAAAACAATAGCCAAAATATATACTTCTAAGCTAGTTATTTACCTTTTAATATTCATTATTTAGGTTCATGTTTAAATTATTTATGTTTCGTCTGGCAATTAAAATTACTTTAGATTTAGTACCTTGAACGTCTTTGCTTTGTACGTGAAATAATTTCAAAGTTCTTATTTGTTATTTTGTAGATCATTAGCAATATACTTTGATGAAAAAAAATACTTGTAAAGAAAAGCCTAGTTTGGAACAAACTAGGTATATTACAATTATATTTTATACACAATTCGGATAAGTTAAATTATTTATAAAAGAAACACAAAACAGCTATGCTAATCACACAAATATTTGTTCTCGCGTGGAGATCGAAACCACGGCCTACGGCGCAGAAGGCAGAGCTACTGCCGACGCTTTGAAGGCTGATTTTACTATTCACGCTAGGATACCAATATTAAACACTAGTTGCGCCCCGCGGTTTCACCCGCGCATAATTAAATCCCGGTGATCGTAAAACTTTTACACCTGCGATTGCTGATATCACTCATTGCTCAAAACGCAACGATAGCGCGTGCTAATCTTTCCTGTGGCGACATCTAGTTATTATTTAGAAACTAAAAATGTATCAGCTAAATACAGTAAAATGCTAAATATCTGCCAACACCCGGTATTCCCACGGGATAAAAAGTAGCCTATGTGTTATTCCAGACTATAATCAATATCTCTGCCAAGTTTCATCCGGATCCGTTCAGCCGTTCCGGCGTGAAAGAGTAAAAACATCCATCCATACATACATACATACATACAAACTATCGCATTTATAATATTATAAGTAGGATTTTGGAATCACTTCAATCCACAAATACCGTACAATGGGAATAGCCGCAAAGCCACTAGTTTTCCAATATAAACAAACTTTACATTTCAAGTAGCGTTCGGCGAAACCAGACGCAGATACTATTGCTTCTAAACTTTCATATTGGAATATTTCGGAGTCGTACACAACTAACGACAGCACCGTTGAACCCCAAGGTTGAGTGTTGTTTCTCCTAACGTTGGGTCTTTAAAACCGACTTCAAAAATAGCAGGAGGTTCTCAATTTTACTGTATTTTTTATGTTTCTTACTCACTCTTTACTGGGTGAACCGATTTTAGTAATTCTTTTTTTTATAGAAAGCTGGAGCTTGTTTTGTAGTCCCATCAGCAGTGCAAGTACCGTTCTTATCGATCGCTTAATTGACATTTAGAATCGTCAAAATTCGTTAAAAATGGGTTTATCCATTGTTGAAACCATTTTTAACGAACTTTTGACGATTCTAAATGTCAGTTAAGCGATCGATAAGAACGGTACTTGCACTGCTGACTAGTATTTTTTTAAAAAAGGAGATTCTCAACTTGACTGTTTTTTTGTTTGTTATCTAAAAACTTTTTACTGGATGGAACGATTTTGATGACTCTTACTTTTATCGATAGCTGGTGCTTGTCATGTTGCCCCTTTATTATTTGAGTCAGATCTGACGAGTAGGTAGTTTTTGAGTTATAGAAGTGTTAGTGTTTTCCAGTGTATTTCAAGTCGGTTTTTCCTTGCAAGTTATTTTTTGCAATAACTTATTTGTATGGAGACTCAGGAAAAGACTACATGAGCCAAATAAAAGCGAAACGCCGTCAGGCAAAACTCATAGATCAATACTCGCCGACGCTTGCCATCTACTTTTATGTAAAAAAACCTGTGTTTATAAACGAATAAATGAAATGAAATAAAATGAAGGTTGCCGTCATGTCTTATAAGGAGGTCAAGGAGGTTGCCCTAAAAAGAAACACCTGGAGAGGAATGCATCAATTACGCCGACAAGAGCATTGCTCTTAAATTAGAAGAGAGATGGACTCGTGAGTTATCACGAGTCTGTATAAAAACATCAGCATTCGTCAGGATCGTATGGGGTCGTTACGAGTACAAGGCCGAATGGCTAAATCGCGGAAATGACAGAAGAACTTCGAAGTTTGAACTTTTTTAATTTCCGTCCGTCTCGCACACCGCCTTCGATTCTAACTACCCGTATTCTAAGTAAACAAAGTTTTGAAAGCTAGAAAATTATTACTTAATAAAAAACTGACATTAATACCAACCTTAGAAGAACATTGTAATATATTTTTCAACACTATTGCTCATAAAGTGGCTCTACGGTCACCGCAATTAGGCACAGAATGACACCCATTATTCAAACTTTGACTTTTTCATTGCTATAACCCACTTGTGAGTTATAGATTTTTTCCCCCATCGACTTCTTAAAACATCTTTAATTTCCACTCTCTAGACCAAACCTCTAGCTCTAGCTTCAGGATAGTTGAGTGAGCTTACTAAAGATACCAGTGTAATACAACGGGACCATAAACTTACTTTTCATACAGGTTTTCTCTAGCAAAATACCATCATTTGTATCTTTAATTCAAAGATTATCAGATGATGCGAAGGATAACTGTGCTTCACCCGAAGGTACTGTCACATGCAATATAACATAATAACATGCATATGGACATCGGTTTTTTTATACAACTAGTTGATGGAACAAGCAGATGACCTACCTGATGTTAAGTGGTAACCATCACCTATAACAAAGCATTGCCTCGTAAGTCACGCTCGATATGAACGTGCCCTACGTTGCACTGCCCCGCGTCCATCAACTTGAGGCATACAGATGTTAAGCCTCATGTGCCTGTAATTACACCGGCTACCACACGCTTCAAACCGAAACACAGCGTTGCTGCTTGGCGGCAGAAAAAGGCGTCGAAAATCGTGTTTTCCAACGTAAAACTCGTCCAGTGTGTGAAATATCTGATCTTTGCAGCCACGCTGTTCCAAGGAACAATAACTTGCAGTCGGTTGACTCACCCCACTGAACCTGGCCTTCTTAATAAACGTTGACCGTTATATGACAGTCCGGTATGTGTAGTAGTTCTTTGTTAAGGGCTCGTCTGGGGAAATACACCCATCCCTATTTCTTTATCCAAGCGGCGGTGCTGTCTTTATAAACAACAAAATCACTCAATCAATCCTCTCGTCAAAAAACTCGTGGGTGACGCTTTAGCGATGGGCAATGTACTACAAAAATCCTAATTGAATATTCATTGTCATTTCGCGGTCATTTGATGATGCTTGGTGATAAATTATGAGAAAATTTGTTGCTTGTTGCGGGTTGCCATCCTCCAATGGGTTGACAGCCTACCAAAATTCCCGACGTCTGTTTCACGGCCGTCATGACGGTGGTCGATTGTTAGGCACATTCGCCTCAGTTATTTCGTAATCTACGATAGTGGGCACGCGTTCAATTGATTTTTAAGACATTTGCTGTTTCTTTATGGTTTCTACATTATTTTCTTTTCGCAAGTTCGGATCATGTCGCTAAGTAGGAGGTCCAGATTTTTTGGGGCCGTCGAAAGGGGTAGTCAGAGGTAAATTACACACATCATATGTAGCGCATATCCACATTTTGTAGTAGTTAGTATTCCATACATGACGTAGGTTGCAAGCCCATCACCGCTGTTTAAATAAATAAATAAATAAATAATGCTGGACATTCCACACAGCACTATCTAGCCCCAAAGTAAGCTATTCAAAGCTTGTGTTATGGGTACTAGATAACTGATATATTTAATACATTATATACTTACATATATAGATATTTTTTATTATACATAGAAAACACCCAGACCATCGGAACAAATTCCTGCAGATCGTACACAAATTTGTCCCAAGGCGGGAATCGAACCCGCAACCTCTAGCGTCGCAGGCAGGCTCTCGCCCGCTGCGCCACAGAGGTTGTCAAAAAATACTGATTTGCTCACGATGTCTTACTTCAAACATAATGATAACTGACCAGATCTTGCGCAATAACGATAGTAGAAAAAATAAAAATAAAAACGGGTAAGTCAAACCTAAAACATACCAAAGTTAAGTACTATTATTCCACTAAACGAGACATAAAAGTTAAAATCCACTGATGTGGTTGAAACTTGTGAGGATACTCGAGCGAAACCGCGGACGTACACTAGTATACAATAAACTTTATCTGCTCCCGTTCTTTGTGTGGGCCGTAAACAGGTTTATTGGTCCTCGAACGGACACAGTAAAGATTCTAACAGTATGTCAAATGAAAAATCCTTAGCACCCCAAATCTGAAGTTTATTTACCAATTTTCGTATTTCGTTTTACGTACATATGATTCAGAGGCATTATTCTCTATGACATAGGAGATTCCTTGCCCCAACATTGTAACGTCAAAACGTGATCTTGGGCTTTATTCTTTAAGACATAGAAGATACTTTCCCCAAACCGTGTGCCGTCTAACGTGATCTCAACGCAAACGCGATTGGATTGGTCATAGTGAACAACGCCCCAGATCTTTTTGTGTGAAGACTTGTGAGTGCCATATACTGACGTTACGAGAAATGGTAAACTAAACTGAGACGTGGGTCGCAGTTCTATTTCCGCGCCACTGAAAACTAGTAGAGCTTTATATTCCTACTATTTCTGCCCAAGGTTCTAAGGTAGTCTGGAAGAGATCACTCTTTTTTACCCTGGCCTCCCGCGATACAGGCTTGTCCTTGTGCGGGGACCATCAGTAACTATTTTAATGTAATTGTTTTTGGCAAATAAATGTATTTGTATTTGTATAGATATAAGACCGACTATTGTCCTTCGCTCTAGTTTAAATTATTTCTTACATTATTATTATCTAATCGACAGCGCCATTTTGGATTTATTTATCTATAGGTGCGAGTTCTAAATAAACCCTTACACTGTGTCACTGTTTTACAGTTTACCGGACTGTTCGGAAAGGTAGAGTTCCGTTGAATAGTCAGAAATAAAGATAGTAAGGGCTTAGAAATATAAAGGGAATGTTGTCGAACTAAAACTCTTTGGACCTGTCGTAAAGGGACTTCCTAAAGAGGTGAAAGTTTACAGTTTTTTTATGAACGATGCCTATTATATACACTTATACAATACCTAGGTACCTTAGAATTTGGTTTTAAGCTGACAGCTTAGTTAGTTCTTCTTCATGTAAAAAAAATAAGAATAATATTAGGTATGTAGGTTTATGTAGTATTTCAACTATCTAGTTCTCATATCACAAGCTTTGGCTTACTTTGGGGGGAGATATTGTTGTGTGGAATGTCCACCATACACTTTCAAAATATCGAATTCGAAGAACTATTATTTAGGATAATAAATAAAAATTGAAATCATAAACTTTTAGTATCAACAACAAAATCAAAAACTGCCATATGGGAAAACAATATAAATAAAATAGCATGTAGTTTGTCATGCCATTATCTCAACACAAAGAAATGTAGCTCGCTTTGATTTCTACCCTTTATAGGCACAGCGCAGTAGCAGTTACTAACGAGACCGTTTCCCTTTGAATACTGATGGTTTCTTTGGATTTATAACAACAGTTTTGGTGCGTTTTTGCTTTGAAATGTGACAAACTATGAGCACAAAGCGTAGTTTTTGTTTCTCTTTTATTCTGAGAAATTTATGCTATGGAATATTGGAATATTATATGATGTCATTTTATATAAACGGTTTGTTAGGGAATTTAGGTATACGGTTTGAAGTATCATTATAAATAAAAGATTGATATGTTTATAGTGTCGGTGTGTGTTTTCGTATTTTATTACCTTTGCCTACTTTATCAAAAACCAAAGTAAACAGCACCGAGTATTTGATGCCCAGTTAATATCCTTTCTGATTTTATACTACGTTAGTACAAACTCTATTTTCTTCGAGGATGTTTAGTAGTCAGAGGTACGTCCAAATATTCAACTAGCACATCCCCACATTTTGCAGTAGTAGGTGAATACCTGGATGCAGGTATTTACAGATTCAAGATTATTCTAGGATTTTCAAGGTGGTCTAAGAGTGTAAGAGTAGTAGAGCTCTTTGTGAAAGGCCGGGGAAGTGCTAGCAACAATCTTGCAATGCGTTTATCGCCGCCAAGCAGAAACGTTGTGTTTCGGTTTGAAGAGTGTGATTGCTGGTGACATTGCAGGCATATGAGGCTTAACATCTGCCTCAAGTTGACGGACGCTGGGAAGCGCATCGCAGGGCACGTTCCTATCGTGCGTGACTTAGGAGACAGAGCTTTGTTCATCAGGATCCTGATGATAAGTGATAACCATCAAACCATCACATATAACAAAGCTCTGTCTCCAAAGTCACGCACGATAGGAACGTGCCCTGCAATGCGCTTCCCAGCGTCCGTCAACTTGAGGCAGATGTTAAAATGTTGGTATTATTTGGATGTTGTTTTATACTACTAAGTATAAAACAACATCCAAATAATACCAACATTTTACAGTGGTTTACACCCATACTGTATTTCCGTTTATTGGTCCAAATGAATACTTTTTGATTTTGATACTACAATTCTAGATAAGTATAATACTATAATACTGGGGCAGTGAAAAACATCGTATCGTTGATACCGTTCATTATTTTCGAATTTATTTATCACTGAAATTACTAAAACAAAAGCTACAAAAATTCAGGCAGTAAATCTTCTGGTACATGCTAAAATTTGGCTTTTTTCATATTTATTGGTGGAATTCGGTTTTATTGAAAGAGTTTTAGGTTGGGCAAACAATATAGCAGCGAACTTTTCGTTGTTTTTCAACTAGTGAACGCTCTCGACTTTGTTTGTGTGATGGATTCGAAACAAGTTTCAAGACTTAGAACTTAGCACGGTGTATCTCCGAAATAATAAGTGATACGTGAAAGGTGGCGAGCCCATCGTCGTTGTAAATATAAATGTGCTATAATACAGAGTAAAATAACTTTTTTTCTAATTTTTTAAGCTTAGTGGCACAAGATTTTGTAGGAAACCACACTGACACAATAGATTATATATCCTTTCTTTTACATAAATTACCAGGAACGGGTTATGAAAATTAATCGAAATGGTGCTAACACGCGAACGAACACACTGGCGAATGCTAGGTAGTACATAAGGTGTAAAGTATATAGAGTGAAAGTCTTTCACTTTATATGCTTACACCTTTCACTGAAAGAAAACAAAACATAAGAATAAAAGAGTTGTATACCTACTCGTAGAAAGTTAAATACACAACATAATAAATGTAGGTTTTCTGTAGTTATCTAATATAAAGTATAGTACATAAATTTTCATCTACACTTCACACACCACAACTGTGTTTTATTACTATTTTATTTTAGCCATTTCGTGAATGGCACTTTTTGTACAAAATATGAGCCGCGGTCAGTGAGCAACCTACAATATTGATGAAAATAAAAACTGCAAGTACCTACATAAATAACGGGTGTGTTTCATTTGAACTGTAGATTTTATTGTATTGCGTAAGTGAATGCGGAATTGCGGAACAAAGAGGTATTTTAGAGTTCCGTACTCGATATGGTTTTAAATATTTTAAGTTGTTATTCACGCCATTTTAGAACGGCGTGAGTAACACACTGTTTTTAAAAGTAGTTGCTCCTTGTGAAGGGCTAGTCCGAGGAAGTACTACTATACCATGCATATTTTTGCCGCCGAGCAGCCTCGTTATGTTTCGCTTTGAAAGTTTGCCGGGGAAATTACATCCACATGAGCCATAACATCTGTATAGTTGATGGAGGCATGGCAAAGCATCGTAGGGCACGTTCCTATCGTGCGTACTCGCGAGGTTATGCTTTGTTATAGGCGATGGTTACTACTTAACGTGGGGTGGACTATTTTTTTATTCCACCAACATACAAAAATGTGTCTTAGATAAGTCGCATTCGCTTTCTATAGCGGAAATAGAGGCTCAACAAGACAATCGAAAATACGCTATACCGATTTGATTAACATTTTACACATAATTCGTTTATTACACCCAGACCAACGGAACAAATTTCTGCAGATCGTACACAAATTTGTTCCGAGGCGGGAATCGAACCCGCAAACTCTTGCATCGCAGGCGGACTCTCGCCCGCTGCGCCACTGAGGTCGTCAAAGTAGTATTATTATATTTAGTAGTAGTTATTATATTTTGTTGTAAATTATAATTTTGTAATTATCTTTATTCATTTTCTAGGCATTTTAATGTGTATTATAAAATGCCAGGTATCTGTTTACCAAAATATATGTTTAGCTTAGTTAACGCTGTGAAAAAAAAATTCCACCAATGTGTAAATTTTATATAATTCTGTTTTGTATCCTAAATCCAGTCCACAGATGGTATTTGTCTCAAAAACTCACCGACCACAAAGCGTGTAGGCACACAGCTTAACCTAAACAGGGTGCCCATAAATTGTGAGTATTCCACCCTTTTTGTCGCGGATGTATTTAGGTTCGTCCAAGTGATTTATAATTTTCATCCCGTTCTGTGGACCCCTCCAGGCGGTGGGGTTCCTTTCAACAGGACCTGCAATAACTCCCATGGAATTCACTCGCAGATTTGTTTGTGTACACAAATATTTAGATAGACTCGTGTTTGCCTAATAGAAGTTGCAGATTTGGTTGATAACCCTCTTAAATTTCCATCACAGCTAGATTAGGGAGCTACGCTCAAAAGAGTAAGTTTTTTTATACCGCCAAGGTAGCAAACAAGCATACGGCCCACCTGATAGGAAGCTGTTACCGCAGCCAATGGACGTTTGTAACACCAGAGGTGTCACACTCGCGTTGCTGTCTCTTAAAAAGTTACCATATTACCTACATATTACCTACTTATATATTTACGATGCCTGTGCTAGCTGTGGTTGCCTTTGGTGGATAAGCACGGGTCAGGATGTTTTTTTGTTTGTATCTAGTATTAAGTTTTGTGTATTATCTCTTGGCGATCCTAATAAATAAATAAATAAATAAATAAATAAATAAGTTAAAAAGTTACATTACCTAATTATTAAAAAAAATACTTTTGTGAAATTTGTTAAAGCTGAAAAACTAACTTTGGTATCACAAATTAATTGATTAAGCAGATGTTTGATAAGATTAGAAGCGATGGGCTTGCAACCTGTCACGTATGGAATACTAACTACTGCAAAATGTGGGTATGTGCCAAATGTAATGTTTGGACGTACCTCTGACTAACCCCCTTAGACATCCTCAAAGAATCTTGAATTTAGTACCTACTTGGTGCTGGGAGATCTGAAGGGATATCTACCGTACCTGGGGATCAAAGTCGTGAAGCTGTTTCAGTTTCAGTTTTGATAAGATTACGAGCACGCATTACACTGAATAAGTTTAGTTATGTAGTACCTACCACCTATATGTTATAGATAATAGTTACCACTTGCTTGTTACTTTTAAGAGTAGTAGAGCTCTTTGTGAAGGGCTCGTCCGGGGAAGTACTACCACCACGCCTTTTTCTGCCGCCAAGCAGCAACGCTGTGTTTCGGTTTGAAGAGTGTGGTCGCCGGTGTAATTACAGACACATGAGGCTTAACATCTGTATGCCTCAAGTTGATGGACGCAGGGCAGTGCATCGTAGGGCACGTTCCTATTGTGCGTGACCTACGGGGCAATGTTTTGTTTATAGGTTATGGTTACCACTTAACATCAGGTGGACCATCTGCTTGTTCCATCAGCTAGTTGTATAAAAACTTAACATCAAGTACGCCATCTGTTTGTCTCTTCAACAAGCAGTATAAATTGAATTTAAAAAACAAGCATATAAAAATAACACATCGTATATGCCTTAGCTTTAGACAGGTAACGTGTTGGCGTAAACCAGCAGGAATCCAATCAGTCATAAATATTAATGTAGCAGCGACAGACCGACGCTGTGACGTCATCTAAATCAGATTAGCGTCAATGATTCATTATTAGTAACTGAGTATCGATGTATGTTCTACAACTAGGTGTCTGCAATCGATACACAATATATGCTTGACAAGCCAAGCAAACATGAATCTTACTACACCGACATAAAATATACTGATGTATATAATATATAATAGCTGCATGTATCAATGGTTTCGAAATTACAATGCTGTTTCTAGCCAAACAGAAACAAATTTACAATCAAGGTGCCATTTTTTCTTGATAATGCCTAGAAAAATAGGCAAAAGCCTTACGGCTGGGTTACCCTTACCTTACCTTCCATCAATGATATATAATTAGAGCTAAAATGTTCTACCAAACAGGTAAAGTTGGTACTTTTCCTGTAGCTACCTCTAAGAGTACTATACCATTATTCCTCAAATCCATGACAGCCCTATTGTATAACAGTCATCCAATCGGATAAGAACGCAATTGGCTATTTTGTACAATGGACGTAATTACCAGGATTCGTATAAACATGTCATAACTGTACGAAAATATACTTCGGTGTTTTTGATTAGCTTGTGTCTCGATTGGGCTTACCTACTGTTTTGTGCGACGATTATCGTATAGAATGTGTAGTCCAAAGTAAATAAACTGATCAGGTGATTAGACCAAAAAAATCGATATTATCATCATCGTTATTTCCTCTCACTCTCTCGCACTCTTTTCACTGTCACTCCTTTAAAAAAAAGCGAGACATCAGCTGATATTAGTTTGAAAGCATATCAATGACTCTCAAAGCTATCGATTTTAATAGAATGATGTTTGATCGCAATATTGAAAAAAAACACCTCTTATGCCTCCATGCGACAGCCTACGTAGCTCAGTTGGTAGTAGCTCTGCCTTCTGCGCCGTAGGTGTGGGTTCGATTCCCACCGTGAACAAACATTTGTGTGATGAACATAAATGTTTGTTCTCTGTCTGGGTGTTATATAATATTATAAGTATGTATTTACAAAAAAAAAGTATTATAAGTAGTATATCAGCTATCTGGTTCCCATATTACAAGCATAAGCTTAGTTTGGGGCTAGATAGTGCTGTGTGAAAAGTCCACCAATATTTATTTATTTATTTATTATTTATTTATTTATATTTAAATCAACAAAGTCATTGTATGTAGACAGTAAATATCTTATTTGTAGTAAAGATATTAGAATAAGTTACACAATTTCGTAACGTGGAATGGTCAGTATAATCATAATACTAAAATTGTTTCATCACAAATTGCGCTAAACAGTCGTAACTAAGTATTGGATGCTGCCAAAGTGCTAGCGACAAGCGAATGAACGACAGAGAGTTCTTTTTGTGTATCAATAAGTGAGTGTTCTGAATCAGCGACTGAGGGCATGTATTGCGCATATAATTTTTGCAAAGGAATAAATCCATTAGTATTTGGTCTTGGTGTCATTCTTACTGGACCACCGGACCAACGACCAAAATAAAACAAATTATTTTGACATAAAGTGTATGTAAAATATTGAAACACAGTATTAACTACTTCAGGAGCCTATAATATAAATAATAAATAATGCTGGACAATCCACACAGCATCATCTAGCCCTAAAGTAAGCTACTCAAAGCTTGTGTTATGGGTACTAGATGACTGATATATTTAATACATTATACACTTACATAGGTAGATTTTTTATTATACATAAACACCCAGACCAACGAAACAAATTTATGCAGATCGTACACAAATTTGTTCCGAGGCGGGAATCGAACCTGCAACCTCTTGCGTCGCAGGCGGACTCTATGGATTCAATAACGATCTGTAAAATGTTATGTTGTTATGTCAATAAAGTTATGTATTTAGTTCTTTTTTCTTGAGGAGATACGTTGTTCGAGTCTAAGCTCCTGACTCTTGAGCATCGCCGCAAAGTTGCCTGTTTATCGGTCTTTTACAGGATACATTTCGGAGAGTGTGCAACGGAACTCCATAACTTGGTTCCCCCATCCCCGTTCTACCATCGGACCACCAGGCGTACGGAGATGAGACATCCGTTCATGGTTGACATCCCTACTGCTCGCACAAAGCGCTTTGCGTCTACTTTTATTATGCGTACAGCCAAAGAATGGAATGCCTTACCGGCGTCGGTTTTTCCGGAAGCGTACAATTTGGATGTTTTCAAGAGACGAGTGAAAAAGTTTCTTCTAGGTAAGCAAGCTACACCGTAGACCGCATCATCACTTAACATCAGGTGAGATTGCGGTCAAACGTTTTACCTATAGATAGTAAAAAAAAAAAAGGAGACTCAACCCTACATAATGGGATCATGATCTTGATGCGCCAAGACAGTCTATCTTGGGTCATCGTCTCGGCCAATTGGGATTTAATGAGGTCTCTTATTATATTAGTCCAGCAGGTGGATGGCGGGTGGACTCTGCCTCTTTTTCATTCCTAGTTATTAAGTACTAGTTGCGCCCTGCGGTTTCACCCGCGCAGATTTAAATTCCGTAATTCCCACGGGATAAAAAGTAGCCTATGTGCTATTGCAGACTATAATCTATCTCTCTGCCAAGTTTCATCCAGATCCATCCATCCATCCATCCATTCATCCATCCATCCATACGTACAAACTTTCGCGTTTATAATAGTAGTAGGATTACGTATTTAAAATAAGTGCAGTAGTTTCCCGCTACCCGCTTTCACTCCCACTCCACGTCAGCAGTCAAAGCAACCATCACAAAGCAACCGGATGCATCCGAATATTCATAATCATAATACAACAAACCCTGGGAACGGAATGGCTGCTGGAATCCAACAACAATAGAAATTGCACGAATTTGTAATTTAAATATTTGCCTTTAAATGCGAGGGTTTAATTATTGTGGCTTTCCGTTTGCTACCTCGATTTGCAACCCATCTCAGGCGCTGAAAAAAAGGGGTTGGTATTAATTGGGTCGCTGAAAAAATCTTTGAAAGAAAGGATTGGCTGTATTAAAGATACAGTCAACTATTTATTATAAAATAACATAAATAAATATTGATGGACTTTCCACACAGCACTATCACCCCAAACTATGACAAAGCTTGTAATATGGGAACCAGATAGCTGATATAATACATACCAATATCCTTTTTATATAAGTATGTATTTAAAAAAATATATGTATTTGATATTAGCTCTATTAGTTGATAGTAGCTCTGCCTGTTGTGTCGTGTCATTTGTGTGATGAACATAGAGGTTTGTTCCCTGTCTGGGTGTTATAATTATAATATTATAAGTATGTATTAAAAAAAAGTAGTAAGTAGTAAAGTATGTAATATCATCTAAGCTTTGCTTTGTTTGGGGCTAGATATTGCTGTGTTTAACATCCACTAATACTTCTTTATAATTTTACCACCAGTGCCAATCAAACTTAGCGCTTTTAGAGGCTTTAGTTTTTCGAATAACAGTTAGTTAACATACCATCCAGCGGTCAGCGGTTCCATCTGCGTCACTTAGTAATTGAAATCGAGCGAGCTGAACCATTGTTTAATTAATACGATTCCCGTCCGTTTGACTAAACACTAATTAGTGGTATCCACCTGGGTGGAGCTATCCTACTGGTAGCTTTTGACTGTGTAATGCGTTGAGTTTAAAAAACAAACTGAAACTGTTTCACGAGTCTGAATCAACATCACAATTTTATCTTGGGTTGGGGGGATTGAGCTTACATTCTAGATAAAGGTAAACATTTTTCTACAACTCGAGGATGGAACAAGCAGATGGCCCACCTGATGTAAAGTGGTAACCATCACCTATAACAAAGCATTGCCTTGTAAGTCACGCACGATAGGAACGTGCTCTACGATACACTGCCCTACGTCCATCAATTTGAGGCATACAGATGGCCTGTAATTACACCGGCGACCACACTCTTTAACCGAAACACAGCGTTGCTGCTTGGCGGCAGAAAAAGGCCTGGTGGTAGTACTTCCCCGGACGAGCCCTTCACAAAGAGCTCATTCTAACATTGAAGATATGGACACCGAAGCAATTACAAATCAAACACATCAATCTATCTTAGTGTCCAGTTACTAAATTATATATCGCCAGCGGTAACGAGCGAGTACATAATTATACCCAGAAGTACATAATACCCTGAGACAATAGATAGATAGATAGATAGATAACTCTTTATTGTTCACCACACAGAAACAAAATACAGGTTAGAGGCATAAATCTAGGCAAAACAATGGGCGACCTTATCGCTGAGAGCGATCTCTTCCAGGCAACCTTGGATGAAAAGAACAACAATAGTACAATAGTAGTTTATGAAACTGTTGCATAATGAGGGGTATTAAAACTCGAGGGGGTGTTTAAAAACCGAGCCGTAGGCGAGGTTTTTAATAGTATCCCACGAGAGTTTTAATACCTAGTTATGTGCAGTTTCATACACTACTTTATCTACTCTCATACATTAGTGTTGAACCTAATAAATAAAATATCAAAGTTAGTAAGAAATCCAGTTGACTGAAACAAAACGTATCAATTGGCGCCAAACCAACTATATAACAGCACATGCGCGCGCTGCGCCGCGCCGCCGTCGCCACAGACTATCAAACTCTTTGGCTGTACGGTTTCAAGACCCTTGCCTTTTCCAAAAAGAAAAAGAACTGTATCGTTATGGTAAAAAAGTTATTTTATACAACTATATTTGTATGAGGAGCTGTATCATAATTAAATTTTTTAATTTGGTTACGGTATTGCGTTTATATAGTATATCAATATGAATTCGTTTTGACGTTTATAATTCGAATTTTACGACATGAGAGTAGATAAAGAATATAATATAACTGCGTATAGAATGGTAACTTGTTACCTGTCCTAGTCAAAGAAAATGTACCCTACACATCTGCAAACAAGCGCAATAAGTATCCTACTATACTATTATAAACGCGAATGTTTGTAAGTGTGGATGGATGGATTCACGGCTCTTTGTTACACATACATCTTGGATAACAACCTCAGTGGCGCAGCGGGCGAGAGTCCGCCTGCGACGCAAGAGGTTGCAGGTTCGATTCCCGTCTCAGAACAAATCCGTCCGATCTGCAGAATTGTTTCTTTGGTCTGGGTGTTTTCTATGTATATTAAAAACAAGATATCTATGTAAGTATATAATGTATTAAATATATTAGTTATCTAGTACCCATAACACAAGCTTTGAGTAGCTTACTTTGGGGCTAGATGGTGCTGTGTGGATTATCCAGCTTTATTTAATTGTTCATGTCCAAAATGTTAAGACGATTCATTCCGAAAAGGTTCTAGCTAGAATGACCTACATTTGCCGTCACTACGTGACAGTAACTTCCGGGCGACCTTTCAAACGAAATCTGTGAAACTTTTGTCAAATTACAATTTAACCCATTTGTTCTCGTTTCGCCCTAAAATATCTCGTCACGTTTCAACAATTAACAAAAAAGTAATTTTCTTTAATAAATGACCATCTAAATACCTTGGTACCTCAGTTTATTTCGTGGCTGGTCGAGTAAGCCTAAATCTTTAAAGCAATTTGGAACCACGGCTCTTTTTAAAATTAACGAAAGGAGGGTAGAAAATATTCTGCCTTAAACCAAAATATACAGGTTCGATGGACAACAACATTTTCAGCAAAGTTACAAAACTGAAACAGCTTCAGGACTTTGATCCCCAGGCACGGTAGATATCCCCTCAGATCTTGGTAACAAGTACGACTTTCAGATTCTTTGAAGACGTCTAAAGGAATAATAAATAAATAAATAATGCTGGACAATCCACACAGCATCATCTAGTCCCAAAGTAAGCTACTCAAAGCTTGTGTTATGGATACTAGACGACTGATATATTTAATGCATTATACACTTACATAGATAAATATTTTTTTATTATACACCCAGACCAACGGAACAAATTTCTGCAGATCATACACAAATTTGTTCCGAGGCGGGAATCGAACCCGCAACCTCTTGCGTTGCAGGCGGACTCTCGCCCGCTGCGCCACTGAGGTCGTCAAAATGTTGAATGAATGTCTAAGGGAATGGAATATTTTGTTGACCGCTTACGAATTAACATACCTCATCTCTCTTATTTTAATCTGAGGGCACAAATGAAACTCTCGACGACATAAATTACTCGTAAATAAAAAAGAGAATTCATAAAGAACCTCCGCTGTTATCTGGGATATTACCAAGGTTTTTAAGCGGAAAGTTTGAGATTGCTCTTCCAGGTACGCCTCTAAATAATGTAAAAGTTTGAGAAACTTCTTATTGATTTACGTGTCTCCTAAAGTCATCAGTTTGGATCATTTTGTTACCTTCAAAACTGTTTTGGAACTTAAGAGTTTAAAACTTTTCAAATAAAAATTAAATATGCCTGGACTGTATTGACTTCTGGAGCCCTTTAGAATCACCTCAAGTGAGTCAGATATTAAGGAAATCAATGACTCATGCGATTACTACAAAGTAGTTTTTTTTAACTAATCACATAATTGTCCGATAAATGTGTAAATGCGCCATGTTAAGAGTAGTAGAGCTCTTTGTGAAGGGCTCGTCCGGGGAAGTACTACCACCACGACATTTTCTGCCGCCAAGCCGCAACGCTGTGTTTCGGTTTGAAGAGATGTGGTCGCCGGTGTAATTACAGGCACAGGAGGCTTAACATGGTGTATGCTTCAAGTTGATGGACGCAAGGCAGTGCATCGTAGGGCACGTTCCTATCGTGCGTGACTAACGAGACAATGCTTTGTTATAGGTGATGGTTAACACTTAACATCAGGTGGGCCACCTGCTTGTTCCATCAGTTAGTTGTATAAAAAAATGTCAAGCGAAACCAAAATCAATTATTTTATAAACATTTCCATCTATTCATTTGACTGCCATTTCATCAGGATGGAAAATGAAGCTGCAGTTTAAAGTAGATCATGCTAAGCTACACTCCACTTGTTCACCCTTGCTTGAATATTCCTAAGTCCTCATAATAATGCTTTAAATAGTGCACTGTTCGAGAAACACGGTTCGAAGACAGACCGCAGGGACTCAGCAGAATTACCGCCGCTTAAGCGTCAACCCACAGTTTCTAGTACTTCTCCGCACTTTGCTCTTATAGTAGAGCTTCTTGGTAGGTGTCACCCGAATTACTACCACCATCTTTTCCGCAGCCAAGCAGCGATACTGTGATTCAGTTTGAAGGGTGTGGTTGCCAAAGTAAAATCACAAGGATCACTTGAAACGTCTCAAGCCCAGGTTAATCGAGGTGCCAGTTTCACGTGACAAGAGCCTGGAACTTGGGCTTTATTTTTAATGACATAGAAGATACTTTGCACTAACCATGTGACGTCACGTGATCTAAAAGCAAACGCGATCGGTTTCGTCATAGTGAATAACGCCCCAGGCCAGAAATGCCAGTGAAATTAAAGGCGTATGAGCCTAAATATTGTGTCTCAAGTTGATGGACGCAGGGCAGTGCATCGTAGGGCACGTTTGCGTGACTTGTGAGGCAACCTTGTCCCAGGCACATTATGGGTGCCGTATATATCGGCATGAGTAAAACTAGGCATGGCATGAAAAAAACTAAATGTACAAAAGTTTTATTTTTAGTTTTAGTTTTTAAAACTTGCAGATGATTTGTACAGTGTAAGATGTTACGCTGTATAAATCATCTACTACATCGATTCAAAGGTCTGATGTCTTTTCTTTTCAATTTCAGCTTCAAGACTCTTCTTTCAAACACATTTACAATCATAAATTTAATGTGTGGACTTTTCACACAGCACTATCTAGTCTTTTTCATCATACACACTAATATATAGATAGAAAATACTTTATTGCACACAGCATAAGGATACAACAAAAAAACAAAACTAAAAGTACAATGGGCGGCCTTATCGCTAAGTAGCGATCTCTACCAGACAACCATTGAATGAAATAGACTCATGAAATTTAGGAGGGGTCCTTGTAATGCAGATCAAGCTTCACAAAGCTAAAGAAAAGTTACGCTTACTGCAAGCACATTTAGGCGAGCAGTGTAGTACCCTGATGTGTATCCGTATGAAAACGTATTTATTATTACAAAAAAAACTGATTTTTTGGGATAAAATACTCGCATAGTGTGAGTAGCCTGATGAATATCCGTGTGAAAATGTATTTATTATAATAAAAAATAAACAGATTTTTTGGAGTATAATAAAATACTCAAATAGTGTGAGTCTGTGCTATCTAGTTGAGCTCATCTCTTGAACCGTCAGCACGTCTCATAGCGCGCTAGCTAGCTCATTAGTTCGCTCTACTTGAGATCATCTGATATTTTAATATTAAAATAGTGTTATGATGTAAAGCGGAAAAGCTTAGCTTCGCTTGAACTTGATTTTATTCAAAATATAAATTAAGCTTTCAGTTGGGGAAGCTTTCGGTGTATGAAATTTTGGTGTAAAACATGTATGACGTTATTTATAGACGAGCAGCTTTTGCTAATATGTCTACGTCACAGTGTTGAAATTATAGATAATTGAATTTGAATTGTTGAAATTAATAAATATTGAGATTAAATCGTTGAAATTAGTTTACTTAGTTTTGTGTTTGTAATGAGTTCAATCAAAATTCAAACAACCAGTCACCTAGTTTGTGTGTCAACTCACAACGCTCCAAGAAACCAAATCATGCGGTTTCAAAGCACATTTCTTGTGACACCCGAGCTATGGTTTCAATAACACGAATGCGCACGTCTAAGATTTGTTGTCACAACGGATTGCGAGTGCCGCTGTAAATCCACATTTACCCCGAACACTGTTTTATATACGACGGGGCTGCACCCACATTATTATTACCGGAGATACGGCAAAGAGTTGAGACGAAGATGAGTCACGCGTTTTGGTAAAAACTTGTAAATTTGTTGTGACATGTTTAATATTTAAGAACTTATATGACACGATTTAAATTTTTTTATGATTTGGTTACGAATAAATAATAAGCACTTTTGTAATTTTCTATGTTTTAATTGACTTATTTTTAATTTTTTATACTCTATTTTAAAATGCATGCATAAGTGAATTAATACTGAACATTGCCCGCCTGTCACGGCATAATACATTACATACTATAAACATTGTATCATCTATCCCAACATGACATGTATTCTAGCAATAAATTGATTTGATTTGATGTTTTGTATTTTTATTAAGAAGACGTGATTATTATTATTTTTTCCACACAGCACTATCTAGTTTCAATCTAAGCCAAAGCTTGTGAAATGAGAACCAGATACACAGATACCTGATATACTACTATATTAATGTTTATTCTCGGTGGTATTCGAACCCACGACCTACGGCGCAGAAGGCAGAGCTACTATCAACTGAGCTATGAAGGTGTGTATATTAAAATTCCCTTCAAGATTGTTGTGACGTATGTCTGATCTGCGCGCTGCTCTGTGCCATCAGTTATGAATTTTTCATGGTGCGGCCGAGGAGCATGTGCTAGCTGCGGTAATGCGCACGCCGTTGTTTTTGGACGAGCACTGTCTGTACCGCGAGGGCACGTGCATTACAACACTGGATTTAGATACATTAATATACTGTGCCGCTTTTACGACGATGGCCAAACGTGTTTAGCTAGCCCTTTATCTCATTTAAGACGATAATAGGCAGAAAAACTTCTCGATCGCACATGTCAATACGAAAATTTAAATTAAATTTTTTATTACACAAACACCGTCAGCGACGAAATAAAACAATACTCGTCCAATTATAAGCAGCGCCTAAGCAAAAAAAGGGGAAAGGCTCATTGGAGAAGTTCCCCAAAAAACTCCAGCACACACAACAAACCTGCTTATAGTCTAGAAACTGATCGCAGATATAAACACAACAAAAAAAAAAAAAAATTTTTATACATTATTAGCGCATAATATGCGGTATCATTGTTCTATGAAATAATGATTTTGATTGAAAAAGTATTCCTAACGAGAATTTGTTAAGCTAGTAACCTAGAAACTTTGAACACACTTTGGTTAAGAAAAGGGGTTTAGATTCTCTTATGAAGTTTATCAGGATTCGTCTTGCAAAAAAAATGGCCTCCTATCATGATCAGCAAATTTTTCGACAATGATGAAATTAGGTTTATGGTTGCACGAGCGCATTATCATTATATAGACATAGACATAGACCTATGTCTATACATAGGCAGACATTTATCTGCCAAAAAACACACATACACATACATAACATATAAAAGAAATGACAAACAGATAACAATAATAACAGTAGGTAGGTATGTAGGTGTTATATCATTTATAATCACGACTCCCCATGCGACTGTAATTGCGTCATCACCTATTCCTTTGAAATCGAAACAGCAATGCGCACATCAAAATTTTAACGACCTCAGTGGCGCAGATGGCGAGAATCCGCCTGCAACGCAAGAGGTTGCGGGTTCGATTCCCGCCTCGGAACAAATTTGTGTACGATTTCCAGAAATTTGGTCCGTTGGTCTGGTTGTTTTCTATGTATAAAAAATGTCTGTCTATGTAATTATAATGTATTAATTAATATATCAGTTATCTAGTACCCATAACACAAGCTTTGAGCAGCCTACTTTGGGGTTAGACGGTGCTATGTGGATTGTCCAGCATTATTTATTTATATTTATTTTATTTATCAAACCTTGATAACAGACATTTATCGGTGTAGCCTTTTTTTTTATTGCAAGATAGCTATACGTTTGACTGCCAAATCACCTGATGGAAAGTGAAGATGCAGTCTAAGATGGAGCACGCTTAGCTATATAATCCACTTATCACTCTTGTCTTATAGCTACAGTAAGAGGGTTGACAACGCTGACATTACTAAGAGTGTCATCAAAGAGACAAGTCTGGATCGCACGCTCGGTGTATGAAGTTTTTAATTGCGTCATTAACGTTTGAAAACCTTGCTTTTTTGGGATATGAGTCCATTGAAACTTTCAATAGGTGAAACGTGAAACTTTGCAAGCTTGAAATATCTGAGTAACAGACCGGTAAGTTAACTTTTGTTTTTATTTTAGCTGACTCTTGCTGAGCTTTTACCAAAGCGTTTTTGATTTTCAGAGTAACAACTTTAACTTCAAATTAAAAATATAGGGCCTTACTACAAAAAAATAGGCAAACGTTAAATGATATCTCTTGCCATTGCGTAATGGCAAACAGAGACAACAATTTTAGATATTGTTTAAAGTTATACACCGTTTTGTAGCACAACCCATAGAATATTAGAATATATTAAAAGTAGTAGATAGAGCTCTTTGTAAAGGGCTCGGCTGGGGAAGTACTACCACCACGCCTTTTTCTGCCGCCAAGCAGCAACGCTGTTTCGATTTGAAGAGTGTGGTCGCCTGTGTAATTACAGGTACATGAGACTTAACATCAGTATATCTGAACTTGATGGATGCAGGGTAGTGCATCGTAGGGCACGTTCCTATCGTGCGTGACTTACAAGGCAATGCTTTGTTATAGGTGATGGTTACCACTTAACATCAGGTGGGTCATCTGCTTGCTCCATCAGCTTTTT
The DNA here is from genome assembly GCA_963576535.1 of Plemyria rubiginata. Lineage (NCBI taxonomy): Eukaryota > Metazoa > Arthropoda > Insecta > Lepidoptera > Geometridae > Plemyria > Plemyria rubiginata. Next base: position 1,619,536 of record OY754925.1, on the reverse strand, counting down.
ATATAAACAAACACTGTCGTGTATTTGACAAGCCTTATCTAACTTGGCCAAAAAAAAAATTCAAAAATCAAAATATGTTTATTCAAATAGTTTCTTAAAACTAGGTGACTCTAGTGCCAGTTCCACGCGACCAACGCCGAGAAGAACAGGCAACAAACTCGACAAAACCATGCGGAGACTCAAATTTTGTTTTTCTTTTACAGTATTTCATTGAGAAGTTTAAGAAAAACGTTGCTTGTGCACAGTTATTAGGAAAAACATTATGTTAGAATCAAGGGTAAGGAATACAATGAACACACGCCGACCCAAACCAGCCAAGTATCAGATGTTTCTCCTTCGCCTTTAACAATCTCATAAACAACTCACAACTGAACTCACCTCCGACCAACCAATTCAATTAAGGGTAGTATGTAAATTGGCTCGGTCTCAGACGATATAGGGTGTGCACAAAGGCCTTATCTGCGGAGTATCCAGGGTGTATCTAGCTCCGGACGCGTTGCTTTGAACAATGGGATCAGTGTCGGCTGTCCTGTGACGGGCGATAAGTGTGAGGTTCTCAAAGTGTAGTTATTTTAGATACCCTGACGCAAAAATGCAAAGTGGATTTAGAGCCAGTTTTACTAACAGAGTAACGTTAGCCGTCAGATAAAGATATTTCCTTCTCTGTTATATTATTCTTTATCTTTATTCTTTATTCTTTATTGTACACAAACTGATTTACACAAAAAATACATAATAGTCATGTACAAAGGCGAGCTTAACCCTATATAGAGTTTTCTTCCAGCAAACCTTAGAGGATAGAGAGAGCTGATTATAGTGGTGGGAAGGTGTACAACATACTTTAAAGAAAAACATTGAAATAATAGGAGAGAAATCCTAATAAATTATATATAGTACCTACATGCAAAATGAATATAATTATATATATATATATATATGATATACCTACACATATAGATAAATATATAAACATAAATACTTAAAATATAATAACTAGTCTTATATAGAGAAACATAAATAGACAAAAAATAAATAAATAATACATACATACATACTAATAATTTGATTACAAGGAGAGATAATGCTCTTTAACTTTGCGCTTGAATATACCCAGTGATGCACTGGCACGAATGGAGTGGGGAAGAGTGTTCCACAGTTTGACTGCGTGGACAGTGAAGGAGTCACCATAGCGAGAGGAGGAGAAGGAGGGGGTTTTAAGAAGAAGGGACATGGTTGTTCTACAGGGCTCACCCCGAGGGACGAGGAAAACAAAGCGCTCACGGAGGTAAGAAGGAGATAATGGATTGTACAAGACGTTAAAAAGAAAAGAGAGAACATGAAGATCACTTCTACGGCGGATAGAGTGCCATTTTAACTGAGATCGGAACTGTGAGACGTGGTCAAACTTGCGCAAGCCGAAAATGAATCGGATACACAAGTTTTGAAGACGTTCCAGTTTGTTTAATAGTTCCTCCGTGGCATCAAGGAAACAAATGTCAGCATAATCAATATGAGGAAGTAGGAGTGTTTGTGCAAGAGTTATTTTGCTTTTTAATGGTAAAAACTTCTGGAGACGCTTGAGTGACTGAAAGGAGAAATTAACCCTTTTGCTAACCGCGTTAACATGATTGACCCAGGACAACTGACCATCAAAGATAACTCCAAGATTTTTGGCAGAAGCAGAGTAACAAATCGGAGTGTCCGCGTACAAAACCGAAGGAATGGTAGACTGATTTACACGATTCAGCATATAAGGGCTACCGAAAATCACAGCCTGAGACTTCGTAGGATTAACTAAGAGGGCAAAAGACTTCGCCCAAGAATCGATGCGGCTAAGGTCCGAGTTAATACGGTTAATCCCTCCTGCAATATCGTCTGCATTAAATTGGCCATATATTTGAAGGTCGTCCGCGTAAAGATGGTAATGTGAGGAAATAACATGAGTGATGGCGTTAATAAAAATAGAAAAGAGTAGGGGAGAGAGAACGCCACCCTGAGGCACGCCAGCAGTAATGTTACACCAGTCAGAGCAGGACTCATCTAAGCGAACACACTGCGAACGGCCTGTGAGGTATGATTTGAACCATGAGACTACTGAGGGTGAGATATTCAGCGAGGAAAGAATGGCAAGAAGGATGTCATGATCGACCGAATTGAAGGCACTACTGAAATCCAATAACACCATCACAGTAACAAGTTTATTGTCTAGGCCCCAGCGAATGTCATCAGATACTTTAGTCAGAGCACTCACGGTACTATGACCCGGGCGGAAACCAGACTGATATGGGCTTAACAAGCTATGGTTGGAGAGAAAGAGATATTAGTCAGAAACAAAGTTCTAAAAACCCAAAAGAGTAGCAGAGCTCTTTGTGAAGGGCTCGTCCGAGGAAGTACTACCACTCGCCTTTTTCTGCCGACAAGCAGCATCGCTGTGTTTCAGTTTGAAGAGTGTAGTCGGCGGTGTAATTACAGGCACATGAGGCACATTAACATCTATATGCCTCAAGTTGATGGACGCAGGGCAGTGCATCGTAGGGTTCGTTCCTATCGAGCGTGACTTTTGAGGCAATGCTTTGTTATAGGTGGTGGTTACTATTGAACATCAGGTGGGCCATCTGCTTGTTCCATCTGCAGTTGTATACAAAAAATATAATTATTGTAACTGATTGCAACAAACTTTGAGCGCCTCAGGCCCGATGAAGGGTAAGGGTCGTGTAAACAGGAAGGAGGCTATGATAACACGCGCCACAGTGACCTTGCCAATGAGCTTTATGTACATTTTTATGCAAAATTTATGTTCTTACTCTCCTTAGGGAGCCTTAAGGAATACAAAAAGAGACGTATTTTTCTCGCCACAGCTTCATCGACCGAACTCTAAAAGGGTTATTTTTTCTTTCAATTTCAGCGCTGATGAAACTGAAAAGTGCTGAAAATGAGACAGCGTTTACAGTTGAGTTGGTAGTAGCTCTGTCTTCTGTGCAGTAGGCCGTGGGTTCGATCCCCACCGATCAAACATTTTGAGGGATGAAAATAGATATGTTTGATTTGTTCTCTGTCTGGGTGTCATAATTATAATAATATATAAGTATGTATTACTTATAACGCTGTTGTTTTGTGCTGAGGGTTTCAAAAATATGAAACTACAAAATGTTTGCGTCTTGTCAACATAAATATAAAACTGTTTATAATATCATAGAATATTTTTTTTTATCATCAAAATGAACCAGTTTTTTTTTATCTAAAGGCCCCTTACGCAGGTGTTAATCAATCAAGAAAATAATAAAATCATAGGTACCTATTAACTTCTTTTAAGTATGTGCCCGACTCACACTTGCCCGGATTTTTACTTTCTCCCCGATTTCGTACCGATTAGCTTGAGAACATTGTCCCATCGGGGTCTATTTTATGCGTGTACTAAACATTTTATATTCCTTTGTATGGCGCTATTTTCAGTAAAGAAACCTTTTTATCTTGCTTTTATGTTGGCTACAAGATAAATCCTTTATTTTTACTGTTTAGTTTTTAACCTGAGCTACGTATAACAAAAGATATTGGTTGATATTTATTGATATTTCACGTAGCACTAAATAACCCCAAACTAAGCTAGAGTTGCACTTTGCAAACCATAGCTGATGTAGTAGGTATAGGTCGCGTCACGCAAAAAGAACGCTGGATGGAGGGGGGTGTGATGGCTAGAGTGTTTTGTATGCGCATACACATTCCCTCCACTGTTTTCCAGCGTTATTTTTTGGTTGACGCGGCCTATACTTAGTGAAAAATTATTATATATATATTTACAATAAATTATAATACCCAAAGTTACTTAAGTTAGTGTGTCGATCTGCACACTTATAATTGGAGATTGAACCCACTCTAGAAGAACTATTAACTATTTATAGAGCTATTCTGTAAAAACGAATTTACGGGGAGTTTGACCTCCAAAACTTCCAAGAAAATGCTATCCTACTACTATTATAAATGCGAAAGTTTCTAAGTATGGATGAATAGATGGATGGATAGATGTTTGTTACTCTTTCACGGCTGAACGGCGATGAAACTTGGCAGAGAGATGGATTATAGTCTGGAATCACATCTACTTTTTATCCCGTGGGAATACCGGGATTTAAATTTGCGCGGGTGAAACCACGGGGCGCAACAAGAAAATTATAAATGAAGACCAAATCAAAACAAGGACATTCTCAAACAACTACAAAAACATTGTCAGCACGTAAATCCGCAAGTAAAAATGACAAATCCGCTTACATAATCCCTTTGAATCCTACTTGTCTGAGTAGGTCTCTTGGAATCTTCCCTCAAAGCAATATCAGTCTTATGACAGCAGCTAGAAAGGTGAACTTTGTATACCGCATTCATTCGCGGAGTAAACTTGTCAAGTTTTTGCATTGACATTTTAATTACAATAAAAGTTGCTTGAGCGTTCAGACAATGAATAAAAGAAACCCTTTCGCGACTTGTAAGACTAGAGGTCTACCGTGCCGGGGGTAATCCCCCCCCACGGTAGATACCTCTAGTAGCACTCGAGTGCTCTTAGTGCCTTATATTTTGTGATCGTATTTCTTAAAATGGGATTGTTAAAAGATCCGTGAGTGCAAACGAGTTTCAACTGTCAATTGTGGAGGTTAAGATCAAAAAACGCTTGATCGTATAATTGGTAAAAATGCCACAGACTGATTAAATGTGGATATAAAAACTCGAGAACTCAAAATTAATTTCAAAATCGCTTGAATACAAATACGAATCTTACATGGCAGCTCTATCATCCCCTCTCACGAATACTAGTGAGAGGTAATTATTATTAACAACAGTGTGTGAGTGAGAGGTAACATAGTGCCACCAAATTCAGGTTCATTGCATTAGTGGCACGTCACAGTGAAACAACCCTTATTCCTTCCAGTCACGTCGTTAATATTTCTCTTGAAAGAAATTTCCCTGACTTTAAACTCTGCCAGAGAGTTATTTTTTCATAGAAGATTAATGTACAGTTTTGGTGTCTGGGGAGTGTCGGCCGTCTTCTCAAGTGAAAACTGTTTGGTGCCGATAGGGATGCTACGCAGGTGCTACGAAATGCTACGAAAGTGCTACGACATGCTGCGACGATGATGCTACAAATAAAATGTTACCCATTTTGGAAGTGTGTTGTGGATGTAATTTTTTAATTGTAAAATGAAAAGAACAAATTATAATTGGCAATAATTAATTACATAATATACAGGAATAATGTTTACTCAGTACGCAAACTTTGACAAATTAAAGTTTAATAGGTTTAAAAAAAAAAGAAATGTGTTCTATTACTAGCGCTGAAACACCATTTTGTTTTGCGCATTGCTTAAAACTTATTCCTGTAAATATAATATTAATTATTAATAGACAGCCTACGTAGCTCAGTTGGTGGTAGCACTGCCTCCTGCGCCATAGGTCGTGGGTTCGATTCCCACCGTGAACAAACGTTTGTGTGATGAACACAGATGTTTGTTCTCTGTCTGGGTGTTATATAATATTATACGTATGTATTTACAAAAAAAAAAGTACATAAGTAGTATATCAGCTATCTGGTTCCCATATCACAAGCATAAGCTTAGTTTGGGGCTAGATAGTGCTGTGTGGAAAGTCCACCAATATTTATTTATTTATTTAATATTATAATTATTAAATTAAATTAGATATAAATGTTAGTTTTTCATAATTTATAATTTTTGCAACATGGTAAAATAAATGGCTATAAGCACCAGTACCATCATAAAACCTAAGCCATCAGCAAGTATATTTTTTATAATCAAGTATTGGCCCGGTACGAGAATCGAATTCTGCTCTATGCCTTAGCTAACCGCCACTTCCGTGATCTCATAACTTTATTTTATATCTATCAAAGAAGCCAGAGTATAATATTTCCATATCAAGCTAACATTTTGTCTCGGTGCGGGAATTGAATCTATTATACCTCTCAGCTGCCTATCGCTGAGATCTGAATTCTATATTTTACTAGCTTTTGCCCGCGGCTTCGCTCGCGTTTAGAAGTATTATTATTAATTAGGCTTAGTTTTTGCGGCTTTACTTTTGTTAAGCGTGTGCAAAAAATTGGAGGGTTGAATTTATCAAAATCCTATTGTTAAAATAATATATTTCATCCTCTTGGGGGTGGAATCGATCAAAATCCTTTCTTAGCGGATGCCTACGTCATATCATCTACCTGCATGCAAAATTTCAGCCCGATCCGTCCAGTGGTTTGGGCTGTGCGTTGATAGATCACTATGTCAGTCAGTCAGTCAGTCAGTCAGTCACCTTTGAGTTATATATATTTAGATTTCTAGAAACATTCCGTAGGGTTCAGTAGCCCTACAGGTAAACCTTCTGTTTCTTTTTCCTTCACAATATACATTGAGTACAGTGACGGCTACAGGTACAGTCAATACCAGAAGTAACTTCAACAGTTTTCATATAATAAAAAAAAAAAGTATAAATAAATAAATAATGCTGGACAATCCACACAGCACTATCTAGCCCCAAAGTAAGCTATTCAAAGCTTGTGTTATGGGTACTAGATAACTGATATATTTAATACATTATATACATACATAGATAGATATTTTTTATTATACATAGAAAACACCCAGACCATCGGAACAAATTTCTGCAGATCGTACACAAATTTGTTCCAAGGCGGGAATCGAACCCGCAACCTCTTGCGTCGCAGGCAGGCTTTCGCCCGCTGCACCACAGAGGAGGTATAGGTCTTTGTAGGATGTATATCCAGTAGTTTGGTCAGAATCAGCAAGTTAAAGTGGCAACGAGGAGGTCATATAGCTCGAAGAACTGACAACCGCTGGGGAATAAAGGTTCTCGAATGGCGACCACGCAGGAAAGCGAAGTGTGGGACGCCCTCCTGCCCGATGGACTGACGACATTGTTAGGATCGCGGGTAGTCGGTGGATGGAAAGGGCTCGGAATCGTTCTTCCTGGAAGCGGATAGGGGAGGCATATGTCCAGCAGTGGACTTCTGTAGGCTGAAGATGATGATGATGATATCCAGTAGAGCGCTTCGTGAGGATGATGAAGTGGTATAGTTCCGATCATTATTTTCTAAGCCGAGTGTACACTCTGTACCGCTACTGGCACTTAGCTCATACAAAATGCAGGTCGGTCAATAATTTGTTTGCAGAACAATACCAGCAGCGTTAGTTTAGATTATTGAAGAATCGAATGTACTTTCTCTTTGTTCGGCGCACTGTTACAGAATATTTTAGTGCTTAGCGGATACTAGAGCGGCAGGAGTAAACTAGGGGAATAACCGTACCTTTAATTGTATTTTTCTACAGTCATAAAATAAGGTAAGATAAGATAAGGTAAGATAAAATAAGATGAAAATTATTTATTGCACATAAATAAAGTACATTAGATGAACTTAATGCTAATTAGCTTTTTCTTCCAGTTAACATTTGTGTTTTTTTATTCATCATGTTGTACATCTCCCAATATCCTGGTTAGACCTTTGGTCAACTGATAGGTAAACTCTGTTGTTTTTTTTTTTTTAATAAATAAATAATGCTGGACAATACACACAGCACCATCTAGCCCCAAAGTAAGCTACTCAAAGCTTGTGTTATGGGTACTAGATGACTGATATATTTAATATATTGTATTCTTAAATAGGTAGATATTTTTTATTATACATAAACACCCAGACCAACGGAACAAATTTCTGCAGATCGTACACAAATTGGTTCCGAGGCGGGAATCGAACCCACAACCTCTGGCGTTACAGGCGGACTTTCGCCCGCTACGCCACTGAGGTCGTCAAAGAGCCACTGAGGTCTGAGTTGAAAATTTAAAGTTGATTTTAAGTTACTGTTAAAGTACGTTTATAGATTAGACGTTGATGATAGCACCAGCACAAACCTAAGTGGCTTTTAGATGCAATTTTTACACAAATGTATGTATTAAATTGTTAGTAAATAAAAAAAAATAAAAAAAAGTAAGAGCAATCACATCAACGATGGCTAAAGGAACTATTCGAGGAATCGGTAGATTTGACAGCCTTCACAGATCAGTTGGTAGTAGCTCTGCCTTCTGCGCCGTAGGTCGTGGGTTCGATTCCCACCGTGAACAAACATTTGTGTGATGAACATAGATGTTTGTTCTCTGTCTAGGTGTTATATAATATTATAAGTATGTATTTACAAAAAAAAAGTATAATAAGTAGTATATCAGCTATCTGGTTCCCATATCACAAGCATAAACATAATCACTTAGTTTGGGGCTAAGATAGTGCTGTGTGAAAAGTCCACCAATATATTATTATTATTATATTATTTAATCAGCTCTTTCAACTACTTCCCTTCTGTAAAAACGGGAAGTAGTGGAATAAGCTGATTAAATCTACCGATTCTTCGGATTGTTCCAAATTTAGTCAGAGATAAAACACCAAATAAAACAAAAATTACTGGTTCAAATATAGGTGAAAGTCAAAGTCAAAATATGTTTATCCAATAAAATCACAAGGACCATCTTTAAACGTCTTAAAAACTGGGTGACTCTAGTGCCAGTACCACGCGAACACTGCCGAGAAGAACAGGCAACAAACTCGGCTTGGTATATATCGCCTACGAACCGACTACGAACTGGAAGAGACGCGTGGGACGCCCTTCTACACGATTAAATAAAATAAATAAATAAATAAATAATGCTGGACAATCCACACAGCACTATCTAGCCCCAAAGTAAGCTATTCAAAGCTTGTGTTATGGGTACTAGATAAGTGATATATTTAATACATTATATACTTACATAGATAGATATTTTTTATTATACATAGAAAACACCCAGACCATCGGAACAAATTTCTGCAGATCGTACACAAATTTGTTCCACGGCGCAAATCGAACCCGCAACCTCTTGCGTCACAGGCAGGCTCTCGCCCGCTGCGCCACAGAGGTCGTCAACAATTGACTGGCAACATTGTGAGGAAAGGAAGTTGGTGGATGGAGAGGGCTCGGAATCGATCTTCCTGGATCTTCTTCTTTCTTCGTAGGTATACAGGCGTCTACCGGCTGATGATGATGATGACTGGCACAAAATTTCATGAAACGTAGGTAATATGAGCTTGTAGCAAAATTTACCCTGTTCAATCCAAAATATTAATTTTGACTTGTAATTGGGCGTTGCTCAGAACTCATAAGGTCGGTTCGTTTGTGCCATTCATCTCGCAATTTCTACCTTACGAGCTTACACGGCTTCTTAACAAGGAAACACCGGGGCTCGATATGGCGGGCTTGTCAAGGCTCAGAGTTCAGCTAGCTCACTACATCAACATTACCTATATTATCTTATTATAAGTGTATGTATCGTGTGTGTCCAAAATAAATGTATTTCTTTCTTTCTCTTTCTTTCTAACTGGTTTTGATAAGATTTCATAAAATCTCCGCTCAGCCAGGGGGCTGATTCTAGCGCAGTGACTTTTGTCACGGTAGATATATATCACGGTAACTGTCAAAATTAAATAGGAAATTGACTGTTACCATGATATATATTATATCTACCGTGACAAAAAAGTCACTAGGCTAGAATCAGCCCCCAGAGGAGAGATTTTAAGCAATCCTGTTGGTTAATATTCCTATGTTTCTCCGCTCTGCTGCCTTGCTCCGCAACAATGGACAGGCAGCTTCAGAACATAGTTTAACACAAAGTCGCTTTCTCTGTCCTTATATCCCTATGTCCCCATGTTCCTATGTCCCTATGTCCCTATGTATGCTTCAATCTTTAAAACCACGCTACGGATTTTGATGCGGTTTTTTTAAAAGATAGAGTGATTCAAGAGGAAGGTTTATTATATAATACATGCATGATATGTGCACCCGTGCGAAGCAGGGGCGCGCGGGCGCGGCGGGTCGCTAGTTAAATCTAAATGAATCTAGTCGCCAGTTCTGCGCAATCATCAAGCCTAGGAGAACAGGAGCGACCTATCTGTTCCCTCGCGTCAGGATAATATTCTACTAGGTAAATCCCACTTACAGAATAATTCGGAAGGAATTTCATATGAGAATTGTTTTCCGCGAGCCACGCTGAAGTTCTGTATTATATAGATTGAATATTACATTTCCGGCAAAGTTAAATAAACAACAGAAAAGATATGTAGTTATTTTAATAAAAATAATAGTAAGGCAGTGATCCTTGACACGGCTCGCATTGTTAGGAGGTTCCTCTCGCTGCAGCCCTAACCACCGGTAGCTTGGGCCTAGCCCCGCTGTCGGTGGCATTCTAGTTTTTAGGTTTTTTATAATATAATGTTTTTTATTTATTTATTTTATATTGTAAAAAACTTATAAGTTATGAATATAAATAAATATGAATAAATAATAATAATAATATTTTATTTCTCAGACCGCAGCATAAAATAGGTATTAGGTACAATAATAATATTTATACAAATGAACATGTAAGCGCTGATTTTTAGGTGTTATGACATGCAGAGCCTGCACTAAGATTAGAAATCTTGTATCGCATTTTGATACGAGGATTGATGTATAAGGGAAATAAGGACCTCACTCTGTTCGATTTTCATCATATTGGCTGGAGCTTCATTATTATATTATATTACTAGCGACCCCCCCCGCGCGCCCCTGCTTCGCACGGGTGCACATATCATGCATGTATTATACATAATATAAACTTTCCTCTTGAATCACACTATCTATTAAAAATACCGCTTTAAAATCCGTTGCGTAGTTTAAAGATTTAAGCATACATAGGGACATGGGGACATAGGGATATAGGTGACAGAGAAGGCGACTTTGTTTTATACTATGTAGTCAGTAGTGATAGTGATATTGTTAAAAGGGTCTTAATAAAAACGGTAGAAACCAAACGGTAAGTTTGGTGCCTGTTCTTTTAGGCTTGATCACGTTTAACTGAAAACTGGATTAGCTTTTTATATACAACCAGCGATGGAACAAGCAGATGACCTGATGTTAAGTGGTGACCATCACCTATAACAAATAATTGCCTCGTAGGTCACGCACGATAGGAACTTGCCCTACGATGCACTGTCCTGCGTCCATCAACTTGAGGCATACTGATGTTAAGCCTCATGTGCCAGTAATTAGACCGGCGACCACACTCTTCAAACCGAAACAAAGCGTTGCTGCTTGGCGCCAGAAAAAGGCGTGGTGGTAGTACTTCCCCGGACGAGCCTTTCACAAAGAGCTCTACTACTCTTAAAAAAATCTATCAATTGAAGAGAAAAGGCTAGAAACAGCTGGTTTTTAATTCGCCAGCTATGTTTCGTTGGGTGCCAGACCCCTCGGTCCGCTCTGTCTGTCCATCTGTCAGTCAGTCCGTCACAGCCGTCACTAAACGTTACTCGGGGTCGCTGGCCCCTTTTAAATGGTATTTTCTGTGTTGCTCTCCAAGCAGTCACTTGTTTTTATCAGATTTTTATCCAGAACACAGAACATTTTTCGAAAATGGGTTTAGTGATTTTATATCTTTCCACAAGTCAAAACGTGCGTCACGTTAGCTCTTGTCTTCGTCTTAAAAATAAACGTAGCCACAACGTAAAACACTGTACCTACCTGTCGTATAGTCACGTTCAAAACAATAAATTCCAAAAGACAGCTTTATAACGTTTTGCAAACAAATAGCTTCCCGCTGCCCGCCTTAACGAAATTAAAAATGCTCTTTATTATACATAAATCAGCCCTTAAATCAGTTGTTTTTAAATCGCTGCCTGTACAAATCTGTCGAAGCGTACACCGGCTCATTGTTCTGGGTTCCGTATGGTATAAATAAGCGGTAGGAACCAAGTTTACAGCTCCTAGAAGAAGGCTATAGACTTACGACTTGGTCCCGTGAATCTTAGCTTTAGGACGTTTCAAAGTAACTCAAATTTTTGACTCTGATTTGTACTTTATAAAAATTTCTGATTCCTGAACAGCGCATCAAATAGCGAAATTGATACAAAAATAACATAATTATCATCAAAATTGATACTAAAATTAACATATTATACCTGAAACAGTGAGCTATATGTATACCGTTGCAAATGATTTGGAGATAACTAAACTGATTCAAATCAGCTATCTTTTGTAGACGCTTTACTTAGTTTGGGGCTAGATTACGCTATGCAAAATACCCATCTATATTCATGTTTGCATCCCTACACCAAAACACCATCAAAGTAACAAGTTAAACCAAGCGCCATTACTGTAACCAACTAGCGGTTTTCAATCACATTTTAAGCACGAGGGAACCCTAAAAATGGTAATTTTATGTTCGTCCATTGTAATAAAGCTTAAAGACTAATTCATGAGAAAAAATATTTGGTAACTATAAAAACCCGGCTCAAAATTACAATGATATAGCCTCGAGCAAAAGTTAATTTTAACGCTAACACTGGCGGCTATAAAAAAAACTGCTAATGAAATATAAGTTTTAATTGAGATTTTAAGGGTAGTAGAGCTCTTTGTGCAGGGCTCGTCCGGGGAAGTACTACCACCACGCCTTTTTCTGCCGCCAAGCAGCAACGCTGTGTTTCGGTTTGAAGAGTGTGGTCGCCGGTGTAATTACAGGCACATGAAGCTTGACATCTGTATGCCTCAAGTTGATGGAAGCAGAGCAGTGCATCGTAGGGCACGTTCCTGTCGTGCGTGCCTTATAAGGCAAGGCTTTGTTATAGATGATGATTACCACTTAACATCACGTGGGCCATCTATTATTTTTATTAGAGAGCAGTGTAATTTGTTTTTTTTTTTACAGTTGAAGCGAAAAGTTTCTTATTTGTCAGCGTCTCAAAATTAAAACAACCGGCGGGCAACAACTTACAACATTATCGAAGTAACACTTAATTAAAAAGTCAATTACAAGTACCTTTCTTTATGCAACAAGAACTCTGTAACAGTAATAAAGGTACGCGTCGACCGCGTCCGCATCGCTGCGTACGGAGCGGACGGATTTGTTGCTTTGTATTGATTAGTATGGGACAGCGTGCAGTGGATCGGCATTTCAGCGCCAGAGACCGGTATTTCTGCTGATGACATCATCCGCAGTGAACGCGCCGGTATTTCTGCTGATGACGTCATCCGCAGGGAACGAGCCATTCGGAATTGCTTTGAAAATAGCGATACTGCCGATGCAAAATCCGAATGCAGTGGACGCACCCCATCGGCATTTTGTAAATACCGACGCTCCGTCCGCTCCGTACGCAGCGTTGCGGACGCGGTGGACACGTACCATAACAGTAATAAATCAGCAATATCCCGCGGACGTAATAAAGTCTATAAACAAGAGCGAAAGTAAAGTTTGCTTTGGATATTTTAAAGTTTGACTACCAAAGGTCAATAAACGCTCAACGCAATTGAGCGTTTATTACGTTTATACTACACCTGCTTGGAAAGTACCTTGATACTTTATCAAATTTACGGTAGAAAGTACGTCATTGCATATCGAACAAATATGCGGGGAGAAAACGCATCAGAGCGGGAGAGAAAATTGTATGAAAATCCATTTCTTACGTGGTTTTTCTTTTTTAATTTTGGGTAAGACTATGCGCCGGTAACCTAAATATCAAAAGCCAAAAAGTTTTTACAGTGAGTTTTTATCTCCAAGTTCGCAAAATGACACTGGCCACTAGCTGTGTGTTGGATGGTGTCGGGCTGGCAGTGCGACCCTGCGGCGGCAGGATAAACAATTTGAAAAAAGAACATGTGAAACTTGCAGACGCCATTGGCGCCATTTTCAATTTGTGTGTTGTTTGAGGATTCAGTTTTAGTTTTTTATTTTCCTCGTAGGTGTAGTATAAAGCACTATGTATCACTCGAGAGAAAGTGCGATTCCCGATCTCGGGTGTTTTAAAGCCCTCGCCTGCGGCTCGAGCTTCAAACGACACCCTCGACGGTAATCGGTCACTTTCTCCTCTCGGTGAACAATGTACTATTTCTACAGCTAAATAGGCGCACTTAAAATCATTTCACCCCACTGGTTCGAAAGTAACTAGTGGTAGGACAAGAAAACTGGAAGACAACTACTGATAAATGTTTGCCAAATATAGAATTGGATGTCGGACCGCTCCTGACCTTCGGATTCTCAAGGAATCTTAATTTGGTACTCAGCACCAAAGGTTTGAGGGCGTATCGATATCGACCGTAAAAGTCTTGTAGATTTTTCTGTTTTTTTTTCTATATAGGTATCTAATTGCTTCGCTTGTTAATCTTGCTTGAAATTATTCGCCTGGTTTGTATCGGCATAACTCGCTGCCGATTTCGGTACTCGCTAATCTCGCCTCCACACGCAAGCAATTTAGATAAAGAGGGCAAAATACCTGAGCCTAAGTAATCGGTGATTCACCGCGAAATTCACGGGCTATACGAAATTACAAGTAAGCAGAAGCTTAAAATAAGGGCTGTTGTAGACGGAGATAGTGGAACGGCGCAGTATCCTCAATTACGAGTAAGACACTAAAGTAACGAAGAAGTCACTTTCAAGGAAGTGGGTTATTTATAAAGTTTAAAAATAGAGAAACCAATTTTGATAATTCATTTTATTTTATAAAAAAATACAATAACTACAGATACAGATGTACAGCGGAAGATTTCCTTTATCCTATAAAAAAATTGCAATAGGTAACAGAACTCGTCCAACGTAGACGTGACCTATGTGCACTGCGTCTATCAAACTGAATAAGATTTATGCAGGGAGTAGCGCTTGAAATGCGTGTTGTAAAGTGCAATTGTCGCAACACGTCGCCAGGTGTAAACATGTCAGACTCCATTTGCAATTTGCCCGTTGCGAATACGACACGCAACCGACGAAACCCAACCACGATTACGTAAATTAGCGACCGGGTAGCTGCTACCTACTAAAAGGTACCTACTACCTACAAGCTACTAGCTGTAATGTGGATACAGTCTGCGACTTACAAAGCAACTCCACCCTCTCAAGCTCTCTCCATACTTTATACCGCTTAGCAGTTTCTGTTTTGGTTTGAAAGATACCCAAGGGTGTGGCTGTCGTTGAAATTACAGACAAGTGTGGCTTTTATACCTCAAGTTGATAAAAGAACTCTCAGTTTTTCCATTTTTCATATGATGGCCTGCCTGATGTGACGTAACCATAATGAAGCGTTGTCTTGCAAGTCACATTTTTACGTGCCCTACGATGCATTGTCCTGAGTCCATCAACGCAGATGTGAGGTCTCCTGCGTTTGCATTCTCTTCTCTACTTCACCGGCAACCACACCCTTCTCGAATATAAATTTCTTGTCAAAAATGTAAAGCAACATGCAAGAATAAACATTAGTAAATCAAATGTTTCAGCTGCCAGTACTGATGGTCGCGTGACTTATGGCACGTTTGCTGGGCCTAGGTAATGACGCTCTAATTGTATGAACTCGCCTGTAAAATGCTAATCAGGAGGCTCCCTGTCATTTCGCCGTAGATTTTTCGATGTTTGCCAGCCGGCGCAAAACTAACATTCCCGATAAATAATTACCTAATGATTGATTTGCAGAGCGATTTAGTCGCAAACGAAGCCATACTTGTACTATATGGAACTCAGAAAAAACACAGCAGCGAAACAGCAACTTTCCGCGGTAGATAGGTAGGTACTAGGTAGACCTCTTAGTACGAAGTACCAACTCAGGGTTCTATAGAAGATGCTCAAGGCTGGGTGACCGAGCTATGCTCGGTTGCTAAACAACGCCATCTACTCAATTAAAAAATAATAATACCTATTAATACCTACTCGCCAATGGATGTCAGAAAGTCATATTTTTTATTGCTTGAAAACACGAATAAAAAAACTAAAAATGAATCCTTGCTAGATCTGCATACCAAAATTCATGAAAATGGTTGGATCCGTTTGTGTAATTCAGGTTATATATAATTAAATAAATACACATTAGATATCCTAATATCCCACGCACGTAGCTTCTACGGTCTTATCGTAGATATTCACATCTAGCTATTTATCAAGCAGCCCGGAGTCATGTGCAAACAATTTTCACTACTACCACTTAGACCCCTGTTTTAAAAAGAACGGTAACTGTGGGTAACGTCCGTGAACTTGACGTCGTCAAGTCCTCAGAAATCAGCGTCTTATTTCGTGTTGATATGGAACAAATGAACAAGTTTTTTAACAAGTAAATAACTTGTTTAGTTAAACTTAACCGTTTACACATACTTGATCGCTGCTACTTTACCATCTTAATAATCATAGAAATTGAGAAACCTTAGAGAATATTGGCCATGCCATGGGGCATGTCACAAATAGTCACAATACGTACGTGCCGTAATATTTGGACTTACCTCTGAGTGCGGTACCTACGTCCAGGAATTTTATACTAAAAAATCAGTGAACTGATTTGCACTTTCCACCTATCTACACACGTCCTTCTCTGTTTTTATTTCTACTTTTCCTACCTACCTACTGTTTATTCTGCAATAGTTCTTGTTTGTCTTCTCGTGTTTGCTTTTCTGTCGTGCTTTTGGTAATGTTTTATTTTATTTTCTTGCTGTAATTATTATAAGTGCATGTATCGTGTGTGTCCAAAATAAATGTATTTTCTTTCTTTCTTTCTTTCTTTCAGTGAATTGTTGTTCGTCCCTGAGGATTCAAGCCATGAGTTCATTCTGATTCTGATTCCTTGTGATTTCATAAAGATAATTAAATGTTTTATCGCCTCCGTACCCCGGTTGTGGTAGGAAAGGCCGTTGTAGGAAAAACCTGGCTAAATGAGATCATTGACTCAACTAGAACATTAAACGATTGCGGAGCCCCCGTACAGGTCAAGCCACACCTTTCTTGTCCGCTGTGTACGACTAGGTACCTTTACTTGGGAGAACATAAGCGAGGCGCGAGGCAACGAACAGGACCATGGAGGTGGCAGCATATTAGTCCATAAAAGTTTGAGTGTGACATTGTGACATGACGTTTAGACACCGAAAGAAGAAGAATGTGAAAGATGTGTTGTTATTTTTTTATTATTCGATGCAATGACGGAAGTTATAAAACGGTTCCAAGTTCTCAGCATGCCGTAAGTGATTCTCTATATACATACTTAACGGAACATGTGCCCGCAAGCGCGCTTAACTATGACGCGAAGGTCGGCATGGAAACCAGCAACTATGCATCAAGTCTTCGGCTTCAAGGGTAGTTGCCTGAGGTCACCAGAAGTCACCAAAAGAAACGGAATCATGACTTTGATGTATAGACCCCTAGGAGATCATCGGCTGATATCCCCTCGGATTTTTTTGTAATAACATAAGTTAATAAAAAACTAATAAAATTCTTTATCGTATATAAATAAAGTAAGTACATAGGATAACTTAATGCTAATAAGTATTTTCTTAAGTAATTTGTACCAAGTACGAACTCCAGATTTAAGCCATCACAGCTCAGTTGGTAGAGTTCTGCCTTTTGCGCGGTATGCCGTGGGTTCGATTCCCATCGAGAACAAATATTTTAGTGATGAACAGAACATAGATGTTTGTTCTCCGTCTAGATGTTTCACGTATTAACAAAAAAAACTATCTAACAAGCTTAGTTTGGGGCTAGATTGTACTGTGTGGAAAGACCAGCAACTTTTTTACCCTTGCTAGGATACATTTTATGATATTTCAAAACCACTCTAAATGAAGACTTTTATAAATTTAAATGACGGTCAGCTTCACAATTTTGTGAGTTTTAGATGTTATACAATAGTCTGGAATTTGGGCATCGAATTTATACGAACCCTACGTGCCTGCGGTCTAAACTTTAAACTGTAGCTTGAGAACTGTAGCAATTATGTTACTAATTTTAGGATTGGCATTCATGTACGCTAATTTGACCTTTAATAGAAACAGAATAAGAACATAGGTATTTGGGATAGTTTTAATCAGTTTCCTGTTCCAATGAATATGCCACAATGATTCCTGAGAGCATCGAAGCGATTACGCGCGCAGGAACGCGACTGCGCGATTTTCGATATTATTTCAACGCAGACAACGTCGATAATAGTTTGACAGTCAAAAATGATTGTAGTAGTACTTTACTTACTACTTTTATTTAAACTAGTGAAAAGTATTTTGAAAGTAACGTTTCATAAACGTTTAGCTAATATAGAAAACTGAAACTGAAAAAACTGAAACAGCTTCACGACTTTGATCCCCAGTCACGGTAGATATCCCCTCAGATCTCTCAGTACCAAGTACTAACTCAAGATTCTTTGAGGATGTCTAAGGGGGGTAGTCAGAGGTACGTCCAAACATTACATTTGGCACATACCCACATTTTGCAGTGGTTAGTATTCCATACGTGACAGGTTGCAAGCCCATCGCCGCTGTTAGAACACTAACTGGTTTCCTCACGATGTTTTCCTTCACCGTTGCAGAGCACTGGCATTGTGCACATAAATTTTTCGATAGAAAAATCCATTGGTGCACGATCAGATTCAAACCTGCGACCTTACGATCGGAAGGCGGGGTCACTTCCACTAGACCACCGGTGCTATAGAAAACTACATATAAATAAAATAACCTACATATTTCCTACAGCTACACTTACCTAGATCCAGTTTATTTAAAGTTTTATTTTGTATACAAACCTACCTAGTTTAGAAGCTATCGATATAAGACTCTCTAGTAGCATTACTTTTATAAACCTTAGTGGTTTCCTTATTGCTACAATTTCAATATTGTTATTAATTTTTTATAAAGATAAATAAATAATAAGAGCACCGGTGGTCTAGTGGGAGTGACCCCGCCTTCCGATCGTAAGGTCGCAGGTTCGAATCCGGTCGTGCACCAATGGATTTTTCTATCGAAAAATTTATGTGCGCAATGCCAGTGCTCTTAAACGGTGAAGGAAAACATCGTGAGGAAACCAGTTAGTATTCTAAAAGCGGCGATGGGCTTGCAACCTGTCACGTATAGAATACTAACCACTGCAAAAATGTGGGTATGTGCCAAATGTAATGTTTGGACGTACCTCTGACTACCCCCCTTAGACATCCTCAAAGAATCTTGAATTAGTACCTACTTGGTACTGGGAGATCTGAAGGGATATCTACCGTGCCTGGGGATCAAAGTCGTGAAGCTGTTTCAGTTTTTTTTTTTTTAATAAATAAATAAAAAAAATATAAAAGCCTTTTATTTGTTACATATTTGGTATAGTGTTTTGAAATTGTTAGTGACATTTTCTTAAGTTATTTATTAGTACTAATTATGATTCTATATCATTGTGAGGACCCCTAGAATTTTACTAGTTTAGATTTTGACTTTGAATTCGACAAGTTTTTTAGTAGAGTATTCGCATAAAATCTAAGTAATGAAAAGGCGCAGTAGATATTTACAAAGTAGGTACAAATGGTTCTCGAAACACCAAGTTGTAAATCTAAAGTATCATAGTCATTAAGCCAGCGACCGTATCCATAGACGGTCCTGTATATTTCAACTGAACAATATAAATCTAAGAAGTTTAAAGCGACGATAAGCTTGAAAACTGTCACGTATAGGTAGAATACTAGTTGCGCCCCGCGGTTTCAGCCGCGCACATGAATGTGCTATTCCAGACTACATTATATCTCTCTGCCAAGTTTCATCCAGATCCGTTCAGCCGTTCCGGCGTGAAAGAGTAACAAACATCCATCCATCCATCCATGCTTACAAACTTTCACGTTTATAATATTAGTAGGATTTACTACTGCTAAAAAGATCACTTTAAAGTGACAAGATTTCAACTACCTCCTGATTATCTCGAAGTGTCTTTTGAGGACCAATACATCTGTTACACTGGATGTTTGGTGGATGGAACGACAATTTTTTTTGGGTATTGGGGATATGCTCAAGTTTTCCCCGGTAGATGAGGTCTTAAGTGTATATAGTTATGTATTTGAGATATGTTTTGACCCCCACAACACCCAAAATAATGTTGTCGGTCCATTCACCAAACACTCTGTATTTTTTTTAAAACAAGTTTAATTAAATAAAATTGAAACACATCACGAATACTGCTATAAATAATCAAAATCCCAAACGGCAGCGCAATAAATAAATACAAATACAATCGCCTGTGCATAAGAATTCATGGTATTTTTTTAATCTCATACTCTACAAATTTATGATCCTTACCCCCCGTTTCTGAAAGCTCGATCAACACTAATCGGCTTACAAGTCACTTGCTATTTAAGCTTTTACTTCAAATTAGAGAGAGTAAGCAAGTGATTTGACAGCCGATTAGTGTTGATCGCGCTTTCAGAAACGGGGGTTAGTGTAATTTGAGCCATTTTTCCTCGATTAATGTAGACACCCTGTATAATGTCACTGGTTCGATTTCCAGGCCAGGACTCTTCGCCATTCAGTTCTTCCAAGATCATCTATAAATAAGGGCCCAACGACAAATACCACAAAAAATACTTACCATCGGAAGTATAAAGCAAAAGACACAATACATTTGGACGGCCGTAAATCGACCGGCGACGATATTAAATATTCGTTAAGACATCCCCTTCGAAGCTGTATAAAATAATATTGGGCATATTTTAACGTTTCTTGAAATGCTTTACATTTTTACCTGAAGTATGGAAAGTCACACAGAAGTGAACTTCGAAGAACAAAATATATATTACTAGTTGCGCCCCGCGGTTTCACCTGCGCAGATTTAAATCCCGGTGATCGGAAAATATTTATTTATACGATTGCTAATATCACTCATTGCTCAAAACGCAACGACAGCGCGTGCTAATCTTTCCTGTGGCGACATCTAGTTATTATTTAGGGACTAAAATATGTATTACAGCTAAATACGGTAAAATGCTAAATATCTGCCAACACCCGGTATTCCCTCGGGATAACAAGTAGCCTATGCGCTATTCCAGGCTACAATCAATCTCTCTGACAAGTTTCATCCAGATCCGTTCAGCCGTTCCGGCGTGAAAGAGAAACATCCATCCATCCATCCATCCATCAATACTTACAATTATATAGTAGGATAGGATGCTTTTGATTCTTGGAGATTTAGTAGAAGCATGGATAGGAATTTTATTTCCATATTTTTGTAGTTTGTATTACATACGCGACAAGTTGCAAGTTCAATTTTAGCTTGAGGATCTCTTTGAACCTTGAAATCTAAGACCCTTATTCGTAATGGTCTTTGAGCGCGCCAATATATAGCTTATCAGACCGATAAGTCTGTTGCTGTCTCTTTTCGTTGGGATGAAATTGACAGTGACAAAAATACTCTATACAAGCAGATGACCCATGCACCTGATGTTACGCGGTAACCATCACCAACAAAGCATTGCCTCGTAAGTCACGCACGACAGGGACGTGCCCTACGATGCACTGCCCTGCGTCCATCAACTTGAGGCATACAGATGTTAAGCCTCATATGCCTGTAATTACACCGGCGACCACACCCTTCAAACCGAAACAGCGTTGCTGCTTGGCGGCAGAAAAAGGCGTGGTGGTAGTACTTCCTCGGACGAGCCTTTTACAAAGAGCTCTACTACAAACAAGTGCCTTCTTTCGTGCTGTGTAAATGCGTCCCGGATATTAAGTGGCCATAAATTGCGGTGTCTACGGGATGACTCCCGTTTCACTTAACCTTTTTATGTATAATATTCAGGTTTCACCGCTTCTGTTAATGTGCGGTAACGTGCGTATGGAAATTGTATGGAAATACGCGTTTGTTAAGTCGTTCCGAGGTCATTCTGGTTATTGGGGAGTTCGGGGAATCAATGGAGGCCGTTTTGTTATTTAAATATTTCGCAGCGCACAAAGTGTTATTCGATATGAACCCAAAGTACGACCTCTGTGGCGCAGCGGGCGAGAGCCTGCTTGCGACGCAAGAGGTTGCGGGTTCGATTCCCGCCTTGGAACAAATTTGTGTACGATCTGCAGAAATTTGTTCCGATGGTCTGGGTGTTTTCTATGTATAATAAAAAAATATCTATCTATGTAAGTATATAATGTATTTAATATATCAGTTATCTAGTACCCATAACACAAGCTTTGAATAGCTTACTTTGGGGCTAGATAGTGCTGTGTGGATTGTCCAGCATTATTTATTTATTTATTTATTTAAAGTAACTATATATTTAAAGCGAATGAAATTAATTTTGTTATTGTCCTTTGTCATAAATGTAATACACACTAACATTTTACAGTTTAACAGTTATGTATTGGTTAGTTTGAACACTGTCTATGACAGCATTATTTAAATTGACTGGTAAAAATTAGTAACTTACCCCCGGTTTCTGAAAGCCCGATCAATGCTAATCGGCTGTCAAGTCACTTGCTATCTCTATCTAATTTGAAGTAAAAGCTGAAACAGCAAGTGACTTGACAGCCGATTAGCTTTGATCGGGCTTTCAGAAACCGGGGGTAACTGTATTTAAAACCTAGTGTAGGACTCTCAGCAAATGATAACAACTGTATTCACTTAATAATATAATGTAATTCTCGATAAACTATCAAATAGAACATTTCTACAAGTTAGCACTTCGTCTCGTCCGCCTCGACTGGCGATCCTCGCTCGAATGCCCTCTGCCAACCTTCTCAGTCCACGGGTGCGCTTCCTACCCGCAAAAACTACCTATCACATTTCCGCTGTCAGTGTGGCCAGTGCTAGCCTTTCAAAAATATACCATTTCCGTTCTTTTAAAATAAATTAAACCTTACACTAGTTAGGTACTTAGGGCATAAACAGATGGCCCACTTCACAAGTCATGCACGATAGAAACGTGCCCTACGATGCACTGCCCTTCTTTTTACGCTGACGGGCCGAAATGCACTGGATCAACCTTTCTCCCAGGACGAATCCCAAAAGGTCAAGTATAGCAGTACAGGAGGTACTGCCCACCATCAACTTGCTGTAACTTCACCGCAGCACCCACAAACAGCAACACAGCAACGCTGCTTGACGGCAGAAATAGGTATGTTGGTACTTCCCCGGACGAGCCCTTTACAAGGAGTTCACTACTATACATGAGATAGGCAGGTACTAGTGAGAGGTTCCCCCTTCACAAGTTCTAATACTACATTGTGATAGGCAGGTACATACTAGTGAAAGTTTCCCTTGTAAATGAAAGAGTCCACCTGGCTGATGACAAACATTTCCCAACGAAACAAGAGCTATTAATCCAAAAACACTTTCCAGCGTTGCACGAGGCAGGTAAAATGGCGCTGGCATACGAAAGAAACAATATCCCCCGGTTTCTAGAAGCGCGATGAACACTAAAGGTACTGCTTGCTTATTTTCGAGCTAAAAGCATGCTTTTTTCGAGCCTTGCTCAATAAAAGCACATGTGAACAGGTCGTACTAGTAAATCATCATCATCATTATCAACAGCCCACAGAAGTCCACTGCTGGACATAGGCCTCCTCTATCCGCTTCCAGGAAGAACGATTCTGAGCCCTTGCCATCCACCGACTACCCGCGATCCCAACAATGTCGTCAGTCCATCGGGTAGGAGGGCGTCCCACACTTCGCTTTCCTGTTCTTGGTCGCCATTCAAGAACCTTTATTCCCCATCGGTTGTCAGTTCTTCGAGCTATATGACCTGCCCATTGCCACTTCAACTTGCTGATTCTGAGAGCTATGTCGGCTACCTTGTAAATAAGAATGCTTTACTAGTAAATAAGCATGCTTAATTGGTCGTACGTCGGTTGATTTTTGAGCATGCTCAAAATAAGCATGCTTCTGAAAGAGCATACATGGTTAGATAGTCATGAAGGGTCGTCTCACTTAATCAAAACACGTCATCGAATTCCACATTTGTATAATAATCCAAACCCATAACCAATAACATCGATACGTCAAACAATCTGCGTAAGTACATAACCAATTATAAAACTTTCCATAGATAAGTATAAAACGACTTTAATTATATAACAACAAAGGAAAACTAGTAGTTAGCCTCAGTACTCCGCTCGGTCTGAGCGCAGGCAAGCGAATCACCACTGCTGTGCGCGCCATCTGCTTATAAAGGCGGCGCGCCGGGCGGGTGACGTGGCCAGTGACGTAACTTGTTTACGAAAGCTGCAGCGTTTCTTTGTTAAAAACCGAGCTTTGGCGCCGTGGCGATAACATCCGGCCATCCTGCGCACGCATCCGTCCCTGGATAGCGTCATAGTCTGATGCGAAAACTGAAAACATTAACCAGTTAAATTCCCTTTCACAGTGCTAGGTTACAGTTTGTACATTTTCTTTATATTAGTCCCCACATAGTGTTCAATGAAACTTAGCCAAAAGTTAACCTATCAGTGGCACTTATAATGTTTGAAGTAGTAGCATTAGACATCATTGATTAATCTAGCTGAGTGCCCTTCACGCTGCCATTCCATCAACAGCCGACAGTTGAAAGATTGAAACCTGAAATGTACAAATTAACATGAATTTAGTTTACTGACATCTGAACTTATCTAAAAATTGTTCCATCGGCGGCCAGTATGAAATAATATTTTATCAATTGTGATTTTCCCTAGGTGATGCCTTTGGCCAACCCTAGTTGCATTATCACCACAAAACATAAAACATCACACATCACCATTGATTAATTTAGCTGAGGGCCTTTCATTCTGCTATTCCATCAACGGCCAGCAGATGAAAGACTCCTCAATTCATTTGGCTGAGTGCCCCTCACCCTGCTATTCCATCACCGGCCAGCAGATGAAGGACTCCTCAACCTCAACCTCAACTGTACAAAATGATATGAAGTTATATTACTAAAATCTTAACTTATCCAAAACTGTAATAATATTTTATGAATGGTGATTTTCCCATTTTCCCTAGGCGATGCCTTTGGCCAACCCTAGTTGCATATTACCACCAGACATAAAACATTCTCATTGACTAATTTGGCTGAGTGCCCCTCACCCTGCTATCTCATCGTCGACCAGCAGCTGAGGGACTCCTCAATTAATTTGGCTGAGTGCCCTTCACTCTGCTATTCCATCGTCGGTTAGCAGATAAAAGACTCCTCAACAAAACAAAATCATTTTGTACAGCTGAACACAATGACATGAATCTATATCACCGGTACCCAGACTATTATCCACAACTGTTCCATCGCCGGTCAGTATGAACTAATATTGTCTAAACACCGGAAACACATATCCATGTTCAAAGCCAATTCACTACAGACACCAGTTATACCACAACAAGATCTAAATACAACTTATCGATAACATCCGGTCTAATTTTAGTCTGAAAGCTATCATATTTTCCACGTCTGCTATTTCAATAAATCGTTTTGAAGATCATAACTCGCATACCAGCTACTTGATAGGTATCTATCGTGACCCCAAATGTTATTCACTTTAAACGAACCTTTGTAGAGAGGCATTAGTTTTTTACTTTGGTCATCGTTAGGGTGACTTTGAATGTTAAGTACCACCAAGTTCCAGTCTCCAACGTTATAAATAAGCTTTTAAACAAGATTCACATCTACCCACATCTTTTAAGTTTTTTTTTTACTAGATTTACTTTTATGTCTTGTAATGTACGTAAAATTTTGTTCTCAAACTGGTTCTCATGTAAGTGAATTATTGTAATTCTGTATGAAAAATAAAGATTTATAAACCATTAAACCTTTATTACTTTTTTTTTTTACTTCCTGTTTAGTTAGGGACATTTACAATTTACCACATTGACATTATACCATTTATGTCTTTTGCACACAGACATCTCGGAAAAAACTATTGTACCCAAAGATTTTATAATGTCCCAAAAGTTATTCACCGAGCGGGATTGGAACCCGCAACCTTCCCTTTGATACAGGGCTGCGCATTGTGATTTCCTTAAGCGTAGTAAGTACTATAAATCTAATAAATATAATATTGTACCCATACCCGTATTTTGTTGCCACATAAAATACACACGTTTAAGCAAAATAAATTCAATATCAATATGTTAAATGCAATTTATACAGTTTGATGTATTTTGCAACAGTTTTCTTCAAATGGGGAAACCAAAATTTTGACCTGATTCTTTCGACAGTTTTATCTACAGCAACAAAAAATACTACACAGTCGTTACGATTAGCTCGAATAACGTGTACCATACGCATTTCTTTGTTACTACCAACCATTGTTGTTGTTACCCAACATCTTCCGAATTCTACTTGTGTTATGTACCACGATATAATTTTTTTTTCAACAAATCGTACTCATAAAATATCCGTCTTTGTCTCGGCCTCACCTGACTTTAAAATGTCTTGAATATTACATATTTATTATACTGGGGTATTTTTTTTTTTCGGCGGGTAGTTAGATTTCACCGAGGATATGAGAAAAATATCGTCACAACTTTGAAAATTTCCTGTTTCTGCAGTAACAATTTAACAACAACGATACGTATCACCAATCTAACCTACTTTAATATATAACTGGTATGGTATATCTTGTTCCAAAAAACCTATCTGCAGAAAGCACCACTAGAACAGTTTTGTTGAAAATATTCTCTACTAAGTTTTATCCACATATCAACATATCCTATCCATGAGTGCTTCATAAATTCTGGTATGACTGACGATAATACAACATAACAACAACTCACGGTTTTCGATGTAGCTTACTGTTTTTGCGACTCCGATCATTGCCATTACTGCTACTGGCATTGGAACAGCTACCTGAGCTAGTCGATGGTTTCCACTTCGATCTTCGTTTGCGCTTACAAGGCGGCATCTTGTGGGCGTAGCAAGTTAACACTTCTGATGAAAGAGCATACATGGTTAGATAGTCATGAAGGGTCGTCTCACTTAATCAAAACACGTCATCGAATTCCACATTTGTATAATAATCCAAACCCATAACCAATAACATCGATACGTCAAACAATCTGCGTAAGTACATAACCAATTATAAAACTTTCCATAGATAAGTATAAAACGACTTTAATTATATAACAACAAAGGAAAACTAGTAGTTAGCCTCAGTACTCCGCTCGGTCTGAGCGCAGGCAAGCGAATCACCACTGCTGTGCGCGCCATCTGCTAATAAAGGCGGCGCGCCGGGCGGGTGACGTGGCCAGTGACGTAACTTGTTTACGAAAGCTGCAGCGTTTCTTTGTTAAAAACCGAGCTTTGGCGCCGTGGCGATAACACTTCTTTTTGAGCACGTGTGTCAGTACTGACTGTCAAGCCACTTGCTATCTGTAACTAATTTGAAGTAAAAGCTAAAATAACAAGTGACTTGATTAGTGAGTGTTGATCGCGCTTTCAGAAACCGGAGGTAAACCATACAGATAAAAAATAATGTAAAAGTATTATTAGCATGCAGCGCATGTTGTACGCACTCGTATATCAATTAAATTGCTAATTTTAAGGTAATAAACATTTCATTTATCTTTCTTACACAATATTTTTATTTCTTTACAAAAAACAGTGTGCATGTTAGCGACCAGAGGAAACATTAACTTCTCAATTTATCATCTAACGGTGAAGGAAAACATCGTGAGAAAACCGGCATGTCCTAGAACCTTAAAGTTCTAAAACATGTGTCAAGTGCTCGGAATTCGTCTCTTGCAGATGGCCCACCTTATGTTAAGTGGTAACCACCTATAACAGTTTCTTTGAGGTTCACTTGAAATCCTTTCATTACACGATTCTGAAAGAAACTAGTGAGATGAGAAGATGTGTGTTCAATTATGTTCGCCCTCTGAATCAACGAATAAGGCAACTCTCTCGAGACTGGTAGAAAACTGCCTATGAACTACCACGACTCAGCAATAATATTATGTATTAAATGAATGAAATGAATAAATTGTATTCCATGCTTCATTTTAGGGCTGTGGCTCCACTGCCTATGAGGCTAAAAAGCCGCTTTCAAAACGGGTAAAAGACACTTGTGCCGATTGAATTCTTCAAAAAGCTCCTTTCGGAACAAGTGCACTGGACATTTCATTAATGGTACTACCTCAAAGAAACCATTTATGTTTCGAACGTTCGACCTTTTAACTTTATGATAAGTGAACGAAAGGGATTTCTTTTTGGTATCATTTGGTATCGTTGAATTCCTTTAGTCCTATTTTTAAACCGGTGTTGTAACCGGTGGGCTAGTGGGAACGACCACGCTTTTGATCGTAAGGTAGTGGGCTCAAAGCAAATTTTCTTTACTAGTTATCGTACCTAAGCAAACTTTTGAGTAGGAAAACTTGTATCGATCAAAATGATTTTTTTACTGAGCTCATAATTATTATTATATTAATTACTAGCGACCCCCCCGCGCGCCCCTGCTTCGCACGGGTGCACATGTCATGCATGTATTATACATATAAACCTTCCTCTTGAATCACTCTATCTATTAAAAAAACCGCATCAAAATCTGTTGCGTAGTTTTAAAGATTTAAGCATACATAGGGACATAGGGACAGAGAAAGCGAATTTGTTTTATACTAGGTATATATATTGATTCAGTGCAAAAGCGTCTGATTGTGTTGAGTGTTTGCTTCAATTCCAATATGTTGCCTCTAGTACCAAGAACCAACTCAGAATCCTTTGACGGTGTCTAAGGTCTAAGGTAGTAACGTAGTCGGAATTTTATTTGTTTATTTATTTATATTATTAAATATATTATTACCTTGCAATTTATAATCATTATTATTAACGTTTCTTAGTTTGACCCCTCACGGGTAAAGGCTTTTGCACTGAATAACCTACACTAAATTAAATCACCATGTAGTCAGTAAAGTTCAATTTATCCCACGGAAATGGAGTAAATGGTACATTGTGGCTGATGCGGAAGGGCTAAGCTGCGGATCAAGTGTGGCCCGGTTAGAGCTTAGGCGGCCGGAGTGGGCACAATAACTTACTGGGAGATTATGTGATAAGAGATATTCAGGTCTACCTAGTTTAGAGCCTTATTATATCTAAATGTACTGCTCTTCATTAGTCGCGTAGGTTTATTTACAGTAATTAAATAAACATTGGTGGACTGGACATTCCACTTCCAACTTCTGCGCTTTTGGGAGGAGTTGGGCTGGCTACAGATAAAGCCAGCCCACCCTGACGCACAATGGACCAACTTTGAGTCTAAATGCGGAAACAGGAGTACACTCTAAAATAAGATCTCGCCTCAAACTAAGCCAATGCTTGTGATATGGGAACCAGATAGCTGATATACTACCAATGAAATTATTTTGTAAATTCATACTTATTATAATTTTATGTAACACCCAAACAGATAACAAACACCTATGTTCATCACACAAATGTCTGTTCTCGGTGGGGATCGAACCCACGGCCTACGCGCGCAGAAGGCAGAACTGTGAAGGCTCTCAATTCTATGCTTTCAGTATAGAGATGCCAACTCATCCAATAAAACCGGCTTAAATACTAGTTATATTAATACTTCTGTTATTATAATGCAAATAAAAAAGTATTATTTATGCCACTGGAAATCCGTGGTCTCTGCCTACCCCTATGGGAAATAGGCGTGATTTTATGTATGTATGTATGTATTTATGCCACTGATAATATAATGTTCATATTAAAGTTTAGGCGTTTGGATATTTGAAGCACAGTCATGGCCACAGCTGGACCAATTTTAATGAAACTTGATACCTACTTTTAAATAGACTACCACGTTCCACGTTCACCGAAAAAATCTTTTAAAACATTATTTACAAATAAAACAACTTTATATTAGAAAAAAATTTAAAAAAATCAAATCGAAAGCTATCGAATTTTTCGTAAAGAATTTATAGAATGTACAGTCAGCGTATCTTAGGATTCAACACACGGCCGTGACATGGGTCCGTACAGTCAGCAATTTGTCACTTGACCACTCCACATCCATCAATTACTCCATCGCAAATATTGGAGTTGGGAGAAATATTCTTTTCCAATTGTGAAGAGTTCGAAGAAATGTTTGGAGTTGTGTGAAACTCTGTAGCTTACAGGTATGGTGTTGAGGCCACGTTGGTGATGTAGGAGTGCAGGCAGGCCATACAAAAGATGGATAGATTGTGGTAAAGATGACACGGGTTAGATAAAACACTGACAACACTGACAACTACTGATGACAGATCTAAGAGGAGTGTTGAGAAAAAATCTGTTGTGCTGACCCCACATGAAGTGGGATAAGATAATGATGATGAGGTTTCATTACTAACAGAAAATCACAAGATAAATAAATAAATAATAAATAATGCTGGACAATCCACACAGCACTATCTAGCCCCAAAGTAAGCTATTCAAAGCTTGTGTTATGGGTACTAGATAACTGATATATTTAATACATTATATACTTACATAGATAGATATTTTTTTATTATACATAGAAAACACCCAGACAATCGGAACAAATTTCTGCAGATCGTACACAAATTTGTTCCAAGGCGGGAATCGAACCCGCAACCTCTTGCGTCGCAGGCAGACTCTCGCCCGCTGCGCCACAGAGGTCGTCGTAGATAGGTATCTCAGTATTAATACTCAATTTTAATTTTCAAAATTCAATTAAATCTTTTAGAAAATTAACACGTAAGACGCAACGAGCGTGCTGCAAAGATAGGATAAATGATCCATTGTGCACGGCGCCTAATGAGTAGTAATGACGCACATCCTTAGGCAGAGTTTACACAGACTTACACAAGATATCGTTTAGTGTAGACAATGCTTTTTAACAGCTGCTTTTAGCTAGGGTACATCACTTCGTTAATATGTTACCAACCAGAAAAGTTTATTTACAGATACAGCGGACGAAAGGATGCCCTCCTACCCGATGGACTGACGACATGGTTAGGACTTCAGGAAGTCGGTGGATGGAATTCACTCAGAATCATTCTTCCTATACGTTTCCTATAGGGGAGGCCTATGTCCAGCTGTGGACTTCTGTACGCTGATGATGATGATGTTAAAAAAGTTAGAATAAATATTTCTTAACCCAGATACGCTAAGTTTCGTTCCGTTCAGTGGTAGGGCCATGCCCTTACCAAAATGAAAATTACACATTGAGTCTCAAACAACCGAACATCGTAGCTTTAGTTGGATATATTTTTTTTTTTAACTGCATAGACCGTCCTTTGACACAATATACAATCTCACCTGATGTTAAGCGACGATGTAGCCTACGGTGGAGCAGAACGGTCTAGAAGACACCTATTCACTCTTGCCTTGAAGAGACTCATGTTATAATGGTCAGGAAAGACAGACGACGGTAACGAGTTCCATTCCTTAGCGGTTCGCATAATGAAGGTTGAAGCGAAGCGTGCGAATTGGTGGTATGCTAACTAGGAATGGATGGTATTTAGCCGTACGTCTATTTGTCCTGTAGTGGAATGGAGATGGTGGAATGAGGTCATGTAGTTCCTAAGCACAATCACCGAAATGTAGCCTATAGAAGATCGATAAGCAAGCGACTTTTCGACGGTGTTCGAGACTCTGGATTTTTGTCTCCGCCATGTGTCGCTCACCTACTAACCTGAAAGCTCTGCGCTCAATCGAGTCCAAGGCAGCAAGCTGGTGCTTTGCTGAGCCATTCCAAAGGTGACAGCAGTACTCCATACCAGATCGGACTTGTGCTTTATAAAGACTGAGAAGCTGTCCCGGTGTGAAGTACCATAGTCGTTACCATATAATGTCTCATAGCCGTTGTTACCAGCAATGAAGGACCCTCGATGCACGCATCAACATCCTAACTTACACCCGCCTACAAATTAGTACTAGTGTCTTGATTTAATTGCCTTCAGTGTAACTTGTCTTATTTCAAAATATCTTGCTATGAATATTAACATCGAAGGTTGATTAACACACACAAAAAACTCTAGGTAATACTCTTCTTGCGTAAGTATATCCTTCCTACTAATATTATAAACGTGAAAGTTTGTAAGTATGGATGGATGGATGGATGGATGGATGGATGGATGGATGGATGGATGGATGGATAGATGGATGGATGGATGAATGGATGGATGGATGTTTGTTACTCTTTCACGCCGTCTGGAATAATACATAGTGTAATCTGCGCGGGTGAAACCGCGGGGCGCAACTAGTCTAACATAAACATAACATTGCGCTGTCTTGCTTTTTTGGGAGATGATTCAATTCATTCAACAAGTACTTACCAGGTTGCCGACAAACTTTCAACTTGCGCAGAACATCGACAATTTAAAACTATCACAAGAGCTCCATAACTTTGTTAATAAAACTGTGTTTACTGCAGTTTGATGTAATGCCTAAGTTAGAATCTGCCTATCTACGGACGAAGTTTCTAAGTTATTATTGCGAGCCTTTCGTCTGAACGCTTATTGCTGACTGCAGAATTTTATATTCTGATTTTAACTTTGTCTACATTACTTGAACTTAAAACATTCTCTTTTTTTATATTAACCACAGAGCTCTTGAGTTTATAAATAAATAATAAATAAATAAATAATGCTGGACAATCCACACAGCACTATCTAGCCCCAAAGTAAGCTATTCAAAGCTTGTGTTATGGGTACTAGATAACTGATATATTTAATACATTATATACTTACATAGATAGATATTTTTTTTTTATTATACACTAGCGGACCGCCCCGGCTTCGCACGGGTATTTAACAATAATTTCAAAATTATAATACACACACATAAACCCTTCTATTTGCGTTAGGTTACTAAAAAAGAAAAGTATAAAGAAAATTTGAACATTATTATTTTAATGAACTTTTATTTTTATTACTTAACTTTTTACCGTTGAAAACCGTTGCACAACCCGTACGGCCCCTTTTTTTTTTTTTTTTTTTTTTTTTTTTTTTAACGTTGAGAAATCCTCATGGATACTCTTCTGTTGTGGTGACAACAGAAGAGTTATGTCGGACTCTTACCGACTAAAACCCAACGGGGTCCTGCTGCACACCTTGTGCCGGGGCTGTGGGCACGCTTTCGCACTCTTCCATGGCCCCGACGGCGTTGACTCCATAGTTTGGAGACCCTTCCGTGGCCTCTCGGCTATTCCCCAGATCTACCCGTACGGCCCCTGCCCTACGGTGCTGCCTAGCTCGCCAAGCAGGGTGAGCGGCTACCACGCGACTTTTTTCTAATACTTACATTTTTAAACTTGTGATATCTTTCGAATGGAATGTCCGAATTGAATAATTTAAAAAGTTTTATAAAGGTATTGAAACAGTTTTGAATATGAAGTAATTTATTTTGATAAGGATTAATACCAAGATACAAATAAAGAGCCTCTTATAGCGGCGGCATTTCAATTAAAATTTTAAAATAAAAAAACACTTATTGTGGCATAACTATAATAGTTAGACATATGCTGTCGCGACACTTTTTGTAAATAATGATGTGTTCTGCAAAGTTGTAGAACATTATTTTATTCTATCATCAATAGTTTTCGCAGTGCACGCGATGTAAAGAATATTTTACGAATTTTTTTACACCTTGGGTTACATTATTTGAATTTTAGTAAGGATCCAAAATTTTTTTGAAAATGTAATATAGCCTATGTTCACCGGGGATAGTGTAGCTTCCCAACGGTGAAAGAATTTTTCAAATCGGTCAAGTAGTTTCGGAGCCTATTCAATGCAAACAAACAAACAAACAAACAAACAATCAAATCTTTCCTCTTTATAATATTAGTTTAGATAGAAAACACCCAGACCATCGGAACAAATTTCTGCAGAACTTATGAGTTTGTACACCAATTGTTCTTTTAAAAATGCTATTTACGTAATGCATGATCAAAATCGTCAAGCTGTTTCGGTTTTTTATTTTAAATCACAGTCCGGACTAATGTACTTTGCCTCTACGATCGTTCATTATAAACACTAAGGATCGTCTTCCGCCGAATAATCTCTCATCTCATTGGCTATACTGTTAACTGACACTTGCATTGGCCAATAAGACGTGGGAGTACCTACCCTTCCAGGTGGATTCCTTACGATATTTTCCTTTTTTTTATACAACTTCTTGATGGAACAAATGGTAACTATCACTTACAACAAAGCAATTGCCTCGTAAGTCACGCATACGAACTTGCCCTACGATGCACTGCTCTGATCATCAACTTGAGGCAAAAAGATGTTAAGCCCCATGTGCCTGTAATTACACCGGCGACCACACTCTTCAAACCGAAACACAGCAACACTGCTTGGCGGCAGAAAAGACGTAGTAGTACTTCCCCGGACGAGCCCTTCACACAGAGCTCTACTACTCTTAAAAGTACATAACCTTTAACTCTATGCACAAAACTTAACGAATAGAAAAACCCAAATTTTACTTAATTCGAACTGGACAATGTACTGTACCTTGAGATCAAAGTCATGAAGCTGATATAGTTTTTTGTTTTCGAACTGGCAATCTCAGAAGCATGAATCGCATCCAAAAGGACAGGCATTTCTCCTTAACCACATAAATTGTTGTGACTTACAAAGTGACCGCACAGCTCCTCGATCTCAAACGGCTCATTCTGCCGGTGCTCCAGCTGAAGGGGCTCGGAGAAGTTCCCGGAATTGGCGCAAAGTTCGGCAACTCGAGCGAACTTCGGAGATGCTAATATCAGACATATTGATTCGTATTTTGTTGTTTGTCACTGAATTATTCCCGTGACATGGATGGGTTCATCGAAAACCTGCGAGGCTAGTTTTTAATGTGGATCAAAGTGACTAGGCTAAAAGGTGCTGGGCAGGTGAGCTGCTTTAAAAACCATTTTACAAACAGGCTAATAATGACTATCATAAACTGTGAATCGACTGCTTAGTATTCTTTACACTGCTACAATTGTTTTTTGTGTGTGGTTAACCATTTACACACCGAATTATTCATATTCAACCATAGGAACTTTTGTGGCTGTCAAGTTACTTGCTATTTCAGCTTTCACTTCAAATTAGATAGAGATAGCAAGTGACTTGATTGCCGATTAGTGTTGATCGAGTTTTCAGAAACCGGGGGTTAGGTCAATTTGGTATAAAAACAATGTTATTGATTTTTACATACCTAACTTTAGATGCATTAATCCGGGGCAGTACTACCACAATCCTATATCTGCCATCAAGCAGCATTGCTGTGTTTCGACTTGAAAGGTGTAATTGCAGAAACATCAGGTCTTTAATGGCTCAAGTTGATGGAAGCAGGGCAGGACATTGTAGGCCACGTTCATATCGTGCTTGGTTTGTGAGGCAACATTTTTTTATATATGAGAGGTTTCCTCTCATTCTCCACGTAACATTATGGAGGCTATATTCTTGATCCTTCAGCAATAAGTATAAAAACAAACGTATCTGTACGTTCACTTCAGATTATTATCTTTTATCCAATCCAGTTGCGATAAACGAAACACTTATTCCAGCCCTCTCGTATCCAGTTTCCAATTTGTTTTGTTCCACCTGCACGGAACACTTCCTGAAAACCGCTCACCAAAATTATATCGACCGTGCCGTTTAAGATTCTATCCGCGTGCCGCCAACCGAAAACAATCGACACCAAACAAATCCGGTAAAATGTACCCAGAACCAGTTACAGCCAGTTGTGTCCGGATTATACTAACAGCTACTAATTGCTACGTGGACGGAATGCGGGACTATTAAGCTATGTAAGTTAAATGGAGGTTGGTGAGGTGATAGAGGTAATGGTCTCCAGCTTAGGCTCCTTAAGGCGCGTGCAAACGCTGAATTAGCACCTTTACTTTTGCATTACTTCTACCTAAGAAGAAGATAAATACTTTACTGCATTCCAACAAAACAACAAACAGAAAATGTATTTGTTTGAAATTTGCGCTTTCGTCATCAGCTTCAATAAGTCCAACGCTGTACATTAATCTCTATATTTCGGCGTAGTGCTTGGTGGATTGGTTACAGCAATGACACCCAGGATAATTTAACTCGTCTACGTTCTATTCGCCTCTTATGACAGCCACGGGCGGTGATAGAGAGGTTTTATTCTATGCTGAATCACTGCATTCAATCTTGCGCGTTACGCAAAGCAAAACATCATGATCTCATACTATAAACACGTAAAGGCAGCCCCACGATATCGATGTTTCGCAATCATGTCATAGATACTTAGCAAACTTTAATTGGTTCCGAAGCAGACATTATAAGCTACACCAGCAATTTGGCACATTGCCAGCTAATCGCCCGTTTCCGGATTGATTCTAGGCGGGACAAGTTCACTTCCGGTCCGGGGGGCTAGTACACCATGGGCACTAGCCCAGACATATTGAATCGCTAGTGAGTTTGTCTAAATGACAAACAGGCGTTCCGCTCTTATTTACAACTCTGCAACAATATTATTGTTGCCCATACACCATAGCGTAATTAGAGTAATTGGTCTTAACCGTTCTAGTTATATAAATAAATAAATAAATATTGGTGGACTTTTCGCACAGCACTATCTAGTCCCAAACTAAGCTTATGCTGTGATATGGGAACCAGATAGCTGATATACTACTTATATACTTTTTTTTTTTGTAAATACATACTTATAATATTATATAACACCCAGACAGAGAACAAACATCTATGTTCATCACACAAATGTTTGTTCACGGTGGGAATCGAACCCACGACCTACGGCGCAGAAGGCAGAGCTACTACCAACTGAGCTACGTAGGCTGTGTAGATAAATAAATAAATAGCTTGTAGGAAACGTTATTTCCAGAGATTTTATTTTCTCCTTTTTTGTTGTTGTGGGTATCTCTTTAATGCTCTTTACTTTACTTTTGAAGGTACCCTTATTAATTCGTTTGTCTGTGTCCATAAAATATTTTTCATTTTTCCTATCTGGGTCACAAAGTGGAGTTTAGTTTTCATCACCTTGGAATACTGTCTTAGATGATAATTTTATTGTGACCCAGATAAACAAGTTATAGAAAGATCTAATGTGGTAAACAAAGGCTAGAGGCTCAGTTGTGAGCACGGAATAGAGAAAACCCTTGTGAGTATCAAAAGTAAGTTGCAAGTTACTTTTTGGCCAAATCACTTGCCTTTGATCAATAAAAAAACGTACGATCGGTCGTTGATTAGTCACAACAAAACAATAATTATATTGATGATATTGATTTAAATCGATTTATAGTTAGTTATAGGTGATGCCATAATTATACCACTTAACAACTGTGATTACCAATAACAAAATTAATGCTTGTTCCATCAGAAAGTAATATAAAAAAATTCTATATTCTACTCTATTATATATTCTAATCTATTATAGTTTCAGTAAGTTTCGATAGTAAATATTCTGACCGACTCGTTATAGTTTTCTGGACTAGTGCTAAATGCCTTAGGGTGATGCTGTCCCGGATAACGCGTTGGATTTGGGCGAGTGATGGACTCTGGATTATGGGGCAAAGGCTTGTGGTATCCAACACATTTACCCGTGGTTACGGTAGCCGTACCGTCTGCCGCTGACTAGCGTATAGCGTCAATATGCAGGGGATGGAACACTGGGGTAGAATGGTGGCTTTAGAAAGATTATACTAAATAGACTATTAACCATCGTTACCATCCGTCATGCTAGTGTCATATTCATACAATTTATCTTTCTGCAGATGTTCTGCAAACAACAAGGGTTCTAGACAAGATCAGCTTTCATTTTGTCAAACAACGTTATGCGTATATGTTTTGATGAGAAGTGGCATTATATCTGAGCACTGGCGTCTGTGGGTCACAGCTAAATTTAAAAAAGTCTTGGCTTCGGCAATCGGGGATATATGGCATATTGTCATAACTCCGAAATGGGTCAGCTTCGCCGCATTATAATGATTGGGCAATTTAGCGCAGTTGTAAAGGATTCTAAATGAAACAAACGTCGTATTCACGACATTCAGCAATTAGAAAGAGCCAGGGATCTAGGTCCGATTCGGCCCACGTGCCAACGACCAGCAAATTGGCTAGATTCCACACTAATGCATGTATTTATCAAGAGCAATAGTAGGTTATAATAACAGGTAGTTTCGCCCCGTGCTCACAACAAAGCGCGTTTCGACTAAAGGATTTTAATGGCGGGGCGTATTTTGGCGGATTGCGTCCGAAATGAAATTCATTGTGCCCCCAAAATGAGTTGCTATTGTTCTCGCCGTAGATAAAACATGGCAGGAAAATTACGGAGGGCGCAAACGATTGTATCAGTCATTGAAAGCTGGGTGTTATACAGTATTGTAGGATTTTTTGTGGGAGTTCACAGGTTCGCAGTGTGGCGCAGACGGGAAAACGATACTTTCTTACCCCGCTATTATACATTTGTGTTGTCTCTTTCTTTCTTTTCAAAAAATTGACGAAGGTAAAACAACTAAGAGAGGCTCTTTCTGAAGGGATCGTCTGGGGAAGTACTACCGCCTTGCCTTATTCTGCCGCTGCTGAGTTTCGGTATGAAGAATTAGGTTGCCGGTGAAGTTACAGGCATATGAGGTTTAACATCTGTAAGCCTCAAGTTGATGGACGCAGGGCAGGGCTCGTTTCTTAAGCGTTTCTTAAGATGCAATGCTTTGTTATAGGTGATAGTTACCACTTATCATCAGGTAAAAACAATTTGAATTCGGATTTAATTGAATTTATTTGCAGTAGCTTGCAGTCTATTTTTTCTAACACATACTAATTGCTGTTAGTACTTAGTGTGTACACTAAATATCTTTTATTTTATAACATAGCCATAATGGCAAAACGATTTTTACATTGACCCACATTTTTAGCACAATTAAAATTAAAATTTGATTCTTACTCATAATTAAAATAATGAGGTGAGAAAAACTGTTTTTAACCAACTTTGGAAAAGAACTGAAATTCATTTAAATGAACAAGTTGTTACTTGTACCTACTTTCCTCTAAGAATACATGATTTAAAATTATAAAAGTCTAGCTTAAATTGTTTAAAAAGCTCTTAGAGAAGGTTCGTTTAAAAACGTAGTTTTTCAAAACTAAATTTAATTATCTTTTATTAATAAGCACTCTGCTACTATAGTTTCAAAGTCTTGTTTTCAATGTTTCAAAGGAAACAAATAGTTAAGTGCCAGCTTTATTAAAAGTGTTATAGAGCTTTCAAATTAGCCTGTGTCTAAGGTATACTTAGGTACTCGAGGTGGAAGTACTATTGAAGTCATGAATTAGTACTTAGTACCGAGAGATCTGAGGGGATATCTACCGTGCCTAGGGATCAAAACCGTGAAGCTGTTTCTGATTTTCAGTATGTTTTCGGTCGTCAAGGTAACCCGACGACATCATTTTCGATTGTAATTTTAGTTTCTTTTTTTTATACAACTAGCTAATGGAACAAGCAGATGGCCCTCCTGATGTTAAGTGGTTAACATCACCTAAAGTTAAAGTTGTTTGAAAGAAATCGCTTTCAGCGATTGAACCACCCATTGTAATAACTACACAATCCTATCTAAAATATTTATACATTTTAAAATAAATGTTATTTTGTTATTCATAAAAAAAAATACGAATTCAGCTGATGTTCTTTGATATTATTTTTAAAATCAGCATTAACATTTGAATCACCAATTCATTTTAAAATCAAATCTCTGCAGGAGGGTTCCAAGCGGTTCTGAGAACGGACATCCGGGTCGGGTTTCAAATCGATGAATAAAAATAATCTCAGAATTGAGAATCCTTTTCAGTAGAAATTGAATATGTTTACACGCGGTGAAAATAATTTAACTGGTTTTTCCCATACAATTTTGAAACGTGCAGTGTGTTTTTTTGAGTACTTGAGGTACTTGCCAAGAATGCTTTTACAGCCCTTGGCTCAGCCTAGGTGGTACAGCATGGACTTACTTTTTTGTGATGGTGTTAAGTGGTAACCATCACCTATAACAAAGCATTGCCTTGTAAGTCACGCAGTGCCCTGCGTCCATCAACTTGAGGCATACAGATGTTAACGCCATGTGCCTATAATTTCACTGGCAACCACACCCTTCAAACCAAAACACAGTAATGCTGCTAGGGTTTAGTAAAAGGGACAAAGGATTATTTGATAAAATTCAACCCTTGTAAAGAGTTTTAAAATAAATAAACACAAGAAACCTTTTTGAATCAAAGCAAATCCATTTCCAAAGATGAAATGTAATCTTATGCCGAACTCATCTAATTTACTACGACCACAGAAAAATACCTTTTTTTATATTTATCCAAATTCCAGGAATATAGGTATTCAAATTCCTTGATATTACTTGACCAAAATGTCATGAATGTCAACGCCGTATCCAAATTCCTTGGTCAACGACGCGGCATCTAAAATCTATAGAAAATCTAATATAAAAAAATAAGTATTTTTTGGTGTTACATTTATTAATATAGTTCTAACAATAGATTCCTGTTGTTAATTTCGGTAGACTTGTTAAAATGATTGACTTGATTAAAAACTTTTTAATTATTTCACTTGGCACTAGCACTGACAGAAGAAGAAGAAATCTGTAAAATTATAAATAAACAATGTAATAATAATTTGGCAAGTATAATCCATCTATTCCTATGGAATGCTGGTACTTTGGGCCTGTGGTACTCGCCGTGATTCTGTTCCTGCTGGTAGGCACCGTCTTTGAGAGGAGGATCGAGACAGCATGGCAGCAATTCAGTACGTATGTTGATTTGTGTTATCAGCTCAACCCGATGTAACGCCCCCCCCCGCCTTCCCCTAAGAAAATGGCTTTTACCCCTATTTACCTATATAAAATAAATTAATGAAGTTAATCCTACCTAACCTGTCTTGTGAATTGGCTCGTGTAACGTGTAAGTGGCTCGTGCTCTGTACTTTTTATTTAAAATCAAAAAAATTAGTTTTCATTATAATAATTGTGTGACGGTACTGACGTCAGGCTGGACCGTTACACCGAGGCTTTATAGTTCACAGACTAGGAGAGTATCGTCTTTCTTTGAGGGTTGGCTCTGGTCGTGTGCCTTGGGTTTTTATCACGAAACTAAAATTATTCGAATAATAAAGAAAAAATATAATTAAATTTTTTTTGCGATAAAAATATTAATTTTGCTAATAAAACGTTGAATTTTATCCATGTATACCTCATAATCCATCACGGAAACCATGGCTGCAGCTAACGATGAAGAGATTTTGGAAGGGTTCCTGTGTCTAATATGCAAGGCCGACCTGAAATCTGCATCGCAACTCATGGTCCATTTCGAGAGCCTACACCAGGAAGAGCAGGATGTCCTTAGATCCTTGAAGGATATATTCGGAAAGGCCAAGAAAATTATTCTCAACAACAACAACATCACAGACAGAGCGCTAAAGCATAATCATCGGGAGAAGTTTGTAACACTAGATAGGTATAAGAAATAGTAGCACCTGGGGAGAGAAGCACTTACCTTGCCGTAACACAGTGTTTTAACTAGCACGGAAGGTAATGTTCCGTAACCAGAGTGCGCCAGATTGCCTGATAAGCTAAAATCCCTAGAATAAGACCTTTGTATGGCTCAACTCATATGTATCTCTTTTTTGTCTGAAATAAACATTATCTTATCTTATCTTATCTTATCTTATCTTAAAATCTTGAGGAAACTTCTATTTGTTTTTTTTAAGTTACATCTATCTTTAAAGGAATATTATAATAAACTAAAAATATTTCTAAATCTTATTTCCTATTCATAACTAACTAAACCATAACATATTATTATATACAAAGTGGACTTCGCAATTTTAGACTGTATCATCAGCGGCCCGATTACGTTAATGTCTGGCTATTAAAATGGCTTTCAGTTTGACATTTGATTCCCATCCATCCTATACAATTGCTATTACACTGTGGGAATCAAATGTCGAACTGAAAGCCATCTCGATAACCAGACATCCAGAAAAAACTGCATCCAGATTGTGTTTTTAAAATAAAACTAAAAAGGATTACCTAAGAGTTAGATTATTTCTACGGTTTTGTACTCAGTAGCTACTGAGTCGACAAATTATGAATGGGACATGTCCCATTTTCCATCTTTCACACTTTGATCTACCAGGTTGACTACTTACAATGGGTAAATGATTTCAAATTCATATTTACAGTAGAACGTCGTCGAGCTCAGATAGCGGAGATGGCTGCACAAGATCAGTTGACCAACCAAACCGAAACAACACCAAACCGGGCGCATAGCCACGCATGCCGCCCAGCGCCAGTCAACAACACTGCTGAGCCAACCAGCGCAATACCGACTCTAAGTCTATACACCGAAGTACCAGCTTCCTCTGTGTGTGGAAAAACTGAAGCAGCGATCAGAACGCCCTCGAAGAAGTCTTTGCGAAGCAGGAAGTCTTCCACGATCCTCAGCCGGCAGAGTGTGATGGTTGTGAAGTCCTGATTCTCGCTTTTAATTACGACTCTGTAATTGCCTCATGAGACATTAAGTACATTCTTCGTGAAGCAATGTGATGGTTTAAAGCGAAAATGGTGTGTCTATGGCTCCGTCTAGAAAAGCAGACCAGACAGAAATAAATGAGACAAAAATAAGACACTCTCGGCATTATGGGCACCTTAAAACAAGAAAGTTTGCGAAAAGAGATGCTTTGGGAGATGTAACGGCTTCTGATGCATGGTTTTCATTTCATAAGTTAGATCGCAATTCGATGGCGAACACGTACAATAAAAACGTGAAAAAGATTTGTATAAATGAAATACTTTTATTGTCACAGAAAATTCGTTTGAGCAATGAATAACTAAAAATATTATCATTTTGAATAAGGTGGTTTTTTAAATAATCGAAAACATCTATCCAATCCTGTCGTCATCTAAACAAAATTGGAACCGTGATCCGAATTTTGAAACTGGAAATTTGAAAGATACGCACACGAGACGAGAGACAAATCTGTCATCTCGTTCACGGAATAGAGAAAACCCTACAAAATTTCTGTGATCTTGTTCCACGATGCGTTATACAAGGTCTTTGCTTCAAATTTTATATAAAAGACTAGTTGCACCCCGCGGTTTCTCCCGCGCAGATTTATTCCCACGAGATAAAAAGTAGTGCTATTCCAGACTATAATCTATCTCTCTGCCAAGTTTCATCCAGATGTTCTGGCGTGAAAGAGCAACAAACATCCATCCATCCATCCATACTTACAAACTTTCTCGTTTATAATAGTAGTATAGGATACATGAAAGTATTATGTCTGTCTGAATGCTTAGACGTCTGACTTCAGTAAAGTACATAATGAAAACAATTTTTTTACATCAAGCTAATTGATTTCAATTCTTACATATAACAACTAAGAAGGCACATGTGAATCGGAATAAGTACCTACAGTCAGCGTCAGAAGTATGTTTTTCTGAACTGTCATGTTTTTTCAGAAAAAAATGACAGTTTTTTATTCATAAAGCACTAAAAACTTTCGATCATCTTTCACTTTTGATGCAGACTGTTCCAAAGTAAATTATAGGCAGTGGCATGATAAACTACGGCCAAAAGGATTCGTTTTCTGTCATCTATCGAAGCAACATAGCATTTTCATTTTAATTGTTTTTCTAGTGTTTTTTTGAGTTGTGTTGTGTAATTTTGGTGGTATTTTAACCAACATTACTTGTGGTCTTAGCACAAAGTGTAAGCATTTGAAATGAAAGTGTATTATGTGATATCGTGATTTGACCGAAAATGTTTCAAATGGTTTGAAGAAACCGCCACCATTTTCTTCAAAACAATTGACTGACTCGACTTTCGACTGACGTGACTAGAAACATAGCAAAGAGCATATAATCTCTATCACTTGACACTGGCAAAATTGTCGATAGACAGGAGCCATAAAAAAAAAAAAAAAAAAAAAAAAAAACTACGGCCATCTTGACGTCAAAATAAATGATTATGAATGATCATTCAGTACAATACCAATGATTCGACCATAAAATAATTGGTATAGTGTTCTATTTAGCATTGGTCTTTAATACGTGGTTCAGTTAGCCGTCTCTTCAGTCTAATGTTTGGCTTTGAAATCCTTGAAAAGAGCAATTGAATTGCCAACGTAAGAGCGTATCTATTCAGTTCTACATCTATATTTGAATAAACGGTAGTAGTAAGTAGGTGCTTCGGTTTCAGGCGGGCATAGCTGCGGGCAAATGCTATTCATTGGATAAATTGATCTCTAGAACCGCTCTTAGAGGTTTACTACACGTACGTAAGAGGTTTTACTGAGAAGAGCGTGGCGTGAGCAATCTAATTTATAACCTGAATACTTTCTATTTTGTACTCGGTACCACGTTACTAGCTGAAACTAGCTAGTCGCTACTACGTCTTTTTAAAAGTGTGGTGAAAGGATTTATGAACATCTCACAAAAACATCTTTGAGCTTCGAGCACTTGACGCAATGTTTTGAAACGAATAATTGTGAATATAGGTTTTACAAAAAAATAGGATGGAGTTCTAGTAGAGTTTTTAACTTCTACGACATGCTAGTTTAATTTTTTTCACACTTGTTGGTTTTGAACCCACAACCTTAGGATTGGATCGCGAGATCGCTACCACTCACCAGACCACCACTGCAACTATAATATCGTGAAATACGCTCTACAACTAGGTATGTTTGTTAGGGTAGAATCTTGAAACTAAATTTTTAATCAGATTTTTCAACCGATTGAGCTGAAATTTTGTGGACAATTTAAGTTTGAATGACAAAGCATGGGTAAATCTTAATTTTTTTTTTAAATTTATGTTAAGCTGGTTTTAAAAAAGTTTTTTACTCTTAATTTATAAAGAAATCACACGAAAAACTAAACAGCATCGCACTCTTCAGCACTAGGCAACAACCCT
The DNA here is from genome assembly GCA_963576535.1 of Plemyria rubiginata. Taxonomy (NCBI): domain Eukaryota; kingdom Metazoa; phylum Arthropoda; class Insecta; order Lepidoptera; family Geometridae; genus Plemyria; species Plemyria rubiginata. The sequence continues at coordinate 1,574,884 of OY754925.1, read as the reverse complement.
CCAAGGAGTGAGTTTAGATGGGCTCGAAGGCCTTGCGATAGCACAAAATTTATATGATATTGGAAATGTTTATTAGATCGTTTCAAGTGGCGTGGAAGTTTATCAATTTATTATGAAAAGCAATTTTGTTCTTCAATAACAACCTTATCCATATAGATGGATTTGATTGGAGCTTTGTCGGATCAGACGTAGAGACAGCGACATAATATGGGTAACAATTGCTGAGTAAAAATTTTATTCCATATTTGATGTACATACAGATCTAATATGGTAAATTGATGGTGATAAGACATATTTTGTAATACCTACACAATCCAGTACTTTCGATAGTGGCTTATCCAGTACTCAGATAACGAGAAGCTAATACAGGCTAATAGCATGTTAATGCTATTCAGGAATTATACCAACCAGTTTCAATTGCCATTCAAAGTTTCATCCATCTGTTGTGGATTTTATGCTTCATAATTGATGTGTAGGAATCTATTCGGATGTACAACTCGTGTAATTTTGGTAGAACTTCACTTAAGGTTTCATTTAAGGCTTTAACCATAAATTACACTTCGTTGTTACATCCTCTAGATTTAATATATTACCATGTAGTCCGTTTCGCATGTATTACATCGTCACACTGTTTATAGCATTAATTTTTTCAAGAAATAGCTGAAAAAATGTTCAAAAAGTCACTCAGGTAGGCAGGCACTCGACTCGCTCGGCATACGCACCGACCGCGGTGCGCGTCATTCTTTTCATAGAAAGATTGTCTGCATTCTGCAACTAAAGGGGAAATTATCCTAGGAATCTTCATAACAGATGTACCTAGCTTAAGGCGCCAACTATACTGCTGAACTGAACTGCCTACATAGAATCAGATATAATTATCTTTTAAAACACAAAACATATACACTCTTGTCCTTTTTTTTTTTTTTTTTTTTTTTTTTTACGATGGAAAAATGCTTTACGCATCCCCTCCATCTCGGGGAGAGTTGGAGGGGTATGTCGGGCTCTCCGCCAGCTACTAATGCTAATGAGACAGTAGCAACTAGCGGCATACCGACTAAACAACCATCGATGTTCCCTCTATCACCTCAATGCTAGTGCATCCTCAAACAATTCATCATCTGACGAATCATTCGACGCTGCACCAGCACTTGACAGGGTCACGGGTTCCCGGTCGGATTCGACCGCGGCCCTGTCGGTGATAGTCCGCCTTAAGCAGACCAGTCTGTCACCCCTGTTAGGGGGAGGGAGACGTCTTGTTGTGACGTCGTCTCTGGGCGTAGGAGGTCTGTGCAATGCCGGGCTGGGGCTCCCCGCAACCAAACCCAGCTGACCTCCATCAAGCAGGAGTTGGCGATTAAATATTAGTCGCCGTCTCCCGGCTCTCCGCCGGCGAAGCAGGTCGGCCTGAGGATCATCCTCCCTGACCCGCTCTGCGGTTTCCTTCGCCAAGATAACATCTTCGCAGAAGGAGACCATGGCTTCCCAGGCTCTCTCGCTGCTTAGCATGTTGACGACCACGCTTGCAAGAGAGAGATCCTGACCCACTACAGCCTGCAGCGACTGGCGCTGTAGGACCCAAGCCCTGCATTCCTGTAGGGTGTGCTGTGCCGTATCCTCCGGGGCACCGCAGTGCTGGCACACCATGCTCACCTCTCTTCTTGCGACTCGATGCAGATATCGTCCAAAGCACCCGTGCCCAGACAAGACCTGCACTAACCGGAATGTAAGGACACCATGGTCACGGTGTACCCACTCCTTTAACACAGGGCGTATAGCGTCGATAGTCCACCGGCCGTACGGGGCGGATTGCAGTTCCTCGGCCCATTGGCACATTGCCATATCCCTCGCTTGCTCTCTTGCCTGGAGTACCTCCTGAGCAGCCAGGCGGCATCCCTCTGCTAGCTTCTCTTCTTTGTGCCTGTATATATCGGCCAAGACTTTAGCCTCTTTTTCCCACGGCATGGATCCAGCAATAACACAAGCGGCCCCGTGAGACACTGTGCGGTATCCCCTAATGGCTCTGATTGCAATAATCCTCTGTGGCTTTCGCAATAGGGCCCGATTGCTAGCAGACAGAGCATCCACCCACACAGGGGCACCATATAGGGCCATAGATCGAATGACTCCCGCATAGAGGTAACGACAGGGTGCATTAGGTCCCCCTAAGTTTGGCAGAAGCCGCGCTAGGGCTCCCGCTGCACCCTGTATCTTTGGGGTCAGCAACCGGAAATGGTTAGAAAACTTCCAACCACTATCAAGCACTAGCCCCAAGTATTTCATATTGGTCGAAATTTTGACTTGTACTTCGTCTACTAAAACGTAGGCACCAGCTGGGGGCCTACCACCTCTGCCATGGAACAAAATAGCCTCAGTTTTTCCTATAGCCACCTGTAGTCCCAGAGATCGGATTCGCCTGACTAACATCGTAGCTCCCACGGAGGCTAGATGTGCGACCTCTACGTAGCTATTTCCCCGAGCGATGAACAGTGTGTCATCTGCATAGCAGATTATATTTGTTCGGGGAAGCGGTGTTCCGCGGAGCACCCAATCATAGCCAATGTTCCACAACAGGGGGCCCATCACTGACCCCTGTGGAACACCGGCCATCATGCGTTTGGCGCAAATTCTGCCTCTATCATCGAGGTACAATACGTCGCGCTCTCGCAGATAGTCTTCAACCAGGCGTCGTAGATATAGAGGGACAGCGTGGTATCGCAGTGCCTCCTCTATACACTCGTAGGGGAGGCTATTAAAAGCATTGGCGATATCTAGTGATACCGCTATTACGCGCTCTCCCCGAGCTACCGCTTCTTGCGCAATGCTTTTTAATCGCAGTAGTGCGCCGACTGTAGAGCGTCCGGACCTAAACCCAAACTGTTCATCTGCCAGATCTGGTCCCACTGATATAAGATGCCCGTTTATGCGGGCAGCGACAACACGTTCCAGGAGCTTGCCCATCTCGTCGAGCAAGACTATAGGCCTGTAACCAGATGGAGATTCTGGGGGACGCCCTTCCTTTCTTAGGAGACATAGGCGACCGTCCTTCCAAGCTTTGGGGAACCGCCCCATTTCGAGGCAGGATTCAAAAAGTGCTACGCATCGAGTCCCAAGATGCTTTAAAGCAGATATTAATACACGACCCGGCACTCCGTCTGGCCCTGGCGCCGTTTTTTTCGCGCGGAGGCAGAGAAGAGCAACCCCAAACTCTCCTTCAGTGATGGGAGGGATCTCCTGAGCTGGTGGAATCAGGGAATCAGGAGGTGCCATATACGGAGGGATGTGCGGGGGACAGGTTGGGAACAGACCACAGACAATATCCGAGAGGAGCTGTGGCTGAAAAGACTCGGTGGGAGGGGCCTGGTTCGAAAGTTTTTTCCGAACCATGCGATACGGACGACCCCAGGGATCCCTATTGAGGTCGTTGGTAAATTCCTTCCAGGATTCAGACTTGGCTCGATGAATGGCTGCTTGCAATTCTATTTTGGCTTTCCTGTATACGTCGTAGAGGCTATTAGCCTCATCAATGGTGTGGGTTCGCCTCCGCCTGCATCGCGTGTATTCACGGCGAGATGCCATACAGGAAGATCGGAGGGCTGCTATCTCGTCTGACCACCAGTACACCTGCTTCCTGTCCGGCCTTTTTCCAGAGCGGGGCATGGCAAAGTCACACACTGCTGTCAGTGCCGCACGGAGCTCTGTTGCCCTCTCATCCACCCCACTAGATGTTGCTGATTCCGGACACCAGCTCTGAACGATGGCAGCTTCTTCCACTAGTTTTCTGTCAAGGCGCCCAACTGACCAGCGCGGAAAAGCTGTTGGATTTCCAGCCGATCTTCCTCCGTTGAGTCCGAAGGCAGAAGTGACCTCAAATCTTATATATAAGTGATCCGAGAGCGTCTCCTCGTTCTCCAGGACTCTCCAATTTAGTGTGCGTGCGGCAATGCCAGGGGTAGCGAAGGAGAGGTCAACTATTGACCCCGCCTGTTGTCTCACAAAGGTGTTAACTGAGCCCTGGTTGAGGAGATGTTTGATGCATGACCCCGAACGGGAGAGCTACGTGAGGTCAGACATTGTACTTTACAATCTCTTGGGACTGGAATCCACGACCTTTGGCTATCGGTTACACGTTTGTATTACATTTTTAAAGATCACCAGAAACAGTTTTACTAGTTCGCTCCCCAGGCACGGTAGATACCCCCTCCAATCTTATCAGTATCTCTGAATTTTGTTATGAAAAATAACAACAAGTTCGGAGAATAACATTACAAATAATCCGTGGACGTAAAAAATTAATCAGGAAAAATATAATTTTGATCCAAACATGTTTTTCTTTGTAAAAATAACCTTTGTAATATTATTCTCCGAAAGGTTGTGCGCGGTACTTCATGAATACAACAAAAATATTGAAATAAGCGAGCAAGAATTTGTATGAAGGTTGTCAGCACCTTAACCGAATCTGCCAGTGCAGTGTGGGTGTTGTATAAATATAAAATATCTGAGTGACCGAGCTTTGTTCGGTTGCCTAACAACGGCCAATAGATGTAAGGAAGAGTCATATTTCAGTTGTATATGTTTTTCATTGCCTGTAAACATGGATAAAAAACATTTTCAAAAAATTAATCCTAGCTAGATCGATTTATTGCCCCTGAAACTCCTTTTATTTCATGAAAATCGTCGGAGCCGTTTCCGAGATTCAGATTATAAATTAATAAACAATTAAATAAATTTACAAAAGTTGCTTGTCCAAAGGTATTAGATAGGTAAACATTAGTGGACATTTCACATAGCACCATCTACTTAGCTCCAAACTAAGTAAAGCTTGTAGGTATTATGGGAACGGAATAACTGATTTTAAATATTTTTTTATACAAAAATTCATGAAGAGTTTTTAAAAATGCCAAAGTATTAGCTTTTCTACCTTGTCGTAAAAGTTACAAGGACAATTTAAATCTTCTTGTTGACAAAGTTTTATTGTAGCAATAGACTGAAAGCTCTATATAAAATAGCAATCCGTAGTATATTACTGAATTGGGAATAGCCCTTGGCATAAACAGTGAATATTAATGTTAGTACGTGTTCCGTAATAATTTGCAATTATTACAAAGTTTATCGGTTAATAACTGTAATTATAACTTTAGTTATAGGCACGATAGTTTCGAGTTTAAATTTAGGTCTTAGCGTGACGAACGCTATGTAATAAATAAGACAGTTATATAGGTCAGGACTTTTCAACTATGGTATCAGAAAATAGTATTCAAAAAAGCGTCATTTGGCCCACAGAAATGTTTTCTCTATTCCGTGATTTAGCCACTATGTATTAGAACCAGAAATGTCACTTTTGTTGATCGTGGCTCTCACAACACTCAGGATGAATGCAGCTTAAATAATTTTGATTTTTTTATTAGTTTTATAGCGTTTACTACTGCACATGGAATTCACAAAGATTTTATAATGTCCCAAAAGTTATTCTCCGAGCGGGATTTGGACACGCGACCTTCCTCTTGATGCGGGGCTACGCTACCAACTGCGCCATCGGATTCCAATCACACTCGACGAATAACTTGGACATGCTACTACGGTACTTATGCCACGGTCGCATTTTTTATTTTTGTAGCAATGTAGCACGTAGAGCGGTCGTAGCCTCACCGTCCTGCCAGCGCCTGACGACAGGTACCGCACAAAGCCTCCCGCAGACAAGGACATATTATCCGGACTTGCCCGGCGGTGAGGCGAGCGGGTAATTTCCCCTGTGACCAAATCCTTTTTGGTGTGCGTTTGAATGTACTAGTAAGGACTTGGAATGAAACGTTTGTTAAAAACGAATCTAAAATGGCGCTGTTGATCTCTCACTCGCAAGCCATTGTTTGTAATGGTCACCTTTCATTTGCACTCGTGAGAGGTATTGGTTATCGATGCCATTGTAGATAGATAGATAGATAGATAACGCATTTATTTGCCCAACTGATACACACAAATAAGAGAAATAACAAACAAAATAAGAATAAACTAACAATGTAAATTATAAAATAAACAAACTTTTTGAACACAAACTTATTAACTTATTCTATTGAAAACTAAATATTAACTTATTGTATTGAAAAACATTGACTGATATACCTATCGGTTCGTGTGTGTTGCAGCTAGGCAAAGAGGCAATAGCTCAGCGCATAGAATTGCTCGAGAGCAAAACACTGATTTTCAGCCATTACCTTCTGAGGCAACAAGTTGAACGAGCTGCCATACAATTGAAAAATACTTAAAAATATAATATAAATAAACTGTTTTTAAAAGAGTTCAGAATATTAGTGTACCTACCTATAAATAAATAAATAAATATCTATGCATCTTTCTGATTTTCTAAATGTTTGTGAGAATTTAGTTTTCCTATGTAATAATAAGAGCATGAGAGTGTGAAAGTGAGAGTGTGATGGTTCTCCTGCTTTCACGAGGCTCTTAAGAGCCAAGGAGCACAGGAGAACCAACAACATAGTTCTGTGTGTGTTTGAAAAGTGCGTGTATGTAGATTCATTTCTATCATCAAATGCGTCTGCAAGTTCTTATTTCACAAGAAAGATGTTGTTTGTTTAATTATTTTAAAAACCTCGGCTCCCCATTCCGCGCCATAGCGCGCCTTCCCATTCTCCGTATCGCATTTGAAATTACGTGTACCTTGCATAGCATATACAGGGTTACTGGTAACTCGACGTATTCCTTGCAGGACATCATAGTAGGTTTAAAATGCAACAAATAAAATTAAGCCAAACAATAATAAAAATTAATAATGAACGTTTGGCTAGTGATATTGGCCAACGTTTTGGGCCAATTAATAGTTCAAAAATGCCCAAAATCTTGGCGATTTTTGAACTTTTAATTATAAACAAAGTTCTGCTACGGCATCAACTCAGATAATAACTTAAATAGGTTTAGAATGATTAAATCTGGTATTTTTCATAAAAAAAAATCTAACGAACTCAAAAACTACTGAACTCGTTAGAACATTAGGTGGCTTAATTTGTTGCATTTTAACCCTATTATGACATCCTGCAAGGAATACGTCGAGTTACCAGTAACCCTGTATAGTTGTGTACTTTCTAGGCAAGTAGAGAAAGAACTCGCCTGTTTCATCGCTCCTTACGCATTCTATTTACCAAACACAGGTCGCTGATTTTATTGTGTCGCGACGAGATGGCCAAGTGGAAGTTTTTTACGATTTAGATTACGATTCGGCAGATTTTGAGATTTGAGTTTATGAAAATATTCAGTATTATAAAATACATGGTCGCCCGCAGATACACTTTATTGCCAGGTAGATATCGCTATTTAACGATAAGACCGCCTATTTTACTTTGTAGTTTTATGTTTTTTTATAGTTTTTTTTTGTTGTGAACAATAAAGTATTGTCTATCTATCTATATTCATAGTGATTTCTAACAATAAAAAAATTACATTACCTTTTTTTATGGTTCGTTTATAGTTTTAATTTTCCTGGTATTTTTTGAGACAAAAAGATTAACCAATATGTTATTACTACATTTTTGGTTTGGGGCGTGCGTCCAAGTTGTGTTTAGGACTTGACTAAAGATCATTATTTCTGTGTATTGTTAGGATACCTACTATAGATGAGACTAAAGAAAATGCTGCACTAACAAGTTCTATTTTACTTAAAAACATCGTAAAATGCAGCAAAGTAATAGATTTTACATCAAAACTTAAGTCCTTGGTAGGGTATATAAAGCTTGGACTCGCACTAATACTTAGAGCCAATTAAGTACATAAAAACAAATTAAAAGAAAACTTGTGTTTACTGCACAAACAGCTGTTTAATTAAAGTAACCATTAGTTTATGGTATCATTTATGCAGAAAGCAGGTTAATTGCGCCGACTAGAATGAAGTAGGTTCAAACAGTGTATAGAGGTATAAAATGCGAGTAAGTTTATTATGAAAATAATATATCACTGGCTATTATACCAATGCCTTGGTCATACCAAGTTCAAATAAAATAATAAAAGTAAAATCAACAAGTTTTTTATAATATAAAACTTTTGAGTACTTCAGCCGTTAAAATGGTGTAATCATCTCTACCATCATATAATAATAGAACCAATGAAGAGGCAATGAAGAGACCCTCATGTAAAGGGGAACTTTGAAGGTGTGAGCGACATAACGGCGAATATCTTTTATGATGCCAATAGTTGGTGTGAAATCTTTCACAACACTATTATTTTAGATCATGTTATTTTTCACCAAACAAAAGCAGGGATATTTAGACTGGAAAAATGCCACCGGTTTTGGTGTAAATGTCGCCGTTGCCAGCAAACGTAATCAACATTTTTGGTGACCTATAACTATAAAGTACACTATAACTACAGCCGTAATGTTGGTAGCTGGCTCATTTCTTAGTTTTAATTTGAAGTCTTGTAATGTATGTAACACTTGTTAATATTAATAAATATTATATTGCATATAGCACCATTCTTTATTCTTTATTGTACACAGTGAAAATATACAGTAAACTTAAATAACAATACATGTACAAAGGCGAGCTTAACCCTAAAAAGAGTTCTCTTCCAGCAAACCTTGAAGGATTGTGAGAGATTGAAATTAGAGCTGGGTGCGTGTACAAAATGAGAGAGGATAAATAAATTATATACCATCATATCATCATATTATACCATCTGTCCTTTGTTGCTTGTATTATGGGAAACAGATAACTAATTCTTTTTTTGCAACTATATTGTAACGTCCAGAGAAAGAACTACCCTATTATTCTTTTCTTTCTTCTTTTTATGGCTCCTGTCATAGACAATCTTGCCAATGTCAAGTGATTCAGAGATTATACTCTTTGTAGTTATGTTTCTAGTCATGTCAGTCCAAAGTCTAGTCAGTCAATTGTTTTGAAGAAAATGGTGGCGGTTTCTTCAAAACATTTGAAACATTTTCGGTCAAATCACGATATCACATAATACACTTTCATTCCAAATGCTTACACTTTGTGCTAAGACCACAAGTAATGTTGGTTAAAATACCACCAAAATTACACAACACAACTCAAAATAACACTTGAAAAACAATTAAAATGAAAATGCTATGTTGCTTCGTAGATGACAGGAAACGAATCACTCTATTATTCATAATCCCTGCAATTTTGTAGCAGCTCATAGATTATAATCTTGTCACTGTCACTTTCATGCCAACGAAAAGAGACAGTAACAGACTTATCAGTCTGATAAGCTATTGGCACGCTCAAAGACCTAGTCTTTATTCGTCGCTCAAAAATGATCTGAAAAATGTCGGGCGGGATTTGATCCACTGCCTACTACGCAAAAGGTAAAGCTACTAACGAGCTGTCTAACCCCCGGTGTCTGAAAGCCCGATAAATGCTAATCGGCTGTTAAGTCACTTGCTATCTCTATCTAATTTGAAGTAAAAGCTGAAACAGCAAGTAACTTGACAGCCGACTAGCTTTGATCGGGCTTTTAGAAGCCGGGGGTAAATCTAATAATTTTAGGGGATATATACCCAACATGTTTAGATGAAGTGTCAAAGCTGTCTATCAGCTGTGTCCAATCCAAACTTACAGCAAGTAAACTGTTGTCAAAATTAACTTACCAAGATTACGGCCCTAGCCGCGGTGACCTCTGTAAACTAAGGCAGACGAAGAAAATAACTTTAAAAGTTACCGAAAACATCCTAAATTAAAATATCTCATTATTAAAACATTTACTTGTAACTAATACCTACAGTCTGGAAATTTGAAAGCGAATATAAATTGAGGTAAAAGAAAAATGAGGGTACCTACATTTTAAACAGATGTGTATTTTTTTACTCTGGTAGGCGGGTGTGTAAACCAGCTATATAGTGATAATTATACATATACGTTTTATCTGCGCCTCACTACGTTTGATTGTAGCTGAATTATTATATATTTTTGTAACAAGGATCATAAAAAAGAACTTTAGAAATCAAATAATAATAATCATGTGACTGGACAGATTTCTCGAGTGAGTGCCTGACTGCACTGATTTTACCGACTGCAAAGCTAAAAAATACATGTGATTTTAATGAAAGTCGCGCGGCATTATCAGATTCATAAATTCATGAATGAGACTGCCATCAAATATTCAGCAAGCTACGTAATCAGAATATTGAAAAATGTTTTCTCATTTGGTTTTATGCTTGTGTTTTTCTATAGAAGGATTGGTTTCCGAAGTACGGTACACGGCAGATAGCAGGATAAATCTTTAAATGCACTCTCTGTTTTCACACGTCAGGCAAATTAATTATCATTATATAATTCATGCAACAAAAATGTTGCTCCTTTGTGTTATCGTTGCAATAGTCTTCGTAAACAATAAACCATTTTTTTGTATTTGTATTTGTAAATACCTATAGGTAAATAGTGTATCTACAACCAGTAGTTACCTATACCTACCATTTTAATTGCAACGCATTGATTCTAGCTATGATTATGTATATACGGTCATTATATATTGTCTTATTGTATAATATATCATTTAATAGCCTTAAGTTTCTATTATCCCGGATTAACTATCACATAAACCGTCAGTCCTAGACTTTAGTACTATTACTGTGTTGATTATATATCGGTACCGGCAGCAGCAAAAGTTCATGAACTATTTACTCACAAAAAAACTAATATTTACGTATTCCACCAGTTAACTCACCAGTTAATTGACTTGCATTATACATGATGTGCTGGATAGTGGTGTTTGGAATCACCACTATAATTTATAATTTATTATATTTCAGATATTCAATGACTATTTCCAAATGTAGAATCTTGAATTAGTGAAAATATTGTAGCTTAGGCTTGCAGACTGTTACGGCTTAAAAAAGATTGATAAATAAATTTGAAAATTTGTACTTAAAGATGTTTAAGAAATATTTAATTTTATACATTAAAAATTAGAAATTTACATCTGCTTGCGTTGCTGACCAAATCTATACTAAAATGATTTAATTGAATTATATTTGCATTCCAAAACACACGATATTATGACAATAACGCGATTGGATTGGTATATAGAATAACGTATTCAAATTCCTTGAGAATAACGCCCCGCCCAACAAAAACAAACGCGAATAACTTGACACTTTAGAATGTCATTTTTTACTCCAAGTTCTAGGACGCACCTAGTTTGATAGGTTTCGTGGCAGAAGATCAATACTCTGATACAATATTATAATGCTTCTACATTAGTCATACGAAGCGGATTGCAAATCAAATGATTTGAAATTTTAATATCTGTCTGGGGCATAATTGGCTGCACTGAGATAGAACAAGAGCTATCTTCTATTTATGTCACTTTACAACCTTTTAAAAACCAATCTAACACTTACTACCACTTGTCTTACTATCCTGCTAATATTATAAACGCGAAAGTTTGTGAGTATGGATGGATGGATGTTTGTTACTCATTCGTGCCGGAACGACTGAACGGATCTGGAATAGCACATAGGCTACTTTTTATCTCGTGGGAATACCGGGATTTAAGTCTGCGCGGGGGAAACCGCGGGGCGCAACTAGTAATAATATGTAGCTACTACCACGCCCTTTTTCTGCCGCCAAGCAGCGTTACTGTGTTTCGGTTTGAAGAGTGTGGTACGTGTCATTACTGGCACATGTCGCTTTACATCTGCATGCCTCATGCTAGTTGTATGAAAAAAATGACGTGTAATGACCCTAACTTATATTTGCCAATTTTTAAACGAGGAAAAGAAAACTAGAAAATTAAAACGCGAATACCGATTCGCCATGCATGTGTGATACAGCGTTTACACTAAGCTCAAATTCATTGTCAATTGACGACCTCAGTGGCGCAGCGGGCGAGAGTCCGCCTGCGACGCAAGAGGTTGCGGGTTCAATTCCCGCCACGAAACAAATTTGTGTACGATCTGCAGATATTTGCTCCGTTGGTCTGGGTGTTTCTATGTATAATAAAAAATATCTATCTAAGTAAACAGGCCAAAAATGCGTTTGTCCGGATGTCTGTCTGTCTGTTCTCCTCTACAGGTCGCATTTTTCAACCGATCTGGACGAAACTTGGTACACAGGTTATATGACTTATTAAATTTTTTTTTGTCGTCGGGGATTTTCTATTGGAGGGGTACTTCCCCCAAAAAAAGGGCAAAAAGGGGGCTATTTGATATACTGGATATCTCCACCAAATGAGATCCGATTTCGATTATTCTTTTTCTATTTGAAAGGTAGTAACTATAAGTTGGTCTCATAAAAGTTTGGCGAAGATCTGATAAGGATCTTCAGCATGATGAACAGGATAGCTCATCAAACAATCGATGGTTTTCAATCAAATTTGAGAGAAACACAAAGGACCTCATTCTACACAAGATGATGCAGAAAAAATCAAAAAGATCAAAAAAATCACAAAACGGAAAATACACTTGCACACTCAGACCAATTAAAAACTAAAAGACGGACTTCTGTGCACAGCAAAGTGAAGCCGGTCAAACTACGCCTCGCACGCACACACCAAATCGGCCCACGCAACACATCTTTAGAAAACTGGCTTCACTTTTCTGTGTGTGTGCGTTTAGTTGTGTATGTACACGGGGCGAGGCGTAGTTTGACCGCAACACATCTTTAGAAAACTGGCTTCACTTTGCTGTTCACAGAAGTCTGTCCTTAGTTTTTATTTGGTCTGAGCTTGCACATTACATTCCTCAAATAGCTCACTTTTAGTATGCTCGCAAGATCTACAGCTCCCAGAGCCACTAGTGTATTAAATATATCAGTCATCTAGTACCCATAACACAAGCTTTGAGTAGCTTACTTTGGGGCTAGATGGTGCTGTGTGCAGCATATCGAAGTTGTTGTTTAACGTTTCATTTCATCAAGTTGATTAGCGAATCAAGACTTTGTAATTGTGACACAGATGACAAAGGCAGATTGAATTATCATTAATGTAGGATGTTGGGTATACGCGGTCCCAGGTGGCATAAACATATCCTAATATCCGTATCCGCTTGGGTAAATTATGTGTGTAATTAATTAATTTATGATACAAGACTTACCCGTAATTGAATCAACATAATTGCGGGATATAATTTCGTTCATGGTTATTGCTAGTCATTTTAATTAGTGCCTGTGGCTTTTGGAATCAGTACTACTACTATTATAAACGCGAAAGTTTGTAAGCATGGATGGATGGATGGATGTTTGTTACTCCTTCACGCCGGAACGGCTGAACGGATCTGGATGAAACTAGGCAGAGAGATAGAAAATAGTCTGAAATAGCACATCGGCTACTTTTATTAAGTAGTGGTCTTAGTATTTAAATTAGGTATAACTTACCTGGGGTGCTAGGTCGGGTAACCTCCTCGTGGTGCACCCTGGTAACACCATCTGGCCTCTCCACGTGTCCCTCTGATCAGCAGAGGGCACAGTGTGGAGAGGCAGGGCAGACCTTTTGGTCTGCCCAGGTGGGTCTGGGCTGTTTAGACAGCCCGGACGGACGAGGCGGTAGAGCGCGCGCGAGAGACGCCTTAACTTCTCGCGCCGCTACGTGGTGAATAGCGGGAGAAGACCTGGAGGCACCTTCTCCCGCATTGCACATATTCACCACTCCCGTCGGGCGGGAACGGCCGAGCACTCGCGGTCGTTCCCGGGCCCCTCCCTGCAAAGGGGCCCCCCCCTTGCCCCCGCCGACGACCGCCCGCCTTTACTGCGGGCCCCGCCGTAAAGGTGGGGACATTTGCGGGCCCCGCTGTAAAGGCGGGCGGTCGTCGGCGGGGGACTGGATGAAAAGGCTTTGCCAGTTTCCCAGTTCCCCTCCAACAAAGACGACGCAGGAGTGCCGCTGGGTTGTTTAGTGGGTATACCAGTAGCGGAAGCCGGGGAGTCCCACATATCCCTCCCATCCTCCAATGGGGGGGAATGCGTAACGCATTTTTCCCAGCGTAAAAAAAAAGGGTATAACTTACCTATTCCAGACAAATGGCTCGCGAGCTCTCGATCTACCTGTCTCAACAATATTTTCATGACGAGAAAATAATATTGGTATATTTCTATGGATTCGATTATCATATCATTTAGTTTGTTATCTTTGTTGTTTTTGTATTATTTTGATTTCAACGAAATGATTACGATTTTCAGAACCTATAAAGTAAACATTTCTCTTCAGTGAAGGCAGTACAATCAAGATCGAGCTTCGCTTCAGGTAAGCTCGCTTGATCATTCAGTATACCTACTGTGGTATTGTCTGTAAGTGCTAGAAATGTTGTTGGAGGCGCGGGAGACGTAAGTCTTTCTTTTCACAACCAGCTGGAGAAGGTTTAGCGGAAGGTTTTATTATTTGAATTGTTTGAGAAACAGCGACATCTTATCTGCATAGACGGAACTAATTGAAGTTGAAGGTTGATGTACTGTTTCTTCAACCGTAAATCCAAGAAACCTGCTTCCTTGACAAAATGAGAGTAACTTATATATTTGTGTGAAAACCAGATGGCAGTGATAACACTTACAAATTACAGAAACTGCTTCGCCACCAAGATCCCTAGGCACAGTAGACATCCCCACAAACTTAGTAGCAAATCAACTTAATTAACGAAAATTTAGAGGTATTAAATCTGAGGTATTGGTAGTTTTATGTTTAAGAATAGTAGAGAATCTCTACTATTAACCATACACATCAAATATCTGATATTTGATGTGTATGGTTCCTTTTGGGAAGTACTACCGCAATGCCTATCTCTGCCAGCAAGCAGCGTGGCTGTGTTTTGGTTGGAAAGGTGGTGTTGTCGGTGGAATTACCAGCCACATTGTATGCCTCAAGTTGATGGATGTAAGGCAGTGGATCGTGCCAGTTTTATCAGCAGGTATCTACTAGTTAGCCTACTAGTTGCGCCCCGCGGTTTAACCCGCGCAGATTTAAATCCCGGTATGCCCACGGGATAAAAAGTAATCTATGTGCTGTGCCAGACTATAATCTATCTGTCTGCCTAGTTTCATCCAGATCCGTTCAGCCGTTCCGGCGTGAAAGAGTAACAAACATCCATCCATACTTACAAACTTTCGCGTTTATAATAGTAGTAGTATTAGCAGGATTTCGGTACAATCGTCACAAACCTATCGCGAGTCACGTAAGGGCCGAACAATCTCACGTCAGTCGTCAAGTATTTACAAAGCACAAAGTTTTGCAACAATCGAAGAGTGAAAGCCTGACGCAACACAGCCTCCTCCATGCCGCCACAGCATACCTAGCAGGCGGTGTGGAGCACATGATCTCTGCACTCGGGTCGACCACAGTGCGTCAGGTAACGGGGCTTGTTGTACAGCGATATGGTGAGTACACACACATTTGCTTTGACAAGTAGGTACATTAGAAACTTGTTAGCTAACGTTTAAGAAAGTAGAAAATGATTGTTTATAAAAAAGGTTGTCCTATTGTCTTTATTATGCAAAGCTTGTATTCACAAGCTACGCAAAGCCGATGAAATATGACGGATACAAGGGAAAAATTAATTATAAAATTGAGCAATGTATAACCGGTTCCGTGTGTAAACAAGTACCTACTATATACAATATGGAAAGCAAATCGTTTTTATTTTATAAATACCTAATATACAGCGTGTAACGGAAGGGGGTATCAACCCTGAAGGAGGTGAATGTGCTCATGAAACTCAACAACTTTCCCCAAAGAACATAGGTCGAAATATGAAAAAAAAAATTTGGCCCTCCCTTACAAAACTGACTACCAGCTGATTGATTTACTATGGGAGGGCCAAATTTTTTTTTCATATTTGAGCACATTCACCTCCTTCAGGGTTGATACCCCCCTTCCGTTACTCGCTGTATATATATATATATAATACCTTATAATCGCTTGTAACACCCAGACAGAGAACTAACACCTGTTTATCACACAAAATGTTTGTTCTTGGTGGGGATCGAACCCACGGCCTACGGCGCAGAAGGCAGAGCTAGGTACTAACCAACTGAAATGTGAAACCTAATTTATCTGTAGATTCAAAAAAGTAACAAAATCAGCAAATGTGTATCAGTGTCCTAGCGGTAGCATCATTTTCAGATAAGTGCTCGCGGTGGTACTATTTTTCATTAGATGTCATTGTTTTCATTTTTAAGAATTATTTTAGTCCTCGTTAGTCTGAGATCAAGCGATTATTAGCTTTGAAGTCGTTTTGTTTATAACTTATGGCTAACAAAGAAAACATTACAGAGTCCTAATAATATTATGATAATCGACGTCAGTTTCCTGATGCAGTCTCCGAGCACCTGGTTATGAAACACCACCACCATTGTGTGTGACATTAATAAATCATAATGTCACTTTGAGGTGATTGAGCTGTGCGTATGCAATAATGCAATTCGTAGACATGGTAAAATTTAAGAGTAGTAGAGCTCTTTGTGTGTGGCTCGTCCGGGGAAGTACTACCACCACGCCTTTTTCTGCCGCCAAGCAGCAACGCTGTGTTTCGGTTTGAAGAGTGTGGTCGCCGGTGTAATTACAGGCACATGAGGCTTAACATCTGTATGCCTCAAGTTGATGGACGCAGGGCAGTGCATCGTAGGGCACGTTCCTATTGTGCGTGACCTACGTGGCAATGTTTTGTTTATAGGTGATGGTTACCACTTAACATCAGGTGGACCATCTGCTTGTTCCATCAGCTAGTTGTATAAAATATAAAAATAAAAAACATGGCACTTTACGACCCTACATTATTTACACAATACCGTCTGTCTATGCAATTCAAAGGACCTTAGTAGCTTGTGTTATTCTCGAACGAGGCAATGCTTATAACAATCTAATCTAAAACTTTAAGATTGTAGAGATCTTTGTGATGAATGTTCTTCCACTATGTCTTTTGGTGCCGCCAAGCAACGCTGCTATATTTCCGTTTGATGAGTGTGGTCGCCGGTGAAATAACAGGCATCTGTATGCCTCAGGTTGACGGACGCGGAAGTTCCTATCTTCCGTGACCTACGAGGATGCAATGGTTATGTTGCACTTCGCATCAAGTGGGCCATCTACTTGTTCTATCAGTCAATTGTACCTATAAATAAAACTAAAAATTAAAAATGCCCCTATATATATAGAATTGGAAAATTAACTTTGATTTAATATTATAATTAACAACCTATCTAAATAGCTACCTACACATACACCATGACACACTACCTACACTACACATTTCATTATCACGTTTTATTTTACACATTATTCTCTTTTTTTTTGTGATCAACTTTATATTTTATGTCTGTTTTATTAGTTAACTTTCACCTTATTATTTTGGTTTGTCTTTTCAGTATCATCTGCCTACCTACATAAGTTGCTTATAAAATGTAGATTCGTTTTGGTTTATGCTCAATGTATATTATATAGTTTATATCAGACAATAAGAAAACTGTGAAGCTAAGAATTAATAAATAAATAAATAAATAAATTACAGGGTGCAAACCAGAGTGACCATACAGCCAGTTTCAACAAAGCTGACCTGGTCACCAGGATAAAGGCCAAGGTTGAAGCTGCCGACCCGCAGAAGGCCAAGGAGTTAGGAGGGGTCTTCCTGTTTAACATCATCAAAGGAACAGCTGTGTATTCTTGGAGTGAGTATAAATTGTTTTAACCTCAGTTTTTGATATTCGAAGCTTTTGTTTTACAGTGCTGTTCTCATTGTTCCTAAGTCCGTGATTCTCAACTATTTAAACGCAAGGTATAGCCACGTGACAGTAGCAGTATCTGTAAAATGAGTTAGCCAGTCGATTTACGACAAGTCTTGTGTCAACACTTTTACAAAGATGTAGGACTGTTTGCCATAGTAAACGAGGTCTGTAAGTAAATGGGCTAGAACTGCAACTGTAGGTATATATACTCGAGTCTTGTTTACGCAAATAGATCATAAGCAGAACAGCTATACAATTGCAGCAATAAATTGCCACAAAACTAGCCCGTTTAGCGGATGTTTAGGTACACGCTAGATTTTTCGACGAGCTTGTGCGGCCAGTAGGTATACTAGTATTTAACCTTGAACAGATACAAACCTACAAGCTCCTCATTTTAAAAGCAACTTTGACCAAGGCATAGATCCTTTGATGTTAAGCCTCATGTGCCTGTAATTATATAATGTATTAAATATATCAGTTATCTAGTACCCATAACACAAGCTTTGAATAGCTTACTTTGGGGCTAGATAGTGCTGTGTGGATTGTCCAGCATTATTTATTTATTTAATTACACTGACGACCAAACTCTTCAAACCGAAACAGCAACGCTGCTTGGCGGCAGAAAAAGGCGTGGTGGTAGTACTTCCTAAGTATAGAACCTTGGGACCTACCATAGTTTAGGACCCATACCTAACACATTCTTTTACTCTAATTTCCAGCTATGGACCTCAACAACGTGAAGGTATACGAAGGCGAGTCTACCGAGGACCCTGACGTCACGTTCACCCTGACGGAGCACTATTTCAAGCAGCTGGTGCAAGGACGAGAGGACCCCAGGGTCATCATGCAAGCCGGACGGTGCTCCGTGACGGGAGACATCATGCGGGCGATGAAACTTGAACCTTATATTAAGCTAGGATAGGGTTTGGGTTCGGATATTTATGATCTGATAGATGGAACTGAATCATAAAAAATTAAGACATGTAGTAGGTGACCTTAGTAAACTAGGGTGTTTTCATCGGAACCTTGAGAAAATGTGGTTGCGACTACGTGGTCCTCATGTTTCTTTCTTTGGCAAGCGTAGTGTAGAGAAATTACTAAAACAGGTCTTCCTAGGTATTAGTTTAGGACTTTCTGTTAAGTTAGATATTACCTAGTAATATTGCTGGCTGTAGATATAATGTATATAATTTACATAAAAATCGTAGAGTAAAAAAAATTATACCTAGACATAAAAACATGAAAGTTTTCATTCGATTTTCCTCGACTACTCGATTTATATAAACCAGTTTCTTTACGTTGATCTTTCACAAATTAATTACTTACGACCTAATTATCATATTGAACTTTTCTGTCAATCAATTTCTAAACCAGCGGTCGGCAACCTTTTGGTAGGCGAGGGTCACGTTGTGGCAAATTAAGGTAATTAAACCGAATTAAACCGAAAAAATGATGCTTAGCGGCTGAAAATACTGGTTTTTTTTATTCAACTAGCAGATGGAACAAGCAGATGGCCCACCTGATGTTAAGTGGTAACCATCGCCTATAAACAGAGAATTGCCACGTAAGTCACGCACGATAGGAACGTGCACTACGATGCACTGCCCTCCGTCCATCAACTTGAGGCATACATGTGCCTGTAATTACACCGGCGACCACAATCTTCAAACCGAAACAGCGATGCTGCTTGCCGGCAGATGCAAAACAGGCTCGGACCGCAAGGTGTACAGCCATGGGCCGCGTGTTGTCGACCGCTGTTGATGATGATCGACCTACCTACTGGCTAACGGTACCTACTAATCAGTCTGTCACAATTAGAGTGGAAAGTAGTTCTCCAACGTTGTTTTACTTGCCTGCTTACCGAAGAGCTATCGTAAATTGTCTTATTGCAATCCGGGCTTGGAAACCCGTAAAATTTTCAAATCGGTTTCACTTAAATAAATAAATAATGCTGGACAATCCACACAGCATCATCTAGCCCCAAAGTAAGCTACTCAAAGCTTGTGTTGTACTAGATGACTGATATATTACTTCAAATACTTAAGTGCTTACAACCCTTAAGATTTCGTCCTGTTCTATTATTATGACTAGAAAAGTGCCCTATGGTGCATTGCTCTGCGTCCATGATGGCGTACTACTTAAATGATTTCTGTTCAAGACATTATCTTGTACCCGTACTAACTAGCCTCACTCCACCCTTACAGTTCCGTTGGGTAACCCTGACTATTGTGCTCCATGATGTGGTAGAATTAGAAGTAATTCTCTTAGACCCCTAGAAGCCCGGTACGCGTTCTAAATACTATATTTTCTGAGGTACGGGTCAGCCCTCACTACAGCGAAGACAATCGCCATCTCATCAAAATATGAATATGAAGAATGCAAACGTGTATTTGCAGTGAGAGTCGACCCCTACCGCACCGGATCTATATCCACACCAGCATAATACCGGTTTGCGAACGGGACAGCGCGGTTCAACGCCTGAGTTCGGTCGTCCACCTTTAGACCCTGACATTATACTCACTTGACCTATAAATAGCAGGCCTTTTTTGTCCTATTTCTATATCGAGTACATGTACATCTTCGGTGAACGTGTTCGGAGGTAGTTGCTGGCAGAGATAACCGCTCAACAGCTGATGGGCTTCTCTGTACCGCTAATTTATGATGTGATAGCATATCTGCGCTATTACGTGGCTGAAAACTGATCTCGATGGGCAGGAGTAACCAATGAACATCAGTGTGCCCCTTGTTTCAATACCTACCTTTTCTCATTACATCTCGAAATTCGCGTCGCAAGCTTATCCAAGCTGCCGTGGCGCGCGAAGTCTAATATATCAATGAATAACAAATAGTATATAGCCTTCCAATTTATTTCTCGTTGAGGATGGGCTTCTGAACCTGAACGAATAACTCACTTGTACACGCTGTAAAAAGCTCTTTATCGACCTAGATCTTAATTATAATATTATACTTAGTAAATTATATATTTGTCCAGACTTTTTTCTATGGCTCCTGTCTGTATTGTGGGGTTACGTATGTACTAGTTATGCAGTATTCCCTTATCTGTGGCCGGTCTAAGGTACTATTAAGGCCTCTTCACTTTTCCTTATCGAATCCAAAGCATAAAATTCATAACATTATGATTTCAAATGGACACTGGCCATTAAAATTATAGGGCCTAATAGGTTTAGAACGGCTAGTCTCCTAGATAATTAAAAAGCAAAGGACAACTGCCATTGCCCTTCAGCTAGAATGCACTTGAAGTACCTAGGATCGTACAGTCATATGCAGAAGTGAAAATACAGGTCGAGTGGCTCTTTGTGAAGGGGTCGTCCAGAGGAGTACCCACTACCACAAAATTACAAGCATCTTAAATCATCAGGTATACTGTATGGCTCAAGTAGATGGAATCAGGACAGTAATCGTAGGGCACGTTCATATCGTGCGTGACTTACGAAGCAATGGTTTGTTATAGATGATAGTCACCACGTAACATCAGGTGGCTATATGCTTGTTCAAAGCTATTAGTAAAAAACAGCTCCTAAGGCGCAGACCACGGTTGGTTGAACTTGGACATCTACCAAATAGGAAAGTTTATGTTTCTAAAAAAAGAAAACAGTTTGATTGACGGACGTCTGACATTGATGAGGCGAACATTAGCTTTTGTGGCCTCATTTATGCAAAAACAAGTATGCACTTCTGTACGCGAGTGTACCGGTTAATCCACCTAAGTCATAAGAGGTTTTTAATAAACATATCATTTAGTTGTGGGCCGGCGACAGTAGCACATCTTTGCAAACATTTTGTGATAGTGTTTCCTCAGTGAAGCAGAAATGTCTAAAATTATTTTAGTAGTCCTTCTCGCGGCTTGTGTTGCTGTTTCTAACGGTAAGTTATTCAGTTTTATAATATTACACCAGTTATTTTTTTGCAATAATTTATAGAGTAGGAAGGAACCTAAACTATTTCAGCAATACCTATAATTAATTGTTAAATTTGAGCTTTAGACAGGATTTTTAGGCTTCACAATACCTTTATCCTAATTTTCATACCTACGTCCAAATCTTATCATAATAATCAATAATCTAATCATAATCTAATAATAGACAATTTTAAACTAATATCTTATGTGTATGTATGTATACAACGAAAACCGCCCTGAATAATTATGATAAAATGTCAATTTTGAAAAATTAATCCACTTCTGTACCTAGCGGATTTTGACGACCTCAGTGGCGCAGCGGGCGAGAGTCCGCCTGCGACGCAGAGGTTGCGGGTTCGATTCCGCCTCGGAACAAATTTTTGTACGATCTACAGAAATTTGTTCGGTTGGTGGGTGTTTTCTATGTATAATAAAAAAATATCTATCTATGTAAGTATATAATGTGTGAAATATATCAGTTATCTAGTACCCACAACACAAGCTTTGAGTAGCTTACTTTGGGCCTAGATAGTGCTGTGTGGATTGTCCAGCATTCTTTATTTATTTATTGTACGCACTTGTCGTTTCCTCAGGATATCACTAAAAAGTAACAGAAGAGTTTTACGTCCATTAGATAAAGCTACCAAGAGTTGTGTTGAGTTCTTTGTGAAGGGCTCATCCGGGGAAGTACTACCACCGTCTATATTTCTAAGCAGTGTTTCAGTTTGAAGAGTGTGGTTGCCGATGAAATTACAGGCGCATGAGGCTTAACATCTGTATACTTCAAGTTTGATGGACGTAGAGCATGCATCGTAGGGCATGTTCCTGTCGTGACGAGGCATGCAATGCTTTGTTATAGGTGATTAGCTACCCCCTGTTTGTTCCGTCAAAATATAGCTAATAATAAATAAAGCTAAGATAAATGTAACTATAAAAAAACGGACTGATCCCCGGGGTGGGGGTTCCTAACCTACCCTATGCTATACAGGGTGCATAAATTATAAACCAGCCTGAAAATCAATTTCAAAATGTTTACCGCGAGAAATAATGTTTGTCTTAAAATAATTATAGGACCTTAGACGTGACCTACTCTCTCTAAAGGTATTTGCTTAAGGGGAAAGTTTTAGAAATTCTCAGTTCTTTTACTAACATGTGGCTTGCATCAATAGGTATCGATGTGTCGAACTATGAGATAAGCAGAAACAAGCTTGGCGGTAAGTTTCATGATCAATCATGATTCATTAATATCATTAGATACCTATCTGTCATTGCGCTATCACTAAAAGGTAGGTACTTAGATGCCGCCATTTTCATTTTTGCTTACGAATTTTCACTCTCATGTTTATCATTAGTAATATTTTGTAATGGGTAATTAAGTATAAATAAAGTAGCTAGTTTGTATCCGCATAAACTGAATAATATATAAAATACAAGCTGGTGCCCGCGACTTCGTCTGCGTACTTTTAATCTCTTCATTTCTTTTTTTCGCAATAAAAGGTAGCCTATGTTCTTTCTCAGGGTCTAAAGATTGTCTGTGCCAAATTTCATCAAAATCGGTTGAGAGGTTTAAGCGGGAAAGCGTAACAGACAGACAGACAGACAGACAGACAGATAGACAGAGTTACTTTCGCATTTATAATATTAGTTGGGATTACCTACGTAAGGACTTTGTATTTGTGTTCTTAACTTTAGGGTCAAGATCAATAGTTAGGTAGGTTATTAGGTACGTGTAGGTAATTTAATTACCGACTTGCACACGGTTGTCTACCATAGAATAACCAGCGACGTTGTTAAATAGGTAAATATAATATAAACAAAAGAAATTGAACTTCAGCTTCGTAACACAAATCCCATAAAAGTCTTAAGGCTCCGGCGACCGCGGCTCGCAATTTCGAGGTGCGATTGGCTATTATTTCATTTTATTTCATTTCGGGGAGGTTGTTTGAAAGAATAACTCTAAAGTGACACGCATAAATACTGTTCGAACACAAATAATACAATAATATAAGGGAAACATGCCCGAATCAGAAATCATTTTGGTATTAGTATGTTTTATTAGTATGTCTTACGTTTACCTAATACCAAAATGATTTCTGACTCAAGCACATTTCCCTTATATTATTGTATTATTTGTGTTCGAACAGTATTTATGCGTGTCACTTTAGAGTTATTCTTTTAAACAACCTCCCCGAAATGAAATAAAATGAAATAATAGCCAATCGCACCTCGAAATTGCGAGCCGCTGTCGCCGGACCCTTAAACTCTCCAAGAACACATTGCAAAATGATGTGCAAGGAAATATAAAGCAGACCAGCATAATCATTTCCGCAGTCCGTAATGTTCGCAGACAATTACATAAAATCTTGTTTGAACTTTGTAAAGAACAATTGCTCGACCGTGTAAAAACAGCCTTAGAGCCAACAATTATTACCCAAAAATCTAGTGGCCGAGATAATTAACTTAGACATAACAATATTTAACTTAACGACGTAAGATTTGAATCTTTTTCTCATTTTATCAACGCATCACAAGTTTTGCGTACATAATTATCTAGAAGAGTATTGTTTGCTTCCTTTTGTAACTAAAATTATACCATGCTTAGCCGTAAATAGAGTTACCTACTTTTTTAAGCTGTAGGATTTTGTTAGCATTCATAGAAAAAGTTTGGTGGTAAAATTATGTTGGTCTTTGTATGTCTTTCCAAGCGGTAAAATTTTGATGTATAGATACATAAGGTACCTACCTAACTACATACTGTTTATACGTTTCTGAAACAAAACACGAATTTCTTCATATCAGGAAGACAGTCAAGCACGTTACGTTGTTACGTGTGTTACGGTGTTCCCTGTCACGTCATAAGCACGAGAAAGTATCATGCTATGCCGAGTATCAAGCCATTACTCATTCCGACCAAACTAACCACCATCTCATCTCATCACTAAAATTCACCCAACAGGTTTCGGAATAAAGGATGTCCTGCACTATATCCTAGGTGGCAACGGGTACTACAACAACTACCCCGGGGGACACTACCCTAGTGGTCCTGGGGGACACTACCCGAGCGGTCCTGGGGGACACTACCCGAGCGGCTCTGGGGGGTACTACCCCGGTGGTGGTCACCACGGACCCCCGGGGCCGCCTGGCGCGCATCCTGGATGTCCGCTGTGTGACTCGTCGGTGTACAGTTACTGCTCTCATAAAGAGGCTCATGACTCATGTTGCTGCAGTGGATCCTGTAAGTACCTATAACATCTTTGACGACCTCTGTGGCGCAGCGGGCGAGAGCCTGCCTGCGACGCAAGAGGTTGCGGGTTCGATTCCCGCCTTGGAACAAATTTGTGTACGATCTGCAGAAATTTGTTCCGATGGTCTGGGTGTTTTATATGTATAATAAAAAATATCTATCTATGTAAGTATATAATGTATTAAATATATCAGTTATCTAGTACCCATAACACAAGCTTTGAATAGCTTACTTTGGGGCTAGATAGTGCTGTGTGGATTGTCCAGCATTATTTATTTATTTATTTATATTTAGGTATGAAGTTACCCTTACAACCTATATAACTGATTCGTTCGTTCCGTTGGTCTGGGTGTTTATGTATTAATAAAGTACCCATAACACAAGCTTTGAATAGCTTACTTTGGGGCTAGATAGTGCTGTGTGGATTGTCCAGCATTATTTATTTATTTATTTATATTTAGGTATGAAGTTACCCTTACAACCTATATAACTGATTCGTTCGTTCCGTTGGTCTGGGTGTTTATGTATTAATAAAAAATATCTATCTATGTACGTATTATAATGTATTAAATATATCAGTCATCTAGTACCCATAACACAAGCTTTGAGTAGCTTTCTTTGGGGCTAGATGGTGCTGTGTAGATTGTCGAGCAATATTTATTTATTTATTTATAACTAACCCCCGGTTTCTGAAAGCGTGATCAGCACTAATCGGCTGTCAAGTCACTTGCTATCTCTATCTAACTTCAAGTAAAAGCTGAAGTAGCAAGTGACTTGACAGCCGATTAGTGTTGATCGAGTCCTCAGAAACCGGGGATAAAAGTTTGAAACGTCTCAAAGCTAGGTGAATCTAGATGGCTGTTCCACGCGCGCAAGCCATAAAGAACAAGCTACAATATTACGGCTTAGTTCCAATCGTACCTAAATAATGAAGCTTCAGTATTGTGCTAATCGAACAGATGATATTATTATAATAGTTTCGCCCCACGGTCCAGCCCGCGCAGATTAAAATCCCGGTATTCCGACGAGATAAAAAGTAGCCTAGGTGCTATTCTAGACTATAGGTAATCTATCTCTCTGCCAAGTTTCATCCAGATCCGTTCGGCCGTTCCAGCGGGAAAGAGTAACAAACATCCATCCATCCATCCTCACTTACAAATATTCGCGTTTATAATATTAGTAGGATACCATCGAGTTAGAAACTCGATATACTATTATCCCCTAAGTTTGATAATAAGAATGAACAGCTAACCTTCGCATTTCGCATTCCTCTCCAGACGGCTACGGATGCTACAAGAGCGAGTGCAACTTCCTCTACGCCAACACCTGCCAAGAGTTCAACCTGATCTCCAGCTGCTGCTGTGTGGACCTCAAGAGTGCGGGCGCAGCGCCTGTCATAGCTGCCCCTATAGCTTAGACTTATCTAAAGCTCACTGACATATTAATTCGATTCAATTTACGTTGTCTCATCACCTCGGACATGGAGTCTCATCTTTAAGTGTTATTTTTTTGTTACAATAATTAAAATTCAATAGATGGCGATACAGGTTTCAGTCCAGAGTTTCTTGTATTATCGGACCACCATTACTCAGTCGGTCGGTGCGCATTTTAGACGCAGCTGTACAAACAATATCCTCGCACATTAAATTTCAAAATTTGTGTCGAAAATTTAAAATCACTAAATATATGGAAAGATCTCAAATCGAAAATTTGTCCGTTTACTAGTTTAGGTTTTAGTGTAGGATTAGAAAATTAAGAGGTCTAGTATTTCAGTCTGCGTGCAACCGCATCAACAATGGCAATGGAACTTTTTTGTACAGATGTTAAGGGCCCGGCGACAGCGGCTCGCAGTTTCGAGGTGCGATTGGCTATTATTTCATTTTATTAAATTTCGGGGAGGTTGTTTGAAAGAATAACTCTAAAGTGACACGCATAAATACTGTTCGAACACAAATAATACAATAATATGAGGGAAACATGCCCGAATCAGAAATCATTTTGGTATTAGTATGTTTGGTCTTACGTTTTTTTTTTTTTTTTTTTTTATACAACTAGCTGATGGAACAAGCAGATGGCCCACCTGATGTTAAGTGGTAACCATCACCTATAAACAAAACATTGCCCCGTAGGTCACGCACAATAGGAGCGTGCCCTACGATGCACTGCCCTGCGTCCATCAACTTGAGGCATACAGATGTTAAGCCTCATGTGCCTGTAATTACACCGGCGACCACACTCTTCAAACCGAAACACAGCGTTGCTGCTTGGCAGCAGAAAAAGGCGTGTGACGTTTACCTAATACCAAAATGATTTCTGACTCAAGCACATTTCCCTTATATTATTGTATTATTTGTGTTCGAACAGTATTTATGCGTGTCACTTTAGAGTTATTCTTTCAAACAACCTCCCCGAAATGAAATAAAATGAAATAATAGCCAATCGCACCTCGAAACTGCGAGCCGCTGTCGCCGGGCCCTTAAGTGCTAAACATTTGTACAAAAGCATTAAGTCCAAGACCAGCTTGAAATCAACATTTCCTGCCTGTCGGTTGCGCGCTGCCTGAGCGACTAAAGATGACTAGTACGCGAAGTCTTATTTTTTGTTTTTCGTTTTCTGTATCTTCATTCTTCCGGCCGCATAAGCACCTCTATGGGCGTACTGCGAACTCTTGTCTCGACAAAACTCAGGCTCGCAATACGGAACATAAATACCAAAAATGAAAAAAAAATGACTTGAAGTACTGATCAACACTAGGTACTTTTTCAGTAGGTAAGTACCTACCTAATGAATAATAATTAAGAATCTCAAAATCATTCCTAATTTATTGTGTATCAGATAAGAACAATAAAAACCTATTTTATATTCGTTGTTTTTGTTACACACTTCTTAGATTAAATTATTTCGAGGTCAAACTTGAAGGAAGGGATGTCCCTATGTATGCTTAAATTTCTAAAACTACGCAACGGATTTTGATGCGGTTATTTTAATAGATAAGAGTGCTTCAAGAGGAAGGTTTATATGTATATAATACATGCATGATATAGTAGAAAAACAGTGTGCACCCGTGCGAAGCAGGAGCGCGCGGGCGGGTCGCTAGTCTATGAATAAAACGAATAAATTGGCTTAAAGGTACACTATTTATGCGCCAACACTCCTCGTTTACACCACACTTACGTACTCATAGAAAATGGAGCCACTCGACGTTACGGACTATGGAGACTACGTTTATTTATAATCCTATTGTTATAAGAGTCAAATCTCTTTATTACTCAAGTTTAAAATAAAGGTTCAGTAGCAATTTTACATAAAAACTACTCAATAGACAGTCTATTGTGGTTATTGTTCTTGTTGTATTGAAAGAACAAAAATGGCAATTCAAGAAGTTCGTTTGGTTTGAGTTTGTAACATCGAAAAGGCAGCTTTTAACAGTTCACATCAAGTTATCACAATTACCGAGGATAAGAACACTATAGCATCCGTGTCTCTGACTACCCCTTCAGGTCAATTAGTGCCTTGAAAATCCCAGACATTACGTTAAATGCCATACAGTTTTGACCCTTTTACAGCTTGACCAGAAACCACAAATTGCAAATTTAACCCATTTAAGTACCCATAAAGTTGCTTTACAAAAATCTTGCAGATAATCTCAGTATGACGTGAGATAGCAGATATAAAACTGCCACTGAACTGTATACCGTAATACAAAACGATAAGATTCACAGTAGCATACTGTCCCGTGCCGAAGGGACTGTTAGGCGGTAAGTTCATACAGACATACAAACATGAAGACTTATAATGTAATGTAAACATTGTTATAATACGTCTGAACTCAATTGTACCTATTTTTATTAAAACTAATACTGAAACTAAAAAAGACGAGTATTTGAAGCCTCCATTTCAGAACAATTCCCAAGCTTACATAGAAAAGTGAAAAGTTTAACTGTCAACAAATCTGCTTTCGTTTCCACATTTTATTTTTAAGTCTGCGCTTGCTCTTATTTTAGTCATGACCAATAACAGATACGTAAAATCACAATAATAATTACCGTTGATATCCCAAATGAACACAAGATACAAAAAACTCAATTTGAATATGAGTTCAGACATCACCTAAGGATACGAATACAAATAGCAACCATTTATGCATTGCATATAAAATAGAAACAACGAGCCTATTTATCACCATTGAGATGTGTGACAGCTACCTACTGCCTTCACCAGCGGCCCGATTACGCTACTGTCTGGATATCGAGATGGCTTTCAGTTTGACATCTGTTTCCCATCCATCCAAGGAATTTAGCATCCATCACAAGGAATTTAGATACTAGATCCATCCATATGTTGCTATTACACCGCGGGGATCAAATGCTCTCGTCAGAGAGTATTATATTCCTTGATCAAATGTCAAGCTGAAAGCCATGTCGATAGCCAGACATTGGCGTAATCGGGCCGCAGAACTTCTAGCCGTCAGAGCTAGCTATAGTTTATCCATGACGGATACTACGGCCACTTAAAAAAAAAAAAAAAGTCTACAGCCATCAAAACTGAACACTATCTCATCCCTGACTCACATATTTCAAAGCAAAAGAAATGAATATACATTCAGAAACAACATTCAAAATCTTGATCATGATAATAAGCTCTAAAATCCACAGAATTACATGTAGTTTGTATGTAGTTTGTATGTGGTACGAGAAGCTTATCAGCATATAAACAAACACTCATGTTTATTGCAAATTGACGAGCGTTTGTGAATTGGTAAGAGGTCGAATTTCTTGAACAAAACTATGACTAACTAAAATGAAGTGAAAGTAAGAAACGTTTTCGTCAGTTTCCGGTACCTAAATGAAGAGCTGCCAGCAGCTCACAAATACTCTTTATGGGACTGACACACGTGCTCAAAAATAAGCATGCTTATTTTGAGCATGCTCCAAAATCAACCGACGTACGACCAAATAAGCATGCTTATTTACTAGCACATGTGCTTTTATTGAGCAAGACTCGAAAAAAGCATGCTTAATAAAGCAAAAGCATGCTTAAGCATGGGAAAATAAGCACGTGTGTCAGTACCTTCACAAAGGTTTAGGGTAACTCTAGAATCACAAAACCTAAAAACATTACATTAATTTCATTTTCGAAAGATCACCAAAGTTTAATGTGAGTTGGCGACGGAATACTCAACTTGAAAGTACAGTATATTTTTTTTATTCGATAAAACCGAAATATTTAAAAAATAAACGTGTTATAATAAAATATTACTAGATACGCTAGAATTACATGAAATAATACTAGTTTTCGGTAGTACAATCAGCATCATAAGACTAACAAATTGATGTTTTAAAACCCAAATATCTGCAATTATAATGATAGCAGTTTCGTTCACCTTAAAATACTGCAATAAAGAACGACGACGTATATATATACGTAAACGATACATATCTAAGTTTTTTGTTATTTTATGTACATTGAAAATCTATATATTTTTTTTGTGGCTAAGTTAAATTGCTATCTTTATAGCACTGTTGTATTGTCGCTAGGTGAGGTTGTAAAATATTATCTTCTTTATTTAAACTCTCAACTTGTTAATCCACTTATTGCTGATCACATGAAGCATTTTTGCGTTTACCAAAAACAATTATAATATTGACGATATTTGGAATTTTTCTTTAAAATTTTGATGAATTGTTCAAATTGCACATGCTGTAAAAAATATAATAATATATTCTCGATGCTTTCTGTGTCACTAGAAGATAAATAAAAAATGGCTGGCAGATCGTAGTTAGGCGAAGTAAGGCATGGAACCATTGTCTGTGTTAATTACATTAAAAAACGTATACGTGATTGCCATCAATACACGCAAGATTTACCATATCTGTTTCAAAGCATCCACCGAAAATGAATGATTATGGCCAGCTTTCCGAAAATTTGTTTTTTATTGACTTAAAGCACTTTATGTTTAGTTACGGATTGAAGCCTGATAAGCTTACTTTAATGTTTAGTTACCCGTACCACCATCTCTTTAAGCATTCTTATTTCAATATTACTTTACTTTTTGATCATAAAGCTGACTCTATGCAGTTGATATAAGACATTGACAAGTAATATTGAAATAATAATGCTTCAAGAGATAGTGGTACGGGCTCTGAACTTATTCATTTGACTTTTGAGATACATAGTCATTTTAGTTTGAATAATAGCGAAACTTGAGTGTATGATGTCGTTGGTACATAATGGCAACCGCAAAAGGCGATTGGATGCATACGGAGTCAAAGTCTGGGTGGATCCTCAACGCATCCGATAAAGGTTCTTCTCCTTGACCTGGCAGAGCTCGCCTTTGAAGTCGATCTCGATCGCGAAGTCGAGGTCGCGGTTGTTGCGCGCGTTCGGACGCATCGAGAACGTTCCAGTGATCTCTTCGAACTTCTTCACCTGCGGGAACAGAACAAGTAGCATTACCCATCTATTGCAGTTCTATGAAAGCGCAACGCCGAATGAAATTTGGCATTCAGAGAAGCTTGCCTACCATGGACCATGGACAAGGCACAGCTAATACCAGTAGTTTTTCCATAATATAAAAACTACATTGTCATATTGAAATGTAATGTGTGTGTTTGGGTGTTGTGTGTGTGTGTGTGTGTGTGTGTTTTTGGGGTTGTGTTTGTGGGGGTGTGTTTGTGGGGGTGTGTTTGCGCGGGTGTGTGTGGGTGCATATGTGTTTGGGTGCATGTGTGGATGTGTATGTGGGTGCATGTGTGGATGTGTATGTGGGTGCATGTGTGGATGTGTATGTGGGTGCATGTGTGGATGTGTATGTGTGTGTATGGCCTTAGATAACTAGACTAAGGATACCTGTCCATTGAAGGGGAACGAAGCGGCAGAGCGGAGAAACGGAGACATATTAACAAATAGGATTGCATAAAAACTCCCCAATCACGCCACCTCGCTCTGCTTCAGTGGACAGGCAGCCTTAGGAGGCTGTGCTTGTGCGACTTCGTGAACTAATACTATTAGTGCCCCTCACGCAAAAAGATCGCCCGAAAGAGAGGAGGTGGTGTGATGGCGCGAGTATTTTGTATGCGCAAACACATCCCCTGCACTGTTTTCCAGCGTTCTTTTTGGTTGACGCGACCTATACAGTATACATACCGTCATGTAGTCGTCGAAGTAGAAGACGGTCTGCTTCCAGTGCGTGTAGGGCGCCTCGGGAGCCGTGCTGAAGCCGAGCCGCTTATGCGACTTCGTGAACTCCACGTTGAAGAATGTCACCAGCGCCTGGATAAAGTCGTTGCGCCGCACCTGCATATAACATAACATTGTCAACTCACTACGCTCACTTTAGGCAAAGACTGCTAATGGCAAGGCAAAGACTGCTTATGTAACTCGTACGCACATTTATCTTTTAAACGCAATAAAGCCATCGAATCATACTTGAAAAACACACACAGTTTAGTAAAAAATCAGTCTACTCTGTAAAAAGTTATGTGCGGCCATACTCGTACATTACAATTAGTGAGTGAACAATCAATTCCTGTTTTCCTATCTTTTGGAGGGTTTTAGGATTGTTTTTTTTTCAATTGATATGGGATCCTTTCCAATAAATAAAGAATTAATAAAATCGGTCTACTCTGTAAAAAGTTACGCGCGGTCATACATAAAAAAGTCCTCCGTTCTTTCGTCGGTTAAAAATAACAATAGAATGTAATGTACCTGAAGGTGGAACTTAGATTCAAAGTTGAGATCCTCTTTCTTGACTGTGTACAAGTCAACTTCAGACAGTAAGCAGGAGTTCGTCACCACCTGGAATAGCGCAAACACAAATTAATATTACGACGACGATAATTTGACGACCTCTGTGGCGCAGCGGGCGAGAGCCTGCCTGCGACGCAAGAGGTTGCGGGTTCGATTCCCGCCTTGGAACAAATTTGTGTACGATCTGCAGAAATGTGTTCCGATGGTCTGGGTGTTTTCTATGTATAATAAAAAATATCTATCTATATAAGTATAATGTTTTAAATATATCAGTTATCTAGTACCCATAACACAAGCTTTGAATAGCTTACTTTGGGGCTAGATAGTGCTGTGTGGATTGTCCAGCATTATTTATTATTTATTTATTAATAATAGTGAACAATTTGCGCAGTGATATCTAAGGCAAAAGTTTTGTGCAATGAGATAATGTATTAGTTAATTTAAAATATGTAGGAGCGAGCGTGCGCTCAGCTCCAGTAACATTTTTCAACTGCCGATGCAATGGCTCGGTGAGGGCAGGGCGGAACGGAACCACTATACCATTCGCTTCCGTTCACAGAGTATATATAATTACAGACTAACACTTACAAACTAGCTTACTACTATTTGCTGGGGTACTTCCTACAAATATAATTTAACTATGTATTAGTAATCACGTAGTTTTCAGCACAATTAGTAGAAGCGTTTATCGCGTCGACATAAAAAACCTGCCGAAAAAACGGATTCCGAATTAAGAAATACGAAATCCGAAAAACGAAAAACAAGATGTCATTCGTAACAGTCGAAATATACATACACTATGTAAAGCGTCCGGTAAACGGGCTAGTTTTTTGGCAATTTATTGCTGCAATTGAATAGCTGTCCTGCTTACGATCTACTTGCGTGAACAAGACATTATATACAGTTGCAGTTTGAAATTCCCGCAATTTCTAGCCCATTCATAGGCCTCTTAAGACGAAAAATGCAGTGGAATGACTGGCTAAAATAAAATAAGACAAGGCGTGCGACAGATGAACTGACATTGTTAAGACGGTGAATGCAAAATTCTTAAAATCGTTCTTCCTAGAAATGTGAGAGGCGTCGATAAGTGGACTTTCTCAGACAACAATGACGAAAGGTTGTAACCGGGTATTTTCAGGGTAAGACAATCAGATAGCACAAAGCAAGCTAACCTGCTTAGCATCCACGACATCCACAAGTGGCTCGGAGATGGCCACCTTCCTTATAGAAGACATGTCGAAACCGTACACATCATCCCACCAGTTGATCTTCTCGTCCTTGTACTGGCGGTCCTCGATGCCGCAGATAAAGAGGGTGCATCTGCAATCAAATTGAAGTTTAATTCAGGATGAATCAATTGGACCTCAAGAAACACTTTACAACATCTTAAAACAAGGAATATCCAGGTATAAATCCCACATAAACAAGCCAGGTAACAATCTAATGGCTTGGTTCCTTAGACATATAATTATTGAGATTTAAGTTACGACATACAGGATTTCACATAGGGCCTCTATGTGAAATCCCGTTTTCAAATTCAAAATTCAAACCCTAAGTTTGGTGGCAAACAGGAATGTATTATTGAATGGTTGACGATTAGTGCCTTCGACATCATTGCTGACTGTACCACTGTACTGACTAAATTAAACACTAATATGTATACTAACCTGTCGGGGAACAGCATGCCATCCTTAGCCAGCCACTTGTCCCTGGCGTACAGCACAGTATCCAACATGCTCTCGTAGAACAGACAGTAGCCCATCCACTCCGATATGATGATGTCCACCTTGGCCACAGGAAGTTCTACTTCCTCCACCTGGCGAAAACACCAATATTTAATATTGCTACGAGCGATGTTCCAAAGAGTGGTGCGGTCACACAAAAAGGCCACCTGTGACCTAATAGCAGAAACCAAGCTCCCAAATAAAAAGTACTTTGACTCCTACCTTGCCCTTGATAATGTCGATGACGTCAGTGAGGCGGTTCGCCTCTACGATCTTGCGTGCATAGTCAACTATGTTGGAGCACTCGATGGCGAAGACCTTGGCAGCGCCAGCCTTCGCCGCGAACATGGAGAGGATGCCGGTACCGCAACCAATGTCCAACACCGTCTGGAAAGCACAAACCAATAAGTATTGCTTAATATCCTTATTTCATATTGGATTATTGTTTTTGTTTTTAAACAGATCGCCAAGCAGGATAATAAATAAGGAAGTATAATTTGGTGTAAGAATAATTTCAATTAATCTGAATAAGTCCTTATGGGGAGAGAAAAGTTTTAAACAATCTGATGACCAACAGTAAAGGCGGATCCGCACACAACAATGCCGGCACAGTGCAGAGGTTCAGTGATGTCTGACTTCACTGTCACTGACGAGGGTGGATAGCGTCTTACAAAATGTATGCTATGGTATCATAAAAAAAAACTGCTTCTCGACTTTGATCTCCAGGCACGGTAGATATCCCTTCAGATCTCTCAGTACCAAGTACTAACTTTAAGATTATTTGAGGATGTCTAAGGGGGGCAGTCAGAAGTACGTCCAAACATTACATTTGGCACATAGGTACCCACATTTTGCAGTAGTTAGTATTCCATACGTGAATACGTCACGAACAGCACTATTGTATGCTGAGCGGCCGGATTAGTTATTTTGTTCTTCGTTTTCTGTACCGTGGAGACACGTGAGTTCCCAGCACGTCCGATAGAAGCGTTTATCGAGTCTCCATCAAAATCGGCCTGACAGAGGGCCAACCGCGATCTCTTGAAGCATTCTTATTTCAATATTACTTTACTTTTTGATCATAAAGCCGACCCTATGCAGTTGATATAAGACATTGACATAAAAGTAATATTGAAATAAGAATGCTCCAAGAGATCGCAGTTGGCCCTCAGTACAGAAAACGAAACTCAAGACTGGGTACTCTGTCAAGGTTATTTTACGAAAAAACGACAGCTGGCGCATTCTGGATAGATACCACTGGATAGAGCTAGAGGGGACACTAGCCAATAGGCATTCAGAAATAAGGGATAGATCAAATATGTCTAAATGGGTTATTAGGTATTAATAATAGCGTTAGGGCACACACCCAAAGTGCAGCATAGGACAGACCCACATTTGACAAGATGGCCTAGAAAAGATTTCTGCTAGATCCATAGTAGTAGGTTCATGGAGACCAAAGCATATCATACAGCTGAAATGAAAGGGGATTAGTACTAACCTTTCCCTTGAACAAATGTTTGTTGTGATACATAGCATTCCTGTAGGTGAGGGTTCGGACCTCATCCTTCAGCATCTCTTCATGGATGCCGAAGTGGGCATAAGAGTCAAAATAGTAGTCGCGGGAAGTCATCTCCTCAGCTGTGACATTCTTGTCTGGCCCTGGTGACTGCCCTGACGATGAAGGCCCTGGTGAAAGGCTGGATGATGGCTCAGCTGTTATTGGGATAGAAACAATACAGTTATCACAGAATCATTATCCCTTTGAAGTCGCCAAAAATCGCCGCAAAGTTGCCAGTCTATCGGTATTTTACAGGATTCATTTCGGGGAGTGTGCGACGGAACTCCACAACTTGATCCCCTCATCTCCTTTCTATCATCGGACTATCCGACGTACGGAAGGAAGACATCCGTTCATGGTTGACTTACCAACTGCCCGCACCAAGCGCTTTGCTTCAACTTTCTTAATGCGTACGGCCAAAGAATGGAACTCCTTGCCGGCGTCCGTTTTTCCGAATACCTATAATTTGGGTGCTTTCAAGAGAAGAGTGAACAGGTATTTTCTAGGTAAACGTGCCACATCGTAGACTGCATCATCACTTACCATCAGGTGAGATTGCGGTCAAACGTTTTGCCTATATGTAATAAAAAAATAAAAAAAAAGAAGTAAGGCCGATCAAATTATTGTGCATGTACCGAGAGTACTTTACTACTTTCAGTACATAACAAGACAGAATGCTGTTGTGATAAACATAAGCATGTAAAGCAATTTAACAACACTGTTTACATCTTTGTGAGGTTGGCAATAGTGTGACAACCGCCATAAAAAAATTATAGCTGACGACCTCAGTGGCGCAGCGGGCGAGAGTCCGCCTGCGACGCAAGAGGTTGCGGGTTCGATTCCCGCCTCGGAACAAGTTTGTGTATGATCTGCAGAAATTTGTTCCGTTGGTCTGGGTGTTTATGTATAGTAAAAAATATCTATCTATGTAAGTATATAATGTATTAAATATATCAGTCATCCATAACACAACACATCACACATACCCACAACACATAACCCATAACACAAGCTTTGAGTAGCTTACTTTGGGGCTAGATGATGCTGTATAGATTGTCCAGCATTATTTTTTTATAGCTTAATTTTATTTCCTTTTAATAAAAACCTTTTAACCTTACTGGTACCTAATTCAGCTGAAAATGTGAAGACATAATTTTTCATCTCCTAGACAAAAGGACTCAAGGGATGGACTTGCCATCTACCCCCACTTGCGACCCCTCTATCCGCAACCCTCAACCCAGGTACAAGGATTGCTACAGCCAACCCTACTTTTTAAACATTTAAAATACCTTTCTTCAGTGGTAAAAATACATTAATATTTGAAATACTCTACTGTACACACAGATCAAGCTATCAGCTAGCTTTAATGCCCTTGTAAGCTAAGCTCTACACAAAGCCAAAGAAAAAAGAGGCTAACTTTGCATCGCAACAATCTTACACTTTGGTGTTTCTCATGGTGGCACAGCACTTCACATAGTTAACTATTTGGTATTCTCATGTGCTTGTGTATTCATCTTGCTCATAAATATTAGGCAAATAAAGGTGTGAACTACTACAACATGTGGGAAAATTTGATTATGAGAACATGAATAGCAATGTGAAGCAGGAAAACAGAAATAGATTTCCAATCCAGACACGGTAGATACCTATCTCCTCAGATATCATAATATCATGTACCTACCCAGTTACCTACTCAAGAATCTCTCTAGGGATTTCTGTACATTAGAAGCCACATGTTATGATTACAATGTGTAGGTAGGTACTCAAACATTGTACCTACCTACACATAATAATCCTACTTCCTACTAATATTATAAACACGAAAGTTTAAAAGTACGGATGAATGGATGGATGTTTGTTACTCTTTCACGCCGGAATGGCTGAACGGATCTGGATGAAACTCGGCAAAGAGATAGATTATAGTTTAGAATAGCACATAGGCTAATTTTTATCCCGTGGGAATACCGGGATTTAAATCTGCGCGAGTGAAACCGCGGGGCGCAACTATAAATGCGCAGTCATAAATCTTATTGTCTAGGTTCAAAGAAACAATGCTTGAAAATTTTAAGCAAATGGCGATACGTTTTGCCAATGTGCTCGAACGACTTTTATTACAATAACTGCAAAGAAAAACAATACCCAAGCTCTTACATGCAATGACACAATTGTAGGTTTCGATTCGATTACCAAGATTTAACAGTGATTCAGCAGAGAAATTCTTCAGACAATTCCTCCAAAAATATCAAACACGTTTCTCACAATCAAGCACCCGGCATTTTAGAAAAATATTATGTAAATAACTTACCATTTTCTACGAAAGGCGTTGCTGCTGCCGTGATTCCTTCTTGAGCAACGTCCATGCTTTCCATTTCAATAGTAAATTACAGAACAAAAAAAATAATTTTTGGTATAACCTGAAACAGAAACGCCGAAACGAACTGTCAGGTTTTCCTTCGACACAAAGCAAATTTCAAAATACAGTAGAAGACAAAGGTTTCTTTACTCACAGATGCACCTAGGCGCTACATTAATTTTTAACTAAATAGATATCACAAAATACTTCGTATTTCAGAAAAATTGCTAAAAATATTGCGAGAAAAACGAGCGTTTTCAGCAAACTTGCCAAACTTGAATTTTTTTTTTTTTTTTTTTTTTTTTTTAACTCAAATTATCTTGCGATCTGCCCATTGGGCATTGAGCGAGAGTTGGGAAGTTTCACGACGTCAGGCATGAGTGGTATGCGTCCACTGACACATCCAACTATCTCTTTTAGTCCATGAGTAGGTCTTGCGGAGCTCTTCTCCTTATTCTTTTGAAAGTTATGGCGGCAGGGTTCATAAGGTCACATGCTAGTTCGTTCGGATGGCGGTCCAGGCGTTTGGCGTAAGATTTGAGCTTGGTTTTTACATCTTCTCTAACGGTTGGGATCTGGAGCTCAGTGTGAAGCTGATTGTTGGTAATGTACCACGGTGCGTTTGCGATCATGCGTAGCGTTTTTGATTGAAAGCGTTGTATTATATCCAGGTTAGAGTTTGCTGCCGTTCCCCATAGCTCAGCGCCGTACGACCAGATGGGCTTTAGAATACATTTGTAAAGGATTAGTTTGTTGGTCAATGAGAGTTTAGATTTACGAGCCATCATCCAGTGTAGCTTGCGGAGTTGAAGGCCTAGAGCTTTTCTTTTGGTGTAGATATGCTTCTTCCATGTAAGGCGTCTATCCAGGTATATGCCTAGGTAGCGTACATCTTCGCACTGCGGGATTTGTATGCCATTTAACTCGACGGCAGGACAAGAGCCGTGTCTGAGGGTAAAAGTAACATGTACAGATTTGGTTTCGTTAGCCTTGATTCGCCAGTTCTTAAGCCATTCAGAGATCAGATGTAGGCTTCTTTGCAGCATAGCGGATGCGACTACTGGACTATCGTGTGTGCCAATTAGGGCGGTGTCGTCTGCAAATGTACCCACGAGAACGTCGTCTGTCGTTGGTAGGTCAAAGGTGTAGATTAAGTACAGAACCGGTCCCATAACACTCCCCTGGGGAACACCTGCTTTGATCTCGTGTAGCCCAGTTCTGTCTTCACCATGCTTGACATAAAAGTGCCGCTGATTTAAGTATGATTTTATCAGAAGATAAAAGTTTACTGGAAGAGCTTTCAAGATTTTATAAAGTAGGCCTTCGTGCCATACACGGTCGAATGCTTGGGAGATGTCTAGGAACGCGGCTGAGCAGTATTGTTTTTGTTCGAAAGCATTGTTTATCCTGGTAACTAAGCGGTGGACCTGTTCGGTGGTTCCGTGGGCTTCACGAAAACCAAATTGGTGTGAAGGAATCAATTTTGATTTGGCTAGCTCAGGTGTTAGACGCTTCATAAAAAGTATCTCAAAAACTTTTGATGTTATCGGCAGAAGACTGATAGGGCGGTAGGATGACACCGATTCCGGATCCTTTCCTGGTTTGAGAATGAGGATGATTTCGGCTACTTTCCATTGCGCAGGAACGAATTCTCGGCGTAGAACCGCGTTAAAGATTTGAGTCAGTAGCAGGAGTCCTGAGTTTGGTAGCTCTTTAAGAGTCTTGGCAGTAATTAGGTCATATCCAGGGGCCTTATTTAGGTTTAAATTCCTGATAACGGAGCAGACTTCATTTTTGGTAAATTTTTTTATTGGTGGGGAAAGTTGATGGGTAGTAGCTAAGCTCTCCCTTACATCGTCGGTTTTGGACGATCCGGTGTCAGGATTTGGTGTGAAGACATTTGATAGGTGCTCTGCGAAGAGTTTCGCTTTGTCAGCATCGCTACGGGCCCAGCTTCCATTACTTGCGCGTAGGGGAGATTGGAAAGATATTGGATTTTTGATAGATTTGGTGGTTTTCCATAGTGAGTAGTCCGTGGCAGCAGTGGCACTTAGCCCTGTTAGGAGGTTTTCCATGTCATGATTTTGGATGTCCTCTAGAGTGCTTTTTAACATTTTGACGGTTTTATTGAAAATATTCTTGTCAATAGGGCTTCTGGTTATTTGCCATTGTTTTCTTAGTTGCCTTTTTTTCTGGACTAGGTCAGTGACTATTTGAGGGAACGTGGGGATACGAGAGCTAGAGTTTGGTTGTTTTGGAGTAGCTTCCCACGCAGCGGATTGGACGCAAGCGTTAAATTTTTCTACAGCTTCAGAAATGTCATCGTTTGATTTAAGTGGCATTTGTAGGTCTATTTTTTCCTCGATAAGATCCCTGTAATAGGCCCAGTCCGTTTTTTTGGAATGGACCTTGCACGGTTTTGTCACTTCTATACTGTCATTATGTAGTTTGGCTATTATTGCAGTGTGGTCGGATGACAGTTCGTAGGTAGAGTAGCAGTGCAGAGAGGAGGTTGGTAGTCCTTTGGTGACAAAGAAGTCTACCAGATCTGGTTTCTTTTTGGCATCACTGGGCCAGTAGGTTGGTTCGCCGGTAGTAGTAAACTTGAATTGAATGAATGAATTGAATTGAAAGTTGAATGAAACTCGCTTCACTCGCCCGACCCAAGGAATTTGAATGTACTTGTATTCAAATTCCTTGAGCCTTGTATATCCTTCCTTGCCTTAACGAGAACGAAAGATAAAAAATAAAAAACTCAAAAAAGCTTGGATGAACAAAGACCTTGTACTTTTAGGGTCTTTGTGGATGAATAATTATTCTTCTAAGCAAAAAAGCCTTGAAAAAAAAAGAGAAAAAAAGCCGACCGATTGGGTGTTTTTTTTTAATTTTGTGCTGGCTTGGATACAAGGTCCTTTCACCAAGTCCCTTTTGTTTATCAGAGTTAAATGTCACTTCATTCTCTTTCTCACTGAAACATGTTTGTATGTTTTGTGTACATAACTTTCAAAGGTCAGTTTTTGCGATCTCATGTTTTAAAAAAATTCAATTTATAGTGTCCACTGTGATAATGATAAGGATAAGGGGAATTATGCACTATGACAATAGGAGATTCCTTGCCCCAAACCGTAAAACGTCAAAACTTGATGTTGGCCTTTATTCGTTATGACATAGGAAATACTTTGCCCTGACCGTATGACACCGGTGCCTTGTCTTAGCTAAGCTCGCGCACCCTGACGCAACAAGGAACGTCAAAAATTTTGTATGGAATTAGCATGGCAAATAATGGCTGATTGACTGATTTGACATGATTGTTGCTTGAATTGCTTGATTGACACTGATTTAATGGAACGAATGATCGTTCCATTCAATCAGTGTTCTCTCGTTCTTTCACAACTCACTCTCTTCTTCGTCTGTCTGCTTTGTTTACTTGAAGCTTCCACTCGTATTTCGTTTGTTTATGTAAATTTCTAGCAGATTTATTAATAATTACGTCCATAAATGTGAAATTGATCGTTATTGTTCAGTGAACGTAATATTTTACGGCGATATCTCCAAAAAACGATTCATAACGTGCGAAATTGTGGAGATCAAGCGAGCCGTAAAATTATAGAAAAAGGAAGTCTAGTTTCTATGGATAAGGCTCGGTAAACATTGAATTGGATATTTTAGTGAATAAAATCAACGAACAAACAACATGCATCGTATTGAAAAGAGATTTTATGGATTTACTAGAGGTAAATACTGAATATTCGTGTTATAGTGATGTACCTAATGTAATTATCGATAACTGTGTCGGACAGTTCTTTCTTAGTAATATCCCATTATAACGTGCACATCTAGGAGGCTACATACACAGTCTTACAAAATGGGCTTTTTTTCCGCGGTGGCTAATAGTAATCAAGTAATTGTTTTTTTGTAATTTAAAATGTTTCCCTACTAAATGCACAAATTCATGATTATCGGGTTATATTATTATAAAATATGTATATATTTTACAGATACTACCAGTAAAAAATCCATGCTAAAGATGAAAAAATTAGTACCCACTACCGATATTAGTGAGCCCTTGGTCACATACATACTGTGGTAACAGTTACGGCTTTGATGAGACTGTGAAAGTAAGTTGATTTTTATATTTTGCCCTCATATTAGGTACCCACTTATTCAGAAACAAAAAATCG
This sequence comes from Plemyria rubiginata, assembly GCA_963576535.1. Lineage (NCBI taxonomy): Eukaryota > Metazoa > Arthropoda > Insecta > Lepidoptera > Geometridae > Plemyria > Plemyria rubiginata. The sequence continues at coordinate 1,532,496 of OY754925.1, read as the reverse complement.
ATGCTAAAGATGACAGTAACTGGGAGTTGCAAATAGCTTAATATGTTTGTACTGTTAAAATTATTATAACCTTTTCAAGAATATGACGTGAATTCGTCTTTTAAACTTATGCTCTAGGTACAACACTTCTTAAAAAAACTACTGGAAATTAATAAAAAATACTTTGTTACAGAACATGTCAAGCTCACCGTGTCCGTCCTGCTCATACTTATCATTATAATAAATGAAAAAACAAATTCATAAAATGAATAGGTTTAGGTACAAAAGTTATATGTACTAAGGCAAAAAGCTTTTTATTTCATATCAGATCCATGTTTAAGTCCAACCTAGGACTTCGGGACCTAGGTTGTAATTAAACGTGGATTCAGTCAATAAATGGATTACAAAAAAACCTCGATTTCGATCTCGCATATTTTATCGATATCGATATAAAAGCGAGTGCCATCGCGCAGCACTATATAGGCTGATAGGTTGGTAAGACTGTTGTTGTTTGACGTACATATTCGTTGTGTTGGTATTGAAGTGCCATGTAAAAGGATCCCATTGGCTCTTTACTAAGTCCCGCCTCTTCTCGTAGTTTACATTCTCTTTGAGCTCGCGCTGCAAATGGTCATAGTGCATAAGGCTCAAGGTAAGGTTAGGTTAGTGTTGCCATGCCAAGTTAACGTTATGTAAACTGTGTCTTGTCTTTGTCAGTCTGTCTGACACGCAATTTGCGATATAATGCTAATCCTTATCAAGGAATTTGAATATTATATTCCTTGCTCCATACAATCGTCCACACCTCCAACTTCCGTGGCACATCTCATTGACATGGAAGTTGGAAAAATTCGGTATTCGCGTTTTTATTGGCTTATAGCCGGCTTCTTTATTCTTGTCGTGTCACTAGTGTGTGTGTAGTGTCAGGTGTGCCTCAAAGAAGCTTCTTTCGAGCACATGAATTAATTGTGCTATTTTGGAAGACCAAGCCCTAAAGACAGCAGCCGGTAGCAGAATATTATAGCAAGTCGTTAATTTATTACACTTTTTCTCAGAGGGCTACTTGATTGACGACTGGCCCTCTAACAGAAAATCGATTTTAGATCTGGAGTGAACTCGTTTGAACTTCATCATACTTCAAACATGGATGAATCGCAGATCGATACCTCCGAGCAAACGTTTGTAGTTTGAATTTTTGTGCTCGACGATCGTATGGATTCAACTTAAATTACACAAACAGTACGGGTAAGTTAATATTTTCGAAAATGGCAATATTTCTCTTGGACTCAAGAAAGACTTGTACCTTGAAACCTTGATGGACTTATATCCAGCATCGTGAACTATTTAAAAAAACTTTTCTGCTGGCTCGCCATTGGCCTTAGAAGAGCCATTGGCTCATTGTGTTTGTTAGTGTTGTACAAATACAATCGATTATTTTATGTAGTTGTTGCTACTTTCACGAACGTAATCATATTGTTTATTGATAATAATAATAATAATAATAAAAGTTAATAAAAAAAAGTTTAAAAAGTTAAAAATTAATAAGTTAATATTATTAGAACAATAGTAATACATTACTTATATTATTATGTATAGTCGGTCAAATGAAAGTAGACACTGAAAATTCGCGCCAAATTCAAAAAATATTAGCGTGGCAACGCAAACACGCTAATATTTTTTTGAATTTGGCGCGAATTTTCAGTGTCTACTTTCATTTGACACTCTATAATAGCATATACGTAATGTACCTATAAAATATGTACGATATGATCGTGCTTTACGATGTTCCGCCCTGGGTCCATCAACAACAGGCAGATGTTAAACCTGTTAAACCTCTAATTCCACTGGCAACCACAACCTTCAAACCTTCCAAGTTCCAACCGAAACACGGCAACGAAAAAATTTGTTAAAGTTATGAAATTCAAAAATGACCAGTAAAGTACTAAATCTAGACCAGACTGTCTAATTTTTACTGTTTTTGAAAAAAAAAAGGATTTACGTTGCTCTGTAGGTATACAGGGTGTAATGGGACACCTGCCGATTCTATAAACGAGATGTTTTCTGAAAATTGCTAGGTAAATAAATGTTAAATTAGGTTGGTACACTGACTACAGGATTAGAAGAAGAAGGTCCTCGTGACAAATTCTAATCATTAATCATTCATGTTTTCATTGGTGGTTTTTTACAATTTAAACTAATTGTGGAACACGCAGATTGCCCATTTGTGATAGGCATTACCTATAACAAAGCATTGCCACGTAAGACACGCACGATAGGAACATGCCCTACAATGAACTGCCCTGCGTCCATCAATTTGAGGCACACAGTGTGCCTGTAATTACACCGGCAAACACACTTCACACTGGAACACAGCAACGCTGCTTGGCGGCTCAAAGGGGCGTGGTGTTGTTCTCCGGTCGAGCCCTTTACAAAGAGCTCTACTAAGTACCTACTCTTAATTAAAGAGCTCTACCACTTTTATGCAGAGTTCTACCACTTTTATGCAGAGCTCTACTACCTACTATTAGCACAGATAAAAGAATACTATACTATAGCTATTAGTAAGTAATTGTGTAGTGGTAGGTATTTTCTTATGTTTTTTATGTAACTTGTTAATGAAACAAGCCGAATTCGCAAGTGCCTTGATGTTAGTTGGTGGGTTTGATGCTGGTCGTGCCAAATGTAATACTTGGACTACTCTGTAATATTAATGATTTTCATTGTAACTATTTGACGTATCTAAGAGCATGTAATATGTGTAAAGATTAATAATAAATGAAATGAAATGAAATGAAATGAAATACTCCACTTAGACATCCTCAAAGAGACTTGAGTTGGTAATTACTTGCTAGGTGATTAATTGATTAGATGTGATACTACATTGTCGTGAGACTGTTTCATGTTTTAACGAATAAGGTAGGTACCTATAGTCTATGCATTTCAAAGGAAAAATAACAGGTACCTAGGAAAGTAGGTATACTTACTCACACAAAAGAATGGTAAATAGGTAGGTAGGTCAAATCAAATCAAATTTTTATTCAGTACTTAGGTATGTAACTTGTGTTGAAATTTTATGAGTTTGAGATCTCCTTTTAAGTTTAAATAGGTGTTAGAAAATCCTACTCTTCCGTAATTTATGTTGGGGAAAAATTACTAAGTTAGTAGGTACCTACTACTTATCATTTGTTCGAAAAGTTTGTAATCATTGGAAATAGGTATCTTTTTTTTCTGTCTGCACGAATAAAAATATGAAAACCCTGGAATTAAAATAAAAGACACTATTTAGATTCATCTGATATTCAAAAATAAGACAAAAATTCAAGTACAAACTTGGCTCAAGTTTACAAAACAAAAAGTACCTAAGTGTAACATTTTATACGTAGGTATCTACCTACCTCAGCCATACGTACATAAATATGCGTTGGTTTGGTATACATTGCTTGGTCTCAGTTTACGATTCTCAGGCAACGTTGAAGCACGTTTTGTTTCGAGTGTGAGTTGGCGGGAATAATCGTGAGGGCGAGATCACTCGTACGTGCTTGAATCTGGATGTTAGTTTTTAACTAACAACTAACAAGACAAGTAAGTAAACATTATCGAGTTCTTAAATGGTCGATGACTGAGGACGAGACAAGGAAACATCTGGCAATATACTAAGCTTACAATTTTATGGACAAATTAAAGACATTTAAACACCTAATATGCCTTGAATAATACGCTTTGGTGGTAATGATAACAACTTTAAATAGGTTAAGTGTATTTGAACTAGTGGTTCGGCGTTAGCCCCGAACTGAGATTTCGTAAAGCGATCCAAACTCTACGAAAGTTATAGCAGGTGGTCATCCAGAGGGAAGTCTAAGCATTGTGTTTGGACTAGCTTCTGTGATTACCACCTAATCAAATACACACCTACTACACTAATCAAATACCTACCTATGTTATTACTATTTTTATTTTTGCCACCTTAAAAACCCCTACGTTAGGTATATCTCAATAGGTTTTCATGCGATTTAATTCATATACTTAGCAGTAAATTTCTCAAGTAGGTGCGTATCAAATCTCATACAGATCGGATCAACCGACAAACATACATAATAAAATATATACTACATACCTACCTACATAAAATGCCAAATCACCCATTTAAATTTAAGATTATCGTCCGCTTTACTCAATAAATTTAACAAGTTCACAGCTAAATAATATTTTTTTGTAAGTAAATATTTTTTAAAATCGGAAGCCTATATTAATAATTAACACAATGCATCGCTAATAAATTAGTATAGTAAGGTATCAAATTATCAACCTCTTCTATAATTACCTAGTACCAAGTTGGAAGGCAGGCAATTGACTTAAAACACATTGTGTGAAATTAGAAACGTGCCCACCATAATGAGTCAATTAAGGTCCAAGAGAAAGATACAGCAGAAGTCACATTAAATTAAAATAGATTCTGGTTGTTATCAGCATTTTAGCGATATAAACTCCTTATCATAAACTCTGCTAAGTGTAATATTCTGGTCAGTGTGAAAGAGGAATGCGTGTGTAGTGTTTGTTCAATTGTGACCACGGAAGCACGTTCGTATTGTGAAGGATTACAATTTTGTGACAATTCGTGACTGAGTCCAGTGAAACCTTGTAATTTTCTGCCACGCTAACTGAAAAATATTACACACGTTTTGTTTACTTAGACTAGCTGGTATAACAAAAAATAAGTATAGCAAAAGGTAGTACAAACAAATAGTGGAACTCAATACCTCATTTTGGCTTTTCAAATATTTACATAATAATACATAAAATATGGGTGGAAATTGCAAAGGCTTCCACCCATATTATATATTATATATTTACCCATATAATGTAATTTAATAAAAAGTTGAAAATTTTAGTGTACCTACCAAAATTTGTCACTTAACTGCAAAATTTTCATAACTTTCATCTAAGTGACGGACGAAGCTGATTGTTTTAGGCATATTTTGGGGCTAGATTGTGTTGTGCTGAGTGAAAAGTCTACCAATAGGTAGGTATTTGCTTTATTTATTATTATTGCTATTAATTTTATAGTGCGACAATGTGTAAATTCGATCGGCAGCAGGTATCTAATTTTAAGTAAGCTTTTTACGTTTAAAAATCGGTTTACGTATGTGTTATTATTTTTAAGACTTGTATTTCAGCAAACGTCTCAATTTAAAGAAGGTACAGAATAACATTAATTTTCATCAGATACCGATGTATTAAATAAAAATACAAAAGATATAAAAAAACTACGGTAGGTACCTTTAAAAGTGAACCTAGTAAGAGAAATAAGAAACTATTGCTTTCGCAAAATACGCATATCAGTAGGTATGTACCTACCTACTATCTAATCATGGCACATTTGTAACTCATATATAACTTAGCAACAGACAAAATGGTACCTAATTATCTGAGAATGCCTAATTAATCTGCGAATAGCATCTACAAGGACACCTTATCAATGTATTACTCCAGTTTTACAAAGACATAAAAATGTAATCCTATGGTCCTAGAGATTTTTGAGTAGGTACTTACCTTAATAATAAATAATACAATCTCGTGTGTACATAGAGCGGAATATTAAACTTTTTGCTAGGTAGGTACTCTTAGCTAACATCACTAAAGGTATAGTTAAGTTTGTACCTACACCTTCAGATAAATTTTATAATCTTCAACAATGATTGATATTCATTTTCGAAGAATCTCGGGTCCGTGGTAGGTAGGTACATGAAACAAGTTTCAAGTAATTTTAAATAAAAAACCAACTGCCTCACGCATACTCACAAAATTGCATTCGCAGAAACCCGCTCGTGCGTTTCAAGCTGTGATTTACACAGTCTAAATTAAATTTAAAGTACATTATTATTTATTAAATGTTGTGATTCTTTTGTAAGTTCGGACAAAATTAAACGATTTCACACTCACACAAGAAACGGAAACAAAGATTCAGTAAATTATGTTGTTTTTTTTTATAGCTTGTTATATAGCATTTCAACCCATTGCGTATGTACCTACGCAATGTACGCATCATGCAGGATGCACAGGGTGCAATGACTACATGACAAAAGTAATAACATAATTTATTGTTGTTTGTGCTTCGTTAGTTCGTGTGAGGGCTTCCCATGCCTTACTCGCACAAAAACAAGCTTATTACGCATTCACCAGACGTGATACTGAGTTTATTCCCATTTAGTGACTTTCACGTTTTATTTTTAGGAGTGCATTTCGGTGCTAATTTATACGATGCACGATTCTCATATCCTTGACCAAGATACACGAAGTTCATTTTCAGTTCATGTTGTAATACTATGGTAAATTGACAAAAAATTTATCATGATGTAAATTTTTATAGATAAATAATTTTATTTATAAACGTAGGTAAGTAGTCAATAGGTATTTTAGTTCCTTTGTCCTATTTTATTTTACACTCTCAGTATTCTCAAAAGTCAAAGTCAAAGTATATTTAATGCTTAACATGTATGAGAAGATATCAAAAATAGTGTCATACGACTTTTTGAAGTTATTATGGTTATGCATGCTCAGTAAGAATGGTGAATAAAATTGCAGACTAGGTACCTAGAAGATGATTCAGATTGCATTGAATTGCAAATTTTATACCTTCCTACCTGTTAATTGTGTTTTTGAGAATTTAAGAATAATTCTTGCATTATTTACGGTGGCTAACTTTAATTATGTTACCTACATAAGTAAAGTCTCCTGAAATTGTACACTTCATTTATTATAACGTAAATAAAATAATATCAAATTGTTTAATAAATAACAAAGATCAAGTTACTATTTAGGTGCTCCAATTGTGTGGCTTATAATTTTACTAGAAAGTAGGTAAGTATCTAGAAATTTAACAATTGAGGTATATTTTCGCAAGTTTTCGATATGAATTGCTCGCTAACACTTCCACTAGCCTAGAACATGTTACCTGCTGCGTAATTGCAAAACCACGTTTCGAATTCATGAATAAACAATAAACACCATAACCATGTAAAGTACGTTTGAACTACATACCTTATGTAAAAGATAAAACGAAATCTAGAATAAAACTTTCATATTTTTTTTTTATTCTTTAGGTAGTCCAACATACAAAGTTTGAAAAGGTAAGCTTACAAGACAGCATTTTCTACTAGAAAACATTGACTGGTTTACTAGCAAAAAAAATACATTAATTGAATATAATTATTAAAACTATCTCGCTATCCGTACTAACGAATTGACCTACTTTTAAGAATTATTATTACCTTTTTATGAGTAATGCTAATGACCACAATGAATTAAAACCACTAAGAGATAACCCTCTGCCTGTGACGTTGGAATAAATAACTACCTACCTACTTGCAATACTCAAATAAAAATAATTAAAAAGTAATTTTTTTAATTGTTACATTGGGTCCTTACCTATATTATAAAGATCTTGTAATGTAATGTAATGTAATTGGACTCCTTTTTCCGCACTTAGACTCAAGGTTGGTCCATTGTGCGTCAGGGTGTGCTGGCTATATCTGTAGCCAGCCCAACTCCTCCCAAAAGCGCAGAAGTTTCCTGGGTGCTTCGCAGGCTTGGAGGAGTGACCTGGGGTTGGCCAGGATTTTTTGTCGTTGAGTTGCTACTACCTCGCATTCCAGGACTACGTGGGCAGCTGATTCTTCTTCGGATAGGCATCCTCTGCAGAGTGGACTGTCTGTGGCTCCGATGTTGTATAGGTGTTTGTTTAAGGGAATGTGACCCGTTAGGGTTCCCACGATGGTTTTGAGGTCCCGTCTATGCATGTTAAGTAGACGGCGTGTCAGTCTGGGTGCGGTTGTTGGTATTGCTGTTCTTGCCTGTCTGCAGTCAGTTGTGCGTGTCCAGCGTTGGTTGTGTTGGTTCTGCGAGCGCTGCCGTATCCAGGTTCTCAGCTGGGAGAGCGGCAGAGGCAGGAAGGGGTTTGGTCCTTCCGTCAGAGTTTCTGATCCTCTTCTGGCTAGCTGGTCTGCGGCGTCATTGCCAAGTGATCCGCTATGTCCCTTTATCCATTGTAGAGTTACCGAGTTCTTTGTGGCAATACTCTCCAGGACTTGGTGACATTCGTATATGAGCCTCGAGTTGCAGTTGTGACTCTCTAAGGCTCTGAGTGTTGCTGTGCTGTCTGAGAGGATCCGTATGTTGTAGTTATCGATCCCTCTCCTGTTGATTGCTGTGGCAGCTTCGGTGATGGCCACACATTCGCATTGAAAGATGGAGCTGTGTGGCCCTAGTGACATTGATATGTTAATGTTGAGATCAAGCGAGTGCACTCCGGCGCCTGTTCCCTGTTTGGTTTTTGAGCCATCCGTATAGATTCGGACTTCGTTAGTGCCTGATTGGTCTCTTTGGTCCTCCTGTGTTTGTATGTGGTAGTGTTTCTGGAATATTTGTTTTTTGGGGATCTTATCGCACGGTGCTGCTATAAGCGGTTCGTACAATACCGCTTTATACAGGATGGATGCGTGCGGGCTCCTGGAGATACCCCATAGTTCCGAATGTTTGAGTCTAATAGCGGCCATCGTCGCTTCTTGTTGTATAAATAGGTCGAGGGGTGTCAGGCCCAGGATGATTTCAAGGGCTGCTGTTGGTGTTGTTCTCATGCAGCCCGTTATCGCGGAGCATGCTAGTCTCTGAAAGCGTTGCAGCTTCGCAATAACGGTGCTGAGTTCGGTTCTGTTCCACCATACGATTGCTCCATATGTGAGTGTTGGTCTTATTATGGCTGTATAGAGCCAGAGGGTTATTTTGGGTGAGAGTCCCCATGTTTTCCCTAGCATTCTGCTGCATTGGAAGAATATGGCGCTCGCTCGTTTTATTTTGAAGTCAAGGTGCTTGTTCCATAGGAGTTTGCTATCGAGAATGACTCCGAGATACTTGACTTCGTTGGTCAGGCTTAGTTCAGTGTTAAATAGCTTGGGAAGTTTTAAGTTTCCTGTGCTTCTTTTGTGTGTGAACATTATGAGTTCTGTTTTCGTGGGGTTAACTGACAGGCCATGGCTGTTACACCAGCTTTCTATTGTTTTCATAGCGGTTTTCATTAGGTCGCATAATACGCTTTCAAAACATCCTGTTGCCAAGATGGCAAGGTCGTCTGCGTATCCTACCGTATAGAGGCCGTGGCCATTTAGTTTCCGGATGAGTTCATCCACCACTATATTCCACAGTAGTGGCGACAGTACGCCACCTTGTGGGCAGCCTCTCGCTACAATACCTCTTGTAGTGGTATTTACTGTTAGTTGTATTGCTCTGTACTTGAGCATGTTATTTATCCACTCTGCTAGCGTTGGCGCGACACCGTATCTTGCCAGTGCTAGGTCTATGCTGGTGAATGTCGTTTTATCAAAGGCTCCTTCTATGTCAATGAAGGCACCCAGAGTAGGTTGCTTTACTGCTAATCCGTCTCCAATTCTTGAGACTACGCTGTGGAGGGCGGATTCTGTGGATTTGCCCGGGCTATAGGCGTGTTGGTGCGGGTGGAGTGGTTGGCGTAGGAGAGTGTTACCTCTGATTTCCTGATCGCACAGCCTTTCAAGGGTTTTGAGGAGGAACGATGTTAAGCTAATGGGACGGAATGATTTCGCCATTGTGTAATCGCTTCTACCTGGTTTTGCTAAAAATATGACCTTCACTTCTCTCCATTTTTGGGGTATGTATCGGTGAGCGATACAGCCCCTAAAGATGGTTACTAGGTGGTCGACTAGTATGTCACCACTCCATCTGAGGAGACCTGGGAATATTCCATCCAGGCCTGGCGACTTGAAAGGAAGGAAACTGTTTATAGCCCAGAGAACCTTCTCACGGTTGATCAGATTCTGAGCTGTGGTCCAGTCTTGGTGGCTGGTTGCGCGTACGCTGTGTCCTTCCCACTCGTGTGTGTCTGTTATTAGACATCCGGGGAAGTGAGTTTGAAGAAGTATTTCGCTGGTCTCAGCGTCTGATTTAGTGTATGTGTTGTCAGGTTTTTTAAGGTATCCGACCGTTCGTGCTGGTTCACTGGATAGTATGCCTTTAACTTTGGCGGCCTGACTGGTGTTGTCAATGTTTGTACAGAAACGTTTCCAGCATTCCTGTTGCCTGAGGCGTATACGTTTCTTGTATGTTATTTTAGTGGTGTGGTATATGTCCCAATCTTGGGGATTCCGAGTGTTCATTGCTCTGTTGAAAAGTGTCCTTAATTTGCAACGTAGTCTTTGCAGTTCAGGACCCCACCAGTGTCGGTTGATATCCCCTCTCGGTGTCATGAGGGGGCACGATTGTTCATAACTGTGGGTTAAAACTTGGGTGAGTTTGTTGGTGTAGTGGTCTATCTCGTGTGGTTCTAAGAAGTTAGAAGTAGGGCTCTCGGTGGCCATCGCTGATTGGACCAGTTTAACGAACTTTGGCCTATCAGTCTTACGTGGGGCGCGTCTCGGGCTTGGCGTTTGCACGGACATATTGAGATTAAAGCGAATCCGTCTATGGTCCGAGCACGACGCTTCGTCCGAGACTCGCCAGTCCGTAATGTAGCGCGACACCACTTCGGTGGATAGAGTAAGGTCTATGATGGTTTGTGCCCGTCTGTTGACAAATGTCGGTTCCGAGCCTTGGTTGATTATTAGTAGGTTAGTGGAGAATAAAAAGTTTACCAGTTCGTCTCCTCGTGGGTTGTTTTTCTCGCAGCTCCACAGGGTGTGGTGCGCGTTGGAGTCGGTGCAGATGATGAGCTCTAGTTTTTCCTTCTCGCAGTACTCCACTAGTGACACCAACTCTGCTGAAGGTATGTCCTCGTCGCTAGGCAGATACACGGACGCTAGGACGGTGTCGTGAGGTTGCTGGGGTGATCCTGCTTGAGTCCTAATAGCTGTTAGGTCTCTAGAACAGAATTGGGTGAGTAGTGTGGATTGCATAAGTTTTGAAGTTATTATGCAGGTTCTGGGATTGCTTACCGTGGTGTCCAGGAGAATTTTACCACCGGTATTAAGTCCGCAGATCTTGCCCTTATTAAGCCACGGCTCTTGGATGAGGGCGGTGGTGTTGGGGTTTTCCTCCAGCACTCTGCGCAGAGAAGCCGTCGCAGCGAGGCTGTGCTGGAGGTTGGTTTGTATGCAGGGGAGGGGGTTACGAGGCCCGGAGTGGAGAGGAGTTAAGGCAGCTGTCGCTGGCCTCACTCCCCTCGACATCGAGAAAGGGGTCCTCGTCCGGTTTTGGCGTCGATGGAGGATCGGCGCCCATATCCATCACCTCTGGTTCGCACTCTGGTGGGTCCGCGTTTACGGGCTCAGGTGCGAGGGGTGTTGGTTCAGGGTGGGCAGGGGTACGGGCGGCGCCCTCGACAGTGGGTGCGGCGGTGCCTGTTTCCAGGATCCGTACGTAGACATTGCCGAACATCCACTTGAGGCGCCGCTCTTGTTTCTGGAGTTTCTCCACGTCAGATTCTGGTATGCGGAGGAGCAGGTAGATGCCCGGTGTCTCCGTGTCCGTTTGCTTCTCCCCTTTCACAAGCAACCAGGATCTGATGTTGACGGTCTTGCTATTGTACATCGTCAATAGCTGTCTGATATTGTTGATGTCCTTTGTGACGGTGGGGATGTGAAGCCCACAAAGGATACGTCGCTGGATCTCCGATTGTGGTCGGACCACCAACGTTGTTCCAGCGATTGGTGAGGAGAGGTCCTGTACCGCTTGTTGGAGCCACTTTAGCGCGACGCCATCTGCACACCAAAACTTCAGGACGCCTTCGCCAAAGTGTGCTTTGCCGCGGTACTCTACGGTAGCCATATGGTCTGCGGTGGCCGGGTTGAGGATGTCTTCCTCAAGTTTGTTCTCGAGGCATTCCTTGATACCCTCGGCTTGTACCGCCGTGAGGTCGTAAAACGGTTCTGTCATGACCGCTACGCACAGGTCATTGGCCTTGAAGGCCGCTGCGTAGCTTAGTCTTGTTTGGCTGGATCCCGCCCTTGCGCGCTTACCGACACCGGTGGGCGTGACAGAGTCATCGGGTCGGGATCTTTTGCTAGTGGTCAGTGGGGTGGTAGATGGGACGGTCGGGGTGTTGGCGGATTTCCGACCTGCAGCCAGCCTGCCTGCGCGTTTGCCTCTAGGCTTTGATGGTCGACGGGCGGGGTTGCCTTCGCTAGTCGCTGGCTTTGCCGGGGGCAATGCCTGCGCCTGGGCTTTTTCGGCACTGCAAGAGGCAGTGCTTACTTCTGCTGCGTTGGCAACATCACGCTTCATCGACATCTGTGCCTGGGCTCTCGCCTGTGCACGCTGGCCTTTCTTGTTCCTAGGTTTCCTACGAGGGGAGACCAGGGTCCAAGTCGGTTCCGGGGGTCCTTCGGAGATGGCGTCCCTAAGGGTCGACATCTCAATGGTGTCCTTAGACGAGGCTCCGAAGAGCGCGTCCGTGGACACCGAGGTGGTGTGGGAGGGGGGAGCTATGCTCGAAGTAGCAGCCACTTTCCCGCTGTGCGCGGCCAGAGACGCAGCCTTGTGCGAGGTCGGCGCATTCGTGGGCGCAGAGTAGCTAAGACTCGATGCGCCCATTACTGCCTGGTTCGCACTTGGCGTTGTCAGAGCCGCAGCTCTGCGAGGAATTGGCGCGTTTTTCGGCGCAGTGGGTTTTTGGGTACCCGAAGGCCCAGCCTTAGAGGTTGAAGGGAACGGGGCGTCCGAGGACACCTGTTCCTTAGTGGGCGCTTTGTCAGCAGCCGGGGTGATGTAGTGCGTTCGTTTGGAAGCCATTACAAGAGGTATTACAAATTCATCCTAGAGACTCTCTACCCGCCACGGAGTCCTCTGTAGGGGACGTCACATGCTCGGCATGTGAACGCCGGAGATATCTTTCGGATATAGGGCCCACGCCCTGGTGAATAGACGAGACTGCACGCTGCGAGAAGTTCATGGGGTCACTATCCCCATGTCTTCGCGCCTCGCCGTCTGCCCTCCCCCAGTTTGGGACCCTCGCCTAACGGCCCTCAGACGGGACGTCACAGCCGATTGATCATAAGTGGCTAGCTTACAACCGCCCGTTTAAGAAGAAATTAGGACCAAAGTGGTGTGTTGTTGGTAGCAAGCACTACAGCCGGCGAGCTACCTCCTCAACCACCAGGACTCCTTCTTCCTCCCGCACGGGTATCCACGCACGGCACAAACACGTGGGAGGTCATTGCCTGTCCAACACCTTGCCTATGCAGCATGATGGTGAACCCGCCGGAACATCACCTCGCATTCCGGCAGTGTCACTCGTTTCGCACCACCCGGGGGACACGTGTAGGGTAAGCCTTTAAGAGGTGGTATACCTACGGACGCGAGCGACTCCATCCCCCTTATAAAGATCTTATAATGTCCCAAAATTGTCCTTAGGTAGGATATTACGTTAACGACCTCACAATTTATGAATAACTGAAAATTCTTAATTTCAAGTGTTAAGGCTCCGGTGACAGCGGCTCGCAATTTCGAGGTGCGATTGGCTATTATTTCATTTTATTTCATTTCGGGGAGGTTGTTTGAAAGAACAACTCTAAAGAAACACGCATAAATACTGTTCGAACACAAATAATACAATAATGAAAGGGAAACATGCCCGAATCGGAAATCATTTTGGTATTAGTATGTTTGGTCTTACGTTTACCTAATACCAAAATGATTTCTGACTCAAGCACATTTCCTTGTTGTGGTGTGATTACAGGCACATGAGGCTTAAAATATGCATGCTTCAAGTTTTTAGTTTAGATTGATATAAATCTAAGTGTCGCTTTTGTTGCATTCCTTACATTGTTAGTGGGTTATTTCATCGATACCTACGTGTTTGATCAAATACCAAATAGGTACGCATATCGCTTTCCCAACAATGTAATAAGTAGCTAGACCTACGATAACAGTCAAGCACCAGATCCAATAATTAATGTTGATAAGAAACAGATCAATACTGCGTGCAACGTACATGGACATGGAAATAGGTAGGTAGGTACCTTCTTAAAATATATATCATTTTAAATAAGGTATTTTTTTACCCGAGTGCTGAGGGATATGTGTTTGGCGTGTATCTATCCATGTATCCTTTCTTTGATATTTCCTTTATTACCACGTAGCAACTAAACGGCTGGATGGATTTTTATGATTCTAGTATCAAAAGATTCGTCGCAACTTCCCAAGTGTCCTTAAAATAAAAAAACTGAAAAGTCACGTGGGAAGGAAAGCAGGAGCGATATTCTCTCACATTAAAGATTGCAAACTTCGTTTATATATATTTTTCCTACTTACCTTTAATCTTTTTTTTCGTGTAATTTTATTTGTATACTTACTTTTACTTCTGTTCACTGCTACTCTGTATTATTTAACTGAGGAAACTTTGTTGGTTTATGTTTTTCTATATGTTTATTCTTACTGATCCATTGTACCTACTGTTTATTTCTCAAATAAAATAAAAATAAAACTTTTCGCAATCATAGCAATATGGGTATCAAAGGGGAGTGGTTTCAAATAATGTATTAGTTTTTGATTTAAAGTAAACCCTCAAAGACAAAACCAGACCGCAAAATTCGTTAAGTCATATTAGCGAACTAGGCCATGAGTGATACTAAAATATATAATTAAACCTTCTCTATGATCATACAAATCGTTTAGAAAAAACCGCATCAAAATCGATGAAGCCGTTTCAAAGATATTAAGAGTTTTGTCTTAAAAAAATGAGATTTTTAACTCAAAGTGATCAAAATGAGTTAAACAACCTCAGGCGTCAGTAAACTGCTAGGACATGTACACGAGCCTCCGACTGCCTGCGATATTACATTTTATCAGTCGTCAAGACTGATGAATGGATTTAACTATCAAAAAGAACCAAATTTAAAACATTATCTAATTTACCTACATAGGTACTTTTAGTTAGGGCAGTCGGGTTTTTTAATTTTTTAATAAATCTTCTTGTTTGCTGAATTTAATTTGAATAAGTTCCCAAGAGACCGCCGAAAATAATTGGACAGGTCAATAAAATTACGCTCCAAATTCAATAGGGAGGTCAAACTGATCCCATGACAATTGTAGGTCTTAGTATTATGATTATGCTACAAGTGAGTAGGTATTATCCTTTTCAAGAGTAACTCACGTGAGGACTGAGGATGTAAGTACAAGTTCAATCACCGTTAACTCGATTACGCCTACCGGTAGGTAGTACCGATGCAGTACCTACTCAGTCTTTCAAGGTGGAATTTCTCAGTCTTGCATTCTAGGTTAATGTTGGTTAACCTTGTTAGGGAGTTATAAATAAATAAATATTATGGACATTCTACACAGCACTATCTAAATCAAAGTTTGTGATAAGGGAACCAGATACCTAGCTGTTAAACTACTTGATATTATTTTTGTTAATACTTATTCATTAATTACATACCCAAGTATAAAATGTTGTGTTTTGTTATAGGATTTCAAAATGTCGGCTCGAGTAGCTGATTCTACAGAAAAGCGTGAAACTGAAAATGGCATATTACCCAGTGCTAATGGTAGCACCGTGAAACTCAAAAGAGAACTTGGATTGTTCTCAGCTGTCAATCTAATTCTAGGCGTTATGATTGGGTCAGGAATTTTCGTTTCTCCAGCTGCAGCACTTGAGCACTCAGGATCCGTTGGATTGTGTTTGATAATATGGACCCTATCAGGAGTAATTTCTTTATTAGGTGGGTGTAGGTAGGTAAGGCTTACCTATGAAAATAAAATTAAGTTGGTATCTAAGAGTAGAAAGTATACCTACGTTAAGATCTTGCAGAATATTATGACAATTTAATGAACAGAAAAGTAATAATTTTTACCTACTTCTTGCACCTAGCCATTATTTTAGGTCACCTTGTACCTGTGTTATTCTAGTGTGATTTTCTGACAGACATAATATTTTCAGGAGCTTTGTCATTTGCTGAACTGGGCACTGTAGTTGGAAAGTCTGGAGCGGAATATTCTTATTTTGAAGAGGCTTTTGGAAAAACGCATAAATACTGGGGACCGTTACCTTCATTTATTTGTGCATGGATATACGTTGTCATTTTACGACCTGCAGAAGTGGCTATTGTTGTTATGACATTCGCTGAGTATGCAATTCAACCATTTTCCTCGGAGTTACGGTCGGATTACAAAGACGTAGCAATAAAATTAGCTTCTTTATCTGCACTGTGTAAGTATGTACTTATAATACCACACTTATTATCGATTCCATACAATAATCGCTATGACTTCGCATGTTTAAAAGTATCCTCATCAACGTACATCACTGTTGCGTTTGTCAGTTTACTGTACTGTCAATGTCAGTTGATGATTGTGTCTGTCTGTCTAACTGAAATTTAAAAACAAAACCGTTTGTTCTGCTCGTCTCGTTCGTTGTATGTTTTACTTTTTACTTTATTGTAAGTAAATACCTATAAAATTGTGTTGCACAATAGAATAGAATAAACCGGTGCGCGCTGGTGGCAAGTTGTAGATAAATGCGTGCAGCTCTAAAGTAAGTATATAAAATTCATTTTCTACAGCAGGCAGTCAGTCGTCGATTTTTTTCAAAACAGTTTTCTTTCGTAGTTTCATTGTTTGTTTGTAGTAAGTAGGTACCTATATTCTCTTTCATTTCAGCTATAGTTAATTCTAATAACTATATTTGTTGTAGTATGTCTTCCAATCGTAACAATGAGACGCAAATGTCTATAACAGAAGAAATAAAAGCTTTAAAAGCGAAGTGTGAGAACACTTGTCTTATTATTGAAAATGCACCTCAGCACGCGCCAACAGCTTATTCCGAAGAAATTACAAATAAAAGAATAAACAATTATATCGAAGGACTCCGCACCGAAGTTGAGAATTCAGATACATTGTATTTTACTGATGACAACCTCCTCACTAGCCAGTTTTTGGTTGAGATGAAAAAGAAGACAGAACAGCTCGAAGAGATGAAGGCATTTGTAAATGGGAACATACAAGATATGAATGCAGAAATAAACAGGTAGCAGAACAACAATTGATTTAACATTCATTTGATTATAACTACTAGTAAACCTAAATAAATAAACAAATAAATAAATAATGCTGGACAATCCACACAGCACCATCTAGCCCCAAAGTAAGCTATTCAAAGCTTGTGTTATGGGTACTAGATAACTGATATATTTAATACATTATATACTTACATAGATAGATATTTTTTATTGTACATAGAAAACACCCAGACCATCGGAACAAATTTCTGCAGATCGTACACAAATTTGTTTCAAGGAGGGAATCGAACCTGCTGTGCCACAGAGGTCATCTGTTGTGAAATTGTTATGATCAATAAGTTTAACTATGTTGCCCACAGATTACAATCCCTGTTCAATATTTCTAAAGAAGCAAAACTAAAACCTAAACCCACAATGGCCGAGGTGAAGCCAGAACATCTTAACAAAGCTAAGGAAAAGTTCAAACTAATGAAAAAGATGCTGAGTGGTCTTATTCAATCCGAGTTTCCTGACTGCCATGAAGCAATTATTGAAGTTTTGGGTGTAAGTCGATACCTTATACTTCATAAAATTAAGGCTTATGGAGTTGCTTGAGTCATTTAGAATTCTATGCCATAGCATTTAGGATGAGTGTGCCATTTACATCTAAGCAGTTCTTTGCTTCAGAGCACATAGTGCTTAGATGTAAATTACAGTGCATGGTAAATGGCACCATGAGAAATCCGTTCCAAGGTCCCTGTCTCTGAGTATTCTTACAAATGTCCACATGCATAACTGATGCACAGACTAACTTCAAAACTGTAAACAAGAAAATGAAATTATGTTTTCTAATATTTCTGCATTTGAGATGCAGCTGCACCAAAACTTTATACTTGTTCTACTATTTCAAACTAACAATTGAATCAAGATCTCATAAAATTATTATTTCTTTCAGACTCTCATGTCTTCGGTTAATGAGAATGGCTATACACCAATCACTGCGGAAAATTATAACCTGATAGAACTTTTGAAAGATATGAATATTGTGACACCCAACCCCTATAGCAAAATGGAAGTGAAACTCACATACTACTAAATATACCTAACAACAATTTAAACTATATATACCTTTGGACCAATGAGGATGTTAGTTATCACTATCAGTTATCAGATTGAATTCCATCTGTCCTAAATGAGGAAAATAAATCTGTTTAAATATTTTGTACTCAAGTCATCAAGTGTAATAAATTGTATTTATGATGAAATATTGTTTCATTTTACCTAATGTAAAAAAATCTACCTACGAAAAGAAAGAAGTAGGTACTTACCAAAAGAAAGTTAAGTGTAAAAAACCTGTAAGTTTAAGTAACTCCTGGGCCGGTTCTGAGCCAAAATCATGAAATGCCTGGTGTGATTCTCTGTCTGTCCTACACACCAAATGCAGCTTATTAAGCAAAGGCCAGAGCTAAAAAAGTAACTTAATTTTGTCTCTGCTACTTATATTGTATCTCTATTATTTGTGTATTTCTCATCTTTTAACATTCTTTTTGTTTTTCAGTTATTATGACCTATATCAACATTACGAGTGTGAAGTTATTCGTGAAAGTTCAGAACATTTTTGGAGTGTTTAAAGTTTTTGCATGTTTGATCGTCATTGGAGGAGGGATTTACGAAATTGCTAAAGGTACTTGTTTTATAAATTTTTACTTTCCATGCCATCATTAAGTCTGAGACTTCTTCACAATACACATAAAGACATCGGGCCTTACTACGAAACGGTGCCTAACTTTAAACAGTGTCTAAAATTAGCGCTGTCTCTGTTTGCCATTATGCAATGGCAAGAGATGTCAAAAGTTTAGGCAGTGTTTAACGTTTGCCTATTTTTTTGTAGTAAGGCCCATCATGTTTTTCGTTCCCCGTCCCCATTCTACTATCGGACCACCAGACGTATAGAAACGAGACATTGGCGACATCAACATGGTCGAACAAAGCGCTTTGCTTTCTACTTACTACTAAAATGCGAACAGCCAAAAAGAGTGGAACTCCTCACCGGCGTCTGTTTTTCCAGATGCCTATAATTTGTATGTTTTCAAGAAACGAGTGAATAGGTATCTTCTATGTAAGCGTGCTACACCGTAGACCACATGGTCACTTAACATCAGGTGAGATAGCGGTCAAACGTTTTCCTGAGGACGCGCGCGACAGTACCTATGTACTGCCATTATTTATGTATACTTACGCATAAAAGTATTTATTCACGTGAGCTTGGTAGGTACAGTTGTTGTCATCACCAATCACAAGACCTCATGACTTCTGTATACCTACCGCATGGCCTTGAAAGAACAGTGACACGAATAAACAGCCTGTTACACCCGTCGTTTATTTCAGGTCGTGAGTAAACTGAACGCTTCTGAAAATTGCCATGCCCAAACGAATTAGCTAATGTATGTCTATTCTAAGTATTCCCTCAATAGGCGACCGCAAAGTGGTCATAACCTGGTCCACTCCTCATGGTAGGTAGATGTCTATAAATATAACTCGTGACATTACGCTACATTTTTTTTTTAGTTTAAGTGATAAATAATAACATTAGGTACCTAACCTACTTATGCACATCAGATGATCTTGATAATGGTGTCGATTCTGTTGTTGCATTATCCTAAACTAACCTAATCTGATAGCTCTAAAATTATAGCCGTCCTTGTTGTTTCGGTCTTTTAGAAAGGGATGGCAATAATTTTAGTGGTGTCAATTTAGGTTAAGGAAGGAAAATTAAACAACAGAATTGGCACCCTGATCTTTACTTCTGACGCCGTATTACTTAGGTAACTTCATACAACCACCGATAACGTGCCCTTTGTGCCACTCAAATGCCCACTGCAAGACTAGGATTATAGTATCCTACCAGCAGTGGGACTGTTCAGAGCGGGCTGATGATGATGACAGCTACTGTTCAGGAAGGTACACAAATCAAATCGGACTTTATTCTTTTTAATAACAAGAATCACATTGAAACGTCTTAAAAACTAGGTAGGTGAATCTAGCCGCCATACGGCCATTCCATTCTATGAACCAACCGCAAATAGTCGACTTATTGCGTCAATTTGCATCTAAGTAGGTACCACTCAAAGTTTACTTACAATTACTGTCAAGTGGGATGTCCGTGGTATTGAGTTTCGTTTAGTCTTTACTTTCACTGAGTGTAAATTAATGGCTTACGGTTAGGAGTCGGTTCGACCCTGTAGCTAGGTACTTATTAATATTTAGTACCTATTAGTTATTTACTCTACACAATTACTTAAAATGACACAATACTCTTGAGAGTCCTGACTAGCGTGGGTGCCGGACGCCGGTGTTATTTTATTAGGTAGGTACATGAGGCTTTACATGTACGCCTTAGTTGATGGATGCAGGGTAGTGTATCGTAGGACACGTTCCTATCGTGTCTTGCGAGGCAATGTTTTGTTGTAGATGATGGAATAAAGGCTCTAATGGCGACCGCGACGAAAACGAAATGTAGGACGCCTAGGTACTCGATGGACTGACTGCATTGTGAAGGTTACGGGAAGTCGGTGGATGGAGAGGGCTCAGAATCGTTCTTCCTAGAAATGTGTAGGGAGGGAAAGCCTAATCAGCATAGCAATCAGCTTTTAAGAGTAGTAGAGCTCTTTGTGAAGGGCTCGTCCGGGGAAGTACTACCACCACGCCTTTTTCTGCCGCCAAGCAGCAACGCTGTGTTTCGGTTTGAAGAGTGTGGTCGCCGGTGTAATTACAGGCACATGAGGCTTAACATCTGTATGCCTCAAGTTGATGGACGCAGGGCAGTGCATCGTAGGGCACGTTCCTATTGTGCGTGACCTACGCGGCAATGTTTTGTTTATAGGTGATGGTTACCACTTAACATCAGGTGGGCCATCTGCTTGTTCCATCAGCTAGTTGTATAAAAAAAAAAAAGCAGTGAACTTCTTCAGGCTGATGACGATGATAAATTAAAAAAAATACAACAACAGTTTTCAGAACAGTTGTCCGAATTATGCCAATAAATACATAGCCTCTAATTTATTGTTTCAGGAAACACCGCGCATCTCAACAAAGGTTTTGAAGGCAGCACCACAAGTCCCGGAAGCATAGCTTTGGCTCTGTACTCTGGTCTCTGGGCTTACGACGGCTGGAACAGCGTGACCGTGGTAACCGAGGAGATCATCAACCCTGCGGTGTGAGTACCCTACTGGCTGTTGCCTCGCAGCCAGCGGAGGAATTATTATTTGTATGTCATGGTTGCCACTTACAATCATCGGTGGACAATCTGCTTATTCAGTACGCCAGACGTATAATAAAAAAACTAGCTTGTAATTTTTATGCATGTTTGTAAGCCAGGCCATGGCCAGGCTTGACCAAACGTTACATTTGAAAGTAGTTGGAACGTAGGTGATATCGGCAATGGGCTTGTAATCTGTCACATTTGGAATACATACATACTTTAGGAAAATGTAAAACGTCAAAGTAAAAAAAATATATTTACTAAATTGAATCACATGGGTTACTTTGAAACGTCTTACTACTAATATCTGGATTTATCTCTGACTACCCCTATCATCCTAGAAAAATCTTAAGTTGGTACTAAGTAGGTACTAAGAGATCTGAAGGGATATCTCCCTTGAGGGTCAGTCGTGCAGAACTGCACATTTTGACCCACACAAGAACATGCTTCTGTGTTTTTCTGTTTCCAGTACTTAAAGCTCGACCGCTGTACAGTCGACCTTCCCGATGGTATGCGGGACGCGGGGGCGGGGTGCGCTCGCCCAAGCAACAGGGGCATTATTCTTTATGACAATCATAGGAGATACTTTGCCCAAACTGTGTGACGTCACAACGTGATCCAAACGCAAACGCGATTGGATTGGTCATAGTGAATAACGCCCCTGAGCTCGCGCGGTTGTTGTGTGTATGGGTGTGTGCAATGCTGTGTACGTGTGTTCACCCGCCGCCCCACGTCCCGCATACTATCAGGAGGGTCGAGTAATTATAAACTAGCGATCCGCCCGCGCGCCCCTGCTTCGCACGGGTGCACATATCATGCATGTATTATACATATACACCTTCCTCTTGAATCACTCAATCCAATAAAAAAAACCACATCAAAATCCGTTGCGTAGTTTTAAAGATTTAAGGGCCCGGCGACAGCGGCTCGCAGTTTCGAGGTGCGATTGGCTATTATTTAATTTTATTTAATTTCGGGGAGGTTGTTTGAAAGAATAACTATCCAGTGACACGCATAAATACTGTTCGAATACAAATAATACAATAATATAAGCTAAATGTGATTGAGTCAGAAATCATTTTGGTATTAGGTAAACGTAAGGCCAAACATACTAATACCAAAATGATTTCTGATTCGGGCATGTTTCCCTTATATTATTGTGTTATTTGTGTTCGAACAGTATTTATGCGTGTCACTGGATAGTTATTCTTTCAAACAACCTCCCCGAAATGAAATAAAATGAAATAGTAACCATACGCACCTCGAAACTGCGACCCGCTGTCGCCGGGCCCTTGCGCCGGCCCTGTGCGCCGCCGCCGGGACAGAGAAAGCGACTTTGTTTTATACCATGTAGTGATAAGCCTATTGTTCGTCAGTAACGTGCCTCTCAGCATATCCATCGCCGTGCCTCTGATCACCGCGCTATACGTTTTTATGAACGTAGCGTATATGACGGTGCTGAGTTACTCGGAGATGGTGTCCGTACCGGCGGTGGCCGTGGCCTTCGGGACGAGGATCCTCGGCCCAGCGAGCTTCCTGATACCGATGGGCGTGGCAATTGCTACCTTCGGCTGTGCTATGAGCGTGCAATTTGGAGTGACACGGTGAGATTTTATTTCTTAGGTTTCTTAGGATTTATTGAAAAAAACCTTATTGAGCTATCTCTGGTTTATAGACATCTGTAATTTCAAAGTTATCTTCTTTATCCCA
This sequence comes from Plemyria rubiginata, assembly GCA_963576535.1. Classification (NCBI taxonomy): domain Eukaryota; kingdom Metazoa; phylum Arthropoda; class Insecta; order Lepidoptera; family Geometridae; genus Plemyria; species Plemyria rubiginata. The sequence goes on along the minus strand of OY754925.1, from coordinate 1,509,588 downwards.
CTTCATGACGTGGCGCGTGGAGCCGGTACAACAGGTTTTTTCTTTCTACTTCTGATAGATATTTTTTTATTATACATAGAAAACACCCAGACCAACGGAACAAATTTCTGCAGATCGTACACAAATTTGTTCCGAGGCGGGAATCGAACCCGCAACCTCTTGCCTCGCAGGCGGACTCTCGCCCGCTGCGCCACTGAGGTCGTCATTAATAAATATTGTGTTTGTTGTAATACAGGGTGTGCTATACAGCGGCTCGCGGCGGGCACATGTTGGAAATGTTCTCGTACGTTAACGTGAAGAGACTGACTCCGGCGCCCGCTGTGGCTTTCCAAGTAAGTCAGCATCATTTGAACTACTTACTCATATACCACCATACCCACCTACCTATCTGCGATAAATTTTGTATATAAGATATTGTAGCGATTTTCTAGTTCGATATCGTTATTTACCTCATAATCTGTGTAAGTTACCTCCTGCATTTTATTTATTTATTTAAACATTACATTTATTATTACAGATCAGACCTAATACAATAGAGTAGTCCTCAAATTCATATAAAATCAAACAGTACAATATAATAGTGCGTATTTGAGGATATAGTTAAATAGATGGAACAAATAATGCAATTTAGTCCCGACACGCGGCAATCGAACCCTTGCATCTAAGCTGATGAGTAAAGGCACCGGTAAAGTTGACGACCTCTGTGGCGCAGCGGGCGAGAGCCTGCCTGCGACGCAAGAGGTTGCGGGTTCGATTCCCGCCGTGGAACAAATTTGTGTACGATCTGCAGAAATTTGTTCCGATGGTCTGGGTGTTTTCTATGTATAATAAAAAAAAATATCTATCTATGTAAGTATATAATGTATTAAATATATCAGTTATCTAGTACCCATAACACAAGCTTTGAATAGCTTACTTTGGGGCTAGATAGTGCTGTGTGGATTGTCCAGCATTAAAAATTAAAAATTAAATTAAAAATTAATTAAAAATTAAATTAAATTAAATTAAAATTAAATTAAAAATTAAATTAAATTAAAGCATGTTAGCTTAGCTACGTGACTGTTTCAACTAACGAATTCTGAAAAAAACTTGTATGGAGGTTTTTGTGTTTTTTGTATGCCCCGGATTTGTATGGAAAAGTTCTCTGCACGCCCGATAGAGGCGCTTATCGCTTCTCCATACTAAACACTGGCACGCAAAATAGGCAACAAAAAACAAAATCAAACTGCAAGTACCAACAGGGCGTTAGACAATTGACGATCCTAATCATAACTTTTTTCTTTCCAGTGCCTCCTCACAGCAGTGTTCATATCAGTTGGCAACATCCGCACCCTGATAGAGTTCGCTAGCTGGTTTCTCTGGTTCTTCTACGGACTTGCCATGGTAGCATTGCTCGTTCTACGGAGAACGCAAGCCGACAAGCCACGCCCATACCGCGTCCCCACCCCCGTACCCTGTTTTGTGTTACTAGTAGCGATATTCTTGTCGATACTGCCGATTGTCCATGACCCGTCTGTGAAGTACCTAATGGCTATTGGGTTTATTGTTATGGGCGTCGCAGTTTATACTGTATTTGTCTACTACAAGAAGACCCCTACTGCTTTACTAGGTAAGTAAATAGGTACCTATAACAAACCCCTAAACTAGTTAAACTTTAATCCGAATTTGAAGCACGTTATTCAATCTATACCTAGTCAGAAAAGACAAATGATTTGTAAAATGTGATAAATAAACTGGATTCGAACCCCCGACCTTCTCTTTGGTACAGGGATGCGATAGCCAACTTCGCTACTGGCAAAAAGTCAAGAAGTATTCAATAAAATCACAAGGATCACTATGAAATGTCTTAAAAAAAAGCTAGGTTCAAGCTAGGTGACTCTTGGTGCCAGTTCCACGCGACCAAAGCCTAGAAGAACAGGCAACAACATACGGCTTGGTTTCTACCTATCTCGTATTTTAATTCTGAATAAGTATACTAGTGGCTCTGGGAGCTGTAGACCTCGCGAGCATACTAAAAATTAGCTATTTGAGGAATGTAATGTGCAAGTGCATTTTCCGTTTTGTGATTTTTTTGATCTTTTTGATTTTTTTTTGCATCATCTTGTGTAGAATGAGGTCCTTTGTGTTTCTCTCAAATTTGATTGAAAATCATCGATTGTTTGATGAGCTATCCTGTTCATCATGCTGAAGATCCTTATCAGATCTTCGCCAAACTTTTATGAGACCAACTTAAAGTTACTACCTTTTAAATAAAAAAAGAATAATCGAAATCGGATCTCATTTGGTGGAGATATCCAGTATATCAAATAGCCCCCTTTTTGCCCTTTTTTTGGGGGAAGTACCCCTCCAATCAAAAATCCCCGACGACAAAAAAATTCTAATAAGTCATATAACCTGTGTACCAAGTTTCGTCCAGATCGGTTGAAAAATGCGACCTGTAAAGGAGAACAGACAGACATCCGGACAAACGCATTTTTGGCCAATGTGGAAACTGAGACGCTTCGCTCGCTCGGTCAATTATGTAACTCATGTCACGAATATAGATCTTGGGATGTGGTACTTGGGACATCATAGTCTTTGTAATTTATTTACCTTGACATTATCCTACTACTTAGTATTATAAACGCGAAATTTGTAAGTATGGAATTATGGATGGATAGATGGATGTTTGATACTCTTTCACGACGGAACGGCTGAACGGATCTGAATGAAACTTGGCAGAGAGATAGATTATAGTCTGGAATAGCACATATGCTACTTTTTATCCCGTGGGAATACCGGGATCTAAATCTGCGCGGGTAAAACCGCAGGGCGCAACTAGTAGTTCTATAAAAATAATAAATATACGTTAAATTAATAGATCAATAAAATCATAAGGACTTTTATTGAAACTTCGGCTAATTAAAGAGAAAAGGCAAATCCGCGCTTGCCACCGATTTTCTTGAGGTAAAGAAAAAAATATGCGCATCCTTCGTGCCGGATTTTGTGTTCGATACTTTTTAACGCAATGGTTTTATCTCTACTTCCAGAAAAGATTACATTCCTGACGCAAATACTTTTCCAGAGTGTCCCGCCGAGCCATGAAGACTGATTTTATTAATTTTTAAGAGCTAACTGTAAATAGTGTAATAAGGACAAAAATAAATTGATCAAATATTATTTTACTGCCAATGTGCCATCATCACTAATTTTTGTTTTATTTGGCCATATTTTCGCATAGACTTATTTTTAACCTTGCAAGTAGGATGTGAGTAGAATGATTCATTCGTGATTCTAACTACCCCACAAATTCACCCCAAAAGAGGTATCTTGGTGTCCGGCTCTAGCAAGGGCTCTAGTCTTCTAATGCTGCCAAATACAATGTTTGGCAGCACTGGTCTCAGCTCTCTTACTAACACGTGAACTCCAATCAAGGAATCGAGCCTCAAGCAGCGTTCTAGAATCAAATCGCTGCTTATGTCTATGCTTGAGGCTCGCTCGACTCAAACTCAAGCACTGTTTCTGAATACGGGCCTTAGTATCACAGACTAGTAGGAATGCTAACGCATCTCAGTCTCAGATCTCAGTATGTTTAATGAGAGATAATCATGTTACATAATTCAATTGGCTCATTAATATTTGTATTTAACAAATACCTATGTATTAACTACTGCAAAATGTATGTGCCAAATGTAATGTTTGGACGTACCTTTGACCCTTAGACATCCTCAAATAATAAATAAATAAATAAATAATGCTGGACAATCCACACAGCACTATCTAGCCCCAAAGTAAGCTATTCAAAGCTTGTGTTATGGGTACTAGATAACTGATATATTTAATACATTATATACTTACATAGATAGATATTTTTTATTATACATAGAAAACACCCAGACCATCGGAACAAATTTCTGCAGATCGTACACAAATTTGTTCCAAGGCGGGAATCGAACCCGCAACCTCTTGCGTCGCAGGCAGGCTCTCGCCCGCTGCGCCACAGAGGTCGTCTTGGTAAGTAATAATATAAATATAATAATCTTGAGTAAGTACTTGGTACCTACTTAGAGATCAGATCTCAAGGGATAGGTATTTATCTACCGTGCCTAGGGATCATTCGTGAAGCTGTTTCAGTTTCTTCTAGGAATAAAAAAAAATTCTAGAAAACACCACATGACAATGCAAAGAAACAAGCCAACAGTTTCGGTTATTTGTCGATATGGCAAAAAGACTAGGTACTATGTACACAAAGGAAAAACAACATTAAGGTGAAGACAAGAGCTAATGTGACTCTCGCTCGCACGATTTGATTTGTTGATGGATATAAAATCACAGAACCCGTTTTCGAAAAATCACAAACAACCATTTTTTGTGCAATCACATTGCGCACAGTTTAGTAAAAAACTCATTTTGATCGATACAAGTTTTCCTACATAAAAGTTTGCTTATGTACGAAAACTAGAAAAGCAAACTTTTATGTAGGAAAACTTGTATCGATCAAAATGAGTTTTTTACTAAACTGTGCGCAATGTGATTGCACAAAAAATGGTTGTTTGCGATTTTTCAAAATTTTATATCTTTCAAAATGTCGAATCGTGCGAGCGAGAGGTTTTGGTCTTGTCAACGCCATAGTAGTTCAAATTCCGAGTTTAACCGATGATCTATGATCGGGGCCACCAGTGATGCCAGGTGGGGAAAATTCCCATGAAATCCGGGGACATTTCTGGACAAACAAATCCTTTGCAATAGTATTTACCATAGCTTATGAATATCCAAGTTGAGTTTTTTTTTTAATAATCTTTGCCAACAAAAGACACAAAAAATTATGGATTTTATCAGGTGCTCTTTCAAATAAAGGCAACCATAGCATGCAATTAAATTAACTCAACATGTAGGTATGTAAACCAAACATTTATCAGCATTCAAATAATAATAATAAGCATTTTAATAGACAACAATAAATCCGGACGCTAAATTCTAACGAGGTATTATACATCAGCACCTGCTTAAAGGATTGCTTTACTAGGTCATTTCAAACTTGAGCAAACATGGTGATAATAAAATTACATTAGCTTCGCTAGAATGATTGCTGGTTGTCTTCTCTTTCGCTGAAAATATTTTTTATTGTATTTTGGGGGGATTTTAAACGATCACCGACCGACGGAAATTAATTTAGCTATATGGCAGCACTAGTACGTTCGGCGGATCGGCGGATTCGTGTGGTTTGTTGTTTGTTTGTAAAAATAAATGGAAATTGTGTGAATATTGCAGTGATTTCGTGATGGCTTACCATTACGTTGTGACGGCGCAAAAGCCAACGGGCGTAACATCATGTGTGACCGGTAATATGCCATTAATTTAGCGAAACTCAAGTATTCGAATTTAAGTAAATGAGGTTACTTGAAATCATCTAAATTCATAATTAACCGGGGATTTTGATATTTCTAGTAAACTTCTATACTATGTGTCATGTTTTTGCTGTGTAAGGTTTTTTGAAAATCGTGTTCTACCATAAGTCACTCGCATGCATGATGTCGCCTGACAAAGTGGTCAGACATTTTGCACATGCTTGTGAAATATCACATATCTATTTTTATGATCAGTTTTGCTTCGCATCATTATCTCCATGTTCATTTACTTTCCATTTTGACTGAAATGTAAGCTCAATTTAGAAAATCTTACAAGAATGGCATCGGAAAGCCAGAAATACCAGATTTTTTTTTAGGTAGCATTCTTCATTTTATTACACATTACATGTTTTCTAGGAAATTTCACCTCGCCTACGGACCTGAATCTTCTTGTCGCGAAGGTGAACCGCTTAGAAATGTACCTGGTGACTCCAGAAGGTCTACGGCCAATGAAGGAAGTAGGCCTGTATGGGCGGGTGGCTAAAATGAAGCTGTTTAGGCCTCCAGTGAGTAATTATTAGGCTTTCCAGGCTGTTCATATTTATACTGTTAAAATTTTCAGTGGTTAATTAACTCATTCATGGGCAGAATGTGTGTAAAATTTAGGTATTTACAAAAGAATCACCTACAACTGAGTTTAGATTGTTGCTAAAGAAAAAAAAAAGCCTGTTGTATTGATGCACCTAAAATCAAAACAACATGTTTTTTTTCTTCCTCATAGACAACAGTTTAAATAAAAAAAAACCTGTTGTATATGAGAGGGAGCTGTTGATCCTGTCTTGTGATGTTAAGAAATTTATATGAATGTGGATGGATATAGGAGTGGAGGTAGAACAAAAAAAAGGGATTAAGGAGTGACCAATAATGTTAAAATTCTTGTAGTTTTGGCTACCAATCAAAAAAAAAACTTGGTTTTTGGTTAACCAATTAATATTTTATTTCTCAATGAGTTGTTATATTCTTATTTGAAATTAGTTGCGCCCCGCGGTTTCAACCAGTGCAGTTTTAAATCCTGGTATTCCCGGGATAAAAAGTAGGCTATGTGTTATACCAGACTGTAATGTATCTCTGCCAAGTTTCATCCAGATCCGTTCAGCCGTTCCCGCATGAAAGAGAGACATTCATCCATCCATACTTTTACAAACATTCACATTTATAATGTTAGTAGGATTAAGTTCTGTTGAGTCAACAGCATTGACTGGTAGAGCATGGTAGCTGTCCCAGATGTGTTTTTTCTTTTTTTTAAACTGAATAGACCATCCTTTGACTACAATCTCACCTGATGGTAAGTGACGATGTAGCCTACGGTGGAGCAGAACGGTCTAGAAGACACCTATTCACTCTTGCCTTGAAGAGACTCATGTTATAATGGTCAGGAAAGACAGATGACGGTAACGAGTTCCACTCCTTAGCGGCAGTCTGTGCAGCTAGCACACCCTGAAACAGGCCCACATCATGCCTCTCACTTGTTTTTCAGGATGAAAAGAAAGACCTAGTATTCATTTTGACTTCTCGCTACAATGCCATGATATTAGAATGGAGAAAAAGTGCCAATGAAGACTTGGAAGTTGTCACCAGAGCCCATGGCAATGTATCAGACCGCATCGGCAAACCTTCAGAGAATGGCATTCTAGCTGTTATTGATCCTCAAGCTAGAGTGATTGGATTGAGGCTGTATGATGGACTGTTTAAAATTATCCCATTGGATAAAGACTCAACTGAGCTAAAAGCTTCCAGTTTACGGTAAGAAATTCTATACATGGTTTTACTGTTTTTTTTTTTGTTGCTGGCAATCACAATTCTGTCTGTGCATATTTATGCTAGTTTTATGAATCATAAATCGTTTTTGTTTGTGAATCCAGGTTACAATAGAATAATAATAAACATACTTGATAGTTGAGTTGGATAAGAATAATGGTCAGTTTTCAAAACGTAGGGCTTTTTGTGAGGTATTTATGATGCCAAACTTATTACTCAGTGTTCTTCTTATGTGGTGTTTTAATGGTGCCAACCTTGCGTAATTCTAGTTACACATGCAATAGCTGTTCACATACACAAAAAGACATGTGTTAAAATGCTTTTGTTTTTATAAGCAACAAAAAACTTAATGTTTCAGGTTGGAAGAGCTGAATGTGTATGATGTAGAGTTCCTACATGGCTGTGCAAATCCTACCCTCATATTGATCCATCAAGATCTCAATGGAAGGCACATTAAAGTAAGTAACTAGGCTTTGGCCGCTAGAACTGGCACCTGAGTCATCTAGCGTTAAGATGTTTCAAAGTGATCCTTGCAATTTCATTTAATAGAAAGAAAGAAAGAAAGAAAACATATTTATTTCGTCCCACAGACACAAGTAGGTACTTACTTAAAACTAACAGAACATAAAAATAATAACCTACACCAATAAAGAAAAGGTCACTAAAAAAAGGTTAATAAATTCCTTTTTGATTTTTGACTTTGAAAGTAAATTTGTAACTATGTTTTAACCACCTGTGAAAATTCACTGGCATTCCTGAGTCTGAAACAATTGAAAATCTACTATATTTGTATTGATGACTTACAATTTATGTATTTTTATTCTAGACGCATGAAATAAATTTGCGCGACAAAGAATTCATTAAAATTCCATGGAAGCAGGATAATGTGGAGACAGAGGCGTCTATCTTGATACCTGTCCCAAGCCCCCTTGGTAAGTCAAATAAGACCCTACTCACAACTCTTTGCAACTCAGTCAACACCCCACAATTGAGATCATACACAATAAAATTATTCTGAACAATAAAATGACTGATAACTCAAACATAATTCTAACCTACATGTATTTATACAAGCACATAACTTGAAAATATTGTTTTAGCCTCTGTAGTTGTCTTGAAAATAAGCTAGACTTGAGGGGTTTTGATGCAGTTTTCTCCAATTGAGTCTTCCCAGTGCGGCCTTCTTGACTTCCTCATACGAAATGACAGCGATCTTATCCTACTAATATTATAAACGCGAAAGTTTGTAAGTATGGATGGATGGATGTTTGTTACTGTTTCACGCCAGAACGGCTGAACGGATCCGGATGAAACTTGGCAGAGATATTGATTACCGGGAATACCGGGTGTTGTCAGATATTTAGCATTTTACCGTATTTAGATGATACATTTTTAGTTCCTAAGTAATAACAAGATGTCGCCACAGGAAAGATTAGCACGCGCTATCGCTGCGTTTTGAGCGATGAGTGATATCAGCAATCGTAGGTATAAATATTTTCCGATCACCGGGATTTAAATATGCGCGGGTGAAACCGCGGGGCGCAACTCTCGTCGTCTTTTATCTAGCTCACATAACTTATTCTCGGCCTTCTTCTTCTTCGCTTTCTCAACCTCCTTCAACGATGCTCTTTATGGATTACTGTTTGTCTCAGGTGGAGCAATTGTGGTGGGGCAGGAGTCCATTGTTTACCACGACGGACAAAGCTACGTAGCTGTGGCCCCGCCGCAGATTAAGGTATAAAAAAAGCTAAAATAATAAATATTGCACGACATTTTTCAGATAGTTGGACTTGTGTGAAATTTAATTATTGTGTAAACACTTTATACTAATAAAGTCATTGTAAAAGAACAGTTTTTATGTTCAGTGAATGTTTCTACTATTCTCAGGATTTTGCAGTGTTAAATTGTGCCAAAATCCTTTGTAGCTAACTCCAATCAGCTGCTACTGCCGAGTAGACGTAAAGGGACTACGTTATCTGCTGGGAGACCTCTCAGGAAGACTTTTCATGCTACTGCTTGAGTTGCAAGAGAAGATTGATGGAACCCAGGCCGTGAAGGATTTGAAGGTGGAATTGCTTGGTAAGTTGGGTGGACTGTGCATTTAAACTGCCGCCAAGCAGCTGTGTTTTGGATGGATCAGTTTATGGATGCACCACCCTGCTTCCATAAACTGAGGCATAGATGGATAGATGGATGGATGGATGTTTGTTACTCTTTCACGGAATGGCTGAACGGATCTGGATGAAACGTGGCAGAGAGATGGATTATAGTCTGGAATAACACATAGGCTACTTTTTATTTCGTGGGAATACCGGGATTTAAATCTGCGCGGGTGAAACCGCGGGGCGCAACTAGTTTTTTTATACAACCAGCAGATGACCCATTTGATGTTAAGTGGTAACCATCACCTTTAACAAAGCATTGCCTCGTAAGCCACGCACAATAGGAACGTGCCCTACGATGCACTGCCCTGCGTCCATCAACTTGAGGCATAAATATATTAAGCATCATGTGCCTGTTTTTTGATTTGATTCCAGGTGAGATCCCAATCCCCGAATGCATGACCTACCTCGACAACGGCGTAGTGTTTGTAGGGTCTCGGCTCGGCGACTCTGCGCTGGTGCGCCTGTCGGCGTCGCGCGAAGAAGCCACGCAGTATGTCCAGCCTATGGAGACCTTCACCAGCCTCGCGCCCATCGTAGACATGTGCGTTGTCGACTTGGAGCGACAAGGACAGAACCAGCTCATCACTTGCTCAGGTTAATAACTGAAAGAACCTTCACACACAAAGACTCCTTTCGAGCACTTGACACATGTATTAGAACTTAAGTTCTACGAGAACCCGGTGTTTTGTTTGAACCAATGTTTTCCTTCACCGTTTGAGAGTACTGGCACTGTGCACGTACATTTTTGAACTGAAAAACTCATTGGCGTCCAGCTTTGAACCCACGACCTTAGGATCGAAAGGCGGGGCTGCTACCACTACGAAACCACCAAGGGCATTATTCTCTATGACAGGAATCTCCTGTATACCTCCTGTATCCTGTACAACGGCCTTGCACCAAACCGCGCGAAGTCACAACGTGATCTTATTATTCTTTCTGACATTGGAGATAATTTGCCCTAATCGTGTGACGTCACAACGTGATCTAAAAGCAAACGCGATTGGATTGGTCATAGTGAATAACGCCCCCAGTACCTACTCTTGACTAGTAGACTAGGTACTGACTTAGACCTCATTAAACTGGCGTATTTCATCAGTTCTCTCGACTCCAACTACTCAACTTGTCATCATCAACTTGTCACCAGGCGCATTCAAGATGGGCTCTCTCCGTATAATCCGCAACGGCATCGGCATCCAAGAACAAGCGTCCATAGACCTGCCCGGCATCAAGGGAATGTGGCCGTTGACGCTCACTCACGACTCCGCCAAACATGATACACTGGTGCTGGCCTTCGTGGGACAAACCAGGTAACTCGTAGATTCAATATATAGATGGAAAATACTTTTTTGCACAACACTACCAAGCAAGGATTCCCGACACAGGTTTAGAGAAAAGAGAATTAATCATACATAAAATTTTACAACAAAACGAATAAATAAATAAATAATGCTGGAAAATCCACACAGCACCATCTAGCCCCAAAGTAAGCCACTTAAAGCTTGTGTTATGAGTACTAGATGACTGATATATTTAATACTATATACTTACATAGATAGATATTTTTTATTATACATAGAAAACACGCAGACTAACGGAACAAATTTCTGCAGATCATACACAAATTTGTTCCGAGACGGGAATCGAACCCGCAACCTCTTGCGTCGCAGGCGGACTCGCCCGCTGCACCACAGAGGTCGTCAAATCTTTTACTACTGTATTATTCAGCTCTACCAACCACTTCACATTGTGCAAAGGTTGACTCTGCAAGAAAAAGTAATTTTTTGTGCAATCCCTAATATTCCAATCTATAAGTTTATCTTTCGACAGATTTTTATATGTAAAGCCTTATGTTACAGAGTGCTGACTCTTAACGGAGAAGAGGTGGAGGAAACCGAGATCCAAGGGTTTGTCTCAGACAGGCAGACATTCTTCACGGGGAATGTGTGCCACGATCAGCTGGTTCAGGTTAGTCAAACGAATCACAGAGAGAAGTCGCGAATCAAGAATCGTTCTTCCTGGAAATGTATAGGGAAGGCCTATGTGCTTTTTCAGACTATGTACAATGTGATTGCACACAGTTTAGTACAATAATCATTTTGTTAAACAAGTTTTCCTGCACAAATGTTTGCTTGAAAACTGAATTGATGTGAAAACTGAAACAGCTTCACGACTTTGATCCCCAGGCACGGTAGATATCCCTTCAGATTTCGCAGTACCAAGTACTAACTCAAGATTCTTGAGGATGTCTAAGGGGGATAGTCAGAGGTACGTCCAAACATTACATTGGGCATTTGCTGTAGTTAGTATTCCATACGTGACAGGTTGCAAGCCCATCGCCGCCGCTAGAATACTAACTGGTTTCCTCACGATGTTTTCCTTCACCGTTTGAGAGCACTGGCATTGCGCACATAAATTTTTCGATAGAAAAATCCATTGGTGCACGACTGGATTTGAACCTGCAACCTTACGATCGGAAGGCGGGGTTACTTCCACTAGACCACCGGTGCTCTCATATGTGAATTGAGTGTATGCGTGTTTCGCACAGATAACGGACGAGGGTATCCGGCTGATAGTGCGCGCTGAAGGAGGCGGATGGAGGCTGGGCGACGAGTGGCGCGTGGGCGGCACTCGCGGCCTGTCCGTCGTGGCGTGCGGACACACGCGCGCCGTCTGCGCCGCCGGCCCGCGCCTCTATCTGCTGGCGATACACCACAACAAGATACAGCCGCTCAAGTATGTGTCCACCACGCAGCCCCTTCACAGCCGCTCAGTTATGTATCTAACTCAAAACTTTAATTTGTGTCCCTAAAACATGATAGAAAATCCTACTAATATAATGCGAAAGTTTGTAAGTATGGATGGACGGATGTTTGTTACTCTATAACTCCACAGCGGCTGAACGGATCTTTGTGAAAATTGGCACAGAGATATATTATAGTCTGGTATAACACATAGGCTACTTTTTATCCCGTGGGAATACCGGGATTTAAAACTACGCGGTTGAAACCGCAGGAAGCTACAAGTTTAATATAATACAGGGAACAATATTGGTTATGACAGCAAAATCGGTCGTCACGTAACTCATTTTTGTGCTATAATAATGCGCTAATTTAATGCACTACTACAGCTGGTCTTCCGTGACGCCGGATCTACACGCAACCTATTTTCGTATCCATCTAGTACAGCTGGACAAAGGTTACCTCGAAATCCTTGACACATCCCACTTCTTAACTTGTCTCGTCCCACAGCTGGTTAAAGCTCTCCAAATCCCTCCAACCACTTCCATCCCTTGCTTTTTCCCACCCTAGTGTCTATAAAGCGACGAGATCGTCCCTCTAACGCTTTCTTGGCCGACCCCGACCTCGCATTCCATCTGGTTGGAGTTATCAGGCTGCAGTGTAAAAAGTCCAAGTTAATCCTGTGTCCAGGGAGGTGTGCATGGAGGAAGAGGTGGCTTGCCTGGACCTCGGGCCGGGCGGAGACGACGCCCTCCTCGGCGTGGGGCTGTGGACAGACATCTCGGTGCGGGTTCTACGGCTGCCGGATATGGAGGCTTTGCACACCGAGAAACTGTCCGGAGGTGAGGAAACTCCTAAGGCGATTACAGCATCGGAGCTATGTTTCATCATTAATCAGGAGCTGATCGGGCCGTTCTTTTCTGCACCAAATCACCACCGAGGATTCTAGAACTTTGCTGCCATCAACAATGCTTCTGTGCTACTTTATGGAGTTGGGCTGGCTGGAAGTTAGCAGGGGATAATGCACAACCCTACTAATATTATAAACGCGAAAGTTGTTTAGTATGGATGGATGGATGGATGGATGTTTGTTACTCTTTCACGCCGGAACGGCTGAACGGATCGTGATGAAACTTGGCAGAGAGATTGATTACAGTCTGGAATAACACATAGGCTACTTTTTATCCCGTAGGAATACCGGGATTTTAAACTACGCGGGTGAAACCGCGGGGTGCTACTAGTACATCCCATATTTTGTTGCTGTTTTCATACAACTAGCTTTGAGTAGCTTACTTTGGGGCTAGATGGTGCTGTGTGGGTTGTCCAGCAATATTGATTTTTTTATTTTTTAGAAATAATTCCTCGTTCGCTGCTCATCTGCGTGCTGGAAGGTGTGTGCTACCTGCTGTGCGCGCTGGGAGACGGCTCCATGTTCTACTTCACAGTAGACCTTGCAACCGGTGTGCTCTCCAACAAGAAGAAGGTCACGCTGGGCACGCAACCCACCGTGCTGAGGAGTTTCAGGTCATTTACATATCCTACTAATACTAGTGGCTCTGGGAGCTGTAGACCTCGCGAGCATACTAAAAGTGTGCTATTTGAGGAATGTAATGTGCAAGTGCATTTTCCTTTTTGTGATTTTTTACGTGAAAGGTAAGTATGGATGGATGTTTGTTACTCTTTCACGCCGAAACGGCAACAACAGGAATGCTGGAAACGTTTCTGTACCAACATAGACAACACCAGCCAGGCAACCAAAGTAAAAACCATACTATCCAGCGAACCAGCGCGCACTGTTGGATACCTCAAAAAACCTGATAACACTTACACAAAATCAGACGATGAAACCAGTGAACTACTACTAAAAACTCACTTTCCCGGGTGCCTAATAACGGACACCCACGAATGGGAAGCACACAGTGAACGTACAGCTAGTAGCCATGACTGGACCACAGCACAAAACCTTATCACGCGCGAGAAGGTACTTTGGGCTATCAACAGCTTCCTTCCCTTCAAATCTCCAGGACTAGATGGTATCTTCCCGGGCCTACTAAGATGGAGTTGCGAACTCCTGGCCGATCAACTAGTTAACATCTTTAGAGGCTGTATCGCCCACCGATACATACCACAGAAATGGAGAGAAGTGAAGGTTATATTCTTACCAAAACCAGGTAGAACAGACTATACAATGGCGAAATCATTCCGGCCGATTAGCCTTACGTCGTTCCTCCTAAAAACCCTTGAAAGGTTATGCGACCAGGAGATAAGAACCAATACTCTCCGACGACAACCACTTCACCCACATCAACACGCCTATAGCCCAGGCAAATCTACTGAATCCGCCCTCCACAGCGTAGTCTCCAGGATTGGCGGCGGACTAACCACAAAGCAATCAACCCTAGGCGCCTTCATAGACATAGAAGGGGCCTTTGACAAAACTACCTTCACTAGTATGGATCTAGCACTAGCAAGATACAGTGTCGCGCCAACACTAGCAGAATGGATAAACAACATGCTCAGATACAGAGCAATACAACTCACAGTAAACACCACAACAAGAGGCATAGTGGCGAGAGGCTGCCCACAAGGTGGCGTACTATCGCCCCTACTATGGAACATAGTGGTGGACGAACTTATCCGAAAACTGAACGGGCGAGGTCTCTTCACAGTGGGTTATGCAGATGACCTCGCCATTCTCGCAACCGGATGCTTTGAGAGTGTACTATGCGACCTCATGAAATCAGCCATGAAAATAATAGAAAACTGGTGCACTTGTCACGGTCTATCAGTCAACCCCATAAAAACGGAACTAATACTGTTCACACAGAAAAGGAGTCTGGGCAACTTAAGATTGCCCAAGCTATTTAACACTGATCTGAAACTCACCAACGAAGTCAAGTATCTAGGAGTCATACTGGACAGTAAACTCCTATGGAACAAACACCTTGACTACAAACTAAAACGAGCGAGTGCCACATTCTTTCAGTGCAGTAGAATGCTGGGAAAGACATGGGGGCTATCGCCAAAAATAACCTTATGGCTCTATACAGCCATAATAAGACCGGCAGTCACATACGGAGCAGTCGTATGGTGGAACAGAACCGAACTCAGCACCGTGATCAGGAAGCTACAAAGCTTCCAGAGACTAGCATGCTCTGCAATAACGGGTTGCATGAGAACAACACCAACGGCGGCCCTAGAGATCATCCTGGGCCTAAAACCACTTGACCTTTACATACAACAAGAAGCAACGATGACTGCTATCAGACTCAAACACTTGAACATATGGGGAACCACCAGAAGCCCACACGCATCTATTCTGGAAAGAGCGACATCACACGTACCGCTAATAGCGGCACCGTGCGACAGGATCCCCAAACAACAAATATTCCAGAAACACTACCACATAAAAACACACGAAAACCCAAGAGATCAATCGGGCATCAATGAAGTCCAAGTATACACCGACGGGTCAAAAACCAAGAAGGGAACAGGCGCCGGTGTGCACTCAATGGATCTCAATATAAACATAACTATGACACTAGGCGCACACAGCTCAATTTTCCAATGCGAATGTGCAGCCATAACCGAAGCTGCAACAGCTATCACCAGGAGAGGAATCGACAACTACAACATCCGCATCCTCTCAGATAGCACAGCAACGCTCAGAGCCTTGGAGAGCCACAACTGCAACTCCTTGCTCATACACGAATGCCATCTCGCCCTAGAGAGCATTGCTACCAAAAACAAGGTGACTCTACAATGGATAAAAGGACACAGTGGATCCCTTGGAAATGACGCCGCTGACGAGCTGGCCAGAAGAGGATCGGAAACACTAACCGAAGGACCGGCACCTTTCCTCCCTCTGCCATTCTCGCAGCTACGCACATGGATGCGACAACACTACCAATACCAACACGAACTACGCTGGACGCGGACGACTGACTGCAGACAGTCAAGAGCAGCAATACCAGCCACCTCACCTAGGCTAACACGACGCCTAATGAACCTACAACGACGAGACCTAAGAACCATTGTGGGGACCATAACAGGTCACTGCCCACTGAACAAACACCTCTACAACATCGGAACGACAGACAGTCCACTCTGCAGAGGCTGCCTATCCGAAGAAGAATCAGCTGCTCACGTAGTCCTGGAATGCGAGGGCGTAGCCTCCCGACGACAGCAAATCCTAGGAACCCCCAGGTCACTCCTCCACGCCTGTGAAGCCCCCAGGAAGCTTCTGCGCTTTTGGGAGGAGCTAGGCTGGCTACAATTATAGCCAGATCACCCCTTACGCATAATGGACCACCTCAGAGTCTAAATGCGGATACAGGAGTCCAACACAAGTAACAAGTAACAAGTAACGCCGAAACGGCTAAACGGATCTGAATGAAACTTGGCAGAGATACATTATAGTCTGGAATAACACATAGGCTACTTTTTATCCCGTGGGAATACCGGGATTTAAATCTGCGTGGATGAAACCGCGGGGCGCAACTAGTGGAAGATAATATAATAACCCTCTTATTCATATTCCCTGCCGTTTCATAATAGCTCTATAAATAGGGACCTCCAAGGAGTTTTACTGACCGGCAGCCCGATTTTGTGAACCATCCTTCTCCTACTCGTCGTCTTTACCGTCGTGCTATCCTCTTTACCGTAAAAATCGGACTGCCGGACAGTAAAATTCCTTGCAGTGCCCAAACGCCCATAGAGTATTATTACTTGTCACCGTCACATTCATGCCAACGAAAAGAGACAGCAACAGACTTATCGGTCTGTTATACTAATGAAGTGTGCCCAGCAGGGTTTTATCTATTCCGTGTGCCCAGCGACCGCAATATGAATTTATAGCAATACAATACACGCATGCAATTTTTCAATAAAAAATGTTCAAAAGTTATATTTTGAACATACTTGTTACAGATCTCTATCAACGACCAACATATTCGCTTGCTCGGACCGACCGACCGTGATATTCTCGTCCAATCACAAGCTAGTATTCTCCAATGTGAATCTGAAGGAAGTAACGCATATGTGCTCGCTCAACGCGGCCGCCTATCCCGACAGGTAAGGTTATAAAATTTCAGGATCTGTAGTCATGGGAGTAATCCCACGACTACAGATCCTTAAATTTTATGAGTACAACAAAGTCACAAAAGTATATGCTTCTGTTTTTTTGTTGAGTTGTTATTATATAAACAGAAGTATTTACTTTTCAAATTTTTTTTTGCATACTTATTATAGAAATCGTATATAGGCATATGGTGATCACTTACTTATTTTTTATTTTTCTATGTTTGGTCCATAGACCAGCAGGTTGATCACGTAACTTTTGTTGCATTCAAAATCCGGTTGCATGATGTCAATTTTGGCAGTTTTGCGATCGAAAAACTGCCAAAATTGACATATGCAACCGGACTTTGAATGCAACAAAAGTTACGTGATCAACCTGCTGGTCTATGGACCAAACATAGAAAAATAAAAAATAAGTAAGTGATCACCATATACCTATATACGATTTCTATAATTAGTATGCAAATAAAGTTGTTCACTAAATAGGTATATTAGAAAAGTAAATATTTCTGTTTATATAATAAATATCCACAATAATATATGTTCTTTGTAAAAACAATTTTAGTTTGGCGCTGGCGACCGATAGCACAGTGACTATCGGAACTATCGACGAGATACAGAAGCTGCACATCAGGACAGTGCCGCTCGGGGAGACTCCGCGGCGGATCGCCTACCAAGAGCACTCACAAGTATGTGCTTGACAACTGACTGACGTTGACCGAAGGAGTTAAATCAGTCTTCGTCACTGGATTCATTCATTATTAAATTTCAGATAAATAAACCGTTTTATTCACAAACATTTCCGCCGTAGACAGATAAACCAATTCCCGCTAGTTTTTTTTATCCCATCAAGGGGCAGGCTAAAGTCCAAAAACCAAACCACTGTCGCCGTCGCAGCGCCAGGGCGCGGCGCTGCGGCCTGATCCTTGTCGATTTTCATTTCTTGCAGCATTCTAAATTCAAATCAGTTTTGCTCATAGTAAAAGCAAAGAAGAGTTCTCTTTGATGCGGTCTCAAAAACCGACACGGAACGGATTGCCGCGCGGCAATTTTCGAGGGTTTGCCGCGCGTAATTTGTACGCACCTCTAGTATATAGTGCGATTGCAGACGTTCGGCGTGATCACACTGCGCGTGGACCGCGTGGAGGGCGGCGGCGTGGCGCTGGCGCGCGGGGCCGCCTCCACCGGCGCCGCCGCCACCTCCGGCAGCGCCGCGTCCCCCGCGCCCGCCAAGCACGCGCCGCACGCGCTCGACCTCGAGATACACAACCTGCTGCTGCTGGACCATCACACCTTCGAAGGTAGCTCTGCTGTACTATACTGTACTACTACTTTTTGACGACCTCTGTGGCGCAGCGGGCGAGAGCCTGCCTGCTACGCAAGAGGTTGCGGGTTCGATTCCCGCCTTGGAACAAATTTGTGTACGATCTGCAGAAATTTGTTCCGATGGTCTGGGTGTTTTCTATGTATAATAAAAAAATATCTATCTATGTAAGTATATAATGTATTAAATATATCAGTTATCTAGTACCCATAACACAAGCTTTGAATAGCTTACTTTGGGGCTAAATAGTGCTCGTGTGTCCAGCATTATTTATTTATTTATTTATTACTGTACTGTACTGTACATATACCTTGCCTCCACCGGCGCCGCCGCCACCTCCATAACACACGATCTTAGACTACCCTCATCCGTCCACGGCCCACGACGCTGACAATGTCGTCAACCTATTGTGTTACGGGACGTCCGACGCTTCTCTTCCTAGTGCTCTGCCACCACCCACCCACTCCATTAATCTTTAGGCACCTGTCGTCACCAGTCTCGCCAGTGTTCTAATAACGAAAGTATATTATCCCTACAACACAATAAAGTTGAATATCGCTAGGATACGTTACGTCAACGCCACAAATGTCAAAATGTATTCGTGATAGCCTGCTGGTTTTGCCTCACGGAATAGAGAAAACCCTATATTTCTGTGTTTTGCCTCATGATCTTGTTATTACGTCATGAGCACTGACCGCCACTTAGCGTTTCTTATGCATTGATACTGTTTCCAGTATTACACGCTCATCAACTACTGACGAACGAATTCGCGATGTCGCTGGTATCGTGCAAGCTCGGCGACGATCCCAATTACTACTACGCCGTCGGCACTGCCATACTCAACCCTGAGGAATCCGAGCCTAAGCAGGTAATTCATTTAGGGGAAGCAGGGGTAATTCCGCTCACCGCAATAACTTGTTAAATTCAGTGCCTTGATTCAGCGAGCACGCTGCAGCGCAGTGGTTGTGACGTTTAAATATGCAGCCTCTCTAAACCTCAAAATTTTATTGTAATGTAAAAATGTATAGAGGATTTTCCCTCACGTGAACGGCATTCCCCCATTTTCCTCTTCAACTAAATAAGTCTTATAACTCAGTTCGTATTAGCTGTGCCTTCTGTGTCAGCTGTGGATTTGATCTCCACAGAGCACAATTTGAACATAGATGTGTTGGCGATCGGTTTCGAACCCATGAACATGACCGGACCGGAAGGCGGGGTCGCTACCACCACCGTTGCTCTCACAAAGGACAATCCTTTGTATTGTAATCAAAAAAAATATATAGGCACGTACATTCAATATCAAAAATAATGTTACCAACTTAATACATACCTAATGTATTTTATACTATACTATACCTACTAGTGTGCTAGCAGTGTATAATGAGTGTACCTTTTCCAGTCACGCATAATGGACCACCTTAGAGTCTAAATGCGGATACAGGAGTCCAACACAAGTAACACATACCTTTTCCAGGGCCGGATCTTGCTTTTCCATTGGTCTGACGGGAAGCTCACTCAAACAGCTGAGAAGGAAATCAAAGGAGCCTGCTACGCACTTGTTGAGTTCAACGGAAAGCTTCTAGCCTCTATCAATAGCACTGTGAGTATCCTACTACTATTATAAACGCGAAAGTTTGTAAGTATGGATGTTTGTTACTCTTTCACGCCGGAGCAGCTGAACGGATCTGCCGCTCCGACAGACTTTTTATCCCTAGGGAATACCGGGATTTCAATCTCCGCGGGTGAAACCGAGGGGTGCAAGTAGTATCCTATAATATAAGAGTGAGTCGTTTTAATATTTACAGGTGTGACAGAAATTACTTGTTGTATGTTGTTAAATCGAGATATCTCTGTCACCACTTCACGATGTATTCCTTTTAGAAACAATTATACTGAAGCTGTTGAATTATTAATTGACCTCAGCCACAACAAAAAGCTAAGGCCCTTATTTACAATAGTCTTTGAGCGCGCCAATAGCTTATCAAACTGATAAGTCTGTTGCTGTCTCTTTTCGTTGTTAGACTTTCCTGCTGCTATTTTCTTCAAGGGTCAGGTCACCGTCATTCTATGGTGCAGTTCTTTAACTCAACTGCTCAGGCTACTATATAGCATTCCAATGATTCTTTGAAATTTTTGGGTGACTAACATAACGAATGTTTCATCATCATCATCATCATCAACCTGTGTTAGTCCACTGCTGGACGTAGGTCTCTCCCAAGACGCGCCACTGAGCCCGGTTTTCATAGAACCGACAATCGTTGGAGCAAACAAATACTTGAGTGGAGACCGCGTTTAGGTAAGCATGGTGTAGGACGTCCTCCGGCAAGGTGGAAGACGATCTGCGAAACGTAGCTGGCAAGCACTGGATGAGAAGAGCCGAACGAATGTTTGATGATATTAAATTAATAATAATAATAATAAATAATGCTGGACAATCCACACAGCACCATCTAGCCCAAAAGTAAACTACTCAAAGCTTGTGTTATGGGTACTAGATGACTGGAATATTTAATACATTATACATATGTATACTTACATAGATAGATATTTTTTATCCCAACTAATATTATAAATGCGAAAGTAACTCTGTCTGTCTGTCTGTCTGTCTGTTACGCTTTCCCGCTTAAACCTCTCAACCGACTTTGATGAAATTTGGCACAGACAATCTTTAGACCCTGAGAAAGAACATAGGCTACCTTTTATTGCATAATATTCAAATTAAAAGTACGCAGACGAAGTCGCGGGTATCAGCTAGTTATACATAAAACACCCAGACCGACGGAACAAATTTCTGCAGATCGTACACAAATTTGTTCCGAGGCGGGAATCGAACCCGCAACCTCTTGCGTCGCAGGCGGACTCTCGCCCGCTGCGCCACTGAGGTCGTCAAATGTCAATTGTGTCTTCAGGTCCGACTATTCGAATGGACGTCGGAGAAAGAGCTGCGACTGGAGTGCAGTCACTTCAACAATATCGTAGCTCTGTACCTAAAGGTCAAAGGTGACTTCATTCTGGTCGGTGATCTCATGCGGTCCATGACACTACTGCAGTATAAACAGGTTAGTGGACTATACAGTATTCTTGTGGTTACGCTCGCCTGTTTCGGGCGACATTAGAAATAAATATGCATAATAAAAGACGATTTTGTATTAAGAAATAAATAACAAACTTCGTATTAAAACGTCCATAAACTAGGTGTATCTTGGCCAGATCCACGCGATCTGAATGTGCGGACCTTGTAAAGGACCCAACCCAAGCGCTGCAGCGAGCTCGCTGTGTTTCAAGGCACCTTATTCAATAAGTTATTGGAGTGAGCGGTATTACCCGACACGATCGCCATTACCCCTGCTTCCCCTATGTGATATCTAGGTTGTAGGATAAATCAAAGAGAAAGATTGCTTATTGAATTATGTAATTATTATTATTTTTAATCTATTTTTTAAGGAACTTGCGTCATTGCCATGACGATGTCAGAATTATGTAATTAGTAAAGCAGTTGAATCAGAGATGGCGCTGTGTTAAACAAGACATTAAATTATTATTACTCACTGGTGAGTGGTGGAAATTGTTGAGTGGGGAATGCCATGCGGACGAATGCTAGTTTTAGAATGATACAGCAAAATTACGCATTTTATAGATGGAAGGCAGCTTTGAGGAGATAGCTCGTGACTACAGCCCTAACTGGATGACGGCGGTCGAGATACTAGATGATGACACTTTCCTCGGCGCTGAAAACAGCTTCAACCTATACGTCTGCCAAAAAGACAGGTGGGCTTACAATAAATAAAAACTTTTGATGACCCTTTAATTTATTTATTATTTATTTATTTATTTATAACCAGAATGTGATTGAAACTCTGATAGTGGTAATCGAATCTTGTCGTAGATCTGTTGTGGTTAATAATAATCAGTGTCTACCATGAGTTTTCCCAGACTATACTTGCGATCTACCTCAGTATAAAATTACGTATTGAATATTATATCATATTTTGGACATGATTTTCTATTGTCATCAGAACCCTGGGCCTGCCAAGTTTGTTTTACAAACCACTAAAATTTAAATTCGTATTTATTTGCATTGATATCAATGCAAATAAATATAATACGAGCATATTGCTCTAGGTGTTCGATCTCAAATCCCTTTAACTTCTGACCTGTATAACTAACAATAATATCCATGCCTCTAACGCACGGGGTTAGGAAACTGATGTCATAGATTTTCTGATCTGGGATAATTCATAGCAGAGACACGGGGCGTTGATGCTAGCTATCAGTGTGTGTGTAATGCTGCGGCTACATCAGCGGGCTACGGCGATTCGCCATCAGAACCCTGACCAGATACCACGTATTGCAACGATCTACCCGGCCACACACATTGCGTAACGCAATGTGTGTGGCCGGGTAGATCGTTGCAATACGTGGTATCCGGACGAAGACGATGTATTCGGGGCGCGGGAACGCGGCAAGAATAAACTGAAAACTGAAACAGCTTCACGACTTTGATCCCCAGACACGGTAGATATCCCTTCAGATCTCCCAGTATCAAGTAGGTACTAATTCAAGATTCTTTGAGGATGTCTAAGGGGGGTAGTCAGAGGTACGTCCAAACATTACATTTGGCACATACCCACATTTTGCAGTAGTTAGTATTCCATACGTGACAGGTTGCAAGCCCATCGCCGCTGTTAGAATACTAACTGGTTTCCTCACGATGTTTTCCTTCACCGTTTAAGAGCACTGGCATTGCGCACATAAATTTTTCGATAGAAAAATCCATTGGTGCACGACCGGATTCGAACCTGCGACCTTACGATCGGAAGGCGGGGTCACTCCCACTAGACCACCGGTGCAAGAATACCTGCCCGCTAATGTAGCCGCAGGTGGAGAGAGCGCGCGACTGACTGACTGGGAACTGTACTGACTCCAGTGTGGGTTGCAGCGCGGCGACGACGGACGAGGAGCGCCAGCAGATGGGCTACATGGGACAGTTCCACCTCGGGGACATGTGCAACGTGATGCGGCGCGGCGCGCTCGTCGCGCAGCACGCGGACACGCACGCGCCCACGCAGCGCCCCGTGCTGCTCGCCTCCGTCAGCGGCGCCATCTGTGAGCACTGCACTGTACCCACTACCCCCCTAGCTAGCCACTACCCACGCAGACACGCACGCGCCTCCACTACCCCACTAGCTAACCACTACCCCACTAGCTAACCACTACCCCACTAGCTAACCACTACCCCACTAGCTAACCACTACCCCACTAGCTAACCACTACCCCACTAGCTAACCACTACCCCACTAGCTAACCACTACCCCACTAACTAGCCGGCACTACACCACTGCACTGTACTGTACCTACTACACTATACAACATTTAAACATCGGTCGGTATCTTTACTCTGAATTTCGTCTACGGCTGTTCGTGACTTGTGCGTTCCATTTTAGAATAAACACTCAGGCCCTTGGGCCCGCAAGCTAAAAGGACTTGGCCGACTTAAGATTTTATAACGTCCCGAAACACTATTCTTTTAATTTTTAGTTCCCCTGTTCAAAAGTTATTGGCATTGTTACTTAGAATGCGGGTCCGTGGCAGCCCGAACACTATCATTAATGTATTGTCCGAGAGGTGGGACTGTCCACTCTGCCATCATTGGATGCAGCTGCACACTCAGCGCTAAATTGTTATTTTTATTTTATAAGAATCGTCACTAACACTATTTTATAAGTTTTATCTTGTTACTAACATCTATGGACCAAGTCTGAAATAAATTATTATTATTATTATTATTATTTATTGTGCTTGTGTGAATCTAGGCTATGATATCAAACCCTAGAGCCATCGCGATCCCCATAACAGAGGTCCTACAACTACGCCAATGTTGGTCACTCTTTCGAACTTAATCCTTTCAGGTCTCATGGTCCAACTGTCCCAAGAGCTGTACGAGTTCTTACATCAACTGGAGGAGCGTTTGAACCACACCATCAAATCAGTCGGCAAGATTCCGCACCAATTCTGGCGTTCCTTCAACACTGACCTGAAGACGGAACCAGCTGAGGGCTTCATCGACGGCGACCTGATCGAAAGCTTCCTTGATCTCAGTCGTGAAATGCAAGAGGAGACTTGCAACCATTTAAAAGTAAACACTTGCTTCTAGCCATTAATCCCCGTGTCGTGAGACAAATTATATCATTATACCAACTCTGCTTGTCTGTAGATAAAGCCATGCTTGAAGTACTTCCCCAGACGAGCCCTTCACAAAGAGCTCTGCAACTAAACAATATTCAATCTCAATAGTGATATTGGTATTGAATATTGTTTACTTGCAGTTGCAGTAACTAAACAATATTCAATCCCAATAGTGATATTAGTATTGAATATTGTTTAGTTGCAGAGCTCTTTGTAAAGGGTTCGTCTGGGGAAGTACTTCAACCATGGCTTTATCTACCGACAAGCAGAGTTGCTGTTTAGATTGGGTGTGGTTGCCGGTGAAATTACAGGCACGTGAGTGAGGCTAACATCTGTATGCCTGATGTTAAGGTCAGAATCAGACCAACAGTCAAGAGTCAAAATAAGTAATATCAGACTGAATATGGGAATTACAAGACAGAACTTCATGGATTTATAATAATTTTTCCCATGCAAAAATGGGCGTGCGTGAAAATGGCGCGCCCTCTCCAACACATCGGGACAGCCGGCTGTCCCGTGCAACTCAACGACCAACCGGCCCCCTTATCACGTATCTTGCAAAAGCAAAGCAATAGCAAAAATCGTGCGATTTATGCTTCTCAATCGCTAATTCGTATTATGTAACAGCGATAATGAAGCCATTGCAAACTATCGACAGTGCTGCCTCTACAGGACAATCCGTAACACAATATTGCATTAAACTGTAAATTTGTTTGAAGTTTTCGTATCACGTATCTTTTCTTAAAGCAATGCGAGAGCAACTGGGAAGCAATTTGAACTGTCAAACTGCGACAATCTTTTTGCTGTCGCATAAGTGCATTAAAAATATCAACGAGCGATTAGCAATCGGTCTCGTACGTAATACCATTTCTTTTTACGTCCAACAATCAATCGCGCGTTGTCTGCGCGATAATTGTGCAATTATTGCTGATCGCAAATTTTAGCTAATACGGGGGCCGAATTTCCTCAAGTGGGCGGGGCTTAGCGCGCGACAGCCGGCTGTCTCTTGCCACGCAACGGGTAATAAAAACTTTATTGAGGACAACATCGACAGTACATCATAAAGTACTAATAGGTAGGAATACTAATTATTGTCCTACAATCGGCGGTCTTATCGCATGTTGCGATCTCTTCCAGACGCATACCATGGGGCCTTATTGTGTAACTGGAAGCCCATTACCATGGCGATATTCTGGGTTTCAAGTGTCAAACTTTCTGTACTACATATCAAGTTCATCTGTGTCATTGCGATAATACATATTCCCTCGTCTGTGCCGATTACGATTACCAGCGAGTTAGACAGTTAGGCCCTAGATTATTTATAGACGGTCATAGTTTGTTCAACATGAATGAGGTACATAATGTTCCTATACCAAGTTCACGAAATAATGGTTATCCTGATTAGAGAAAGCTTCATTGAAAAATAATGTATTCTTTTTCTTTCCAGATCGATGACGGCGGCGGTATGACGCGGGACGCTACTGTAGACGACATTATTAAAATCGTAGAAGATCTCACAAGGATTCACTAAACACGTCTATTGTTATTTTAATTGTTTAAGTAATTAAATAAATATTGTAATAATAAGTCATAATTACAATATGTTGTTTTGATAAGAATTCTTATTTTGTGTCTTGGTTTACTACTACTAATATGGTTTTCTGTGGAAAATGCACGCCTAGTATCAGTGGGTTAGAGACAGCCCTTACTTTATTCATTTCACTTCGATAGTTGATTGGCATCACCCATACGGGATGTAGGTTTATTGATATCCTGGTATTCTATAGGATCCTAAAAATGAAACAAGCATACTTTTCATATAAATTCTATGATTTAATCACAGAACTACATATTTATAAATCACAGTTTATCATTTAGAGCAGCTGCTATATCAAGCAAGAATTTAAATTATGAAAGAATGGAATGGAATTAATTTCCGGGGGTCCTGCCAATCCCGGTCAAAAGTAGTTTTTATATTTATTTGCTTGATGTTGCAGGCTTGTGTCATTCATACCTATTCCAAAACAAAGGTAAGTAACGCTAGTTTGCTTAAATAACATAACATTTCAAACTATTAAATTATTAGTATACAAATAATAATCCAACAGGGCCACCTTTTTTTGAGCCTTTTAGCTGCGTGCTCATTGACTCGTAGCGAGGCTGCGGAGAAACGGAGATCTTCGCTCAGCTCTGTTTAGCAATCCTATTGGTTAATTTTATTTCTCCGCTCCGCAGTCTCGCTCCGCGTGAATGGACAGGCAGCCTTACGAGTGTCTATAGATAGATAGATAGAAAATTCTTTATTGCACATAAACAAAATGTATCGTACATAGGCGAACTTAATGCTAGAGAGCATTCTCTTCCAGTTAACCTTTGTGTAGTTTTGAAAAAACAGAAAGGGCAGTGCACACACATGGATGATGGGAGTTTTTTAATAATAACTAAACAAATGCCATTTAATTTGGCCATGGAACCCCAAATAATCATACATTTTTGGCGGAACCCTAGCTGGCGGTTTTGATAAGTTTACCTTGTAGTTTGAATATATGCAGGTTAGACTCGGGAGAAAGAACAAATTATGAATGAGAAATAATTATTATAAGTTTTGCAAAACATCGACGCGATGATGCGGCGCGGTTATGAGTATTTTCCACGAACGTATTATTTAAATCTCGAACAGACCGCGGAACACCTGTGTCCTTTCCACGGAACCCCTGGGTTCCACGGACCACCATTTAGGAAACCCTGGTCTATGCCTTAGACACTCGTAAGTGTCTATGCCATACTCTATGGTAAGTAGGTATTATACAGAGTATTAAGGAAACATGAGAGTTAAAACTATCATAAATTAACGGAGCTCTAACGATAACCTTTTAACTAATTAATAAAAATTATGTTACAGTTGATAATACGATATTTAATAAGATAAATGAAACACAGGAGAACGAAAATAATATACATACCATACCTACATTAAATAAAGTACCTACCTAGGTATGAAGAGTCAAGTGTCATTATTTAGGTGTTAAAGCCTCTGCTTGACCTATTGTGAGATAACCTCTTTGAATTTTGTATGGATGCAGTGTCATTCTATCCATAAACACCTAATGGGATCACGTGAATCTGTCACAGCTTGACGCTGCCATTGCCTGGCTAGTCTATTCTTCAGTACGTCTTTGAATTTTTGACGGTGCAGTGTAAAAATAAAAGAAAAACAAAAGAGAGAAAATTGTGGAAAATATTTTTCATTGATAAATTGTTATCTATTGTAAGTACAAATTAATTCGTATTTAGTGTGATAAAATAAAGTGGTTATTCCTACTTTATCAGCGCTTTTCGCGAATGCCCGCTCTTCGGACGGCAGACTCGCAACACAGCAAGCTTCAAAGGGCTAAGCCCCGAGGCAGATCACTCTTGATCAAAGCTGCCATCTCTTAGATTGGCTTATGATTCGGGCTATGCAGCCGCGATACTGGCTATGCAGCCACGATGCTGGCTATACTGCGCTATACCAGCTATGTGCCACTACACTTGTTATGCAGCCGCGATACTGGCTATGCAGCCACGATGTTGGCTATGCTGCCGCGATGCTGGCTATACAAGCGTGATACCGGCTATGCAGCCGTAATTCCGGCTATGCAGCCGCGATACTTGGTCTCAGTCGCTTACTAGACTCAAAACTGCCTTGTTTCCAGTGGTAATTTGAACTTCTTGGTTTCAGATTATGGACCCAATAGTCCGTACAACTTTTGGCGATCTGGCCAATTGGGATCCTCCCCACGACCAAGGAAGGTTCTTTACAAATGTACTAGCCATTTTGGATGAGTGCTATCCTCATGACTGGAGGTCTTGGGAAATAAATTCTGTTTCATATGAGGAACTTTTTGGTGATGAAATTTCCCCTGATGATGAAAATCGCCTCCGATTCGCCATACCGACGGTTAAGCTAGCGGTTGCATATGGCTGTACAAGTTCCTTAAGTGAACACAAGTTCAAAAAATTGAAGAGAACTCTTCTCAACTGGCCCCTGGGTAGGGCGCTTATCTATGCACCTTTTGTTATGTTGAAGAAAGTAATATGTAATATTCTGGCCTCAATTTGGTTCGAAAACTGATTCAGCCAGTTTTAGACAATCGGGATGGAAACTTACTCGAAATAGCACACTAAAACTAGATGTAGTATTCATAAGTTAATTGCAGTAAGTAAAATTCGCCGAACTAATAAAACATCTAGTCTGTTTATAACGACCAGGAGCCAAGTTAAAGCTGCTTCGAAATCAATTATTGCTGGTTGGAACCGTAATCTTTTCAAGTCTGCAAATATAAAAGCTACCCCTGGCAGTTTTCGAGCAGCAGTAAATTCTGACAACTGGTCTAATAGAAACCTAAATCTGGATGAGGTTCTCCGTCGAGGAAATTGGAAAAGTAAAGACACTTTCTTAAAATATTATTTTAAAGTGGTTCCACAGAAAACACCACAGCAGAATCAGTTTTGTGTAAGCGCGTCATTTATGCCCTTATAAAGTAGAAACATGGTTTCGGTGAGGTATTTTACCTGTTTAATTTTGCTAACAAATAAGGATCTTTATGTTAATTATATATATTGCTGTCTACTGTGTGTATGTATACCTACATAATAAATATTCTCTCGCTTTTGATAAATTTTCAGTATATTATTTACCATAAACCTATAAGTCCTATCACAGTACGCCTTGCCATCGCCGGCAGAATATAAACACCTCTCACAATGGGTCAAGCAGAGGCTTTAACACCTAAAATAAAACCATATATTTAGGTTTAAGCCGAAGCTTGACCCATTAAAATTGCATTTCTTGCCGGCTTGTGAGAGTACTGAAGAATAGACTAGCCAGGCAATGGCAGCGTCAAGCTGTGACAGATTCACGTGATCCCTTTAGGTGTTTATGGATAGAATGACACTGCATCCATACAAAATTCAAAGAGGTCATCTCACAATGGGTCAAGCTTCGGCTTAAACCTAAATATTCGTTTTCTTCCCCTCGGGGGGGGGGAAACGGTTTTATTAAACTGATTATCTACTTTTATGCAACTTTTACTATAAGTAATGTTCTTGTTGTTTCTAGCTACACGAGTTTTGCATGTAGGTAATTTTACAGGCTGGTAAGGTATTTCTTGAATGTTTAATGTTTCAACAGTTTTCGTATCAAGCTACTAAAACTGCGAATCTTCATAATTTGATGGCCTTTGTAGTGTTGCCCGCAATTTAAACTACGAGGTGTACATATACGATACATGAAACCCAAATGATTAGACGGGTTTTAACCATTTCAAATATAATTTCGCAAATGGAAATATTTTATCTGACGTCTAGCGTTACTTATGGCGCCGTGATTCGCGTGCGAGTGCGGAGAGGCCTTTAGAAATGGTAAAATCCGTCCTTAATACGTTTATGTAGGTAATAAGAAAAATTAACCAAATTACATACTTTTGGGTTCTCTTCGGTTTATCACAAATCGGTTCCTTTGCATTCGGCACAGGTTCTTTCATATGTTCTGTGACATGAAAATGTATTTAGAGTAATATTAATGTTATCATACTATTTTAAATACAGTTAATGTACCTAGTATGAGTTATGTTGTTGTCTTTGATACTAAAAGATCACTTCTAGTGTAACCTGTTCTCTGTGTACCCTTGGGTTGGTCTAACATCTAACTAACCCATAGGTGGGCAACCCCCGGCCTGTGGCCGTATGTTTTTTTATATATCAATTACATTTATATTTATTTATGACCCGCAAGTTCTTCAAACTTTCTTAAAGGTTGCCCATACATCTGAATTAAGGTCCCGTCGCCCATGGTGACCCATACAAAGGTAAAACATACCATTTTACGAAATCGTGCGTTACAAATTAATTTATTAATCTGTTGAAAATAGTATTTTTTTTCTATAACTCCTTTTTATGAGGCATCAGACTTTTATTTGCTTTTATTTTTGTGATCGTGAAACGTAAACTGTAATTACACCAAGGGATAACTCGAGCTCGAAAAACGGCCTTGCTGTTCAAATCGTGGAGGAGCATTCTTAACACAATAAAAGTTAAAATGACATACAGTTCAAAATTACGCCGCCACTGATAAGATACAGGTTTAGGTTGATAACAGTAAGATTATGCAATGTATAGGTATATTTTGTCAATTTTTTTACAAATAATGTGAATTGTTATGGGAACCATTATTGATCTGGAAATTTAGATTACAGCAATATTTAAACTTAGTAAAGTTAAGTACCTACTTAGATACAATTAGGTTCATTGTACTAGGAGTATTAAATACATAAAATTGTACATACATTGATAATCAGAAATAGATTGAACCAAATAATCAAAAATGATTATTTGGTTCAATCTATACTCACGAGCTAAAGCCACATTGACACAATCATGCTTGGACAAAGAAGATTTCATGATTCCTTTGGTCATGTCAACATGGCTTTAAGGTACCTAGGTAGATAGTATAGACCTACTTTCGATACTTGTCAGCCTTGTGACGTAGGAACCACATGAGAGCAAACAGACAGCTTGGAGGGCTGGAGAGAGGTCCACTGGACTCCAGCATCTTCTCGACTTCCGGTATAGACATCTCTATGACGTCTATGATCTCATCGTCTACGCCGCCACCTAAAATAATTGTGAACATCACAAGAACTTGTAGAGTTGAATTTAACTCTGACAATACAACAGATTCTTGTGGTATGTATTGTATGAGTAATTGATCAAGAAGCATTATCAACGCAAAGTTTTAAGGGGAGGTATAATTTCAGTCTGTATAAATATTTTAAGTGTTTACTTCTTTGTGTGTCCAGGGAAGTACTAGGTAAGTATGCCTGTTTGGTTGTTTGTACCACTGTGTTGATGTATGCAGTAATAGAATGGGTTTCTTTAAGCATTTATCAATCAATATAAGTTTGAGCAGTTTCGCTAGCAAAAATTCCTTACCATCTTCTGTCTTCATATCATCAGTGACTTCGCAGTAGTAGAAAGTCTGTAGGGAACCTTGGACACCAACTCCTGATCTGTAATCAAATTATAGAAGTATAGACTTGTCTTAAATTGAAGACAATATAAAGAGTGTCAAATACAGATTTGGTTGAGATATAGAAAATCTATTGTGTCTAGAATCACCAGTCTAGATAGATAATACAGCCATACCAAACCATGGCTTTTATAGGTTATAAGATATGTGCATGGTGGTAGTTAGACAGCATTGGTTTTGTGCTCTCACTGGTGAGAAAATATTTTGAAACATAAGAATACTTAGGTACTTAGATAGTTTTTATTTCTTAGTGAAAAACTTTTGTGGAAAGTGACCTTACGATTCCCATCAATATTGCTGTCCTGGTTGCACAACTCACAGGATACTTGACTTTTACGGAATACAGAATAGATATGTGATCACTTACCTGTATGATATAATTTTCTGCAAACTCTTTAAATCCACATTGTATCCACATTCTTCCAGTACTTCCTCTTGAGCTATCTCATCTATGCTCTTGTCCTTGTCTACTATTCCTGCACACATCTCCAGGGCAATTCCGAGAGAAGCTGGGTATTTTACAGTATCTATTGGCTTGCTGCGGTCTTCAGGTGCAATACAGTTGTAGTAGATAGCTGTAGAATATAAGCCAAGCTCCTAAGCCAACAGCCACCACTCCTAAGTGGTGCCCAAAAATTTACTTACAATATGTACCTACCATGGTATGTGTAAAGGTCTTTAAACAGGATAGTTTTGTGGCAATTTATTGCTGTAATTGTATAGCTGTCCTGCCTACGATCTATTTGAGTGAACAAGACGGCACAGAAAAATTTCTTTACTTTTTCAGGTAAATTAGGTAAGTTAGGTTAGGGTTTTTTTTACTAAAGTGAAGAAAATTGGAAATAATATTTCATCTCCTAGACAAAAAGACTCAAGGGAAGGAATTCCCATTAGGTTAGAGTTTTTTTTTTGAAATTTTTTTTTTCATTTCCTAGAAAAAAGAACTATAGGGAATGACTTGCCATCCACCCCACATGCATCCCCCCTATCCCCAACTCTCAACTCAGGTACCAGGGTAGCTATAGTTTAACCTGGATGTTTGTTACTCCATAACTCCAGAACGGCTGAACAGATCTTGGTGAAAATTGGCACAGAGATATATTGTAGTCTGGAAAAACACTTAAGCTTCTACTTTATAAGCCGTGGGAATACCGGGATTTAAAACTACGCGGGTGAAACCGCAGGGCGCTACTAGTGCCTACCTAATGTAAAAAAAACTTGGTCAGCTTACCTGGGCGGAACTGTTTTACAAATATAATCTTCTTCCTTGTTACGTTGAATACCACAATCGCAACGCTGTCGTGTACCTCAAGGAGATCCCAGGACTTCTGAGCTCCGTTCTGAGTGTAGTTGAACCGGAAAGGTTTCACATACGGAGAGTCTGGAAGAGGGCTGATGTATACGTCTTTCAGGTCTTCCATTGTTCAGTCAGTTTTTGATTATTACAAAAAATATTGAAATGATAGTCCTCTCTAATTCTGTAATTTCTCTTCCAGTTCCAACCAAGAGTATGATTTCCAAGATGATGATTTAAATTATTGTATACTCTTTGGATGATTTCAGAAGATTTCCCTTCTCGAACTTTTTTTTCTTTTTTTCTACCGTCGTCCAAAGAGACTCCAATAACTCCGTGGTCATCCGGTTGTATAGGGTTGTTGTATGGATTACAAAGAGAATGTAAAACTACGGATTGTTCTTCTGAGGGTTGTCAGGGTTGTATCCTATCCTTGGATGAAGTATAACTTACAATACAGTATTCTTCTTCTAAAATCCTATCGTTTGTATACTCTTTGCCGTCCGGTGTTTCCGTGCGAATGCAAATTCATAAGGGGCCGTGCACACTACATACTGCAAATAAATGCAATAAATTCAATCAGAGTTCTCTCGTTCTTTCACAACTTACTCTCTTCTTCGTCTGTTTGCTTTGTTTACTTGTAGCTTCCACTCGTATTTCGTTTGTTTTTGTAAATTTCTAGCAGATTTATCAATAATTACGTCCATAAATGTGAATTTGATCGTTATTGTTCAGTGAACGTAATATTTTACGGCGATACCTCCAAAAAAACTATTCATAACGTGCGAAATGGTGGAGATCAAGCGAGCCGAAAAATTATAGAAAAAGGAAGTCTAGTTTCTTTGGATGAGGCTCGGTAAACATGTGAATACAATCAACGAACAAACAACATGCATCGTATTGAAAAGAGATTTTATGAATTTACTAGAGGTAAATACTGAATATTCGTGTTATAGTGATGTACCTAATGTAATTATCGATAACTGTGTCGGACAGTTCTTTCTATGCTAATATCCCATTATAACGTGCACATCTAGGACACAGTCTTGCAAAATGGGCTTTCCGCGGTGGCTAATAGTAATCAAGTATTTGTTTTTTGAAATTCAAAATTTTCCCTACTAAATGCACAAATTCGTGATTATCGGGTTATATTATTATAATATATATATATAGATATATTTTGCAGATACTACCAGTGAAAAATCCATGCTAGAGATGAAAAGATTAGTACCTACTACCGATATTAGCAAGCCCTCGGTCACATACCTACTGTGGTAACAGTTACGGCTTTGATGACATACCTAATAAGAACTGCGAGACTGTGAAAGTAAGTTGATTTTTATATTTTGCCCTCATATTAGGTACCCACTTATTCAGAAACAAAAAATCGATGCTAAAGATGACAATAACTGGGAGTTGCAAATAGCATATTAAGTTTGTACTGTTAAAATTATTATAACCTTTTCAAGAATATGACGTGAATTAGTCTTTTAAACTTATGCTCTAGGTACAATAATAAATAAATAATAAAAATAAAAAGCCTAGGCACAATACTTCTTAAAAAAACTACTGGAAATTAATAAAAAATACTTTGTTACAGAACATGTCAAGCTCACCGTGTCCGTCCTGTTAATATTAAACATTATAATAAATGAAAAAACAAATTCATAAAATGAATAGGTTAAGGTACAAAAATTATATGTACTAATGCAAAAAGCTTTTTATTTCATATCAGATCCATATTTAAGTCCAACCTAGGACTTCAGGACCTTGGTTGTACATAAACGTGGATTCAGTCAATAAATGGATTACAATAGAACTCGATTTCGATCTCGCATATTTTATCGATATCGATATAAAAGCGAGTGCCATCGCGCAGCACTATATAGGCTGATAGGTTGGTAAAACTGTTGTTGTTTGACGTACATATTCGTTGTGTTGGTATTGAAGTGCCATGTAAAAGGATCCCATTGGCTCTTTACTAAGCCCCGCCTCTTTTCGTAGTTTTACATTCTCTTTGGAATGAACGTCAGAGAGTAAATTCCACAGAACACATATATCCGTAAATTCCTCCTTGGAAGCTAACTTTTTTGAGTTAGAGATTATACATTTTACACACTACATCTACATTTTCATTTGCCTAAGCCTGCCAGCCAATCTGCCTGCTGTGAAAGTAAATTAGAATGGGCTAGGCCATCTAGAACGATAATGGATAAACATGAAAAACCAAGGTCAGGGTTTGTGATCAAACTATCAAACGAAACTGCACAAAAACTAGCTGATGAAGAACAACAAGCTAAAACTAAAGCAGAGACTTGTGACAAGCTCAATGAACCAGCCTGTAAAATCGAAATAGAAAACGCGATAGAACAGAAACCAGAAGAAAAACAGGAAATAAACTTAGAGGTTAGATCCACTGTGGAAAAAGAGGCTTCAATTGAGAAACCTGACAAAGTCACTACCCCTGACAAGAAAGACAAAGGTCTTGTAAAGGATGGTGCAGATTCAAGTAATCCAGAATGGGGTGATTATGCACCATACATCACATACGAGGGTGATGAAGCTATTTACACCGATCCTTCATCAAAGCAAAAGTACACTTGGAGCACGGAAACTAATGCCTGGGCTGCTAAAGAAGACACTAGCAGAGTATACAGCTATGAAAATGATACCCATGTTTACACTGAATCCGATGGTTCCAAGTGTTTCTGGGATGAAGACAAGAAAGCTTGGTTACCTAAAGTAGATGATGACTTCTTGGCTTTCTACCAAATGTCGTATGGTTTTGTGGATAATAAAGCTGAGGAGAACAAGGATGAAATCCCTAAAGAAGAAAAGGAAGTGAAACGAAAAAAATCTGATCTTCCTCCTACCATGAAGAGGAAAGTAGAGCCAACATGGTTTGAGCCGACTGAAGAAAAAAATACAAAAGTATATGTATCAAACTTACCTTTGGACATAAATGAAGAGGAATTTGTGAACTTTATGCAGAAATGTGGTCTAGTGGAACGAGACCCAGCCAATCAAAAAATGAAAGTAAAGCTTTACATGGATAAAGACCAAAACTGTTTCAAAGGGGATGCTTTATGTACTTACATCAAAATAGAATCAGTTGACCTAGCACTTAAACTTCTAGATGGTTCCGACTTCAAAGGCAACAAAGTAAAGGTGGAAAAGGCACATTTCCAGTTGAAAGGAGAGTATAACCCTGCTCTGAAACCAAAGAAGAAGAGGAAAAAAGAATTGGAGAAGTTGAAAAAAATGCAGCAGAAATTGTTTGATTGGAGACCTGAAAAGTTTATTGGAGAACGATCAAAGCATGAAAGGATTGTAATTGTTAAAAATCTGTTTCATCCGACTGACTTTGACAATGAAGTCCAGCTTATTCTTGATTACCAGCAAGACTTAAGAGAGGAATGTGGGAAGAGTGGGGAGGTTAGAAAAGTTGTGATCTATGACCGCCATCCGGAAGGCGTAGCTCAGATTACCATGAAGGAACCTGAACAGGCTGATGCAGCAGTGGCCCTGATAAATGGAAGATGGTTTGGGAAAAGACAGATCACTGCTGAAATCTGGGATGGTAGGACTAAATACCGAATTGCTGAGACTGATGCTGATCTCAACAAGAGAGTAGACAAATGGGATAAGTTTCTGGAGGGTAAAGAGGATGATGATAACAAAGAGACTAAAACCGATTTATCAAAGGATTCCCCAAAAACATTAATTGATTCAGCAAATAGCACAAAAACTACTGAAGAATTGATGGATACTGAAGAACACCCAATACCAGATGCTATGAATACTTTAAAGACTTCTACAGAAGTACACACAGATTCAACACCAACAAAGTCTGAGTTAATTAGTGAGAAAGCTGACTGAGCTTACAAAGATTTTAATTATGAGTAACTACATACTTGTTGTAGGTATTGTATGTTTAAATAAGCTTATATTTTTAACTAGTAAGTATTTTCTGTAACTCTCAAGCCAGCTTTTTATCATTTTTAAGTATGCAGTGTTCAAATTAATAAATAATATGTACATAATAAAAATATTTATTTCCAGAAAAAGTAGTAGGTAGGTAGAGTAGGGTAATAAAGTAGGTACAGTTATCAATAATGTGTATCAATAGATTTTTCCTATATACCTACCTACATATGTTTTGCTGTATGTACCTAGTAGGCTACGAATAAATATTCAAATTCCTTGGAATAAACAAATTCTTTATTTATAGGTAATATATACATACATACACGTATTGTAGGTATAAATAAAATAAATAATGCTGGACAATCCACACAGCACCATCTAGCCCCAAAGTAAGCTACTCAAAGCTTGTGTTATGGGTACTAGATGACTACATTAAATACTTACATAGATAGATATTTTTTATTATACATAGAAAACACCCAGACCAACGGAACAAATTTCTGCAGATCGTACACTTTGTTCCGAGGCGGGAATCGAACCCGCAACCTCTTGCGTCGCAGGCGGACTCTCGCCCGCTGCGCCACTAAGGTCGTTATTTATATTCCGGTATTTATCACAGAACACAGGTATATTATTCCTTGGATAAAAAAAAGCTTTTTTTTTTAATTATTCTACTTGACATTGGCAACAAGATATAATTATCTTCTTGTGTTACGTCCTCAGAAGAACAATCCTAGATGCCAACTTTATAGCATGAAAACTTTACTGTGTGCTGTTTTTCATAACAAAATTCAGACAAATTTATATCTTCGAAAATTCTGATATTTTCAAGTTAGAATTTGCGTGTGTTCTTCTGAAGTAACGTCTAGTGTTTTTTTTTTGTGTTACGTTGCTATACTTCATCCAAGTGTTACGTACGTACACTAATATGTCAGTGGTCATGTCATGTGCAGTTGTCTTTTTCATTTTTATGTCTGTTTGTGTCTTACTGTCGTCTGACACCTGACTTTACAGTTTCGTCTCATCCATCCAGGATTTTTAATTATCAATTCGACGATTTTTAATTGAAAACTAGCGTAAAAAAGCTTTTTGAATGATTACGCATAATCTAAGTTCATACCTGTTCCATTAGATCCCGTGAAATCTGTGTGACATTTTTAGAAATCTGTGCGGAAGTGCCTGTGTATCGTCACGTTTAATCGGGGCTTCTGTAGCGGCGGTCTCCATGAATAATATCAGGTTATTAGGCTAGCATGGCCGTTCAGTCCGATTCCGGAGGGAAGGATGAGGTGAAGACTCAGTTTGCGACTCGGGAAGGCACCTATCGATTGATGACTCTGTCGGAGTACTCTCGGCCTAACCGAGTGGGGTATACCGGGGGACCGGGGTCGGCGCATGTGCGCGTATCGCTGGTGACCCTGCCGCCCGGCCTTACGGAGCCTGGCTCTGACTCCCCCCCCATAGGACCCGAGGACAGGATATGCTTCAACCATGGAAAGGAGCTCTTTGTTTATGTTTACAGAGGCATCAAAAAGGTATGATTCCAATTAAAATCCACATTCATTCACTAAAATAGCCTACAAACCTTCTCGTATCAGTCATATCGAAATTTATGCAATTTTTTTATAGATGATATCAATATTGTCTGTTTTGTTAGGTAACAGGTACTTACTGATGAATGGTGGTTTTGGTCACTAGTGCATTATGTTGGTCAAAGCCACCCCTAATAGCTCTAAGATCAAGACCAGAACATTTAGGTTACTCTCATCAGCACATCTTGGCACACTCAATTTCATTTAATTTGATTAAAAGCAGAATGTAATGTTGAATTTTAGAGTTTATTTTAGTAGGTACATGAATTGAAATGAATATAATACTTTATTATAAAAATAATGAATGACTTTCCGAAGTATTAAAAAATAATTAAGTACAGGTTCTGTGTGTGACTAAGGTAGGAACTCTTTAAAGTGATCTAGGAAGTTCTTATGAAGACTTACGAAGTTCATTCTCATTGACGACCTCAGTGGTGCAGCGGGCGAGAGTCGCCTGCGATGCAAGATGTTGCGGGTCCCATACCCACCTCGGAAAAAATTAGTGTATGATTTGCAGAAATTTCTTTCATTGGGCTAGGTGTTTTCTATGTATAATAAAAAAATATCTATCTAAGTGCATAATGAATTAAATATACACAAGCTTTGAGTCGCTTACTTTGGGGCTCGATGGTGCTGTGTGTATTGTCCAGCATTATTTATTTATTTATTTATTGTTCCCACAGGCTGCAGATCTCACAAAACCAGTGGACAAAAAGATGTACAAGGGCACAAACCCAACATGCCATGACTTTAATACTGTCACTATGAAGGCAGACAGTGTCTCATTAGTTATAGGATTTTCTACTGGCCAAATACAACTTATAGATCCTATTAAGAAGGAATTAAGTAAATTATACAATGAAGAGGTGAGTTTATTAGCTTAAGTATTATCTCAGCTATCTGGTTCCCATTTTACAAGCTTTGCTTTGTAGGTGTGGCTAGCACACATTTTCCCCACAATAGTTTTATATTTTATGAATATAAAGTAAAATTGTTTATTGCTCTGCTATACTGGATTTGGGCCTCCCCAATACATTTTGAAGGAGATCATCCATCCATCAAGGAGATTTCCTCGCTTCACTTGCTGTATCTTCTATTACCTCCATCGCCAGAAAAACAAATTAACCTTTCTTAATACTTTTTACAATATTGTACCTTCTTTGTTGTTTTTCCAGACTGAAGTAGAGAGTGGAATTATTAATGGTTATTTGGTTACTGCTAGGTATCTTAGCACTACAGTTTTACATCATTAAAACATTCCCATAACATTTTTCCTATAAAATGAAAAGTTTATTATCTTTTCCAGAGACTGATCGACAAAACTCGGGTGACATGCATTCGATGGGTGCCCGGCTCGAGCACCATGTTCGTGACGTCACACGCGTCGGGCCAACTGTATGTTTACAACGAGGAGCTGACCTGCGGGTCCGCTGCGCCGCACTACCAGCTGTTCAAGCAAGGGGACGGCTACTCCGTCCACACCTGCCGAACTAAATCGACCAGAAATCCGCTCTACCGGTGGATAATCGGCACCGAACCGAGCTGCATCAACGAGTTCGCGTTCTCCCCGTGCGGCTCGAACGTAGCGACTGTCTCGCAGGACGGCTTCCTGCGCGTGTTCCACTACAACACGATGGAGCTGATCGGCGCCGCGCGCTCCTACTTCGGCGGCTTCCTGTGCGTGTGCTGGGCGCCCGACGGCCGCTACGTCGTCGTCGGCGGCGAGGACGACCTCGTCACCGTGTGGAGCCTCGGCGAGCGGCGCGTCGCGGCGCGCTGCCAGGGACACCGCTCGTGGGTCTCCGTCGTCGCGTTCGACCCCTACGCGGTGGACTGCGGCGACGGCGCCGAGCCGGGCGGCGAGCCCCCGCGCTGCTACCGGCTCGGCTCCGTGTCGCAGGACACGCAGCTCTGCCTGTGGGACCTCACGGAGGACGTGCTGCGGCCGCCGCTGCGCGCGCGCGCCTCCGCGCACCTCTCGCCGAACGGGCAGGCGCTCGCGAACGGCGCGCCCGCCGCCGCCAAGCCGCCCGCGAGGACCAGGCTCGGGCACAAGCACGCGGAGCTCGGCGCGCCGCCGCCGCCCGCCGAGCCGGCCGGCGCGAAGCCGAAGACGCTCAGCATCAGCGTCGGCGGCAAGGACAAGGACCGCAAGGAGGAGGGCGGCGCGCTCGGCGTCGGGTCGCTCACGCAGCGCCTCGCCGGCTTCTCGTTCGGCGAGCGGCGCTCCGACCACCGCCGGAACTTCAGCCTCGGCAAGGCGGCCGACGCGTCGGTGGCGCTGCGCAAGGGGGCCGCGGGCGGGGGCGCGGGCGCGGCGGGGGAGCCGTGCGACGCGCTGCGGCTGATGGGCACGGCGCAGTGCCCGCGCTTCGACGAGTGCCCCGTGCTGGAGCCGCTGGTGTGCAAGCGCATCGCGCACGAGCGGCTCACCGCGCTGCAGTTCCGCGCCGACTACTTCGTGACGGCGTGCGCGGACGGGTGCGTGCACACGTGGGCGCGCCCCGCCCCGCGCGCGCGCGCCCCGCCGCCCGCGCCCGCCCCGCCGCCGCCGCACGACTCCATCCACCGCGTGGACTAGCGCGCGGCGGGAACTAGGCATATTTGTGGAACTAATCGTTGAACGTGATGTTTACACCGAGAGTTGATTGGGACACACGGGATTTAGAGTTTTCTGAGATGCAAGAGTTACTATGAGCGAAGTCTGTCATCACTATCCTTAATTGGGAAGTTGACCTGATTCTGTAAAAAAAATGCTATATTGAAGTTTACGAATTAGACAGTTCTAGACAGCCCTAACAGTTCGGTAGCTTACTACTCTCGACGATTTTGATACAACTTTGAAGCCCGTATTCTAAAACAATACTCAGCATAAATCGAGTATTGGTTCTGCTTTAGAAACCCATACTCTATTTACCTGAAAGAGTTAGCTGAGGAATACGAACCGTGAGTATCAAGAAATTTGATGTCCATTTTTCTCTTTTATGTGAATGAGACCTTACATTATGTAAGTTCACTAGTAAATGAATAGATCTAAATTAGATAGATCATCTAATGCAACAGTGTGTTGTACGCGGTAGGTGTGACAGCTTGTGAAATGAACGATGAACGATATTCCAATGTGTGTGTATGACTGGAGCTTTAGGCGGCATGTCCACTAGAGCGTAGCGTAGCGGTGTGGAGCTAGCCAATAATACTAAAAACGTTACAAAATCACTTTTTCATGTTTTTTGTACAAATCCCAGTGACCTAGCGCTAAATTCGTAGAAGAGGATTAAATATGATAAGGAAAAAAAGAATTTAATATAATTTCTAATTTAACGAAATTCACTTTTGATCGTTTTAAAAAAATGTGAATCTAAGCCAGTTCGGTATCGATTAGCTAGCTCTATACCGCTCTGTTTTTCGCTCCGATGAATATCCAGCCTTACATTTGTATGAGTAGCAGAACGAAAGCCTGTAAAAAAGACAGTTGGTTGTAATTTATGTAATA
This sequence comes from Plemyria rubiginata, assembly GCA_963576535.1. NCBI lineage: Eukaryota > Metazoa > Arthropoda > Insecta > Lepidoptera > Geometridae > Plemyria > Plemyria rubiginata. The sequence goes on along the minus strand of OY754925.1, from coordinate 1,467,576 downwards.
GCATGATTTCAACACATTATCTCATTCGGGAACATGGTTTATGAATGTGTATGTTTCGTGTCAAAATAATTATTTATGACTGTATGTTAATTAGTAAAGCTCCAGTGGGCAGTTTCAATAAGCATTTCCTAATGATATACGATGAAGTACGGCCTGTCCATCCAAATCCTAAATAATACAAACATAAGAGAGGAAGATGGGGGAATGCCGATCACCTAAGAGAAAAATGCTATATCTATTTGTTTTTTCATTTGTCTTATGTTAGTTTTGAGGATTAGAGACTCTGCCTGCTCAAGCGTCACAACCCAAGCGCTGCAGCGAGCTCGCTGTGTTTCAAGGCACCTTATTTAATAAGTTATTGGAGTGAGCGGTATTACCCGACACGATCGCCATTACCCCTGCTTACCCTACCTAGTACCTAGATTGTATTCTTTGTACCTAATATTAAATCCACAGCGAAAATGGTAATTCGAAATTATCCTTTGAATCATTATTTAGCGAGGAATTGAATCACTCAGGACAAAATTATTTTCTCTCTGTTTTAATCATTACTAAGTAAGGGCAAAATGTGTATTTCCCATCGGTACAAGCTAGACCAATAGTCCAGATGACCTTGTGACTAAAGAAGTTCTGATTTTATTATTCATGGATTTGGATAGAATTTGCATTGGACGTAAGATAGTAAGAGTCTCGTTTCAGTAAAGAAACAAATTTAATAATAAGCGCGTTATCATTATTTCCCACTCACCCTTGTTAACATTATTGTGCAAGTGAGACGTATTGATTAGCGACGCCATTTTGGATTCATTTCTTCAATGGTCTTTGCGAGATTCATTCTATTGTATAAATAGATACTGTACATTCTAGTTATGGGTTGTTCTCATATTGTAAATATAGTTGTAGGTAGCGATCTAATCGCTTTATGTAATGCGAACGCATACTTGCGCTTTTCCTTTTGTGACTATTTATTTGTTTTTCTATGTTGAGATGAATGTCTCAAAGACTTTCGGAGTTTAAAGAATTTGGAAGCTTCGGGTGAACTAGAAGTCTGAATAGAAACGAGCACATGTTTTTTGTCATTGGGATATTTTAATAGATATTTGCGTTGCTTTGCCTTGATTCGGATTTAAAGAAATAATACGGGCCTAAAATACCCAGAACTGGAATTAGTATGACATCATGTTTGGATCAGTTGAAGGCATCAAACATCCAAGCCCCATAACCCAGGGATCCTAGACCCTACAAGCTGCTAAGGCAATGGGTAACATACCCAAAGTTATGACCTGTGACTGCATCAAGAAGTTATGTAGGTTAGAATAATTTGTTTGGTTTATATGAACTTTTAGAAAGGTATGTATGTTAGCGCGGAAGTGTAGCATGGACTGTATCCATTGTTATATTTCCAACAACGTTAAATGTCATATTTGTTTCTAGACTTTGAAGTAGTGGCGAGGCGTATACTATCAGTCCCCGAAGTCAAGAGTTTGGTTTAAATTTTTGTCAGGCCAGGTTTTGTATGGTGACTCAATAAGCACCAATCGGGCGTGCAGAAAACTCGTGGCTCTGTACAAAATTCAGGCTCCCAATGCAGAAAACTATAACCTACTTAAATTAGCGACTTGAGTTATTTTAGCTATTACGTTAGGTTAATAGTTAATTTATCGATCAATATTATCGGTTCAATTTTATATAGTGTAAATTAATCCATTTAATATTGAGCTTTTTATGCTCGCTGTAAATAACTATTCCGTTACTGTAACGGTTACTGCAACCAGTCCCTCAAGTCCAAATTATTTGTTTTATTTTGGTATTTTATATTGCGAGCCCAGGTTTTTGAGTGTCGTTTGAGTTCACGAGAGTTCTCAGCACGCCGATATACAAACCCGGATTCGCAATACAGAAAACGAAAAATTAAAATAAAACACGGACTCGGTACGGATGGTGTTGCGGCAAAAAGACTTAAGATTTATAATGCAATACATATTATATGTACCTACATAATGATTAGTTATACTAACAAGAACCACGGTATTTCCTATAATCGCCTAAATTATTAAAATTTGTTATATTTTATAGTCATTATTATTTATGCATAGCGTATAACGTTTATTTAAATGCGAAATTGTTAGAAGTTGTGTGTTTAGATATAATCCACGTCAATAAAGAAACGAATCTTAAATGGCTTGATTACCACTCACTCATACACTATTGTTGTCTCACTCGCACTCGTGAGAGGTAGATAAGCGCCGCCATTTTAGATTCGTTTTTTTATTGACGCGGGTTATAACTGTTTGTTTGTGCTGACTCTAGTCAGTTAAGCATGCAAAAGACATTCTGATGCGTTTATGTTTTGAGAGCGCATAAAGTTTACCTCTACTCTTTAGGCGCTAAATAAATCTACCTTGACTTCAATAGGTACTCAATTATTTCAATTCTCAATTATTTAACTTCAATAGGTAGGTACTCAATTATTCAATAGGTAACTTGTAGATTAAAAAAACAAATAAATTTCCTAATTTTGTCATAATAAAAAGGTTCTTTCGTTAAGTAAGTCTATGAATAAATTAATGAATTATATATTATTGACATATTATGTACCTATGTAATAATAATTTTATAAATGACGTCAATATTAGGTACTATTTCCCACTACTGCCTAGTGATCATAAGTAGCTTTACATTTACAAATCAATGGGACAGATTACAGCAGCACTTGTTACTTTCACATACCTACCTACAGCTGAATGTTTGGCTCTCCTTTTTAAAATGTGTACTAGGTGTAATTACGAATGGTATTTAATGAAATCACTGTTGTTTTAATTGTCAACCTACTTTTGTCAACTTATTTAAGCTCACATTTGAGCATGTTTTCAATTTTATTATAACAAAACATCATGTACAAATAAATGTTGCACGTATCAAAGCGTCCTTATTGTGTAAGATAAAACTTTCTAATGTACCTACCTAATGTAAATTATTTATTTTTTGTGGCCTTTTAATGTTCAATTTCTCGTGGCTAGGTATAATAATATTTATATTGGTTAAATTAACATAAAATACTACTTTAATGTACCTACTCAAATATCATGTTACTACAAAGCCCTATAGAAAATGTGTGTTATTGTTATAATTCACTCGCTTTCACTTTGCTTTAAACGAGTGAACTAATGGGAATCCACCAAAGTTTTAGATATTTATTAAAGCGCATGTGACCATCGGTTTCTACTTTGAGTACCTCTAACTTTAACAACCTTGAACTGAATCTGATTATCTACTATATAAAAATAAGTCGGGTTTTCCTTCCTGACGCTATAACTCCAGAACGCACGAACCGATTTCCACGGTTTTGCATTTGTTGGAAAGGTCTCGGGCTCCGTGAGGTTTATAGCAAAGAAAATTCAAGAAAAATTTCAACAGAAAAGCGGGAAAATCTTTTTTCACATACAGCGCCATCTTTGATACATAGCATGTACTACAAACCAATATTTGGCGCCGGTGCGTGATACATTGTTTGACAGTTACTAATTGTTCTCTGCTCAGTTAATTTCATGTGACAAACCGGTATTGTGTTCACTGTGAAATTGTGAAAAAAAAGTAAAAAAAATTAGTTATTCGTTTCCTAACATTACAATTGGAAACCATCAAATCAATCACGTGTAAATTTTTGCAAATTTTTATTAAATTTCAACAGCAGGCATTTGTCTTTAAAGTGGTAAGTTGAACTGTGTAAATTATGTGGATCATGCATTTGAGGTTAAAGTCACCATTAAGATAAGATAAGATAAGATAAGATAATGTTTAATTCAGACAAAAAAGAGATACATATGAGTTGAGCCATACAGAGGTCTTATTCTAGGGATTTTAGCTTATCAGGCAATCTGGCACACTCTGGTTACGGAACATTACCTTCCGTGCTAGTTAAAAACTGTGTTACGGCAAGGTAAGTGCTTCTCTCCCCAGGTGCTACTATTTCTTATACCTATCTAGTGTCACAAACTCCTCCCGATGATTATACTTTAGCGCTCTGTCGAAGGTCTCCAGTAAGTCCGTATCGTTGTTGTTGAGAACAATTTTCTTGGCCTTTCCAAATATATCCTTCAAGGATCTAAGGACATCCTGCTCTTCCTGGTGTAGGCTCTCGAAATGGACCATGAGTTGCGATGCAGATTTCAGGTCGGCCTTGCATATTAGACACAGGAACCCTTCCAAAATCTCTTCATCGTTAGCTGCAGCCATGGTTTCCGTGATGGATTGTGAGGTATACATGGATAAAATTGAACGTTTTATTAGCAAAATTAATATTTTTATCGCAAAAAAATTTAATTATTATAAAAAAATATAACCATTCTGTCCATAGTCCAAAATGCTTAGAGGACGACGTGCGAACATCGGCCGCCGCAAGCCAGCAACAAGTGTATTCACAGAACTTATTATAGGAAAACCCGACTTATTTTTATAAAGTAGAGATTGTTTTTCACATGGGCAGTTATACGTTGCGTGTTCACGAATTGGGAAACCATCCGCTTTGTTTGTGTTAACGTCAGACCAAAAAACAAAAAATGTGGTTTACCAAAAAGCACTTCAATGAAACGGATAATTTGCGGACACGTATAACGCTTCGATTTACTTTGGATTCACATTCATTTACTTAGAGAAGTTCATCTAAATAACACTTCATTTTTGTAATCGAAATGAATTCATTAATACTGTTGTGAAATTAAATAAAATTTTTCCTTTTCAAATATAAAACAAAATTACTTATATAAAAAAAAAATTCGTCTTCTTTTAATCACCAAACGAAATGTTACATAAAACGAAGCCATCTGGTGGCGAAACGGAGTTCGCCGGGTTTGCTAGTTATTCATAAATATCGCGATTATAATAATAATAATAAATAAATAATAAATAAATAATAAATAAATAATGCTGGACAATCCACACAGCGCCATCTAATTTATTATTATATTATGTGCTCTATCAACGCCCAGCGTTCAGTTACTCTAGTAAAACTAAGTCAAAACGTCAATGTACAATCAACAGTGCTCGCTGCCACCGTAAAAAATTAAATTCTTTGCTAGACTGGTTGCATAGGCAATTGTGATCTTAATTTTTATTAACACCTTAAAACTTCTCAGTTTATTTTATACTAAACGAATTAAAATTAAATAGAATTGGCTTAACAACTTGGCAGCTATTATTGAATACAAAGTTCATGCAAACTTACTAATAGGTTGTGGCCATAGATATAGTTTAACTGTACCTACGTTGTATTAGAATTAGAGCAAAGAATGGGCTCGCGTGGTGTTAACGATTTTATGTAATTAATTGAACTATTTATATGCAGCATGAAGTATTACTATGTACATACCTACCGTTTTATATTCCAAAACGTCTAATTTGTATTAGCACTGCTTGTGTATGAGCACTCACAAAATGGTCAGTGTAAAAAAATGTTATGTTTACTAAATAGATTTATGTACTAGGTACTAGAAGTTATAAGGAACTTTGAAGATCTATGGGGGCTGGTTATTCAATTATCCGCCATTGTCACAATTCGACGTTTAACACTTTTTTTTTACAATAGGTACCAGAAACTATTTAATAGTAAATGACAAAAGTTTTGTGTTACGCCTTGAAGACATAACAATTAAAATATAAATGATATAGAGTCGCTTTAAATCATTTTCTGAGTCCATGTATTACTTTTCTTTATGTACCCTGAACATCTATGCATGTACCTAAGCCAGGCCATGTAAAAGTAAGAAATTTGGTATGTCTAAAAATCAGGTAAAAACTTTTTTAAATATATTAAAAATATTATTTGCGAAATATTCATTGCAACTACATACTTATCGATTTTTATAAGAACCATCAATGGCCGCTATTTTAAAAAATAACAAGAACGCCGTGAATTTAAAAGTCAGAATCTTCGATAGCGATAGTTTAGTAAAAGCTTGAACATGGTCAATAAAAGTAGGTCCATGGATCATTGCCACTCTTATTATGTGGTGGCAAGGCAATTAGTGAGTGTTCAGCTAATTTTGGTCATTTAAGTTGTCATGCTACTTCCGACTGTATTTTTATTTTTACCCAACTTGACCACTCGTTTGTGAATAACATTAATTGAATACTAATGTAATGACTGATTGCATGGCTACGAGTAATACCTAGTAAATAAGACCGATTGTTAGACAGGCAAATGTAGTTTTTGATATAAGTTGAAGTTTTTTGTTCTAAACTAGTGAGACACAAGCCTATTAGTTATATGAATAGAAAACTCTCATAATAATGTATTGCGTTTTATTAAAATTCTTCAATTTATTATTTACTAGCGACCCGCCCCCGCGCGCCCCTGCTTCGCACGGGTGCACAATGTTTTTCTACTATATCATGCATGTATTATGCTCAGACCGAACGGAGTACTGAGACGAACTACTTGTTTTCCTTTGTTGTCGTATAATTAAAGCTTTGAATAGCTTACTTCGGGGCTAGATAGCGCTGTGTGGATTGTCCAGCATTATAAAAAAAAAAGTAGTCGTTTTATAAATATCTATGGGATGGGAAATTGTATAATTTGTCATTTACTTACGCAGATTCTAATTCTAATTCGTGGTGGGGGAATGAGATCTGCACGGACGTCCCGCAATGGGGTGTATTGTGCATTGTCCCCCTGCTAACCTCACCCCAGCCAGCCCAACTCCTTAAAATAGCGGAGAAGGACCCTGGGTTGGTGGTAGCAGTGTTTGAGCATCCCTGGTGACAATTCGAATGCAGATGAGAAACTTACGCAGATTGTTTGACGTATTGATGTGATTGGTTATTGATTTTGGATTATTATACAATATATTATTTGACGACCTCAGTGGCGCAGCGGACGAGAGTCCGCCTGCGACGCAAGAGGTTGCGGGTTCGATTCCCGCCTCGGAACAAATTTGTGTACGATCTGCAGAAATTTGTTCCGTTGGTCTGGGTGTTTATGTATAATAAAAAATATCTATCTATGTAAGTATATTAATGTATTAAATATATCAGTCATCTAGTACCCATAACACAAGCTTTGAGTAGCTTACTTTGGGGCTGGATGGTGTTGTGTGGATTGTCCAGCATTATTTATTTATTTTATTTATTTATGGAATTCGATGACGTGTTTTGATAAGTGAGACTACCCTTCATGATTAGCTAACCATGTATGCTCTTTCACTATGTAGTGATTTATTTATTCGTACATTGGGTGCTGAACATTCCACACAACATTAATTATGAATGTTATGATTTCGATATAACTTGAAATAGGAGTTTATTCACCAGGTAGACACTACGAGCGAAGCCGCGGTTTAAAGCTTGAGTAAATAAAACACCAGTGTAATATCTATGCAATATATTTCTTTTTTCTAAAAGCCGGGATCCCAAGCCGTACGGTCGGTCGCATCTTGCATCTTGTAGCATACAATCGTATCACCCGGCTGCACCTGTAATTACAACTTGTCTTCAGTTAAGAATCCATAGAAAACTGCGCTGTGACAGGTATCAGTGACGGTAGTTTTGGAGCGCAGCGCGGTGTCGATTTGATCCGATATGATCAATTCAAGTAAATAACTTTTAAACAGGGTTACAGGAAAAATCGTGCTAGATCCGTTAAGGGCGTGGAGTACCCATCATTTCTGACTTATTTCAGTACTAGCTGGTACCCGCGACTTCGTCTGCGTACTTTTAATTTCAATATTATGCAATAAAAGGTAGCCTATGTTCTTTCTCAGGGTCTAAAGATTGTCTGTGCCAAATTTCATCAAAATCGGTTGAGAGGTTTAAGCGGGAAAGCGTAACAGACAGACAGACAGATAGACAGACAGACAGACAGAGTTACTTTCGCATTTATAATATTAGTTGGGAGTTGGGATGAAAAACCCTACCCTAAACTTAACCCTTTTCGAGATATTTACTTACTTACTTACTATGCTGGCGCATCAACTCCGAAGTGGGTCTTGGCCTCCGACACAATAGCACGCCATCGACTTCGGTCCTGCGCCGCCTCCAGCCAGTCCGGTGGAAAGACTTCAAGTGAGCGAAGGTCCTTCTCCACTTCGTCCTTCCACCTGTATCTGGGTCGACCGACTGGCACTCCAAAGTAGGCCCGTTTTGCCGCCCGATCCTTCTCCATACGTAGCACGTGGCCGAGCCAGCGCAGCCTATGTGATTTTATTTCGCCAATGATGTTAGGCTCGGCTACTAGCTCGGCAATTTTCCGGTTTTTCCGCAATCTCCAGGATCCATCCTCCCGCTGAACTGCACCTAGGATTTTTCGGAGCACTTTTTTCTCCGTCACCAGAAGCTTGTTTTCTTCTTTCTGCGTTAACGTCCAAGCTTCACATCCGTACATTAAGATCGGACGAATGATCGTCTTGTATATGCGGATCTTAGTTTTCCGGGGAAGAAGTTTGTGAAGTGCTGCACTGCAACGGAGCGTATTCTGGGCTCGTATGTCAATTTCGTCGCCTCTGGTGTTGGTGTCCGTTACCGTGCATCCTAGGTACTTGAACTTGTCCACGCCCTTGAAGACCGAGTTGTCAACTACGAGGTCATCGCGTCGTTGTCGGAGGTTTCGAGCCCGGCGCATGTGGATGTACTCTGTCTTGTCCCTATTGATCCTGAGGCCCACGGTTGCTGCTTCCTCTTCCAGACATCGTACTGCCTCCACGACCTCATACCTGTTGGCTCCGAGCAGCGCTACATCGTCTGCATACCTTATCACCTTGTGTTGGCCATTTAGCTCAACTCCGCCATCAAGCAAAATAACTTTCCGGATAATGTGTTCGAGGGTTAGATTGAACAACACAGGTGACAGGGCATCCCCCTGTTTCAACCCACTCACGATTTCGAATTCCTCCGTTAGTTCTGAGCCCACACGTACCCTAGCCCGGCTTTCGTGTGTGGCTACCTCTATCATCCGAACTAACTTCAACGGGATCCGAAAGTTTCTTAGGATTCTGTATAAGGTGCTTTTGTCGACGCTATCGTAGGCTTTAGAGAAATCAACGAAGAGTGAATGGATATTTTGCGCGTACTCCCACTTCTTCTCCATAAGTTGTTTGTGGAGGAAAATTTGGTCTACTGTGCTACACTTTCGTCTAAAGCCACACTGATAATCTCCCACGATTCTTTCCGCGTAGGGCTCTAGTCTACTCAGTATTACGTATGACAGTACCTTGTACGCGCTTGCAAGAAGGGCTATTCCGCGATAGTTGCCACATTTCTTGCGGCTTCCCTTCTTATGGATTGGACATATTACTCCGAGGTTCCATTCTTTGGGTTGATATTCCACATCCCAGACTTTAAGAACCAGTTGGTGCAACACGTGGTGTATCACTGCCCCGCCGTGTTTCCACAATTCCGCTGGAAGGTCATCAGCTCCCGCTGCTTTGTTGTTCTTAAGCCTCATTATAGCGGCCCTGACTTCTCGAAAGCTTGGTGGTTCCACTTCCTCCTCGTTTGGCTCCTCGACTTCTTGCACAGTTACTTCTGGGGGTGAGCATTTAGGCATTTCGAGATATTTAGGCTACTAAATTTATTTTTGTTTATTTTGTGAATCTTATTATTATTATTGCATTTTTACATGTATAATAAGATGCTTTAGGACGTCAATCATTAAAATAGTGCATAAGTTAATTGAATAGACCATAGTAGACAAGTGAAAGTAAAGAAATAAAAAAAATATTAGTAAGTTTATTTTTCTATAAGGGATACCTATCTAAAAAAATGTTGAAATATAAAATAGTGAAACAAGTCAGTAACGATGGGTACTCCACGCCCTTAACGGATCTAGCACGATTTTTCCTGTAACCCTGTATAAATAAAATTAACATTGTGAATACCTCGAAGGAGGGGTCATCGAACCGAAGACCACATTCCATGTCACGTTTGATGGTAGACACTTCTTCTTTTAAATGTTTCATTGATGCTAATTTACCTGTAAACAAAATTATTTTTGAAATCAGGATGTACTATACAATACAGTTGAATAACTAGAATAGGTGTCTTTTAGACCATTCTGCTCCACCATAGGCTACATCGTCGCTTACCATCAGGTGAGATTGTAGTCAAAGGACGGTCTATGCAGTTAAAAAAAAATGGACTTTCAACTAGTACAGTAGGATAACTTCGAAAGGACTACCTATTTGAAATTAGTTACAGCAGCGATGGTCTAATGGGAGTGAGCCCACCTTGTGATTGTAAGATCGTAGGTTTGAATCCTAAATAATAGGTATCCCTAAGTTTTATGCAGAATCGGAGATTGTCTGAACTGAATAAAGCTCAAGAATATCGACCAAAACCTGAACTTGATTGAGGAGCGAGCCATTGTATGTATTGCGAGAATCGGTTCTTACTGGAAATGTAATGGGGTGGCTTATGCCCAGCTGTGGGACTCTTTAGACGGATGATGCTATGCTATGTTATGGTGATGGTTACCATTTACACAACGAAGCAATGCGACGCAAGTCACGTGCAAGTCGTAAGCTACTGGCGTTACCTTCAAAGACGACATCCTGTCCTCTAAGTATCCTGTAGAGAGCGTTCCGCGCAAGCGACCCCTTTACACAGCGACAGCCCGCTACTGGAACCTTCTTCCTTCCTTCCGTCACTGCGAACTGTTGAAGGACGTTCGCTTCGCCTGTGAAAAGGAATATTAACAATATGTAATTGATATTTTTTTGTTAACCACTTACCCAGCCTTCACAGCTCAGTTGGTAGTAGCTCTGCCTTTTGCGCCATAGGCCATGGGTTCGATTCCCACCGTGTACAAACATTTGTGTGATGAAAATAGATGTTTTTTCTGTATCTGGGTGTTATACAGGGTGTCCCAGAACTCAACGTCAAGCCAAAACGGGTCGACAGGATTGATTGTAACCATCATGAGAAAAATCAGAAAAAAAATCTATCCCATGCAGATTGAAAATTATGGGCATTTAAGAAAAACCTAAAAATTTGGTCAATCTGTAACCATTTTTAAATAAATAAATAAAAAACCAATGCATTTAGGGGATAGTGGTCTGGACTTTGTCAAAGTCAAAGTCAAAGTATTTTATTGCATAAATACATGTATGAGAAGATGTCACATAATTATAATAATGTCCAATGTATTCTACTTAAAACTAGGCGTGCAATATTTTTGATTACATGAGAATATATAAAAAGACAAAGGAAAAAAGAGACAGTCAACAATATTATAATAATATATAATATCTGTATAGTTAAAAAGCCAAGACTCAGCTTTTTTGCCTAGTCTGGAAAACAGGCGCATTTTTCGGTTATTGTGGTTAATTTTTATTATTTTTGATCATTTATGGTTCCAAAGTTTAAATGAACACTGCTGGGCCCCTTGCCCAGCAGTGTTCCCCCGTATCTCTTAATCATTATTTATAATATCATAGCCTTGTAAGTTTTTTTAAGTCACGCACGATAGGAACGTGCCTTACGATGCACTGCGCTGCGTCCATCAACATGCCACCAACTCAACCTCTCACTTTCATGCCAACGATAAGGGAATCGGTCTGATAAGCTGTTGGCGCGCTCAAAGACCATCACTACATAGTATAAAACAAAGTCGCTTTCTCTGTCCCTATATCCATATGTCCCTATATATGCTTAAAACTACGCAACGGATTTTGATGCGGTTTTTTTAAATAGATATAGTGATTCAAGAGGAAGGTTTGTATAATACATGCCTGATATAGTAGAAAAACAATGTGCACCCGTGCGAAGCAGGGTCGCGCGGGGGGGTCGCTAGTTATGAATAAGGGCGTAAGTATTTACCAATGAATTCCTCTTCCTGCCTCTTCGGTATCCTAGCGCTGAGTTCGTCCTTTACGTCGTCCACCAGTCGGTAGATGACGTTGTGTTTCCTGATGGCGATGGCTTTCTGTTTCGCGTCCACTGCCAACGGAGGCGGACAGTCGACGTTGAACGCGTAGACTATCGCATTGAACGCTTCTGCTATCTGGAAATAAATAATAAATAAATAAATAATGCTGGACAATCCACACAGCACTATCTAGCCCCAAAGTAAGCTACTCAAAGCTTGTGTTATGGGTACTAGATGAATGATATATATAATACATTATATACTTACATAGATATATATTTTTTATTATACATAAACACCCAGAATAACGGAACAAATATCTGCAGATCGTACACAAATTTGTTCCGAGGCGGGAATCGAACCCGCAACCTCATGCGTCGCAGGCGGACTCTCGCCCGCTGCGCCACTGAGGTCATAATATAATGGCGTAATATATGTTTATTGTAAAATTTTATCGTATCGATGATCCATGCTCATGGGGCAGTATTTATAAATGAGTAGGATAGATAGTAAGATCATGGTATAGTTCACCTCCAAATCGCCAGGCGTGACGGGTCCTACTCCGAAGTGCACTAGATCTAACCGCACGCGATCGTGTTCGTCGTACGTCTCTAGGATATCCAATATGGCTTCCACTGAGCCATCCACGTCGCCTGGAAATAAATATTATTATAGTTGATTCAGTGAGCGAAGCGAACGAAAATATTACAATCAACTTGGGCGATTTGGCATTTTATGTGTGTATGTATGTATGTTTGTCCGACGATAACTTGAGAACCGTTTATCCGATCTGCATGAAATTCGGTAAGTCGATAGCTTGTACTTGAGAAATTCACTGGTAAGTATATGAGTAAAATCTGATGAGGAGTTATTAAATTGTGGGGGTTTTTAAGGGGCCAAAATTAAAAAAGTTAAGCAAAAAAATAAAATTACATGTCATATGAAAGGGCATGGTTTGGACATTCCAAAAACATTTTTTTTTCTTCTAGATAGCCCGGTTTTTGAGATACAACAAAAAAGTTAAATTACGATAACTAATGACCCAAAAGCTCCCATTTCTAAGAGTTTCGTTGGCCTCAAGGTTTTTCTACTGGTCGGCCAATTTCTTTTTTTTGTTCAATGTTTTTTTTTTAAGATTAATAAGGGTCTCGATTCTCATTAAATGGTGATAGTGACCTGTTCTGACGATGGAGCCAAGGTCTGTTTAACGGAACTCTTCAATAAATAGGTCAATTGAGTTAAAAATTGGTTACCATACTTAGTTAGTAGGTGGCAGCCAGAGACATGCCCAAACACAATGTTTGGTTGGACTTGCCTCTGACTACTACTTACTAAATTTTCAGAGTGTTCGCGTCGCGTCACGAAATCTCAGTTCGGGGCGAACTACTTTGACAACAACCTTGATCCCCAGGCACGGTAGGTATCCCTCAGATCAAGTGCGACTTTCAGATTTTTTTTGAGGACGTCTAAGTGGGGTAGTCAGCCTGGGGAAGCCTGCACCAGAATCAGCGAGCTGCTGGCTTTCCTGGAGGACATCGGGTGACTGAGCCAGCATCCACCACCCGACACGCAAAAAGCGCGATGGCGCCGGCGTCGGCCGCCTGCTTCTCGCGCATGCGCACGCGCCGTCACTGACCTTTGACGAGTACATTGAGCGTGGGATGCGAGTCCTCCTGTATCATCTTCTCGCGCGGGCCGGCGCGGCGCACTTTGAACCGGCCGAGCGCGCGCTTGCCCTCGAGCGCGGCGCGGTAACTATGCCGATGTTGCGCCGCGCGCGCCGCGATGGCGCCGGCGTCGGCCGCCTGCTTCTCGCGCATGCGCACGCCGCCGCGCCAACGCATCACTTCCGCGGCGCGCTTCTGTACACATACACAACCATTCCATATTAAAATAACAATTATAATGTAGGTATGGGAATGATTATTAATGAGTGAATGAATGAGTGGTTGAATGATTAATGAAAGTTTTAATGTTGTTGCAAAATAGCAACAAATTAATTTGAAGTGAGCGGCATTTCGAAATGCCATTTAAAAAAAACCTTTGTAGTTAAATAACAACGGCACATATTTATTCGGAAAACTTTCAACTGAATAGACAATTTTTTTTGAAGCGTTTGAACCGTTATAGGCTTGGTGAATCTACTGCCCTCGCGACCGGGTTCCTACTACGCCCGACCGGTAGTTTTGCCGAAGGGAGGCCTATGTCCAGCAGTGGTCTTCTTTAGGATGGTGGTGATATGCTTACCTCCGAGCTGACCTCCAGGACCTGGTCCCCGGCCGAGGGCAGGTCCCGCCAGCCCAGAACCCGCACCGGCGACGACGGCGGCGCCTCCTGCACCACGCTGCCATCGGCTGAATTCAACACTCGCACCTGACAATGTTGCACGATTCAACTAAATTAGTCCCATCGCTAATTCAAAATAAAAATATTAACGATTCGACAGCCTTCACAGCTCAGTAGGTAGTAGCGCTGCCTTTTGCGCCGGAGGCCGTGGGTTCGACGGATAACCGCTGCCACGCGAGCGAAGGCGCAGGCAGCTACTAGTAATTACATACAAGCTCATTCAAAGACTAACTCTAGGCGAGACAGTTAAAGTATTGTTTAGTTAGAAAATAAATAACCTTTGCCCATCCGGTGCCAGCGACGATAACGCAGCCTCTTCTCAACGTCCCCCTTTGGACTAACACTGTAGCTTGCTTCCTGAAATACCAAAACAAAAGTATTTAAAAAAAAACAGGACTGAACAATGGATTTTTTTATGTATCGTTCGTTACATACGACGCTCGATAAATTGATATCAATAAATTTCGGTTACCTTATTAAAATACAATAGTAATGAAAAAAAAAACAAATATTTTCTATATCTGGCGCCGCCGGCTTAAAACAGGATTCGTTCGGGTCATTGATAGAGGACTCGGAAACACACGACCACGACAATATGAACACATTCATTTGAATGTGACATGACATTATCATATCAACAATCTCTCACTCAAAGCATAGATTGACGACCTCTGTGGCGCAGCGGGCGAGAGCCTGCCTGCGACGCAAGAGGTTGCGGGTTCGATTCCCGCCTTGGAACAAATTTGTGTACGATCTGCAGAAATTTGTTCCGATGGTCTGGGTGTTTTCTATGTATAATAAAAAAATATCTATCTATGTAAGTATATAATGTATTAAATATATCAGTTATCTAGTACCCATAACACAAGCTTTGTATAGCTTACTTTGGGGCTAGATAGTGCTGTGTGGATTGTCCAGCATTATTTATTTTTATTTTATTTATTTTATCATACCGAAAAATATTAGGACACCGAAAAACTACGGGTTGAAATTATCGACTCAGAATAATAGGTACGAATTATAAAGGTTAAACAACGGTATTATTACCAAATGCTTACTGCAAATATTTTGCTATTTGGAATAGTTTATAGTACCTAAGTTTGTATGGGCTCAAGACCTCCGTCATAATTTTTCGGCAACTAAATGCTACCAGGCACTTACCCTGTTCTAGGGTCCAGCTGAGCCTCTATCACGGTCCCTTCCACATAGCCCCCAGGGTCCGCCTTCAGTTCCATCAGCTGCGCCTGAAGAGTAAGTGCTTCCAACAGGGTGTCCAAGTTCTTCTTCTTCAGAGCTGACACGGGGATGGCTTGGACGTCACCGCCTAAAGCTTCGCAGATGACGCCGTGCTGGGATAGTGACCGCATAGTTCTGTCCTATGGAAGGAAGCCCTATATTATTATTCAGTGTAAAAGTAACTTGACAGCCATCACCGCTCAGTCGCTAGCCTTCTCCACTGTTGGCTGTGGGTTCAATCCCCACCAAGAACAAACATTTGTTCCCATAGTAAAAACTTTGGTGATCAGTAAAATGTCGTTTTTAACTTAAAATTACTTACCTACCTATTTAATCTTTAAATCACAACCACTATAACAATAACAGACAGGAAAGCTGCACTTTCCCTTCAGGTTCGCTTATTTTCGTTCTTAATATTACTAAAAACAAAGTCGTCTAGTTTCTAAGGGACTTTGAAAACAAACATAAATAATAAGTCGAGGCATACCTACAATGTTCACACCTGGCTTGTCGATTTTGTTGATTGCCACCAGAATAGGAACTGCAAACAAAAGATTAGTTAAGTTTACAAAAATAAAGCTTCATCACTACATAGTATAAAACAAAGTCGCTTTCTCTGTCCCTATATCCCTATGTATGCTTAAATCTTTAAAACTACGCAACGGATTTTGATGCGGTTTTTTTCAAGAGGAAGGTTTATTTATATGCATAATACAGCATTTAAGCTGAGACGTGACATTTTTGCCCTGCACAACGGTAGGTAGGTCCTTTATTAGTGTAGGTTATAATTTTATTTTCTGTTAGTTTTAATTAAGTACCTACTTGTTTTGTGGGACGAAATAAATATATTTTCTTTCTTTCTTTCTTTCTTTCATATAAATAACCAACCAACCTACCCTTTGACTTTGCGTGATATAGTAGAAAAACAATGTGCACCCGTGCGAAGCAGGGGCGCACATTGTTTTTCAGTCGCTAGTTGTTTATAAAACTATAAATAACTAGGGGCGCGCGGGCGGGTCGCTAGTTGTTTATAAAACTATAAATAAATAAATAATAATAATAAACAATGGTGGACAATCCACACAGCATCATCTAGCCCCATATGATAGTAAGCTTCAAAGCTTGTGTTATGGGTACTAGATGACTGATATATATACTATGTGGCTGTAGGTGCCAGTTATGTTTACCGTTAGCTTCCCTCGCCATCCGGATGCTCTCGACGGTCTGTTCCATGACGCCGTCGTCCGCCGCCACCACCAGCACCACGATGTCGGTGGCGAGCGCGCCGCGCGCCCGCATCGCGCTGAACGCGGCGTGACCCGGCGTGTCCAGGAACGTCACCTGCTCGCCCGACGGTAGCCGAACTGGGGAATTAATAAGAGTACGTCACTTGCTCGCTGGACGGTAGCCAAGTAAATAAGAGTACGTCACTTGCTCGCCGGACGGTAGCCGGAATGGGGAATTAATAAGAGTACGTCACTTGCTCGCTGGACGGTAGCCAAGTAAATAAGAGTACGTCACCTGCTCGCCGGACGGTACCCGAACTCGGGAATTAATAAGAGTACGTCACTTGCTCGCCGGACGGTAGCCTAAATAAATAAAAGTACGTCACCTGCTCGCCGGACGGTAGCCGAACTGGGGAATTAATAAGAGTACGTCACTTGCTCGCCGGACGGTAGCCGAACTGGGGAATTAATAAGAGTACGTCACTTGCTCGCTGGACGGTAGCTTCACTGGGGAATAAATAAGTAAGAGTACGTCACTTGCACGCCGGACGGTAAGCCTCACTGGGGAATAAATAAATTAGAGTACGTCACTTGCTCGCCGGACGGTAGGAGTACTGGGATTAAAAATTGTGAAGGCGGTGACAACTGCTAAAGTGTTCGCTCTACTGACTCAGTAGTATGCCATATTGAACGTACCTTCAAAAGCGCCAATGTGCTGCGTTATCCCGCCAAACTCAGTATCCACGACAGCGGAGTCTCGTAACGAATCGAGGAGTGTTGTCTTCCCGTGGTCCACGTGACCCATCACGCAGACCACGGGCGGCCGCGGCCGGAGCGCCTCGATAGCCGCTGGCGGCGCCGACACTGCGTCTTTGTTCTGCAAATCAAATATATTAGCTTGCTAGAAAGGTAATACAAGAGGGCTGCAGGAGTTGATCGGTATTTCTCTCCTGCATCCAAATTACCAATGGGGTTGCTTGAACATTGCTGCCACCAAGCCAAGGTCCTTCTCGACTACTTTAAGGAGTTGGGCTGGCTGGGGTGAGTGAGGTGAATGCACAATACACCCCATTGCAGGATTGAAATTTTAAGGGTGGAATATGTCTTCCTGCATAAGGTTTAACCAAAAAATGAATTCCTATAATTCAACCTATTTCTTAAATTAATGTGCTATCTAGGTACCTAACAAGGAAAGTGCATAGCCAACCAAACCTATGCCACATAAATATGCACAATATTACTTAGAATTTAAGTTTTGATAAGCTGTTGGTCTTCCTTAAGTAAATAAATAAAATAAACAATATACCGGTAAGAACAAACCTCTTCTTCTTCAACCTCTTCGTCTGGGCTTGGCACCAGCTTGAATCTGTAACCAGTTATCTTGACAATATCTCTGATGATCTGCGGGTTGTGTATAACTGTGTTTTCCTTGTATACTACATCTGAAGTTTTGTCAGCAAACTCAAGCGCTTTGAAAATGTGATCTGTAATTTAATAAATAGTGTAAGGTTTAATTTATTTTAAAAGAACGGAAATGGTATATTTTTGAAAGGCTAGCACTGGCCACACTGCCAGCAGAAATGTGATAGTTTTTGCGGGTAGGAACCTGTGGACTGAGAAGGTTGGCAGAGGGCATTCGAGCGAGGATCGCCAGTCGAGGCGGACGAGACGAAGTGCTAACTTGTAGAAATGTTCTATGTGATAGTTTATCGAGAATTACATTATATTATTAAGTGAATACAGTTGTTATCATTTGCTGAGAGTCCTACAAATTGTATAGCCTTAATGTGCCTGGGGAATGATTTGTAGGCTATGGGTTCAATCCCCACTGAGAACAAATATTTGTGTGATGAACATAGATGTTTGTTCTTTGTCTGGGTGTATATAATAAGTAAGTATGTGTTTACAAAAAAGCTTTGGCTTAGTTTCGGGCTAGATAGTGTTGTGTGGAAAGTCAAGCAATATTAATTTATGTAATCTCTAAATGACTTACCCACATCTTTTTTCAGAACATCAGCTACATCTCTGACAGTCATGTTCCTCCATATCCCCACTACTTCAGAGCCAGCCTTTGGTGAGTACCTGATTGATGGTCTGCCTTTATTATCGGCAGCCTGTAAAATACTGTTAGTTGAATAAAACCACATGGCCTACTTTACATTTTATTTATTTATTTTGGATTGCCAACAAACTACAACCAATAAACACAAAATTAAATAAATTTCCACACAGTTTAGATTACATTCATCATCCTCAGCCTACAGAAGTCCAGTGCTGGACATAGGCCTCCCCTATCCATTTCCAGGAAGAATAATTTTGAGCCCTTTCCATCCACCGAATACCCGCAATCCTAACAATATCATCAGTCTATCGGGTAGGAGGGTGTCTCATACTTCGCTTTCCTGTTTGTGGTCGCTTTTCGAGAACCTTTATTCCCCAGCGGTTGTCAGTTCTTCAAGCTATACCTATTACCTGCCCATTGCCACTAACATACATTAGTAGATTACATCAGGTGCTCCTTCAATTATATATGACATAATGACAAGGTGAAGCTATTTAATTAACTAGGTGGTCAGTTAGTATATTCTCATTGGTAGTTATGTTCATGGCACTACAAATAAGCAATTACCTAGAGCTATAAAGTCTGGGGAATATTTTTGTGCACAGTTCTAGCTAGTCAACAGAAGTCAAGATTAAACTTCACATTCCACTAAACAGCCAGCATGATCTGTGCAGGACTCATTTCTAAGCTAATACAATTTGTATTGTAAGACTAGTAGAACAGACCTTTTCTTCATCCGATCTTCTTTTCTTAAAATAAACAGCCGATATGGACAAATGTCTTGTAATGGGAAATTGTTCTATTGGTGGTGGTTTGCTGGACGTTTGTAAAAGATTTGCTGTTACTGATCTAAGGGGTAACCTGAAATGGAGAGTATTTATGTTCAGGGTTTCACATTCAGAAACTACCATTGTTATGTAAATCAGCTGGTTCGAAAAACAATACAATTTGCCGACGAAAAGTACGTACCATCGTAACATAAAGCTTCTGTACATATTGCTAAATATTTTTATAGCTAAGTTTAAGTCATAAAAGTGTCTTTTAAGACAAAATCTTTATTAATACTTGAGAAGTTGAGATAAACACACGGAGAGGTTATGTTTCATTTGTGGGTACCTACGGATTTTGTCAGTACCTACGCAATGGGCTGAGGTTATCCTATCCATACATAAAAGCAATGCAGCCAGCTGACTGTATTAATTAGCTTCATTAACCAATTATTAAAGGAAATTATAGTTTTTTAGAACATAATCGATCAAAAACATAACCACCATTCCATCAAAACTGACAAAAAATAAATAAATTGACTGACATTGACGTAAAAATAAGATGGTTGACGTACCATTGACAAGACATTCTTCTTCTTTTGAAGCTTTTTGAAGGCTGTTCAATTCAACACGACTGACCCTTCGACTGACCTCATTAATTGTACGATTTATACTATTTTTATAGATTTATAAACATACATACATACAAATGTACATATTTTAATTATTTTGATTTGGAGGATTCCATATAAGTACCTATCATAGATTACTTTTTATTTTTATTGTCTCATTTAGGATCAAGGATCAAGAGTATGTATGTACGTACTTTAGGCATGTATATATGTCAAATCATAGACAATTACTATTTATGTCCGCCATTCGTTCTTTTTGAGTTGCTTTTTCATTTTATTCCCAAGACCACGATTTGTCATCGAGATCTACGCAACACCATCGCGTAATTATTTAACCTCCGAAGGGCTTCCAAAACAGTGAAATCCCAGTGCCCAGACTCCGCCGACACCTGCTCATCATAACCGCTGTCTGACGTGATCATACCTGTGAGATCGTATCTTCCTGTGATGCTCTCCTTTTACGTTATTGGTTCAGACGTGCGTTCGAGTGCCTGATGGTGTGGAAACTATGTGCGAATAACAATAACTTAATAGAGGACTCAGCATGGGGGCGTTTTTGAATAAGCCCGAGACGAAGAAGTACAACGAGAACGGAGAAGGAAATGGTCTTCGGTATGGCGTGGCGTCGATGCAGGGCTGGCGCGTGGAGATGGAGGATGCTCACCGCGCTCAGCTGACTCTGAATGGGACTCTGTCCGACTGGTCCTACTTCGCGGTGTTCGACGGACATGCGGGGGCTCGGGTGTCGGCGCACTGCGCGAAAAACCTGCTCGACTGTATTCTTCAAACAGAGGAGTTTCGGCGAGACGACATAGTGGAGGCAATTCGCGTGGGCTTCCTCGACTTGGACAAGAAGATGCGCGAGCTCCCTGAGCTGTGTAACGGGGAAGAAAAGTCCGGTTCCACCGCGGTCTGCGCCTTTGTGTCGCCTAAACAGATATACATAGCTAATTGCGGCGATTCTCGCGCTGTTCTCGCTCGGAACGGTATGCCGATATTCGCGACTAAGGACCACAAGCCTGAACTACCAACGGAGAAGACGCGTATCATCAATGCTGGCGGCTCCGTGATGATCCAACGTGTTAATGGGAGCTTAGCAGTCTCAAGGGCACTGGGAGATTATGAATATAAGAAGGTGCTTGACCGTGGGCCATGCGAGCAACTTGTATCCCCTGAGCCAGAAGTTTCAACCCATGAAAGGGCAGAAGGGGAAGATGAGTTCTTGGTGCTCGCATGTGATGGTGTTTGGGATGTGATGACCAACGAGGCCCTGTGTGCATATGTGCACTCACTGCTCTTGCTGACGGATGACCTAGTAGCTATCACTAACCAGGTCATTGACACTTGTTTATATAAGGTGAGCACCTGTTTTTGTTGTTATACCTAGTACCTAATGTAATGTTTGGACGTACCTGTGACTACCCCCCTTAGACATCCTCAAAGAATCTTGAATTAGTACCTACTTGGTACTGGGAGATCTGAAGGGATATCTACCGTGCCTGGGGATCGAAGTCGTGAAGCTGTTTCTGTTTCAGTACCTAATTTTATGTATGAACTAGTCATACTGTAGCTGGCAACCCTGTTCATAATCATCCCATTTGTTCGACTCGTTACTGCATTTGAAAATATAATTTTTTATTGGGGTAAAATCAGAGATGAGGAAAATTTTAAGGTTTTATCAGTATAGTATGTGTAGGTAGGTACCTAGTTCATAATGGCCTGAAGAAATTGTATGTAAATTGTGTTAACATGTTTATTCAGGGACAACAGAGTGCTAATTAAAATGTCAGGTTGTGAAAAACAAATCTACATTGTGCACATTCAAGCTTTTCAGAATTGTTTAGTAGCCAATTAAAATGTATGCTCGGAAAAGAGACTATTAGTTTCTGCAGTGGGACTGACCAGATATAAAGTCAACAAGGTGCTAACTTGTTCCATTCATCTACATACATATTTTCTACATAGTATAAAACAAAGTCGCTTTCTCTGTCCCTATGTCCCCATGTCCTTTTGTATGCTTAAAACTACGCAATGTATTTTGACGCGATTTTTTTTAATAGTCATAATGATTCAAGAGGAAGGTTTATATGTACAATACATGCATGATATGTGCACCCGTGCGAAGCAGGGGCGCGCGGGCAGGTCGCTAGTAAGAAATATAGGTCACACTATCATTGCTCTAGTTTTTAACCAACTATAACATCCCTGTAGCTACATTTATGGTTATCCAAGTTATGTAATTAACCCAACATAATACAACCCTATGTAGAAGTTTGTAAGGATTCCTTTAGCTGGGTGTGTCTCTTTACCAATTTGCGTGTTTATATTTTTAAATAAATCCTGATAGCAATATTTTTATAAAATAGAGCAATTTATAAATACATTGATTATAGCTTGTCTTGTTTGTATTGTAAAATTCACAACTGATTTTAACCAAAACTGGTAGATAATACTTTGATAATTATCTTGCATTAATATACCAATTTATTTATCAGCCTGCGAAATTTTAGATCACAATTTTTATTGCAGGGTTCAAAGGACAACATGTCCATTGTCCTCGTCACGTTCCCTGCTGCTCCAAAACCTAGTGCTGAGGCCCAGAAGGCAGATGAACAGCTCGACGAGAACTTACGACAGAGGCTTACAGGTTGTTATCACTCTCTACTGCATGCATGTTCACACAGACACAGAGACAGACAGACAGACAGTGTAGCATACAATAGTCATACTCAGACATTATCTGCTGGCAGCTTAAATGACACTAAGGCATGAATATCATAAGAAAAATGTGCAAAATCATATTCAAGATCATTTTGCTACAATGGTTTTGGTGTAGAACTTTGAAACTACTTGGCTTTACAGACAGAACAGAAATGACACTTCTGCAAGCTTATCAAATCTACAAATTATAATGATTATACTAAGACGCGTAAACAGGCAATTTGTTGCTGAAATTTTATTGTTACCAACTAGGTATTTTTGTGAATGAGACAGCCATACTTTTGCATTTTTAAGGCCTTTTACAAAAGCCATTATGGTATAGTCTAGAACTGTACAAATGACCAATAATCATAACATTCCTAATGAGTACAACTGGTATGAAGCAGCTAGATAGTTAAAAAGAAAAGATGTATGCCAAATTATATCTATTATCACTACCTAAGGCATTATATTTATAGCCCATATATTTATTAGACCTATAAATAACCTAGGTCATTCATTACACATATTTTTATCATAAATGGAATGATTGTGATATGAATTACAAGATTACTAGTCACATTTTTAAATACATAAAGTATTGAATACTTTGAGTAAAGGAGGAAGAAAATTAAATGGTCAATTTAGAATTATGTCTTTAAGACATTATAATCATAAGAGCTTAATGTATTCATTTTAATGAACTTCTTAAAAATCTCGAAATTTCATTAGGTTTAAAAAAGTTTTTGAAATTTACATTATGGCATTAGCTGATTTTAAAGTTAAATCAGTTAATGTAAAAAAAAAATTGCTTACTGTAGTTTTTGTACTAAATTTTAATACCTATTTAAAACAATATCATGTGTTCAGATAAGTTTAGTTCTGGATAAATGAAGCATAGGAAAGAGGTGTGTTGATGAAATCGATAAACTGCAGTTCGATTTTGTAGTCACTAAATAAAAATGTTTAAAACTACTAAGCATTTTATCAATATGCAAAATTATAGGCTTAATAAATATTTCAGAATTTACTATTAAATTTACCACAAGTTTTCATTAACACTTGTGTAAACAAAACTCATAACACGACTAATGAAATCATGAAAAACGCAAAACCATAACACGTATTCGCGTGTTCCACAACAAAATATCGATAAATACTCATCTAAACTATAAACAAAACGTAGTGCACGATGAATTGCCCGAATCAATTCAATTTCGAGTACTGAAAGAATTTCAACAATTTAATTGGCAGTTTTAAATCAGTTTGACGACCCCTGTGGCGCAGCGGGCGAGAGACCGCCTGCGACGCTAGAGGTTGCGGGTTCGATTCCCGCCTCGGAATAAATTTGTGTACGATCTGCAGAAATTTGTTCCGTTGGTCTGGGTGTTTTCTATGTATAATAAAAATTATCTATCTATGTAAGTATATAATGTATTAAGTATATCAGTGCAATAAACTAACACAATCGTTTAATTTAAATAGGTAAATTACTGGAAGAAACTACAGGTAAATAAGCCGCGGTTTCACAACGCGTGGATCCATTTTCAACGAGAGATAATGGTGTTTAAAAGATATTACGAATCCAGATCCAGATAATAATCCTACAATTGTGATTTTACAGTAGTTATAGTATTGCATACTTCATAATGTCACAAGGTTCGTCGGTACATTGTGTATCAATAATTGTAACTCCATGTTATTATGCTCACAATCATGTTCTGAATTCTTAAGCAGTTTTAGTATCAAAGCAAACAATAGAATTAAAATAATAAATTCGCGGACAATCAAGCTAGTATCCAATGAGATTTAAAATGTAAATTGTCTTCATACAAATTAAATTCGATGTCTACTTCACTATCACTACATAGTATAAAACAAAGTCGCTTTCTCTGTCCCTATATCCCCATGTCCCTATGTATGCTTAAATCTTTAAAACTACGCAACGGATTTTGATGCGGTTTTTTTTAATAGATAGTGTGATTCAAGAGGAAATTTTATATGTATAATACATGCATGATATGTGCACCCGTGCGAAGCAGGGGCGCGCGGGCGGGTCGCTAGTACTTCTATATCTAGTGGCTCTGGGAGCTGTAGACCTCGCGAGCATACTAAAAGTGAGCTATTTGAGGAATGTAATGTGCAAGTGCATTTTTCAGTGTGTTTTGTGATTTTTTTGATCTTTTTGATTTTTTTTTGCATTTTGTGTAGAATGAGGTCCTTTGTGTTTCTCTCAAATTTGATTGAAAACCATCGATTGTTTGATGAGCTATCCTGTTCATCATGCTGAAGATCCTTATCAGATCTTCGTCAAACTTTTATGAGACTAACTTATAGTTTTTAAATAAAAAAAGAATAATCGAAAAAAAAAGAATAATAAGGTTAACTGGAAGAGAATGCTCTCTAGCATTAAGTTCGCCTATGTACGATACATTTTGTTTATGTGCAATAAAGAATTTTCTATCTATCTATCTATCTAATCGAAATCGGATCTTATTTGGTGGAGATATCCAGTATATCAAATAGCCCCCTTTTTGCCCTTTTTTTGGGGGAAGTACCCCTCCAATCAAAAATCCCCTACGACAAAAAAATTCTAATAAGTCATATAACCTGTGTATCAAGTTTCGTCCAGATCGGTTGAAAAATGCGACCTGTAGAGGAGAACAGACAGACATCCGGACAAACGCATTTTTGGCCAATGTGGAAACTGAGACGCTTCGCTCGCTCGGTCAATAAGTGGGTTTTGAATTATAATGTATCACCTATTAAGAATCAGTTATGATGTTCATTGTTAGAACGTACAGTCGGCTTCACGATATAATCTGTGTAAATGAAATAAGAAAAATAGAATTTTAATAAACTGTCTTAAACATTAACAAGAGATTGCAAGTCAAGGCAAAATATAATTAAACCAATTATTATTATTTTTTTATGCCAAAGCAGACAGACGTGTATACGCTTAAAGCAAAAAAAAAAACTACTTTAAAGCATTAAAATGAAAACTCTTGTAGAGAGAGCTGAAAATCATGAAATCAGCAGGCTGATCAACCTGCAGTTGCTTTTTTTTATTTGCCCTGTAAATGTTTATATGGGAACGTACCCATACTACGTGACCTATTTTTTTAGTTTTTTCGACCCCTCCCTCCCCTCAGTGACCACTCGTAGTATATGCCAAGACCCCCTCTCCCCCTTTAGTTTTTACGTAGTAATTCATAATTATGATTTTTATTAATTTCACAGGCAAAAATTGAAAAAAAAAACAATTTGGCTCATACTCGTCATTATTGCATAAGACTGCATGCATACTTAAATTATTCGAATATAGGTTGAAAAAATACGAGATTTCTCTCAGTTAGGCATTAGTTATGCACGTGTTTAGCCACCGTGACGAATGCTAAATATCCACCATGGACAGACAAACGCCCGCCCATCTCGTTAGAATATTAATAGAACCACTATGCAATACTTTGAGATCAATGGTCGTTAAATTTAGTTTAGACTCTATAAAAAGCCGGTTAAGGTTTAAAACGTCGCGTTCAGTTTCCCCCCAAAGTTTTTTTACTAATATTTCTGGATAAAAAAACTCTTTGCCAATCTCTATGTATGGAAACTAGGTTTTATATTTATACAAATTTAGTGTCGTAAATGTTAGTATTTGTGTGTTCAGGAATAGTGATAAGGATTTTATTCCTAATAACAAAAAAAAATACTGTGTAGTACAAACTTTTCATTATAGATTTTAGCATTATTCTAATCACAACTATTTTTACCTTCACATTAATATAAATATTAAGAGATAATTCGATCAGCAAATAAATGAAACTTTATTGTCTTAGTACAAAATAAATAATATTAAATAATAAATTAAATAAATAATATTCATTATTATTGGACAATAGGTGTTAATGATTGTAAGATATAATTATGTACTTACTATGCACTCTTGAATCCCTAAGTTTATGTTAATAAATGTAATAAAATACATTTATTCACGACGAATATACTTAAGTACCTACATATTTACAAAATGTTCAAAATAAACATGCACAACAGATGAGCTATGTACAGTCTGTTTCAAACAATCTGCAGATAGCTCAAATGATCCAAATCAGTGTGAATCGGAAGTATACGGAGGCGTCCCGGAGACCTAATCTAATTAAACTGTTGGCACCTACTGCTGGGTAATAGGTCTCCCGTCTATTAATAATTATGTTAAAATGAAAACACCTACCTACTTAATAAGTTTTATAATTATATGAATTTTTGTTAAGTTTTAAAGTTGTTATCGTTTGCTAGATTTTATATAATAATTATTGAGGTACCCATAAGATAATAATTATGTATTTTTCTTCGGCACTACAGTATGTAGTACATACAGGGTGTAAAAAGACATTTCACACACATTATTTACTGGAAAGCTGGAGACCTTGCATAGTATGATAAAAGACGTTGACCTCATATCAACACAAGTTCGACTGAAAAGGTTTTCGAATGAATTACACCCAGAAACCATGTTTTTTTTAATTATGACGAATCTCCATCAAATCTATATTTTGACTAACTGATTATTGTTTTGTGGTGGTAATCGATTGAAATACATCATCTGAATGTAGTATTCAGTCTTTTTACACCCTTATATTATTTTGATGCTTGCTGCTTTAATATTGAATATAGATGTAAGTACCTAATTAATTACTGTGCGATTAACTGAGCGGAAACAGCTGTAACGTGATGAAGTAACTGCTAAATATTTACTTTATTCAAGCTCAGAATTTCAAATTAATATGTTTTGATACATGTATTATTGTAGTCAATTCCTATTTATTATGATAATACTATAGAATTTTTATGATATTAAAATTTTATTACTATTGAATTTAAACGCTAAAGTACCTAGTACTCTAGGTATACAATGTCTTAGAAAAACTATGCATTTCCAAAAAAAAATATCTGTACAATTATTACTTAGATATAAATGGCAAGAATGTTACCCTGATTGCTCGAATTAAAGTATCTATGAACTGTATACAGTGGTTTCATTGCTTTGGTCCTATAATGGTCGATAATTTTGGTTTATTTTATTTAAAACTAAATTCCTAAAGGGTTAAAGCAATGAATGTACTGCCTTCTGCAGGGTTTTAACATACAATGCCATGTACTGAGCGAGTGACGGCAAAATGAAGCCACACAAAGGAAGCTTGTAATCTTGTTGAGTTCATAAGGGCATACGTTTCAATATGCTTATAAGGATGGTATTATGGTGATACTCGGCATTGGATAAGATTGATTCAATCACAGATATGACGATCTCTGTAGAGTGATCAGTAAAGAGTCTTGCTGGCTAAGGAACAAATAATCGAATTGTGGATACAATTCTTAGATGATTTGATGAGATCATTATTCTTAATTTGCGCGATTTTTTATTTGATATGATCTGATCAGCCGTGCAAGTACCGTTCTTATCGATCGCTTATTTGACATTTAGAATCGTCAAAAATTCGCTAAAAATGGTTTCATCAATGGATAAAACCAGTTTTAACGATTTTTGACGATTCTAAGTGTCAAATTAAGCGATCGATAAGAACGGTACTTGCACTGCTGAATCGACTTGTGATGATACTGAACATCCAAGTCGCATGCACAGGCATGCGACTTCCTGTTAAAGATTACAGTTACTATAGCTTTGAATTATGAGCACGTAGTAAGTTTGTTTGTTTTATAATTTACTTGTGCTAATTTATATTAATTTTTTGTTATTTCTCTTTTTTGTGTGTATCAGTTGTGCAAATAAATGCGTTATCTATCTATCTATCTAGTAGAATGATACGCAAGTAATTCAAAGCTGATTGAATTGTAGAAAATCTTAGTTGACCTTTTGGCAGGTCAAGGGTATTTGTCAATGTCAAAACGTAGGTAGGTCGCGTGAGCGACACCTATCAGAAACCCTACGAATATTCAAGGGAATATAAAATGTAGACGGATATTCTGCATAGTGTTATGAGGCTAGCGTGTTCCAAACAGACATTTTTATGTGTCGGGTTAAAATTGGAACAAAATCCTGCAGACAACTTTGCATAGTGATATGTGATGTTTCAGAAAAAATTAACGTATTTCGATATGTAGAATTATCTTCCAGAAACAACCAAAATTGTCAAAATAATTAATACCCTTATTCTTAGACTTGTGGTGATTATAATGCAGGTTTAAAAATTGTGAACATTTGATGAAATGGAAAATTAAAAAAAAAGACAGACCGTTATTAGTAGGGGTTCTTATTTTGAGTTCCTTTGGCACCAGTTCCTAAGGAATCTTATACAAAAATTCTAAATTGCAAGAGCTCTGGTTGTTGTGGTAGCGACCTCGCCTTCTGATCCTAAGGTCGTCGGTTCGAACCGGTCCTGCACCAAAGAGTTTCTGTTCAAAAAATTGTGTTGACCGCGCCAGCAGGTACCGGCATGTTGAAAAATCTAATAAGTTCTTAAGCTTGTGTCCAATGCCCGAAAGGAGCCTCTTGAGGCGCACTTAAAATCCTTTCACCACACTGTTTCGAAAGAAAATAGTGACACGACAAGAAAAGATACAAAACTTTTATATAGTATTCTTGATTTATATGTATGGTGTGCTGGTTAGTCTTCCTTAAACAAATAAATAAAAAAAAAACTTATAAGTGAACGTGTCTGTTTCAGCTTTGATCGAGCAAGGCGCCGGGCTGGGTGTCGAAGATCGCGAAGACGCCGAATGCCACTTCTCTCACGTTCTGAAGCAACTCGTACAAGAGAACATCCCCAACTTACCACCAGGTGGTGGACTTGCTGCCAAGTGAGTGTCAACCCAATAAGTACCTAATAGTCAGCATGGTACGGTGTATCGCGGCTTGAGCATGTAGTGAGTGATAGAAGCTACTTGATCATAAATCGTCGAGAGCGTTACCTGCCATGTTAGTATCTGCTCAGGGGCATTATTCTCTATGACACAGGAGATTCCTTGCCCCAAACCGTGTAAAGTCACAACATGATCTTGGACTTTATTCTTTATGACATAGGAGATACTTTGCCGTAACCGTGTGACTTCACAACGTGATCTAAATGCAAAAACGCGATTGGGTTGGTCATAGTGAATAACGCCACAGTAAGTAAAGTGTGGCAAGGTGCATTGCGGCTTAAGCTTGATACAGCATCACTTCTCTTGTTCTGAAGCGGTTTGACCGAGAGCAAATCTACAACTTTCTTTAAGGCGGTGGGATCGCCAAGAATCTGCTATGTTGGAAGCACGGTAAGGTATTTTATTGTCTGAACATGAGATAGCAACACCTGTCTCGCGTTCTGAAGCAACTGGTCGAAACTTACCACCAGGCGGGCGGGCTCGCAGCTAAGTGAGTATCAACTCTGTTTTCAGCATGGCAAGGTGTTTTGTGGCTTGGGCATGATATGAGTGTGGTTGCTGAATTAACTCCAGGAAATAACACTAACCTTCAGCTGCCACAGTGAGTACTTACGTCTATGTCGCTCTCTATGTCGCTTAGTTCTGTCCCATGGCTATAATTATTTCAAAGAAAAACATATTTCAAATCGTTTCTTTGATGGTATAGACGAGTGCCACCTCTGTCCCGCTTTGTGAAGCTTCTCGATCAGCAGAACATCGCAGGCCTGCCGCCAGGCGGCGGAATTGCTGCCAAGTGAGTATTCTATCATAAAGGGCATGACGTCTTAAATTATGGCCCAATAATCTAAAGTTTTGTTTGTAAAATATATCAAATTGAGAGGGATATTTGCGAAATGAATTGCTGTTGATATAGTGCGCGTCAAGCAAAAAGGAGGGGGAGGGGGTGTGATGGCGCGAATATTTTGTATGCGCAAACACAACCCCTCCACTGTTTCCAGCGTTCTTTTTGGTTGACGCGACCTATAACATTAATCCAATATTTTGTTGTGTTCGTTCATTTCCTATCACGAAATCGCCCAAGAAAGGAGTGGCCAAAACTGAATTAATCCAATCGTTAACATATTAAAATTAACAAATATTAAAATTGTTCTGGGATCTTTATGGGGTTTCGCAAGAGCCTCGTCAAGTCTCATTCGTTTCTAAGAGATTTCATTTTAAATATGAAACATAAAATTCCAGTGGGCGAAAACGCTTGTTAAATGTGACACTAGACAGTATACGTTTCCATTTTAAGGAATCGAAATACGCATTGTCTAGGATTTTTTTGTAGATCACGTGAGAATTATAAAGCATGCATTTTCCATACATTTTTGATCTTTTCTATTAACCCCATGGTATATACTGCGACTAGATGTTAACCATTCATTTATTACATCTCTGATGTTATCCTAGCCAAAAATATTTGCTGACCTTAAGGATGTCTTTCCAGGCAAGGGCTGCTGGACAAAGTTTACAGGGAGTACTACCCGGAACATGGAGACAGTTCTGACACCTTCGACTGTCAGTCGGATTCGAGTGATTCCTTCTCGAACTAAGCAGTACCTTAGGCAGGCACATACACTTTGCGAAAGGACAGCTTTGGGAAACCGCCATGGATGTGAGTGAAGCGATCATAATCTCAATATCTTTGGCTATTGAATGTAAGGTATACATCATTAGTTAGACGCCCTCGCGGACGGGCCTCTAGTTTGCGTTATTTACCTTACGGCGTGGACAACACCTAATTTACCTCTCGCTCACACAATTCGACATTTTAAAAGATATAAAATCTCTAAACACAATTTTGAAGAATCGCAAACAACCATTTTTTGTGCAATCACATTGCACACAGTTTGGTGAAAATTAAATTTTGATCTATGCAAGTCATCTTACTCAAAAGTTTGTTTAGGTACGAAAACTAGAAAAGCAAATGATTGCACACAAAGTGGCTGTTTGTGATTTTTCGAAAATGGAAGTAGCGTTTTTATATCCTTCAACAAGTCAAAACGTGCGAGCGAGAGTCACATTAGCTCTTGTCTTCACTTTAACTCCGCTCAAGCTAGAAACAACTGTTTACAAGTATCTTCGATTGATCGGGCTACCTGTAGATTAAACCCAGATGCCTTCCTGGTTTCAGATGGACCATCTGAGAGTTGAACAAGACAAATCATGCCAGGGGTTGTTATTTGTTGGAAGAGTGACATCAAAAGTAACTGAAAAAATGTTATTCATAGATGTCCTCTCTAAACGGATCGGCGATAGTTTTAAATAGCAGCCCTTATTACCAAAGAAATACAAACCACCCAATTCTACAATTAATTTAAATTTTAAGCAAAGTGTATGTTCGTGCCATTTAGCTGAATGCCAGGTTAGTACAAATCTAATAGAGTTGCAGTTACATTACGTGTAAATTTTGAATGATGGCAACACCGTTTTATGTTATACTTTTTTTGTACATACAGACTCGAAATGGGTAATGTAATCGTAATTTTATGGATTGGGCTAACTGCACTCTTATCTTCGTTGGTTGTCGTACGTTAGGGGCTTTGTAAAAAAATACTGCGAAAGTGTGACCTTGAAATACCTAGTTTATAAACATCGTCTATGTAATGTCTACGCAAGTAAGAAACGGTTAAAATAATATGGAAGTTTGTGTTTCGATACTTCCTGTAGCACGTTTAGTTTGTACCTTTGATTTCCTTTTAATGGCAACGTTTTACAGGAAATACATCAAAATTGAATTGTAAATGTGGCACAAAACCTTTTAGAATATCCAATTATTTTTACAGAACTCAAAATATACTGTTAGCAGCACACACGTTTTATTAGGTATTTGGTTAACTTAACGTTTTGAATTTAGTAGTTTTCTTTTATGTTTTGTGTTAACATTGGCCATTTTTGAATGTCATAATATTAGATGTGTACCTAATATAGAATCTACTAAATATAAAATTAATCACAGCACCTATTTTTCTTTTGTGACATAAATTCTATTGTTGGTTCAAAGTGGCTACATGTTTTTATAAATTTTACTTTATTTTCATCTATAGGAAATATGTTACACATAACATCTAATTTGTGACATTTTTAACTTTTGTTTATATTATGAACTGGAAACAAGGCATGCTCATGTATACCATTTCTTACAGTAGTGCTATTTCCTAAACAACTAAAATGAAAGGGTGTTTCACCCAGGGGATCTACGCTCACTTGGATGGAGCACGAGCTTCGCCTTCGTCAGCATTTTCACTCACGCTGTTGCGGTATTACGGGTATTAAAGAATGCCAAACTGAAAATTATCTGCGGATATCGCGGTCAATTCTTGTATGGGATGATTTTTGTTGACGGAATAGCACTACTGAGCGTC
This sequence comes from Plemyria rubiginata, assembly GCA_963576535.1. Classification (NCBI taxonomy): domain Eukaryota; kingdom Metazoa; phylum Arthropoda; class Insecta; order Lepidoptera; family Geometridae; genus Plemyria; species Plemyria rubiginata. The sequence goes on along the minus strand of OY754925.1, from coordinate 1,434,461 downwards.
ACAAAGTGTTGTAAACAGCCTTCAATGATGGTATTTGTGAAGATTCGTTTTCTTACCTACTTTTTGTACATAATACCTCACCTTATACTATACCTACTACTGCATAAATAGTCACTATTCAAAATATCAAAGAATATTAACATTATTGATTAATTTTTCATATATTTATCTCAATAAAACTATTATAAATTGGAAGGTTTGAAACTTTGGGATTAATTAGATTTCGTTTTTATTGTCCAAATATTTGTTTTGCTTTCCTTTATTAAATTTAATTGTAGGTAGTATAGATTTATCATTGTTTCGAAATTCGATTGCTTGGTACTTAGAAAAAACTAATAAAGTAATAATAAAATTGTTTCTGTCGTAGTTTACACTTTATCGTACAAAATCTTGGACCTGTGACATAGTACCTACATTAAGTTTAAACCAAATTGTATGGGGACATGAATGGTTTTATGACATAGTGTAATATCAAATATTATGTAAATAAGTCTGGGGATTTTAAATACTTTGTACCTGTTGAGGTTTAACTGTAGACGACTGAGATACACGAATGGTTTTAAATCTGATATTTGGCCTACGTTTGACCTAACATGTTTAAAAAAAATATCATCTGAAATTTTCAGATTTTGGAATTTCTTGTTTATTACTATAAAAAGAGCACTTTGCTTTATCCACAGTGTAAAATTTAATGCGTGATAATGTTGCTAAAAAGAGGACGGGAGTTGACAAAATGAAATAAATATCTGATAAAACTTCTGTACTTGACGCTACTTTCCACAACTTGTTTATTTTTTAAAATTCAAGAAGCCTTGTAATTTTCCATAAGGTTTTATGTATTTGTTTATTAACTGTCGGCAAAACATTATTTCCTTTACTTATTGGTTGTTTTTTGTAGCGCTATTATAGATTTAGTTTTCCTATAATTAGACCAAATATTACCGGCAGTGGGTATAAAAAATCATTTTATAATAAAATGGCCATCAAATAGTTCTAACGTCAGATTGTTTCTGTGTTGCCTTTGCGCAACCACGTCCTAAGTACTGTCTCGTAATAACTCGTAGACGCTTGAACAATAAATACCTGTACCTTTATAAAAATCTTTATTTTTGAAAATGTCTTAACCATTTATATATTTAGGTGTATTTAGATAAAAAAAACCTTATCTTCAGGACACAAAATAGTACCTACAGAAGTGAATTCGTACTTATCCAGCGCTTGTAATTACCAAAACCAAGTCGCTCCATGCCAAAATGTATAATCACTTAACATTACAAGTTATAATAATTTAAAGAGTTGATAAAATCGCGCTGTGAGATTTGCGCGTCATACACCGTTCTTTCCTCTGTGTCGTCAGATTCCTCTGGCTTGCGCCGTTGGACCTGCTTGGATTTCCATGACTTGGTGAGAGCAATCGCTTTCTAGAACAGGTAGAGGAAGTTATTAGTACCTATTCGTTCAATTTCGTACGGATCCTGAGTTGATTACAATAACTATAATAATAAAAATATATTAAAAAATATATTAATAAGAGTAGTAGAGCTCTTTGTGAAGGGCTCGTCCGGGGAAGTACTACCACCACGCCATTTTCTGCTGCCAAGCAGCAACGCTGTGTTTCAGTTTGAAGAGTGTGGTCGCCGGTGTAATTACAGGCACATGAGGCTTAACATCTATATGCCTCAAGTTGATGGACGTAGAGCAGGGCATCGTAAGGCACGTTCCTATCGTGCGTGACTTAAGAGGCAATGCTTTGTTATAGGCGATGGTTACCACTTAACATCAGGTGGGCCATCTGCTTGTTCCATCAGCTGGTTGTATAAAAAAAAAACCGATCACTATAACATTTTGTCATTTGTGGCGTAAACGTATCCGATATTTGACCTTTTGTGCTGTGGTTAATAGGTGATCCAATACGTTTGTTTGCTATAAGATCAACTTCCTGTTCCCATACATGACAGCTGGCGAGTAAATTTGATTGAGATGAGAGAGATTGATATGAGAATTGTATTAATTTGACGAATGCCGAATGAATTGTATCAATTTTATCTTTCCACTAGGATGCACGCAAACAAAAGTGGATCTATAAGAATTCGAGGATTAGAATGTGAAAGTGATTTACCTCTTTCCGTTCCTTGAGTATATTTGCTCGGAACTCTTCAGCTTCTGTCTTTTTTAAGCTCAGTTCTTTCAAAGTTCTCTTGTATCTGAAATTGCAGATATCAAAGTTAAAATTGCTTCACTAGTCCGTCACAGCGTACATAGTCAAATTAAGGGTTAATTATTGTAGGTACCTAAAACAATAACCAATAATTATTGTGGATACCTACGTGCCGAATTTATTATTTATATGTGGAAGTCTATGGGATAACTACCAGGCTTATTTCTTTCTCAGAGTATCAGGGTTTTTTTTTCATTTACTAACAAATACAGTCCTGCTGCATTATTCTCATTTATCAACGAGAGAAGAGTTTAAACTTACTTATGGAACAGGATCTTATGTGCCAGTAAATGTATAGGATTTTTCGAGTTTGCTATGCCAACGTCATGTAACGCGTCAGGCAGCAGACTTGCAAAGCTGTCCCAGAGGTATTTTACTGTCTCTTTATCCAATGTGCCTTAAAATTACAAGTTTAAGTTGTTATTGTGACAGAAGCAATGGGACCGATGTGGTTTTCATACAAAATAAATATCTAACAACATTTCTTACAATTGGCGACGAGGTTTTATACAATCTCTTTAAGTAACTCCAACTGTACTTTAAGTGTCATGCATGGTTGAATGGGTATCTTACCAGTTATATCCATTGGGTCAAAACCAGGGAGCACAGCCACATGATTAGGATTCTTGATCTCTTTCTTGCATTGGAAGTTTTCCAAAGACATACCAGCCGGTGCATTACCTTCATCTATTTTGGTCAATAAGTTATTATCGTCCAGTTTGTAAAGGCTTGTGCAGGGCGCACACTGATATACCTTTTTCCCATCACGGTTTATGTAACGACCGAATTTGTCAAAGTAGTATTCATCTTGTGGGTCCTGGACATGGTGATATTTATTCGATAAGTTTTAAGTAGGTAGGTATATTTACATTCTGCTCCTAAACATGCCCATCAAACAGAGAATTAACAGTAGGTAGGTACTTTTGTCTTTTAGCCCGCTAAATGGCAAACGATTTACTGATTCCTCAAATTGAACTGGCAAGTAATGGGTACTTCGTGCCTTACCTGTGTAAATTCCCCCCCACAGCTGACATGATAGATTCCCATTCCATACTCAAAGACGTAAATTTGATGATTGAACTCGTCTATGTAATAAGGGCCTATATTATCCGTGTATAATATGCGGTTGGTGCCTGGAAAATATGAAATTGAAAACTTGTTAGTTTCCCAGAATAGTTTTTCTATATTAAAATAGAAAAAAAGTTAAATATAACAATAATTTAATATTAACGACGATAAAAAATGTGGGTGGACACTTAGCTTGTGCTACAGGGACCCATTCTATGCAGCAGCAGATTTAGTACCTAAGACCCTTTAGATATTATGTACCTATAAAAAATGTTCAGAGATATCCGAAGAAAAAGTTATGATGATGATGGTCCGAAGGAAAAATATTACAAGATCTTCTTAGTAGGTAGGTACCTACTACAAAGGAAGAAATGGTACTGCATACCTCTACATTCGAAGAAAGTAATCATAGCCCTGGCTTCCTCCTTCATTTTCTCCTTCAGAAAACATCTTTGTTTTGCGAAATTTTCGCCCATGTTTTTCCAACATTGCCGCTTTGCACCCGGTAGCTCTGTTGTCCTATGGTGAAAATGAATGCGTTTTCAAGCTTTGGTCCTTCCAACCTTCTTCACATCTATTTTGAGATTTACTTATTCCTATTCAGGGTCTACATTTCTAATAGGCGTGACTGTCAAATTTAAATGGACAGTCGTAAGGTTTTTGTAAACTTTCACCGTTTTCTTTTCATTGTGTTTGCGTTTTATTGTTCCCTTTTTAATATGCTAATAAGGTCGGTAATTTAGGTCATTAGGTACCTACCTAATATTGCATAAATATTACCTAATTGGCCTCTAGTATTGAATTTATAATCACCTCATATCACTCCAAATCTGTTCTTGTTTAGTCACTTGTTCTAGTTCAGACATTATTTTTATAATATTAGCTGCGACTTCGTTAAACTTGTTCAGTCTCTCTTGCCAATACGTCACTTCTTCTTCTAATCGGGACATCGGGACTTCCGTTTCAAAGTTCTCAATTTTGTTTTTGACAACATCAATACCGCGGCTGACCTTTAATTATAGGTTTGTGGGAATAAAACACCTACGAACATTTCTGATGCCCTCCATAGATTTCATGAATATAGCGACTAATGAGTGAAAGAACCTACCGTGTCTATTTTAGTAGGTAAGTGCTATGTCAAGGTTGCCTGGGAGAGATCGCTCTCAGCGATATGGTCGCCCAATGTTTTGCCTAGATTTATGCCTTTATCCTGTATTTTGTTTCTGTGTGGTGAACAATAAAGAGTTATCTATCTATTTGTCTACATATGTCAATTGGCATTCAATGCTGTCATCAATGCATCTAGTTGTTGATGACCTAATGACCTAACCCACAGAATAGTGTTTTCTCTATTCCGTGACCTGACCGCTATAAACGGATTTGGCCAGACTCCTTAAACCTCCAGAAATGTTTTGTTGACAGGTGTTTGTCACCGTGCTCAGCTTTGTCACCTCATTAAAGCAGGACATTATTTCTGGACTGAACTGGATGTGGCAAGTCGCATGAGTTGGTACAAATATGTAGGTAGGATAATAATTATACATCTAAGCTACTTCGATAGGAACCTATAGATAAGTCGCAGTGTAACGGTAGTAGGTAGTACCTACCTCAGCTAAGTCCACAGAACATCTTTTATCAGCTCTGCGGACGCTCAGGATCTCTTTATTCTTATCGTAGAGCTGATGCAATAGGACATTCAGTGAGTCCTCGCATTCTTCTTGTACTTTGCGCAAATTGCTGTTCATGCGGCGAAGGATCTCTTCCAGGCTCGTACGGGTTTGGTTCAACTGGAAGGTAAGTTTGTATCATAAGCTGAAGGGTAGGACCCGTCATAGCTGAACGCCGCCGTACCGGCGAATTTCCGCAGTGGCGCAGCCCCGCGTTTTTCATGTAGGCAGGCAGATATTTTTTGTTATACATAGGAAACACCCAGACCAACGGAACGAATTTCTGCAGATCTTACACAAATTTGTTCCGAGGCGGGAATCGAACCCGTAACCTCTTGCGTGGCATCGCAGGCGAACTCTCGCCCGCTGCGCCACTGAGGTCGTCATGAAAATGATGTTCTCGAAGTGATCCCTACCTACCACCTGCTACATTGCATGCTCCTTATAGTATACTAGCGGCCTGTCCCAGCTTCGCATGGGTGGACATAGGTAATTTTTTTCAACATTTTAGGATAAACTTAAGACTCCCGCGCTTCGTAGCCCACGAAGGTGAAAATACACGTGCCAGTAAAATTGAACAGTAGCGGGCATGCAAGTTACAGGCATGCAGGATTTACGGACACATTGTGAATACATTTGCAAGTTAACTCGTCAGGTCAGGTGTCGCGACGTTCACACATGCCGGTTTCATAGCCCCCCGCGTCCCCTCGGTTACGTGGCATGCCAACACGTCAGGTACTGGCATGCCTGCACCTGTAGCGACGTCTTAGAGCATTTATAACTGGAGATGTTAACGCAAGGCGTACCCCTCTGCCGGCCATAAGGCGCGACTTGGCCATGCACGTTATATAAAACTACTTCACTCATCACCGCGCGGCCATTAGTTGTCGTTTCGTGTCGCGAAGTAGTGCTCAGTAAAAATGGTGAATTGTGCGGTATATCGGTGTAAAAGGAGATCAGAGACATCAAACTTTAGGGAACACGGTATTTCCTATCACAAGTAAGTGATATTTTAGTCAATTGTTTTTGTAATTACGTTTAATTTATATTTAATGGAATACCAGTTACGACAGTTTTAATACGACGCCAACGTCTTGGTAGGAGGTGTCGGTGAATTTATATTCCTTGGTAGAAGGCGTAGTGTGGGGACTAGTTGAGCGAAATCGATTGAATGAATGATGGAATGAACGTAAAATTAGAATAAAATGCGATGTGTTTTTTGTACCCATATTTAACCGATTTAAAAAAAGGATGTTCAGTATTGGACTCTACAAAAACTGTCTCTGTCATTCTGCCTTCAATACGTCGCTTCATGAAGCTCCCTTAAAATTTTAGTTGTGCTGTGTCGTTGGTTTATTGCTATTTTCTTTGTACTTTTTGAACGCAGAATCGTATAAACGTGATTTTTGTATAGCTGTAGTATGTTAGCTGGAGAGGGACATGGGCTATGAGCATTTGTTAACATTTGACGACCTCTGTGGTGCAGCGGGCGAGAGCCTGCCTGCATATCTATCTATGTAAGTATATAATGTATTAAATATATCAGTTATCTAGTACCCATAACACAAGCTTTGAATAGCTTACTTTGGGGCTAGATAGTGCTGTGTGGATTGTCCAGCATTATTTATTATTATTATTATTCTTCTACTGCTCTTCATTTTTTTCACCCCGTCATACCAATCATCATCATCAGCCTATGTAAGTCCACTGCTGGACACATCATACCAATAAAGAAACAAAATGTTTATCTAAAAATGCATTCATGAAAGACTACTTACTTGAAAGATTACTTACTACTTGCGAAAATAGAATATAGCTTAAAGTTACTCAACAACAGTGTAGCTTTCTATTTGTAAAATAATTTTTAAAATCGTTTCAGTAGTTTCAGAGATTACGCTCTACAAACTCTTAATAAAATATTTTTTACAAAAAAAACCGACTCCAAAACTGCTATCCAATTTGTTATGAAAAATACACTAAAAAGTTAAAAATAATTGCATTATGGATTTATATTTCAATCTACTTACAAATAGGTATCCATTTTTTCAACAAATCTTATACATTACATTATACAATTACTGATATTTTTGGAGTCGGTGCCAGCACTCTATTTACTTAGTAATACCTACTAGGCTAGACAGGTACACGTTTGTTAATCTTGGCTAAAAAAAGGAAAAGTATATGATTTTGAACCACCCTGTTTCATTCATATGAAATCATTCATTTTGTCGGTCTTTTTACAACCCATCACTACTTTTTTGTGTTAGTGTGTAACTAAACAAAAGTGTAAAAACAGTCATTCTTTAATTGTGTTATTGTTTTTGTGTTGGTGTACAGCTTTTACTTGCGTGTGCGTTTATAGGGACGCTTAATTTTTCGCTTCTGCATTAGTGTGCGTGATTATGTAAATGTGTTCTGTACCGTACTACCCCGCCTCCCGCGAAAACCGGCAGAAAGATTTTAGTACTAAAAGTAGCGCTTGGCATCTCCCGTTATAAATGCTCTAAGAGCGACGTTCACACATGCCGGTTTCGTAGCCCCCCGAGACCCCTCCGTCACGTGGATGCCAGTACCCGACCTAAAATAGAATGTTGTGCTAACTACTTGCATGCCAGGTACAGGCATGCCAATTAGCGTATGTGTCTGTAGCTTGCATGCAAGTGTGCCAGCTACGGGCATGTGTATTTTCACCTTTGTGCCCACGCTGAGTGAGAACTCTCCTCGCTGTCGCGCTTTCTAAGGCGCACTAAAGTTTTTAATTTCGTAATACCTTTTGAATGGAATGTCTTTAAGTAATTATAGTCCCTAACCTACAAATATTATAAATGTGATAGTTTGTGAGTATGGATGGATGTTGGATACTCTATATACCTAGTCTGGAATAACACATAGGCTACTTTTTATCCCGTGGGAATACCGGGATCTAGAACTACACGGGTGAAACCGCAGAGCGTTACTAGTAGGGACTAATGATCAAAGGTACCTACCTACTATCAATCAACGACAAGAGTGCTCGCATGGAGGCCCTTTGAGGCGCGATTAAAATGAAGACCGTCTTCGTGCAATGTGGTAGGTACCTATCTAGAATCCGCTTCAGGAAAGAAGTCCCTTGTTTCTTGGAAAACAAAAGAATTATTCCGAAAGCTAGTTGATGATTGTTAGCGTAAGAAACCATTGAGTAACTTCATAACACAGTACCTAATACCTACCTACCCGAACCATAAAAATATTAATAGCTTAGATGTTTTGAATTATTTTTCTACAAACACCAAGGGACTTCTTTTGTGAAAAGAATTAATTATCTACTTTTTATTACTTTACCTACTCGAAACGAGATTTTCCATAGGTACCTACCTATAGGTAGGTATAGTAGGTATACACTGAGCAAGACTATGAAGAAGGATCCAACTTACACACTCGGCCAGCATCACCGCCAAGTAATCGCAGGTATAGTTTAACATGCCACTCGTCTTCTGTATCGCAATTTGGAAGTGGTCCTTTACGAATTCATCAATTTTGTCTTGCTTCTGTATCTTTTCAAGCTTATCTCGGAATTCGTAAACTTTCTTCACAAAGTCATTGTACTGCCTTTCGATTTCTTCATAAATAAGTTTTTCCATGGGAGATGTTATGGGAAGGAATTCTTGGCTGAATTCAAGTTGGTTCGATTTATGGATGGAGATAGTTTGGTCTACACGAGCCATAAGGTCGTCTCTAGTGGTGACATTGCTGCATTTATCCGCCTCTTTTATTACCTCATCAACGATCTGGTTGAAGTAATTCGTAAAACTGCTGATTATTCTCTTGACTTCTCCATAAAATGTGTGATACGAACCATCTTGAAATTCGACCTCAGTTAACGAACGCACATACTCCATTAGTTTTGGTGTTAGATCGCATAACAAAATATGAACTTCGTCGAAACTCATTCTTCTAAGATTCTGTATAAAATCTTTGTAGGTATCCATGATAGCAAAAAAAAAATTATCCAAAACGTACTGAGTAGGTCGATAAGTATACGGTATACTTGGTAAAATATATATTTTATTTTCTAGGTTTTTAGATGAATTTAAAATTTACTTGAATTTGTGTACCAAAGAATATAAATAAAATACTCTCTGACAACTCTTTTGTGTACTTTCAATGTACTTGTATTCAAATTCCTTGACTTTCAAGGTGTACTTTCGAATTTGACCGCCACAGGCTTAGAGCATTTATAAATGCTCTAAGGCCACAGGCTACAATGAGACGCGCGCTATATAGCGTTATTTAAACTTGGCGCGCGATGATGAACTTCATTAAAACCAAAGAGTATACAATAATTATCAACGTAAGTTAGACCAAGGAATTAGGATAAAGGATTTAGAACGCCATGTTATGTTGAGTGAACAAAATATGAACAAATTTATGCTTTACTTCCGGTCCGGTCTTGTCTACTCATTTCATTCGCTCTGTAACTAAACATTGCCGTTTTGCCCTATTGTGTTGTATTGTACTTTGCTGTGTTTTATAGTGTCTGTAGTATGGTCTGTAGTCGTGTTAGTTTTATTCCTTCTAAGCTTGTAAAATTCCTACGAGTTCTAAGTAGGTAGTTCCTACGAGTATAAAATCGCTTATAAAGTTAGTTTTTCAATCGTATTCATAAAAGTGTCACTCTAGTTGTTGTTAACTACGAGTACCTAACAAATTAACAACTGTGTTATAAATTTGGACTGTAAAAAATTATAAATAATGTGGAATTTTGCCATGTTCTTGGTACCATTTATATCACCAGGTCTGTACAAAACTATTTCCTTTCAGAACATTTTCTATATTATTATACTATTTTATTAAACTATTTCCTTTTCTACACTGATAGTAAAAAATAAATCAAATGTCACATTGAACCACAACCGAGGCCACAATATAAATTTAAAATTTACTTGAATTTGTGTACCAAAGAATATAAATAAAATACTCTCTGACAACTCTTTTGTGTACTTTCAATGTACTTGTATTCAAATTCCTTGACTTTCAAGGTGTACTTTCGAATTTGACCGCCACAGGCTTAGAGCATTTATAAATGCTCTAAGGCCACAGGCTACAATGAGACGCGCGCTATATAGCGTTATTTAAACTTGGCGCGCGATGATGAACTTCATTAAAACCAAAGAGTATACAATAATTATCAACGTAAGTTAGACCAAGGAATTAGGATAAAGGATTTAGAACGCCATGTTATGTTGAGTGAACAAAATATGAACAAATTTATGCTTTACTTCCGGTCCGGTCTTGTCTACTCATTTCATTCGCTCTGTAACTAAACATTGCCGTTTTGCCCTATTGTGTTGTATTGTACTTTGCTGTGTTTTATAGTGTCTGTAGTATGGTCTGTAGTCGTGTTAGTTTTATTCCTTCTAAGCTTGTAAAATTCCTACGAGTTCTAAGTAGGTAGTTCCTACGAGTATAAAATCGCTTATAAAGTTAGTTTTTCAATCGTATTCATAAAAGTGTCACTCTAGTTGTTGTTAACTACGAGTACCTAACAAATTAACAACTGTGTTATAAATTTGGACTGTAAAAAATTATAAATAATGTGGAATTTTGCCATGTTCTTGGTACCATTTATATCACCAGGTCTGTACAAAACTATTTCCTTTCAGAACATTTTCTATATTATTATACTATTTTATTAAACTATTTCCTTTTCTACACTGATAGTAAAAAATAAATCAAATGTCACATTGAACCACAACCGAGGCCACAATATAAAAAATAATGTTTCTAGGATTTATTAAAATTAAATATGTAAAACGCCTAATAATATCGGATTGACTCGTATGTATAATGTATATTTTTTGGTTTAATAGATTTAGTATATCGACCTGACCTCAGTAGGTACATAAGTGACCTTCACTTCACGTGATAATCACTACATAGTATAAAACAAAGTCGCTTTCTCTGTCCCTATGTCCTCATGTCTCTTTGTATGCTTAAATCTTCAAAAATAACGCAACGGAGTTTGATGCGGTTTTTAATAGATAGAGTGATTCAAGAGGAAGGTTTATATGTATAATACATGCATGATATTATGTGCACCCGTGCGAAGCAGGGAGGCGCGCGGGCGGGTCGCTAGTATTCTATAAAGAGCATGCAATGTAGGTAGTAGGTGGTAGGTAGGGATCACTTCGAGAACATCATTTTCATGACGACCTCAGTGGCGCAGCGGGCGAGAGTTCGCCTGCGATGCGCGACGCAAGGTTGCGAGTTCGATTCAACAAATTTGTGTAAGATCAGCGGAAATTCGTTCCGTTGGTCTGGGTGTTTTCTATGTATAAAAAAATATCTGTATAGGTAATATAAGCTTTTGTTAATTTATTACGTATTTTTTTAATCGTTTCCGTAAAATTTGTAAACACTAATGCAATGATTAAACTTTAATACTATAAACTATTAAGAAAGTTATACGATAATTACATTCATTAATTATAAAATTTATCACCACTATGTAAATGTTAAATAATTTAGTTTTTATTTTACCAGTATTGTAATTGGCTTGCTATCCGCTGGTTTCTTTTCAACGCCCACTTTTACAGAAGAGTGAGGGTTGGTATATTCTGGAACTAAGGATAGCAAAGTCGAACTGACATTCAGTCCTGAGACGTCGAGAAGTAAAGTCCTACCTAGTAATAAAAACATGTACTTGTACCTTTCTAATTGTCACCAGTTTAAAAGAATATTAAGAAAAGTAAAGTAAACCATGAAGAAAAGTATTTTGTGGTTTAAATTCAACATCCTCGGCCCTATCTGACTGGTTTATCTTTCAAGTCAGAAGTGGGATGAACCAAGTGAAAGGTACGTAAAATTTTTTTCTTTAAGTAATTAAAATATAGGCGTAGATTTTAAAATGCATGCAGTTTTTTCTCGTGAGGAGCACACCGCGCACATAGCTAGCTTTTGGTGGTGCTACCACACGATTTTGATATTTTATTTTAGGTAGGTCAATGCATGTACCTTAGTTCTCTTTTTTCATATTTTTTCGTATGGCGCACATGGTCAAGGCTATTTTAGTGGTGTTACCATACGATTTTGATATTATAGGTAGGCAAATGCACTGTATGAAACGTTTTGTTAGCATGTGTCGGTCGAGATTAACTCGAGACTACCCGCTCGTGCTAGCTTTACAGTTTGAAGTAAAGGTACCTGACATGTTTTAATTTAATTGAATCTTTGTTCGTGCGGACCAGTCGGGATTGCCCCGAGACTTTCTGGCTGTACTAGCACTATTCAGTTTTTTTAAGGGATTATCGGTACCTGTCGTTTATAATTTACTAGCGACCCGCCCGCGCGCCCCTGCTTCGCACGGGTGCACATTGTTTTTCTACTATATAATACATAGGGATAGGGATATAGGGACAGAGAAAGCGACTTTGTTTTATACTATGTAGTGAATTTTTTTTGTTTATTTCACATTACTGCTATTAATCTTTAGATAGTATAGTTTTTTTCTCGTGTGCTTACGTCACCAAAGTTACCCACACTATAGCATTTTTTTTTAAATATTTTTTATTGAACTATAAAAGCATGCATGATTTAGCCAGTGTCATGTAAGAGACCAAAGCTTCTTTGGTTAAACATTTATCTTTGAGCATGATAGTGGCAACAATATTTAAAGATACCAAATACCATTTGTATTTAGTTTATGGGTTATTAGTATTCCAGGGTACTACAGTATTATTATTTAGGGTTAGGTTTTAGAACAAATTCTGTCCTTGATAATTTGTTGCAGTCTGGAAGAAATATGGACGATGACGAAGGCGTGCCGGTGGAGACTGGAGACATTTCCCGTCCAGTAATTACCAGCCATCAAGGTCAACCGTGGATACTGAAGATCATGAAGAATCGGAAGGCGAAACCCAACACCAGAAGGACAGAACAGAAACCGGACACGAAGTCGCAGCCGTTCATTGCTGCTACACACCCCCGAGATCGGACAAGGCGCTACTACAAGGAGCTGTTATTTATTTATTTATTTAATATTTATTTGATATTTATCAATATCACATAAATTCTATAACTATAAAATATACCTACATGCCAAATTAAATCAACCTAAAGTAAAAGTTGAACCTAAAGTTAAAGTCGAACATTTATGAACCTAAAGTTAAAATTGAACCTAAAGTTAAAGTTGAACCTAAAGTTAAAGTTGACCCTAAAGTTAAAATTGAACCTAAAGTTAAAGTTGGACCTAAAGTTAAAGTTGAACTTAAGTTAAACCTGAAGTTAAAGTTGAACCTTAAGTTAAAGTTGAACCTGAAGTTAAAGTTGAACCTGAAGTTAAAGTTGAACCTGAAATTAAAGTTGAACCGAAAGTTAAAGTTGACCCTAAAGTTATAATTGAACCTAAAGTTTGAAGTTAAGGTTAAACCCAAGGTAACAGTTAAGCATAAAGTTAAACATAAAGATTAAATTGAACCTAAAGTTAAAGTTAAACATAAAGTACAAAGTTAAACCTAAAGTTATTAAACCATAAGTTAAAGTTAAATCTAAAGTTAAACTTAAAGTTAAACCCAAAGTTAAAGTTAAACCTAAAGTTAAACCCAAAGTTAATGTTAACCCTAAATGTATTTAAAAATAAACCTAAAGTTAAACCTAAAGTTAAACCTAAAGTTAAACCTAAAGTTAAACCTCAAGTTAAACCTAAAGTTAAACCTTAAGTTAAACCTAAAGTTAAAACTAAAAATAAACCTAAAGTTAAAACCTAAAGATAATCCTAAAGTTAAACCTAAAGTTAAACCTAAAGTTAAAACCTAAAGTTAAACCTAAAGTTAAACCTAAAGTTAAAGTTAAAGTTAAACCTAAAGTTAAACCTAAAGTGAAACCTAAAGTTAAACCTAAAGTTAAAACCTAAAGATAATCCTAAAGTTAAACCTAAAGTTGAACCTAAAGTTAAACCTAAAGTTAAACCTAAAGTTAAACCTAAAGTTAATCCTAAAGTTAATCCTAAAGTTAAACCTAAAGTTAAACCTAAAGTTAAACCTAAAGTTAAACCTAAAGTTAAACCTAAAGTTAAACCTAAAGTTAAACCTAAAGTTAAACCTAAAGTTAAACCTAAAGTTAAACCTAAAGTGAAACCTAAAGTTAAACCTAAAGTTAAAACCTAAAGATAATCCTAAAGTTAAACCTAAAGTTAATCCTAAAGTTAATCCTAAAGTTAAACCTAAAGATAAACCTAAAGTTAAACCTAAAGTTAAACCTAAAGTTAAACCTAAAGTTAAACCTAAAGTTAAACCTAAAGTTAAACCTAAAGTTAAAACCTAAAGATAATCCTAAAGTTAAACCTAAAGTTGAACCTAGGGTTAAACCTAAAGTTAAGCCTAAGGTTGGACCCAAGGTTAAACCTTAAGTTAGTTGAACCAAAAGTTAGTTGAACCAAAAGCTAGTTGAATCAAAAATTACTTGAGCCAAAAGTTAGTTGAACCAAAAGTTAGTTAAAGAGGTTGAAGGTAAAGAGATTATTGCAAAGTAAACATACAAGTTTAATGTTTTAACAAAAGTTTATTCACTCTCACAAAAGTTATAACAAATTAGGCATATTAGGTCAAAAGCGAGAAGCGAGAATGGATAGAATCGTAACTTGACTTTTTGTAGTGTGATAGTCAAGAAAGAGAATGCGTACGTTACTCGATTGGGTTATAAGATTGGGCTAGCGAGACAACCCCGAGAATAGATGTGTTCATGACCTGTCTTCGCATGACCCAATTGGCTTATAATATTGGTTATTTAGTTCATCATCTTCCTGCCCTTAACCCACGCTGCATGGGGTCGGCACAACAGGTTTTCTTCTTCCACTCCTCTATCGTTCATCATCTCGGTGCTCACTCTTTTCTTAATCATGTCATCTTTCTTACAGTCCATCCACGTTTTCTTGGTGCATTGTTAAGTTTTATTGGTTAGTGAGTTTGTTGACAAAATAATTATAAGGTATAGTATAGTAGGTATATTATTCAACTAAATTTCATCAAATTTTGTCTTTATAGTTCTACATTGATAACCGATGATGATAGTAATTCTTTATCGTTTTAAATTGCCTTACTAATACTACTCAATGAATCCGTCAGCAGTTCATTTTCTAATTGGGTCAGTTTAGGCAGCTGTCTGAAAAGTACTGCTTTGTTCTCATGCATTTTATGATATTTAGTGTTTCTTAGTATTCTGCTATATCGTGGGGTTACCTATTCACCTTGTCATTTAATTTATTAATTTGTAGCATTAGCTAACCTCGTTGTCAAGTTCTTTTGCTGCTAGAATGTTTTTTTTGATTCTTCATCTGGCTTAGTAAATTGTTGTACTCATCAGAATATTTATTTTGTTCCTTCATAAGTTTGTATATGTCAAGACGAGACTCCTTGATAAGTTGATACTTATCCAGAGTTTGAAAACAGCATCATTATTATCATCAGGAGCTACAAGAAATTTACTAATTTGATAATTTTTTTATCACCACCATCACCATCTTTTTGTACGCCCAGTAAGACAGGTCGAAAATGCTATTAGCATTAAGTCCTCCTAGCTCTACATTGTTTTGGGTGAAAGTTTTAAATAATAATAATAATAATATTTTTTTTATGTAATCTAATATTCCACCTTTGTTTCCTACTACTAATAAAATTTGAAGAAAAAAAACTCGCTGGAATAAAAAAAATCGAGGGTGGGCGCTAATCTTATCATACAAGATATTTTTTTCGTATCTTATTTGAGGAAATTGATATACAAAACTCAAAATAAAACCACTTGGTTAATCAGCATTGTTAATATAGTTTACTCACTGTGGTTTTCTTGTTTATATCGTTTCATAATGGTTTAGCTGAATTTTCCAGTCATGTTACTTAGGTTTGTTTTAAAAAAAAACTGTAATATTCAGGATAACATTTAATACGTTGCACTGTTAACTCACTCCTCATAATAATTTCTCATAAAAATAATAATAAAACAAATGAGATATTTTTTTAAACAATATAAATATTTGGAGCTTTTTATCAATACGCGATGATGACGCCCCCTGTCCTTAAAGAGAGGATTTAAGAAAGTGCAAATAATGTTATGAGTAAAGAAGAAAGGTTTTAGGGATTATGGGGATAATAATCATTGTAGTAAAAGTAACAATGAAAACTGGGTGATATAGATACAAATGAGGATGAGCGACTAAAATATTGCATAAAAATTATTAAAAGCCAAATACAAAAGCGTGGTTAAATAAATAAATGAGCTTATTATGGAATAATAATAAAAAGCTTAAACAGTTTTGACTGAATCAAATGCTTTCTTATAGTCCACAAACGCTAAACATAGCGACTGGTTATACTCTTCAGTTTTCTGTATAACCTGCCGGAGCGTGTGGATGTGGTCTATAGTGCTAGGCCTTTCGGAACCCGGCTTGTTCGGGAGGCTGGAAGTCGTCAAACCTACGTGCGAGACGATTGGTAACTACTCTCGAAAACAGTTTATAGCCATGGCTCAGCAGCGAGATGGGCCTGCAATTCTTCAAGAGGTTGTTATCCCCTTTCTTAAAGAAAAGTACCACCACGCTCCTGCCCCATGCCTCTGGTGTCGTTATTCCGTCTTCTCCCAGTGCCTTGTTGTTTTTAAGCTGCTCGAGAGCCGTTCGGATCTCGTATAGGCTGAAGTCCGGGATATCTTCAGTGTAGTGTCGAGTTAAACGGGCTCTTGCATCACTAGTCGTGCTCGTAGCAGAACTTTGCGATGAGGTGTATAATTGTCCTTAGAACTTCTCGAACTCTCTTAAAACTTCCGGCTTCGATGAAACGATACTGCCGCTATCGGTCTTCAGTTTTGTCAACTGGCTTTGCTCAATAGACAGATCTCTTGCGAACACTTTTGAGCCTTTGTTGCGCTCTATTGCGTTTTTAATAAATATATTTAATGAAATTTATTATGGATATATATAATGGATATATATTGGATATATAATGGATAAAAATTAAATACGGATCATGAATTCTTGATACGAAACATGAAAACCACCAAAAGATTTCTGTGTCGATTAGCTTAGCTTAGCTTCGTTTTTGTTTAGATTTCTCTGTCGATTCGCTAGATGAGCAATAATTGTAAATGTGGTTAGAAAGAAAGAAACATTTATTTGACACACAACACACAGAGAACACAAAAAAAAACATAACAGATATTTATCTAGTAGTAGTATGGTTAGTATGGTTAGTATGGGTAGTATGGTTAGTATGGTTAGTATGGTTAGTATGGTTAGTATGGTTAGTATGGTTAGTATGGTTAGTATGGTTAGTACGGTTAGTATTGTTGATAATGATAATAATGAAACGAATGACAATAATGGTAATAACGACAATAATGTCAATAAAGATAATAATGATAATAATGAAAATACTGATATTAATGATATTTTGTATCTAGTAGTAGTATGGTTAGTACGGTTAGTATTGTTGATAATGATAATAATGAAAAGAAAGACAATAATGGTAATAATGTCAATAATGATAATAATGATAATAGTGATAATAATGATAATAATGAAAATACTGATATTAATGATAATAATGAAGATGATGTCCCGGTCGATTTGACTGCGGTGACATTGTAACTGCTTGTTAAATAATTTGTCTTTAGAGTTTTCTAAGATGACCAGAGTATGCAACCAATTTCACACTACATAGCACCAATTTATATTACTATACGTCCACTTTTAATAAAGTCGCATTGTAACGTACTTTTGCAGTCTAAAAACAGTCCTTATTGCAAGATTTGATCTTTTCATTGTTAAATTGTAAATATATAAAATAAATGTTTTATGTAGGTAATCGGTGCAGTAGTAGGTAGGTAGGTAGTAATCGAGACCAATGTAAGTAGGTTATTTTTTTTTTCTTTCAAGTAATAACCAAAATTTGAATCACGAGGTCGTGACTGATTATCAGGATGGACGAATCTATAAGCTTTTGTTAATTTATTACGTATTTTTTTAATCGTTTCCGTAAAATTTGTAAACACTAATGCAATGATTAAACTTTAATACTATAAACTATTAAGAAAGTTATACGATAATTACATTCATTAATTATAAAATTTATCACCACTATGTAAATGTTAAATAATTTAGTTTTTATTTTACCAGTATTGTAATTGGCTTGCTATCCGCTGGTTTCTTTTCAACGCCCACTTTTACAGAAGAGTGAGGGTTGGTATATTCTGGAACTAAGGATAGCAAAGTCGAACTGACATTCAGTCCTGAGACGTCGAGAAGTAAAGTCCTACCTAGTAATAAAAACATGTACTTGTACCTTTCTAATTGTCACCAGTTTAAAAGAATATTAAGAAAAGTAAAGTAAACCATGAAGAAAAGTATTTTGTGGTTTAAATTCAACATCCTCGGCCCTATCTGACTGGTTTATCTTTCAGTAAGAATATGTATAATGTATTAAATATATCAGTTATCTATTACCCACCCATAACACAAGCTTCCAGTAGCTTACTTTGAGGCTAGATGGTGCTGTGTGGATTGTCCAGCATTATTTCATTTGTTTATTTACTAGTTGCGCCCCGCGGTGTCACCCGCGCAGATTTAAATCCCGGTGATCCCGAATCCCGTCGGAAAATAATTATAATACAATTGCTGATATCACTCACTCCTCAAAACGCAACGATAGCGCGTGCTAATCTTTCCTGTGGAACTAAAATATGTATTACACCTAAATACGGTAAAATGCAAATCTGCCAATACCCGGTATTCCCACGGGATTAAAAGTAGCCTGTGTTATTCCAGACTATAATGTATCTCTCTGCCAAGTTTCATCCAGATCCGTTCAGCCGTTCCGGCGTGAAAGAGTAACAAACATCCATCCATCCATACTTACAAACTTTCACGTTTATAATATTAGTAGGATCTGTGAGATCAATCATTCGATAAGTAGGTTGGTGTAGTAGTAAGCAAGACTATAAACTAATTATTTAAATGTACCTACCTGATTGTACCTACTACTAATTGTTTGTGATTAGGTAATATCAATCAGACGAATCAAAGGTCTATCTGACAAACATTTAACTTGTTTTAGTTGTTATGTTTATTGTATTATTATTTTTATTTTTAAGGTTTTTAGTTTTAGTAAATTAAATACTTGTTTTCTCAGGGAAATAATAATAAATTGTTTATTTATTATCATAAATAAATTTAACTGTATTAGTAGATTTTGTATAAATATAACGATTATTTGTAGGTTTGACAGAATACCTTGATTTACTGGAAGAAATACCTGCATTAAAAAAAACAGGCATTCATATCAAGAATGAACAACAACTACTGAGTAAATTAAATGAAATAATCAACTGTGGCTGCAGCCGCATGCACATCGTTACAGATTTTGATAATACATTGACAGCTGATAGCGGAATTAGCAGTAAACCCGTTCTAAATAGTTTTGGTAAGTTCTAATCTAAACCTAATCAACAAATACCCCCTCAGATGTTCTAGTACCTACTAAGTTCCCACTCAAGATTCTTTGATGATAAACTAAGGTGAGTAGACAGTGGTACCTACGTCATAAAGGTATATAAATAATTATAAATACCTATACATACTTGTTTCAGAGATGTTCCGAAAATGCCCATCTATTCCGCAGTCGTACAAAGATGAAGAATATAAGTTATATGTTAAATATGGTCCTATTGAAAATGATCCAAGCTTAAGCATAGAAGAAAAATCTGCTAGCAATGTCGAGTGGTACACAGCTGCTCAAAACTTGATGAAGTATGTAGAACTATCTAACTACATACTTAATATATTATCATTAAAAAATTACCTATATGATTCTTTTACATTTGAATTACAGAGGTCTGAAGTTTCCACGACAAGAACTTAAGGATATAGCTTGTAGTGTCACAGGAAGTTTTAGGTACTTACGTAGTTTTGTGTTGGCAAAAGTATTCGGTGGGTAATTGTAATTTAACTCACTAACAACTTAAATCTTTTTATTTTTTCCAGAGGTAGAGTCCAAGAACTATTTGCATGGATAAATACTAAAAACGTGCCTTTAATAGTGGTATCATCGGGACTCGGTGATGCTCTACTAGATACACTTCAAGCAGCGAACCTATCTTCGCCGTATATGAAAGTAAGTAGGTCGGTGCTTAGATTGATATTGGTTCGCCCCGAAATGAGATTTCATATAAATAATTTTATTTATTTCATTTTAGGTGGTATCCAACTTCTTGAAAGTTGACTCTGAAGAAATTATCATTGGCATAAAAGAACCTATTATACATAGTTTGAACAAAAACTCTTGTCTGAAGTTAGCCGAGTTTAATAAAGAACTCAAAGGCAGAACCAATGTTATTTTGATAGGAGACGCTATAGCAGATTCCCAAATGGTGGACGAGTCAGGTGACAGTAATAACTGCAGCGCTGTTCTTAAAATAGGATATTTAAGTACGAAAAGACAGCCACTTCTATCCAACTACATGGATGCTTTTGATGTTGTGATAGAAAACGACCAAACCATGGGTGTTATAATAGACCTATTAAACATCATAAAGTGATCGTTTTGTTTTATTTACTAAAATACCCAGGCACCACCTATAGCGCGCCGCACTGTAGCTTGGCTTTGCTGAGAAGGTGTAGACTTTTTTGGAACGTGTACCTAGTTTTATTCGGGGGGATTGAAGTCATGTTTGTATTTATTTTACAACTTTTTTTATTATATGGTATTGTAATTCTTGACTAAAGCTTGCTTCAACTGCTGCCACGATTTGTGATTTTACAACCTCAGTGGCGCAGCGGGCGAGAGTCCGCCTGCGACACAAGAGGTTGCGGGTTCGATTCCCGCCTCGGAACAAATTTGTGTACGATCTGCAGAAATGTGTTCCGATGGTCTGGGTGATTTGTATATAAAAAAATATCTATCTATGTAAGTATATAATGTATTAGATATATCAGTTATCTAGAACCCATAACACAAGCTTTGAGTAGCTTACTTTGGGGCTAGATGGTGCTGTGTGGATTTTCCAGCATTATATTATTATTATTTTTTAAGAAGCTCGCTGTTGTTATTGCATAGTGTGTAGAGGCATTAGGTGTGTGTGCAATCTCTGCACAATGCAGAGATTTAGACAAGCCAGGTAGCTATTTGTTGTGGTTTTCGCTTCCATAAGCTAGGGATGTAGGTAGCACAGTGCTCAGCGTGGAGCGTTGAGTGTGGAATTCTGGTAAACAGGATTGGGCAGAACCTCTCTCTACCAAGCGTAGTGGAAGCTATGCTGGTAGATAAGACGGCTTGAAAGGCCGTGGCCTCTTTCTGTGAGACCGTTAAGGTTTGGAAAGAGGCCGCCGAGCGAGATCGGGAAGGGCCAATCCCGCGGCGGCGCCGGGGTGTTGGCAACGGCCACCCCGCGCTGCCTGCCCCATGAGGGGCGAGAGTGGTACCCCTGCCAAACAGAGGGCCTTTCGCGTCTGTGAGCGCTCGGAGCGAGGGCTCCGGCTGGTCAGTAGCGGACCCCGGGAGGGTGGCTGGTACATCGTGGCTGTAGCACCACGAGTGCTGGGGCGGCAATAGATGACGAGCTTTTTAGCGATAAGCTAGAGGGGCACCGAAATGTTCTTTTTAGAGTCGTCGGAGCCCCTTGACATGCATTGAGTGAGTCTGACCACCGCGTGGTTTTAATCAATACAAAATCCCACCTCCCCTGTGTCAACCTTAGATTATAAAGTTTCGTACTGTAATGTGAACGGTTTCCGGTTATGTTTTTTCCATTCGTTCGTTTTGTACCTGTAGTGAATAATAGTTATATTATGTATGATTTACGTATTTAAATTCCATAGATTTAAGTACATCATCCTAGTTAATTTCCTTAGTTTGTTTTGTTGTGTCCCAGTGGTATTATATATCTATGTTGTCGTCTTTCTGACAGGCTGACTGACAGTCTGTCACTGTCAACTGCTGACAGTACCTACTTTGGTTGTCTATATTCTGCTTGGATGAAGTATAATAAATACCGAGTCGTTCGTGGTGACTATATGCCAGCCAGGTGAAAACTTTTTTGACATTATCTGTGAAAAAAAAGATAATTATTATGAAACTATCCAAAAATCTAATTTTGAACGAAACATGGTGTTGTTAGTAGTCTCAGTTCTAGTGAAAATTGGCCAAAATGTATTAACGGACCCTCATTGCACAAAGTCACCTACCCGGCACATAGTCACCCCGTTTGACGGTAATAATAATAAATAAATAATGCTGGACAATCCACACAGCACTATCTAGCCCCAAAGTAAGCTATTCAAAGCTTGTGTACTAGATAACTGATATGTTTAATACATTATATACTTACATAGATAGATATTTTTTATTATACATAGAAAACACCCAGACCATCGGAACAAATTTCTGCAGATCGTACACAAATTTGTTCCACGGCGGGAATCGAACCCGCAACCTCTTGCGTCGCAGGCAGGCTCTCGCCCGCTGCGCCACAGAGGTCGTCATACACACAAGTCGTCGTTAACACAAGGAATTTGAATACATCTTGTTCTAAGCTGTTCTGTCACTCAACTGACTGCACTGTATTCTTGTTCACAAGGAATTTGAATACAACTATATTCCTTGCTTGTTCAATGCTCATCCATCCATCAACCTGTCAGTCAGCCAGCCCGTCGGTTTTGTGTTGTGAGACTTGTGTGTGGTGTAGATTTGATCGATAGAAAATTTTAAAAATCAAAAACACCAGTAAATATGAATGATAACACGAGTTTAGTGGCTGTACCTTGTACATCATTCTTGAAATAAGGTCAGAAGATCGTGCACACACCAAGGCGCCGATCCAACCAAGAGCTGGACCGGAAAAATATTTTGTTCTGAAAAGTTGCTGTTTCTGAAAAGCGGCGAATTTGGTTAGCGCATTGTAAGCATATCATAAAAGCTAGAGGATCGCTATCATATACATACTCAACAAACTGCTACAATTCGTGAGGGATTATTTTTAATTGTGTAGTCTAATGCCAGCTTTATTTTTCATGTCCAGCCAGAGTAAAAAATTATAATGTCATACACGTGATCGGAATTTGTCCTCTGCTAATGAGTATGATGAACGAACGATGTTTACCGTCGCGTCTTTTGAGCTACGTGACGACAATCACAAAACCTCTGTCTGGGCCATTCTTCAGTTGCCAGTGCACTGTACATTGGCATGGTTAAACTTGTGGTACCTGTGTACCTACATAAGACTCCTCAAAAACTTTTTTATATTATTCTTGACCTACTTAGATAATATTTATGTAATCTGACACCCACTCATAATTAATAGTTATTATTACATGACATGTGCTGTGTTTTTTGTAGAATAATGGTGGTCTGACCGGTGCATTGTTTACCAGCATTCCAGTGGAGGAAATATAAAAAAATAGAATAACAACACACAAAAAATGGCAAGGTACTTTGAAAACACATCAACATTTAACTACAGTTGGGACCAAATCGTTTGTGGTTACTGGAAAAGATACCCCAATCCTCAGAGGTGAGTATTGTATACATGGAAAATTGTTATCATGTGTTATGCTGTTTAATTAATAAAATTGTCATCTGCCTGAGCTATCTGAGTCTATCAAGGCCATTATTTTGTGATTAAAGCACTGATAAATGTAATGATTGGACGTACCTCTGACTACCCCCCTTAGACATCCTCAAAGAATCTTAAATTAGTACTACTTGGTACTGGGAGATCTGAAGGGATATCTACAGTACCTGGGGATCAAAGTCGTGAAGCTGTTTCAGTTTTTTTTTAAAGCACTGATTTGCCAATTAAGCGATTAAAGTCAAGTTTATATCAATTGAAGCTTAGCTTAGCAGAAGAACTACCCTACCGGTGTTCTTTTGAGTATCAGATTTTAATTATTTACTCAGAAATAATAATAAGGCTTTTATTTTACTCACTTTTTATCTTATTTCTAAGTTCCTGTTGGCAAATGCCTCCTCAGGCTCTATCCGGTGAGCGGAGGCTGGGCCACCGAATGAAAAAAAAACATACACATACTGTTTTATCTTGACAAAATGTAAAACAAAAAGAAGAGGCAGGGAAATAGTTCCATGAGCAATGTTCCGAATCAGATGTATGTTCCAATAAAGTAACTGATATTTATTTGAAAAACAACTAAACATTTGCCGCCAAACGAACACCTCAATAATCAATGTTTCAAAGCTTAACTTTTATATTTCTCCGTTTATCTAGACTAGACCTTGTACCTCTACCTGCAAAGGTTTGTGTGCCTAGATTTAAACAGACAAATGTAAGCACCTAGACAAACCTGCATAGGTTTATTGGTGTAAAATCTAATTTATAGTAAAAAATAATTTATATTATATATCATATAGGTAGTGCTAATAAATAAAAAAAAACATGGAGGTTCTGTCTTTTGTTACTATGGTAGACAGGCACCTATTGTATATATTTTTGTTGTAGTATTTGTTTATGAGCATTTTTTTATTAATTGCAGCACCCATGTCTTATCAGAAGACACATGGAGCAGAGAAGTTGGGAAGGATGGTTGTCTCTACACAAAGCGAGTTCTCACAAAGACTAACAGAGTACCAAAATGGGGTGAAAGGTATTCAACCTATTTCAACTTATAATAAGCATGACATGTCAACTTAGAACAACCTGCCCAATCATTATTAGATAATACTAGTTGCGCCCCGCGATTTAACCCGCGCAGATTGAAATCCCGGTATTCCCACGGGATAAAAAGTAGACTATGTGTTATTCAAGACTATAATGTATCTCTGCCAAGTTTCATTCAGATCCGTTCAGCCGTTTCGGCGTGAAAGAGTAACAAACATCCATCCATCCATCCATACAACTTTCACGTTTATACTATTAGAAGGACTTGTTAAGCCAGATATAGTGCGCGTCACGTAAAAAGAACGCCGGAAGGAGGGGGTGTGATAGCGTGAGTATTTTGTATGCGCGAACACATGCCATTGGTTGACTATTTAAAAAAAATTACTGAACTACTTGCTGTGTTACCCAATTTAATGTTTATGATCTATTGTTTTGTTGCGTAATATAATCTGTATGATCTCATTATTGTTTTGATGTGAAAAAGGATGATGCTGTGCATCTCAGTTGATGTCCTTGTAATCCGGCGTCACGGAAGACCAGCGTTATAGTGATTCCAATTAGTGCACTAGGTATTATAAAAACTAAGTGATGACCTGATGACAAATTTTGTTGTCTTAACCAATATTGTAATCTCTCTGTATTTCTCCTATGTTTGTGACACAAAATAAACGCCCTAATGGGATTTGATAACAATATGACGTGTCAATTCAGAGTTGCAAGATAAAAAAAGAACTAGGTAAGTATTTATTATCTAAATAATAAAACTATGTCAAGATTTATTTTTATTCGTCGAGTGTGATTAGAACGCCGGTGGCGCAGGTGGTAGCGTAGCCCCGTATCAAGGGGAAGGTCGCGGGTTCAAATCCCGCTGGGAGAATAACTTTTGGGACATTATAAAATCTTTAAGATTTACCTACCTTGCATTCTTTAGGTTATTGATGAATACCTTTTGATTTAGGTGCTTACATTTTACAATGCAGAGTGAGCAGGTTAAGCTATGAAGTATAATACATGATTGGTCTGTTATGTATTGGTGAAATTTCATACCCAGGAGTATGAAAGTATGTACAGTCAAACGGGGTAACTTGAGCCAGCGGGTTACATGAGACTTGTAAAAAAATGATTTAAGTCAACACTGCAGCACTGTGACGTCTGTCACGTCTGTGACCATTCATTCTTTGTCAGTCATTGTCAAAAGTTTCATATTCTGCTAACTGAATGGTCACAGTGTTGACATAGACCAAAGATAAAAAATGTTTACAAACGTCTCCAGTAACCCCGCAGGCTCATGTTACCCCATTTCATGGTAAATAAGTGCATGGTGAAAGTGTCTAAAAGTCTGTACAGGTGTTTTATACCTTTCATGTTTTTTGGTAATTGATAGGTACATAAGCCTGTTCTCAGCATGCTTCCTAGGAACGCTTTTTTATTTTATTTCCTTATTAAATTATTCCTTATTAAAATATTATATTCTCCATAAAAAATCATAACTTGCTATGAAAAAAAACTAAAACCTCATGTAAAAAAGGGACAAAACATGAAGGTCATTTTTCCAATATTGTTTTGCGTTACTAATGTGAATTTTGTTGTTGTATGTACCTCATACAACTACAACAAAATTCACATTAGTAACGCAATATGGTATAATAGTGATATATTTTAGTATCTTTCAAGGGTATCAACTTCCAAGCACCTTGTAAACATGAATAGATAAACAAAGCACCTTTGTAAAGCAAAATACATGCCTTAAACTTGCATTATCTTCACGTGCTTGGAGTTAATGGACTCGGGGCCTTGTAGGGCACGTTCTTAACGTGTGTGAGTACCTTACCTACCAATGAGATACAATGCTATAGGTGTTAATTTACAACTTAAGTTGTAAATTAACACCTACAACTTAAGTTGTAAATTAACACCTATAGATACCCACCTACCAGATACCTACCTACCTAGCAGATATCCCACCCGATTTTAAAATCGGGTGGGATATCTGCTTGTCTTATTAGCCATTAGAAAACTGCTTATAGAAAAAAAAACTTGGAGTTACTTCCAAGACGTACCTACTCCAGTCAGCGGCGCCGCCGAGTATTATTTTAACACAGCAATGCTGCAACCCGGTATTTTAATTTGATGGGTCGGTACTGGGTCGCGACCCACCAAATGGGAAACGCTGTTAGATCATCTTAAGACATCCATGAAGTAGAGAGTATAAACGGAATTTGCTTATTGAAAGAATAGTTTCTAGTGCGCCGTGGTTCATATGCCGTTGCAGACCAAGAGCTAAGTTAGTTATGCATAGTTTGCAGTCTGCACAGATGTATAAAAAGCTGCGTCAGCTATGCGTTGTAAAGCACTGAGATCTGGAACACACCAACGCGCTCACCATTCGTATACTTTGACGTGCATAATAATGGCATTAGCTGTGTATGACGAGTATGAAGATGCGATGAGATAGGATTGATGAGAGCTATGCTGGGAGTTTCACTACGGGATAGAATCAGAAATGAGGAAATCCGTAGAACCAAGGTAGCCGACATAGCTCTCAGAATCAGCAAGTTGAAGTGGCAATGTGGTCTTATAGCTCGAACAACTGACAACCGCTGGTGAATAAAGGTTCACGAATGGCGACCTACCCGATGGACTGAGGACATTGACAGGACCGCCGGAAGTCGGTGGATGAAAGGGCTCAGAATCGTACTTCCTGGAAATGTAGAAATGTATAGGGGAGGCCTACGTCCAACAGTGGATTTCTGTAGGCTGATGATGATGACGATGGAAAATGATGAAAGGATCTGTCAGTATATACCTACAAAACACTGATCGCCACCTATCACACCAACGCGGACGCTTTACAGTGACGTAGGTGGATTTGGGCCCCACGATTTGTTTGATAAACTTGAAAATTACTCTGTTTTTCAACTTTATCAGATATCATGAGATAATGTATCGTATTATTTAAAGATATCAAAACAAATTCATTGGATTTTTTCATAATTCGAAGAAAAAAAATAAAAGAATGGCAATTATAGCTCGGTTTTTGGTCATAAACATTGGTGGATGACCGCAATGCAAGTCACTCACAGATTAAGCATTCTGTCAGAGACTTGACCTTGAAGGTTACTTCAATAGGATAGAGTAGGTAACTAAATTGGAATAAACATTCAAATTCAAAATATGTTTATTCAACAAAATCACAAGGATCATCTTGAAACGTCTTAAAACTAGGTGACTCTAGTGCCAGTTCCACGCGACCAACGCCGAGAAGAACAGGCAACAAACTCGGCTTGGTATCTATCGCTCCTTGATGAAACCTTGATTAAAAATTCAAGGTTTCACAGAAGAAACCAGTGTGTGCACCCATACTGGAGCCTATTCACTATCCATTTGCACCGCGATCACAGCTAAGACAAGGCAGCCGGTGTCATACGGTCAGGGCAAAGTATCTCCTATGTCATACAGAATAAAGCCCAACATCATGTTTTGACGTTTCACGGTTTGGGGCAAGGAATCTCCTATTGTCATGAGAATAATGCCCCTGGTTGTCCACACTGGTTAATAATTTAATAACAGGCGTGAATAATATTTTCAATTGTTTCAGGTTCTTCAGCGCAAAATCAGTAAAGATAATCGAAGAGAGTGTGTTGGACCCCAAGAGTAAAACCTTAGTCACATACACCAGGAATCTGGGTTACACGAAAGTCATGGTAAGATACATGGAGTGGAGTTACCCCATTAATAGAAATGGTCGTCATAGGTTTCGATATTTATCGCGAAGCATTAATCTCATGTAAAAATCATAATAAAATTATTATCATTTAACACTTTACCCGCCCGTGCGCCTATGCTTCGCACGGGTGCACATTGTTTTTCTACTATACTATACTATGATATGCTATACTATATCATGCAATGTATTAATACATATAAGCCTTCCTTTTGAATCACTCTATGTATTAAAAAAATCCGCATCAAAATCCGTTGCGTAGTTTTAAAGATTTAAGTATACATAGGGACATAGGGATATAAGGACAGAGAAAGCTACTTTGTTTTATACTATGTAGTACTACACAGAAGCTGGGCTTAATTCTGAAAGCATTTTCCGCCTGCCAACCTTGAAGGAATCAATAAGGTACATAATAATAATTTGGCGTGCTATTGTAAAAATAAGCAGTTATAGGTCGCGTCACGCAAAAAGAACGCTGGAAATGGCGACTCGCTGGGTGTAATGGCGACTCCACTATTTTTGAGCGTTTTTTGGATGACGCAGGTCGCGTCATCCAAAAAAATACATACTTCAAGAATAAATGAGTTATTATAGAAACAGATAAGATTCGTCAACTGTACTCTTTCGTACAGGTTCTTAAAAATTAGGGTTCCGTATAAATAAGAAGCGGTATCAGATAACGTTTGTTGTTCCAGAGCGTGGTGGAGCGCGTGGAGTACGTCGCGGCCGGTCCCGCGCAGACGCTGGCGCGGCGCTCCGCGTGGATCGACTCCCAGGTGTTCGGCTTCTCGCGCGCCATCCGCGCCTTCGGCCTCGACCGCTTCAAGAAGAACGCCTCGCAAATGGTAACGAAGGAAATACTCACCATGTCATCAGTCTTCCTCACGATGTTACCAGTCTTCCTCACGATGTTATCAGTCTTCCTCACGATGTTATCGGTCTTCTTGGCCAGGGGCATTATTCTCTATGACATAGGAGATTCCTTGCCCTAAACCTATATTTATTTGAGCGTGAGAGGCAGCGAGCACTTTTACTCACTAGTCAGTAATTTTTTGTGAGGAATTTTCAGAGGATAAAACAGACTTAAGAGGGTGAATGGTATAAATAATGTCCATAACCATAATAGTCCCAAAAAAAAGAGATAAAATATGTCTCTTGTTCCAGGTGAACGGCTTCAACTACGTGCTGAGCGCGATGTACCCCCGCCCCGCGTCCCCCGCCGCCCCCGCGTCCCCCGCAGCCGTGACGCACACGCTGAAGGAGATGCGAGACGCCGCCGCGGCCGCCACCGACCGAGCAAAGCGAAACGTACTCTCCTCCGTCCACAGGACGTAGCCAGGCGACGCCAGCGATGTCCACGCCAGCTCTGACGAACCGCGGCGCTGAGATACCGTGTCTATGCCGCTCGCATGCCGATACGTACCACGCGAGACAATACCATTTCGTTATATTGTGTCTGGAATCCAAGCAAGAGGATAAGGTGAAATGAGATCCATGTTTTGTGTTCGTCTTTTTTGTTTATGGCTCCTGTCCGTATAGACAATGTTGCCAGTGTCAAGTGATTTTGATCCAAATGCTTACACTTTGCGCTAAGTGCGTTCCTCTGATTGTCCATTCTGGGTTAAAGACGAGATCCATTTTCTGTTTGCATTAGCTTGCTATTATATATTAGCTTGCTAAACAACCTAGAAATTGCGGCAATTTCAAGCTGCGGCAAACTGCATATCTGTCTTGTTCACGCAAATAGATTGTAAGCAGGACAGCTATAAATTGCTACAAAACTAGCCCCTTTACCGGGGTAGTTTAACGTGAAAGTGCTGCGCTAGGGAAAATTCACGGAACGCGTCACTGTCGGTACTGATTTTTTTTTAATACAGGTAATGTAAAAAAACATTCTGATATGGGATCATAATATACGCGTAGATAAAACGAAAAGATCATAATCATGTTGGTTTTAGAAACTAGTTAAATGTTTTACATGTTCATGTATGTATATATTATGTCTGTGTAGTTATTGTAATGTCTATTGTTATTACAATTCCAATAGATTGTTGTTATAACGTCCCGAATGTTGTTGTCGACCGAGTGCGTTAGATAGTGCCCTCGAATGTAAGCCCCTCGATACGCATCTGGGACTATTTAAATCCTTGTAATTATCCCTTTAAATTATACACAGAGTGTTACGAAACATGCATTCAAAGATTCAAGAAATAAGAGAAAATAGTTTATTTGCGAAGATAAAAAAATTACGTCAGGGTTCCTAAGCCAATTTCTCTATTGTCCCTCTATTTCCCTAATGTCCGATGAAACACCCTGTACCTAAATCAATCTTTATTTTATAGGTTCATTTAGGTACATTACGAAACTATTCTACTATTATTCTGAATGTAATAAATTGCACTGCCATAAATCAATGATATTTTTTGTAAGGGCTTATTTCACAATATCTGAAAAATATACCTGTCTTTGTTTTTTTTTCTAAAGTGAGTAAATTTGTCTAGAGACAGATTTTTTTTTATCGGATAGGATCATAGGATCTCAGATATAGTGAAAAAGGCACGAAGTAAAATAAAAAACTATTGTACCTTAGTACCACATTCCAACCCGTGGCTAGATGATGTTGCCAATATTTATAGTGAAATACGAAGAGTTATGCGTGTGATGTAGTGCTTATGATATTATAATGAAAAAAATTATCAATACGTTGGCAACCTTATATGTTGATTCGGCATTTTTGATGCAAAATGCTTGACTGAATTGTCATGTATGTTTATTGATTTTATATCGTGTATGAGAATATTATTTGTGAATCTAAGTAAATTAATCAGATTCAATTTAACCCCGTTATAAATCACCTACTGGAGAATTTGTAGATGTACAATATGTTACCTAATAAAAGTTTTTTTTGCTGTAGGTATAGGCCATTAAAGTAACGAATCCAACATGGCGCCGCTAATCATTAGCTCTCTCTCCCACACTGTTGTTTCTTAACAATAATAACTAAGTGGGAGTGAGGGTGGTTATTTATCAGCGGCGTTTTTTATAAGATCTTAATCGGCGGAATACCGCTGGGTATTTTTCGGTACCCTCTGGTAGCGTATAAATCTTACATGTTATCAATGCCTTCATTTTATGTAGGTACGCACTCAATTAACTTACCTAATGCATAATAATAATAAACTAGTTATCTTTTTGATATATTGTA
The DNA here is from genome assembly GCA_963576535.1 of Plemyria rubiginata. Taxonomy (NCBI): domain Eukaryota; kingdom Metazoa; phylum Arthropoda; class Insecta; order Lepidoptera; family Geometridae; genus Plemyria; species Plemyria rubiginata. The sequence continues at coordinate 1,402,950 of OY754925.1, read as the reverse complement.
AATATTTATCTAGATAAATAAATTTATCTATTAGTTTTTAACCTAGCCATGAAAATCTAAAAAAGAAGTTTGAAATGTTTATATAAGACTAGCTGCGTCCCGCGGTTTCACCCGCGTAGTCTTAAGTCCCGGTATTCCCACGGGATAAAAAGTAGCTTATGTGTTATTCCAGACTAATATATCTGTGTGCCAATTTTCACTAAGATCCGTTCAGCCGTTCTGGAGTTTAGAGTAACAAACATCCATCCATCCATCCATCGTAGGATGATCGACAGAGTGGTGGGGATCAAAGTTATGGATCGCGACAGTGGCGGCGGCCCGCTAAGGGCCCCGCCCCGCGCTTCGCCAGCCACCGCTGCGCCTCTGACGCCGCTCGCGCATTCCAACCGAGATCAAACCCTAAATTAGTTTTTTTTGTTATTTATCTACTTTTAGTTTCAAGTCAATCGCACTACGCGTACAAAAATTCTCGTACAAACTTTGACATCCCTTTGCACCCTTATTAAGGGTAATTACAAAAACTAAAAATGTCATTCTTAGTTATTTATTTAGAAGTATATTTACTGCAAGTTTGAAATCAATTGAACCACTCGTTAAAAAACTCCCATACAAACTACAACACCCCTTTGCACCCTTATTGGGGGTAGTTCTCAAAAACTAAAAATTACATGCTTAATTATTGAATTTAGGGTATCTGTCCTCTAAGTTTCAAGTTCCTAGGTTGAAGGAATACGATTTTTCATACAAACGTTTTCAACCCTTTTTACACCCTTAGGGGTTGAATTTTGAAAAATCCCTTCTTAGTACACGTCTACGCTTTAAGAACTATGTACTCCTCAAATTTCAAGTCTCTACAACCAGCGGTTTAGGCTGTGCGTTGTCTATATGTCAGTCAGTTAGGACTTTGATTCTTATAGTTATAGATTATTCCCATTAAATTTTAATAAATCATAGTTGGTATTACCTATGATGACCACTGCTATCAAAATTGCTTGTTCTTAGAAATCATTATTACCTAGGAAGCTTTTCATAACCACTTTTGCAGTCTGGTCAAAAGTTAAAGCGCCGGCTAGCTTTACACAAAAGTTAGATAGAGATGACAGTTGTTTCATAAGATCCATTGCGACGCAATATGGCTAATTTAGAGCGGTCAAGATAAATCGATAAGTACCGAAGAAATGAATTCAAAATATTAGATGTAACTGTGAAAAAGAGCACCCCGAGCCGTGATGTAAAATCTACTCCCTTGCTTCAGTCACCTCTCTTTCATTAGTATAACAAAAAAATAGCACAAAGCTTAAGACACAGCATGTCATAGCTAAGAGGCCTGTGGACGAATCATTATATAAAATTACACACAAAGGATTGAATCATGTTCGTCGTGAATAAAAAGCGCCATTGTGTAGGTATTCATTTTCGACCGTTTGGCCGTAACCTGGGTTAATGCCATGGGACTTTACAGTAAATGCATTTTAGGTATATCTAATACCTAAACTAGATTAGTAGCTATTATTAATGTGCTATATTATTAATAGTAAATAAAATAATACTAATAAAGTTATATTTATTTCAAAGTTTGGAGTATAAAGTTGTATGTTAGATTACAAATCACGTCAATCAGATGTTTGGTATTTATAAATGTTGGAAATAGTTATTTAATATAAGATGTGGTCGGGAGATATTAGACCGTTATGTAAATTAGAATTAGTTACCACATTCAGTAAGAAATAATAAATGAAACCTATGAACAATTTTGGTTTTTGATTTTACAAAACATCTGCAAAACCTGAGTACCTATTCCGATTCAATCGAATGAAGGGAGGTGTGAGACCATTCTGATATCAATAGGTAGGTAGGTGCCTATGTAACCGAACCTTTGTTTCCAGAGGGCCTATCACGAGTGCCGACCGCGATCGATCGTAGATCACACCGATAGACACCGCATTTCAAGGAAATTCAATATTATATATTATTCTTATACTGCTAATAAATTCTTATTATTTTTATCATTATTCTTATTATAAATATTATATATTATTCGCTGAGAAGCTTCCCTTAAGCTTCTCAATGAATACGCTAGATGCCGTTGTTTAATTTCCTTGAAATTCGGTGTAGATCGTTGCGATCTACGATCGATCGCGGTCGGCACTAAACTCATGATAACCCCCCTGGTTGCGCGTGGAAATGGCACTTAAATGACATTTCAAAGTGATTCAACAAAAAAAATATCTTATGATAAAAATTTTACTATGTTTAGACTTGCATAAAATAAACCTGTTGGACATCTTGCAATCTATGCTAGGTAATTCCAAGGTGACAGTACCTATGCACTATGTATCCAAAGAGCCAATGTACAGGAAAGTGGTCTTTTGGCGTGGTTTTGCCTTGGCTTGTACCTAGTGTAGAAAATGCTTTAATGAATACCCTGGGGCCCACACTATTTCTAGTGCAATAAATAAAATCCAGAATACATAATTGTACCTACTTCAATAGCTTTTTATTAAGTACAATTAACTACACAATCTCTGAATTGTTTGAGGCACACAACTGTACACGATTTTTATTGATAATTGAATATTGCGAAAATAAATATAATATCATTTACATATTTTGCTATATTTTATGTACAGGAACTACCTACTTTATTTTAATTGCAGCTCGTAATCTTGCACTTCTGCTTCTAGGGTTCATTTCCACTTCTTCCTCAGTTGGTACTTCGACATGCTTATTGATAGCCTTCCAGGATGTATCCAAGAATTGGTTTATGGTATCCTGATCTTGCACCAACATTGGGTTGAGGTATTTCAGAGGAACTGGGTTTGCTACTTCATTGATAGTGTTGCCAGCAATATGGCGCTTGATGATAGTATCTTCTAGAGAATGGAAGCATATTGTGACTAGTTTCCCATTGATTTTGAGATAGTGTCGAGCCAATATCATGCCATAGTTAACTTCATTCAGTTCATTGTTGACAAAGATTCTTAAGGCTTGAAATACTTTAGTGGCATTTGATTGTGGCCTTTGTAATTTATCGAGGCGGACTTCATCAGGACAGCAAGAATTCACTACATCAACCAGTTCATGTGTGGTGTCTATGTTTTTAATCATGTAACGAGCATGTATTATTGTTTGAGCTATCTTCGCAGCTTTTTTTTCTTCACCATAAATTTTAAAGATCTTGTAAAGTTCACTCTCATTGGCTGTGGCTAGTACTTCCCTTGCTGTTATTTGGTCAGTGTCTCTGCCAGCATCCATTCTCATGTCTAGCAAGCCGTTTTTGCTGATTGAAAAGCCTCTATCTCCTGTATCTAACTGCATGGATGAGCAACCAAAGTCAAAAAGGATGCCATCTATGGATGATTGACTGATTCCCTTTTCTTTCAATAGAGCAGGCAACTCACTAAATCTTCCAAGCAATGGTGTGACTCTGTCAGGGTACTCATCAGCAAACTTCTTAGCTCTTTCAAAAGCTGTAGGATCTCTGTCCAGTGTGATCAGTTTACAGTCAGCTGTTTCAAGGATCTTTCTTGAATGGCCACCAGCTCCAAATGTCATATCGATGTATAACTCATTGCTTTGAGGTTTTAGATGTTTTACAACTTCATTTAGCATAACAGGTGTGTGGTCTCTGTAGCGGACATGTTCTGTTGACAATTTCCGAAACAAAGAATTGTGGGTAAAGCGTCGGAAGTGTTTCAGGATCATTTTGAATCTCCCTTAAAGATTTTACTTAGGAAACCTTTATTCTCTTCCTGTAAGTACTCAAGACACTCGTTGGAAAGTACCAAGTTACACTCCTCTGTGCTCAAGCCGGTTGCAGTGCTGTTGAGACTCCGTTTATATTTGTTGTTGTAGTGATTATCTGCCAACTTGTTTAAAGAATTATATTGCCGAGTGCAGAGCTCAGAATCTAATTTCTGTCTTTCTGATGATTCGAATGCTGCCTTTACTTTTTCCCTGATGACTTTCCCGAGATCTCTGCAAGCAGTAATATTCATAAATACAAGATTGTATCATGTATCATAAATAAACCTGTAGTAACTAGTTAGCTACTGGTATTATAACTTACCTTTCGCCTTTACTTGTATCTACAGGCCATTTGGCAATAAGTTTCGTAAATTTCTTATATTGAGAAGTCATTATAATCTTAAAGATCTCATCACTCGTCTGTTCTGTGCTCAAATCAGGGCACAAGCACAAAATATTGTCAGGAAAATTCTCTGCAAAATAAAATCAACAATTTTATTTCGACTCGAACGAATCGGTCGATTGTAAATCTGATTTTGTAGGTTATTTTATTTGACATAGCTAACACTGAGAGTTGATTGTTAATCAAAGTCAACCAAGTGTCAATTGTCATTTTGAAGTATCGGACTGCAGACGTTTCTCTTCTGTGCCGCCTCTACCCCGTGGACAGAGTATAAATTTGGCAATCTTTAAGCTACGTAACCTAAAAGGAGCTCCGGTAATTAATTAATTCGCCTACATACATACATGACACATATGTATGTACTTACTACTTTCCTAGTACATACATAATTTTATGTTGTGCCGATAGAGCGATAGGTACTTTAAATTCTACCTTAATGATGAGAAAGAATATCATGGGCCGCAAAATAAATATTGGGTGTACGTATACCTATCTACTTACGTACTTATTCAAGTATTTAATACCTGCTGTAAGCTGATACGTAAGTAAGTACGGTAAGTATAGTATGTAGTACCTACCTATATGTTCCTAGGTACCTATAATTAACCAAACAAAACGATAGGTAGGTAGGTACTAAGGTAATATTCCTACATCACCTGTTGTTCCTTGTACCACTACAGTCTAGCTAGACTGTACACTGTACTAACAATACGTTGATAAGTACCTACCTATGATATTAGGTAAGTATGTAGTGCAACATAGAAGTGTAGCGCATAGTGGATGTGTATGGCATGTACGTACATAAACACTACACTTCCTATGTTCAATATCTTACTGCACTCCTCGCCAAAAGATTTCGCTCGCTAAAATCAACTTTTTTTCAGTTGCCGCTGGCTGGCTGGTTGCCTTCTCGTAGGTACATAAAATTGAAATACTACGCGCTTACAATATTTTGTGTCTCAACCACTGCTGATTTTCTTAGACGGGCCAAAGTAAGTATCAAAAAGAATGCAGCTATGTGAACGAGAATTGGAAATAGTTCGTGATAGAAGAGATCGTTAGTGTAAGGTAACGCTGAACGTTACAAAGTGTGAGCCTTTTGTCTGGATAAAATCGTCGTTTTATGGCCGCGACTTTTTTGGACATTTTGTCTAGTTCACTCTTTTATTGATAAAGTTAGCAAACTTGAATCTCCGCTACCTACTTTCCTACTTGCTGTCCTGTAGGTACCTACTTACCAACTATTGTAAACTATTCGTCTCAAGACACTATAGAATTTTACTGTCAGCAATTGCCACCTAGTCGATGAGCATCTACATTGGTTCTTAATTCCAGTAAGTATAGGTGATTAAATGGTAGGTAATATCCAGCGCTTGTCGCATCAATAACATCCCTAGTGAGGATCAGTAACGTTTTTTGTTAAGTATGCAGATTTGTAGCTTTAAAGAACCCAATAATTACTGTGTTTTTATTTTTTTGATCGGATCAAAAATGACAAAGTTACAGAGACCTACCTATATGTACTCGTACTTACCAAACTTGACAACTTTTCTTGCACTCCACTAGCATAATTTTAGACACACGTTCACCAATGTATTACTTTATCCAGCAGCTATTTAATACTAAGTAAAGTCGCGCGTTACGGTGTTTTTGAAACAGCGGCTTAACCGTAGGGCGGGCGGCGCGCGCATCCGTCCGCCATTTCCATCTGCAGTCGGCACCCGCGCGCCAGCCCCGCGTCATGCGACCAGCATAGCGTCACATTACATAATTACTAGTATCCTGTGTCGGACAATACCAGTGCTGTACCAGAATTTATAAAAAATAAAAACATTATTACATTTGAGACAGTGCATGAAAGAATTCAGTGAGAAAAAGTGCGCGAATCGGACCATCTTTCAGTCCGGTGAGTTTTTAGTTTTATGGCATTTATTTTCAAATTTTTTGTGTTAATTTTCTTATTTATCACACGTTTTGGTATCCATAAACGATGACAATAACTATTTTGTGATAAAAACCAGGAGTTTCATAGAATACATGCTCGTAGCTGTGGGTCGGTACAAATATTTGAGTTAGATCGTAGACTGGAGGTTTCAATATCGATCCTGCAAGCTGGCTTGTTTTGTTTTACGGTGAAAACACTCAGACAAATTGTGTCTGATCAGAACAACTGTACAACTTATGAGAGTTTTATTTTGAGTTATACCTATATAGCTATGTTATTTTACAATGAGACCGATTTGAATTATAAAACTGTTTGCACCTAATTTAGTAAAAATACTTATCTATTTGATTAAACTGTTCTTTTTAGTATTAGTATGTAGGTAGGTTATTATTATGTAGGTAGGCTTATTAGTATGTAGGTAGGTACTTCAACTATAATTTCGTATAAGCTAAATTGGTGTGTGATCAAATTGATAGACATGCGAGCTACATTGCACAATTATATTCGTGCGATAGGTACTTAGTTATTTTATTACCTAGCTTGGCACTGTTATTACAGCTTTAGCATGATTCGTAAAGCAAAACTTAAAAAAAAATGCGTGGGGAGCAGGAAAATATGCCTGTAACCTGTAATAAGTGCCAATTCGACCATGGAACCATTTTCATTACGTAGGTGTAAAGGGTTCATAGTCACGTGATAACCCATGTTTATGAATGCTTTAACCACGGTAGGTTTTAAATATATTTAGCCGAATTATGAAATAAGAGTATAATATTATGTATATTATATTTAGTTGGCGCTACTTTCCTACACCCCGTATCACGGTACTATGTAGGTAGTTTCACCTACAAAGCATAGTATAGGTACATTAATTATGGAAAGCAGATATTGATGACGGGGAGCGACCGTTCACCCCGTCTATAAAGGGGTTAAAAAGTTCTCAGTGCTGTAAGATCGGAACTCTGGGACGGGGACGGGAAGAGTTGTAGAGTTCTTTGTGAAGGGCTCGTCCGGGGACGCGGGATGGTGGCAGAAAAAGGCATGGTAGTAGGGACTTCCCTACTATCATGCCTTTTTCTGCCGCCAAGCAGCTTTGTGATGTTTCGGAGTATAGAGTATGGTTGCCGGTCAAATTACAGGCACGTGAGTATTTATCATAGAGAACTGGTGACCTAGAGGAAGCGGCCCCACCTTCCAGTCGTGGATTCAAAACCGCAAGGGCACCAATGAGTTTTTCTCTTCAAAAAATTTACCTTTAAAGTGCCAGTTCTCAAACGATAAAGGAAACCATCGGGATAGAACTTATAAAATTCTGAAAACATGGTGATAAGTTTTCGACGAAGCTTCTTTGAGCCACACTGTTTTGAAATGTAGTAGTGACACGAACAGAAGCAGTATTTTATTATTTATAGGAACATAGTTCTACGGGCATGTAAAAGCAAGTCAGTGCATTCTTCCAATGCACAATTCCTATTGCTCTGACGTATTTGGGTTCCTAGTATCGGGTAATTAGGTATTAAAAGCAACCTAACCTTACGTAAACCTAACCTAGTATTTCATTCATGTTCAAAGGCAAGATGATACGGTTGTTAGCGCCTGCCCGTATTGTCAAGTTTGACGTAGGTCGTGGGTAGTTAGCTGATTCTAGCGGACAGCCGGCTTTAGCCTCTTATCTGTATTTGATCAACAAAAGCCTATTTCGGAAGGATTTATTTGGTTGATCATATTACCCGTCATAGTTGAAACTTAATCAAGTTTTGTCTATAGATATGACGTTGAATAATTTTTTTTACGTCCCCAATTTAACAACTGAAGAAAAAGCCTATGGTTGTACTAAAATACTACGGAATCTACAAAAATATATACCATCTGCTCAACTTGACACCTTGATTTCTACTTTATGCTTGTTTGTATTGACTCATGTAATCGTGAATTCCTCGCAATTCGTTCGAATTCAATGGTCGCGTGTATTCACTTTCCTTATCGAAGCTTATCTCGGTACGCGATCCTACATCTCAATTTGTTTTGTTGTTAAATGAAGATTTTTGTTGCATTGCAAACAGTACCTACAGCACCAAATAGTTCGTTTCTGAATAATTGGTTTCATTTGAAAATTAACTAAATATAAAATACATATAAATACATATACAGGGTTACAGGAAAAATCGTGCTAGATCCGATAAGGGCGTGGAGTACCCATCATTTCTGACTTATTTCACTATGAAACACCCTACCCTAAACCAAACCCTTTTCGAGATATTTAGGCTACTAAATTTGTTTTTGTTTATTTTGTGTATCTTAATATTATTATTATTGCGTTTTTACATGTGTAATAAGATGCTTTAGGACGTCAATCATTAAAATAGTGCATAAGTTACTTGAATAGACCGTAGTAGACAAGTGAAAGTTAAGAAATAAAAAAAAATATTAGAAAGTTTTTTTTCTCTAAGGGATATCTAAAATAAATATTGAAATTTAAAATACTGAAATAAGTCAGTAATGATGGGTACTCCACGTCCTTAACGGATCTAGCACGATTTTTCCTGTAACCCTGTATATAAAATACATATACAAATACAGAGAGCACCGGTGGTCTAGTGGAAGTGACCCCGCCTTCCGATCGTAAGGTCGCAGGTTCGAATCCGGTCGTGCACCAATGGATTTTTCTATCGAAAAATTTATGTGCGCAATGCCAAAGCTCTCAAACGGTGAAGGAAAACATCGTGAGGAAACCAGTTAGTATTCTAGCAGCGGCAATGGGCTTGCAACCTGTCACGTATGGAATACTAACTACTGTAAAATGTGGGTATGTGCCAAATGTAATGTTTGGACGTACCTCTGACTACCCCCCTTAGACATACTCAAAGAATCTTGAGTACCTACTTGGTACTGAGAGATCTGAAGGGATATCTACCGTGCCTGGGGATCAAAGTCGTGAAGCTGTTTCAGTTTTTTTATAAAATACATCGCCAACTCAGTAGAGAGAGATATGATGGAGAAAAGAGAATAAGATTAGTGATTACTATCATTACTGAGCACATAGGTAATTATTTCCATAGTACATAAATAAACCATTATTGCTATATAATAATATCATCATTTGATTCCATAATCACACGTAGAAAGAGACATTAAAATTACTCTAAATAGAAACCAGTGAAAACAGTAACTAGGTACGAGTTTAGCGAGAAATTAAGCAAGGTCGTTAGTATTTTAGTAAATTGAGTTAAAGAGTAGTAGAGCTCTTTGTGAAGGGCTCGTCCGGGGAAGTACTACCACCACGCCTTTTTCTGCCGCCAAGCAGCAACGCTGTGTTTCGGTTTGAAGAGTGTGGTCGCCGGTGTAATTACAGGCACATGAGGCTTAACATCTGTATGTCTCAAGTTGATGGACGCAGGGCAGTGCATCGTAGGGCATTTTCCTATTGTGCGTGACCTACGGGGCAATGTTTTGTTTATAGGTGATGGTTACCACTTAACATCAGGTGGGCCATCTGCTTGTTCCATCAGCTAGTTGTATAAAAAAAAAAAAAAAAAAAAAACCTTTCAGAAAATCTAATTTTACAATCGGCTAACCTTTAAAAACTAGAGCCTGAACTATTTCGTTTCCGACCGGCGGCCCGATTACGCTAATGTCTGGCTATCGAGATGACTTTCAGTTTGACATTTGATTCCCATCCAACCTATATAATTGCTATTATATAGGTTGGAGTAGTACTCATGGATATCGTAAAATATCCGTACAAATATGAAACACGCGAAAAGAAGCAGGTTCGTCTAAGTACTAGGAGGAATGACCTGGAAGTTATATGTCCGAGGTTGAATGTAGCAAGGCATGGCTGTCGGTATCAAGCAGTTAAACTTTTCAATGCTTTACCCACAGAAATGAAAACTATTGACAGTCCAAATATATTTAAGACAACTTTAGGAATTTTTTTGCTGAATAAGTGCTTTTATTCTATAGATGATTTTATGACACATAAGCATGACATTTAACTTTTTATTTTTATTCAATGATTATTTTAATGATTCATGACATTTAACTTATCTTTACTTTGTTCAATGATAATTTAATTTTAATTAATACGTAGGGACATGCTGTGACTTTTTTGTGTTATTAGTAAAACTTACTTTACTTTATATATTTTTTAACACAATTATGATTGAATAAATGAATTGAATTGAATTGAATTACACTATGGGAATCTAATGTCAAACTGAAAGCCATCTCGATAGCCAGACATTAGCGTAATCGGGCCGCTGCACCACATATTAAAATAGGTAATGGGCAAACTCAATTTGCTTCGAAATTCAAAATGCATTTTCAATGTAGGTACAAAAATAATCGTGAAGTACTTTCATTTCAAAGGCTTTCCAAATCAATAGGCACTTTGTTGAAAATGTACCTATACATCTTTGTGGAAAGTTTCCCTACAAATTATGCAATAGGCTGTAACTTGCGCTAGAAATACTAGAAACTTGGGTAAAGTTTTTCGTTCAAGTAACTATCTAAAGGTAACTTATATTATACGAAATTGTACCGGTAGGTGTGTGAGAGCTTTTTGTGGTAAATTAAGTTTGAAAAGCGTAATATGTAGGTACTAGTTGCGCCTCGCGGTTTCGCCCGCGCAGATTTTAATGCCGGTATTCCCACGGGATAAAAAGTAGCCTATGTGCTATTCCAGACTATAATCTATCTCTCTTCCACGTTTTATCCAGATCCGTTCAGCCGTTCCGGCGTGAAAGAGTAACAAACATCCATCCATCCATCTATCCATCCATATTTACAAAATTTCGCGTTTATAATATAAGATACATAGATAAAAAACTCTTTATTGTACACCACAAGAAAAACAACATTACAATAATTAATTTTAATTAAAGCGAAGTACGATGGGCGGCCTTATCGCTATGAGCGATCTCTTCCAGACAACCTTTGGAAGTGGAGTAGTAGGAAGTTCTAACGTATTTACATAGTTTAGGTATTTCTACGCCCACCGCATAAACTAGTTTCGGCATCCGGTCTTTGTCAGTATAAAAATAGAGGCTTTGAATCGAAACGATATTGAAACGATGTTTATCTATAGGTAAAATGACAAAATTGCATCGCATTGCACGCAAAGCCTATGATTGCATCCTTGGATAGAAGGTCGCTACAAGGCTGCTCCAATAAGTGGATGACATTGCGTTAGGTATGCAATAATAATGAGCTCTATAGATATTTACACTGCCATGTAGAGCATTATACTATTGTAGGGCTTAGCGTTCTTGAAGGTCGACATACGAACACGGGGTAGGTACCTATTTTTTTATTACCTATCTAGATAGTTACTGCTTTTGTATTCAAATTACTTGTTTTAAACGTGCTTTTTGTAAAGTGGTATTTGACAGACAACTATTTAAGGGCCCGGTGACAGCGGCTCGCAGTTTCGAGGTGCGATTGGCTATTATTTCATTTTATTTCATTTCGGGGAGGTTGTTTGAAAGAATAACTATCCAGTGACACGCATAAATACTGTTCGAACACAAATAACACAATAATATAAGAGAAACATGCCCGAATCAGAAATCATTTTGGTATTAGTATGTTTGGCCTTACGTTTACCTAATACCAAAATGATTTCTGACTTAAGCACATTTCCCTTATATTATTGTGTTATTTGTATTCGAACAGTATTTATGCGTGTCACTGGATAGTTAATCTTTCAAACAACCTCCCCGAAATGAAATAATAGCCAATCGCACCTCGAAACTGCGAGCCGCTGTCGCCGGGCCCTTAAGCGTAGCGTTATATACTCTTTGGCTATTTACTAGTAAATTTTCACAGCTGATGTTTTTATGTTGCCGCTATAACAACAAATATTAAAAAACTAAATGAAATAAATACTTAACGGGGCTCCCATACCACAAACTTGATTTTCTTGCTGTTTTTATAGATAATGGTACGGAACCCTTCGTGCGCAAGTCCAACTCGCGCTTTGCCGGTTTTTTTTTCGGATAATCTGGATTCGTAGCTACGGCTACGTCGTGCTGCTACGAGTGCTACGACAACCTGCTACGCCGTAGCTGGAACACAGCAACGCATAGTTGGGCCGCATTCCGAAATGGCTATAATCGATCACAGCGCTCACATCACCTCACAGGCGTTCCGAATTAGATATTGCGATTATGACAGCTCAGAGCTGTCAACAATTCGGAACGCTCGTAAACGCACTCACAGAAACATCCTAGGAATCATAACCTCAAACCCTGTGTAACAAACTGGGACTGCTTGGATATTTTCTGGATTTGTTATTCTATGATCGCAGAACATATTATACCCTATAACGACTATAATGCGGCTGAAAACATGTAACCTCGTCACAAATAACAACAAAACACAAATGCACAACTGTCATTTTTGACAGCGCTCACAGTGATATTAGAATATTGCATGGTTGGCGTAATCGCAAGATGGCGCATGTCATGACGTCATCTATGACGTTTCATGTGTCATCGTTATCGCGCTCACGCTAATTCGGTACGGGTTTGTGAGCGCTCAAATCGATTATAGCGTATTTCGGAACGCGGGGTTGGTGACCGAAATAGGTCTGCGCCCCGCGGTTTTACCTGCGTAGTTTTTAATCCCGGTATTAAAAGTAGCCTATGAGCTATTCCATACTATAACTATATCCCTGTCCCTATGTATGCTTAAATCTTTAAAACTACGTAACGGATTTTGATGCGGTATTTTTAATAGATAGAGTGAATCAAGAGGAAGGTTTATATGTATAATACATGCATGATATGGTAGAAAAACAATGTGCACCCGTGCGAAGCAGGGGCGCGCGGGCGGGTCGCTAGTACTTGTATAATACAGATTAGTGGCTACTATGTACTTGTACCAGAGCTACCTAGTGTGCTCCATTCTTTCCGTATCCTTCATCCACTGCGCAATATCCTGCAACATTACACTGTCCACTGTTACACAGTTCGCTAGTGGGAAGTTGGAACTTAAGCCGGATAGAAGTTTCTAGACTCCCAGGTTGGAAACTAAATGGTTATTGCTGTTCTTATTCAGCAGAATTATCTAGATGAAAGTTCTGTACGGACGTAGGTAGCTAATCTATATCAAAAATGTTTTAGGGTAAAAAACAGGTGGTGTTGAGCGGTTACCTATGTGGATAATAATTGTGCTAAGGAGAACGTGCTCTATGTGGCATTGCACTGCGTCCACGTTTTATTTTATATATTATTTCTATTAGTAAGTCACTCTCGCAAAAAAAATCAACAAAGAGCTCTACTACTCTTAAAATCCAATGTAGGTAAAATATATCTATGTAGGTACCTACCGTTAATTAATATGAATTTTGTTACGATATAATATAATATTAAAAATAAATAAATATAATTGACAGCCTTCACAGCTCAGTCGGTAGTTGCTCTGCCTTCTGCGCCGAAGGCCGTGGGTCGATTCCCACCGAGAACAAACATTTGTGTGATAAACATAGATGTATGTTCTCTGTCTGAGTGTTAATATTATATTACAAAAAGAAGTATATATGTATTATATCAGCTATCTTGATACCATATTACAAGCTTTGTCTTAGTTGTGGGCTAGATGGTGCTGTGTGAAAAGTCCACCAATTTATTATTATTATTATTATTATATTATAATATAATATTGAAGCTTCAGTGTGATGCCAATCGAACTAATTCAGACGAAGATGATGTAAATCATGTTCGGACTAATAGTGCCCTTTAAATGTAGCCGAGATACTCGTAGTTCTATCATTTTCCAAATGTTTTTCGCTTATCGGTAACTACTCCGAACTTCAGAACTCGTTCAGCACAATGGCGTGGAACTTGCCCGGACTTGAGGAACTAAAGGTACCTACTGCATCTACTAGGCACAGGAGTAAACTACTTCTTAGGAACCGGCGAGATAAGGTCGAAAACTGGTTGAAGCCTGTAGCTTTTTCAAAGATAGTTAAAGTCATTTCACCTCGCCAACCGCACGACGACATGGAGAAGAAGAAAGATGCTAGCTCATAATTTTTTTACATTTGGTTTCAGTCTAAAATTCTGACCAAAAAACCTAGCTTGCTATCCTACTACTATTTAAACGCGAATGATTGTAAGTATGGATGGATGGATGGATGTTTGTTACTCTTTCACGCCGGAACGGTTGAACGGATCTGGATGTAACTTGGCAGAGAGATAGATTATAGTCTGGAATAGCACATAGGCTACTTTTTATCCCGTGGGAATGCAGGTATTTAAATCTGCGCGAGTGAAACCACGAGGCGCAACTAGTAAAAAATAGTATTGTCTAATCCTGAATTCACAAAATCACTTAATTGTTCGCAAAAAGTGAGCGAACGAGTGAAAGAATGAAGCAACAGCTTAGGTACCCTACATAGTTCTGTTTTATTTAGTTTCCCCGAAAATCTCAAAGCAAAAAGTGGAAAGTCATCCCGAAATCCCTCAGTATGTCGACGTTCCACAAAGAAAACAAAAAGAGCACATTGTACGTCACACTAATTAGTTTCAGCATGAATTTCACTTATTCATACCTTCCATTTTCTAGCCAAAACTACCATAACATTGTGACTGTGATTGATGTTGGAAAATCAACCGTCCTAAGTTTTTTGGGTTTCTGCTTGATTTTATTGATCGAGTGATCGAAGCAAACAAAGATTTCTCAAAAACTTTGACATATCGGTGGTTACCAGTGTGTTTGCCATCTGCATGACGATAAAAAGGTCGAAAGACTGTACTTACTTTTCTGGTAAGAATATTACAGTAGCACTTAGCTTATAATTATGCGCAGGGACATGGGCAATGCGTGAAACGCAACGCGTGCGGTAAAGCGAGAGAGAGCCAGAGAAAGAGAGAGAGAGCGTTGACGTTCGCGTTGCCACGGACATAAGCTAAGTGTAAACCTAAAGCTAAGCGTAAAGCTTTTTATTTTTTTCGCAAAGAGGTAGAGTAAAGAGGAGAGACGTTTGATTCTTTTGAGTGTTCACAAAACTAGACTGCAGCCAGATGACATGATGCTTGCATATACCTTATGGCTGCAAGAACGCCCACCGCACACTCGTAAAATAAATGGGGACTAATACTCCCCATTACCATACTCCCGCTATGGACACGAAGTATAAAAAATAATGAACTAGCTAAGCAACAACGTTGAAATTCCTCCACGGACAAACCACGCGGCCGCCGCGAGAAAGCTAAACTTTTGGGTGATCTATTGTTAATCGGATCACGCAAAGACAAAAATAAATGCGGATCCGGCAACTGATCGCGGCACAGATTTGTGACATTTTCTTACTTAAGTAGGAAGAGCTTTACTAAATCTATCATCACAAAAGCTGGCGAATAAACTAAGAAGTAATATGACTCCTCACTTGTGACAAAAATGATAGGGTTTGGCCTGTGCGTTGATATATAATAATAATAATCATTTATTTCAGGCAACATAGTAAAAAGATCTTAAAAATACACGGCCCATAGCATAAATACCCCACAAACGAAAATATATATATAATTATATGACTTATTTAACTAGCACGTACACGGAAAAAACGTAACGGTTGGATTTAAATAACTTATTGCTATTTACAACAGAGTAACTCGATTCGGAGGGAGCCTGCAAAGTTAATTGCTAATGCTAGACAAGCCATCTTTGCTAATGTAAGTTGGTAATAATAATCTAAATAGTTGGTTAAAATTTGATAACCTGGGCTAGGTAACTTCCAACCTTTTAATTTAACAAAGACAACAAACCTAATTGTGAACGTGAATAGATAGATAGATAGATAACGCATTTATTTGCCCAACCGATACACACAAATAAGAGAAATAACAAACAAAATAAGAATAAACTAACAATGTAAATTATAAAATAAACAAACTTTTTGAACACAAACTTATTAACTTATTCTATTGAAAACTAAATATTAACTTATTGTATTGAAAAACATTGACTGATATACCTATCGGTTCGTGGGTGTTGCAGCTAGGCAAAGAGGCAATAGCTCAGCGCATAGAATTGCTCGAGAGCAAAACACTGATTTTCAGCCATTACCTTCTGAGGCAACAAGTTGAACGAGCTGCCATACAATTGAAAAATACTTAAAAATATAATATAAATAAACTGTTTTTAAAAGAGTTCAGAATATTAGTGTACCTACCTATAAATAAATAAATAAATATCTATGCATCTTTCTGATTTTCTAAATGTTTGTGAGAATTTAGTTTTCCTATGTAATAATAAGAGCATGAGAGTGTGAAAGTGAGAGTGTGATGGTTCTCCTGCTTTCACGAGGCTCTTAAGAGCCAAGGAGCACAGGAGAACCAACAACATAGTTCTGTGTGTGTTTGAAAAGTGCGTGTATGCAGGAATGTAAGTGGAAACTCTTTAGATGTAGGCATGAGTTGATGTGAGTGTGAATATGTGTTATGTTGAGTCAGGTTCAGAGCTTGAGAAAGAGAGATAAATACCTACTGTACATATGGCCTATAAAAGTTACTATGAATTTTGGTTTTGTGGTTGGCGAACGAAGTGTTATGAGGAAATCTCTTTTTGCTTATCCAACAGTAACTTTTAATCGAGTAATTCTGTTAGTTATAACCAAGCTTCTTAGCTTAAATCGACGATTTTATCAAATCAACTTTGTGAACGCAGCTAATGAACGTTTCTATGTATAACAAAGTGACTTTGTCAACTAGATAGGTATACTTAGCAATGTTACTCGGCGCTGTCAATCGTGTCCACTGGATAGCGATACCCTATATACTTTGTTAATTCTAACCAATTCAAATAGGTATACTTAGCAGTTACTCGGCGCTTTCAACCGAGTTTAGTGGGTTCTCTACAACCTACCTACATTTTTACTCCTAGCCTACTTGAATTGGTACATTTAGCAATGTAGTTTGCTGTTCCTAAGCGGGTTTATTGGGTTTGCTACAACCAATCTACATTTTTACTTCTAGCCTACTTAAAATGGTATATTTAGCAATGTAGTTTGTTGTTCCTAAGCGGGTTCATTGGGTTAATACTGCTAAATACTTAGCTGCAGGTACCTAACATTTCCAAGTGACAAGAATATCAATAGATTTGATTTTAAGTTTGAACTTGTGTTGTACTGATAGCTGCTTTTAGTACAATGCAAGTTCAAACTTAAAATCTGTAGCATGTCTATATTGTTGTCACTTGGAAATGGTACCAGCAGCTAAGTATGTAGCAGCATTAACCCAATAAACCTGCAGAACAAAAAATAACATTGATGAATAATATACCAATTCAAGTAGGCTACAAGTAAAAAAAATATAAGTGATTCTTCATTCTGACGCTTTCATTCTTCATTCATCAAAGATCGTTACTCTGGTGAAAAGTAAAATCACCATAAAAAAAAGTACAAAGCGATCATATTTCATTTGCCTACAGACCAAACATCAACATTAAAAGAATGTATATAAAATAATAAAGTTTTATTTAACTTCTTTAACAATAGTTCTATTCTAAAATTAAATTATGTAAATTATGCGAGATCAGTACTTAGGTACTAAGGGGCACAAACATTTTAATTACCTACAATATACTAATTATTTTACCTCTATAGTCTTATACATTTAATCATAAAATGCTTTATTTTCTTTTAGGATGATGTTAATCAAATATAAATTATGTTTATTAACAAATTACCATGCTGATAAGTTGAGAGGAAATCGAAATTTTTGTCCTTGGTCTTGGTGCGCAGCTTGGCCAAATCAAATAGGAAAAGTTTCTGATATAATGTACTTTTCGGCATACAGGTGTTCGAAATCCATTATGACCTGTGAACAATATATTTTTATTTATTTTACAGTCGGAAATTATTTGTAGGTAAATACTAGTCACAACTTAAATATCATCAAAAATATCAGATAACGCAAATCAAGCGGCACGCATCACACTTTGTTTGCTATATAAATATAGTAGTGGCTCTGCGGCGGCGAAGATGCTGTGGCAAGCCGCGCATAGTGTAGCGCATAGCAGCCGGTATATGTTAGGTATTATGGCACATACGTATAATTACGAAACTACGATTTCTTTGCAGAAAGTTCTACTAGGTAAAATGTGAAAAACAATAGCAACGAGTTTTGCTAACTACAATAATCACCGTGGTAGTAGGTACTTACTTTGAAAAACTTCACTATACTCCTCCAAGCCCCAAGCAGTTAGAAGGTTCCTCGCGTCTTCATCGATCGCGTCGGATGTTTTGTACTACTGCAGTTGATCAGAATGAACACTGGTTTCAGTTTTTTGTTGCAAACTTTAAACCAATCCACCACACAATCTCTGCTGGTTATTTTCTAAAAAGTACTCTCGTTCGTGTTCGCGCCCAAGGACTTGTCGAAAAGAAATGGCCGTTGTCCTTGCATCGCACGTGTGTCTAAACACGTTCTCGAGTTTTACACCATTTACATGTCAACCCATAACCATTTTCTTCGATTAATCCAGCAATGTTACTTGGTTCGATTTAGTTTTAGCAACATACTTGTCTATTGATTGCTGTGTTATTTGCTTGTATACAGATAATTTGAACAGAATTAAATATTTGAAACAGAATAGATAATTTAACTTGTTTAATGTTTTGTTTTAAATGAGTCTTGGTTATTTGTAAATAACAAAATGCACTTGGGTGTATCTACATACTAATTTATTGTTTGTTTTAAATGAGACTTGGTTATTTGTAATCATACCAACCTATTCAAATTTAACCGAGTAGGAGTAGTTTAAACTTAGATAAGTATCTACTTGTCAGTTTATAAATCTGAAAACTTGTCTATTTTTAAACGGAAACGAAATAGGTTACTTTAACTGAGGCACTCACTTGAAGACTATCAAGTACTCTGTTAGTATAACCTAGAATATACAGCAAAACTGTCTTGTTTACTACTAACAGAGCTTTATTGTGCGTTTTAGATAAGTCTTAGTTATAAATAGCCCAAAAAAAATTAACCAAGCCAAATTGGTACTTTGCTAGTGCTCCGTTTTTTCCGTGTAGTGACTGTGACGTGGGCGCAACAGGGCTCGGCAGCCGACCCCGGAAACGTCGGTATAAGATTCCCTTAGGCCACAGATCTTCCTTCATGAATGTCGACAGAAGTTGGGTCGGCACTCTCACCACGAAAGAGTTGAAGTTGACCCTGTGGCGGGGCTCTAATCTTTCGACCCTGAGGCGGAATTGGGTCTTCGCGCACAAATAATCCGCCACATCCTCAGCCTTGACGGAGTAGTGCACGCGAGAGATATATATATGATCAGTCAACCACTTTTGTATAATAAATATACATAGGTTGGTATAGTACAGATACAGATCACTCTCACTATAATTTCCATAGTAAATGCGTTTCGTGGAAATATTGAGCATCACATTATCACTAGTTTTAATCGACTTTGGAATGGTAGTACTAGTAAGATTAGCGGCTAAATTCCAATTTTTAACATAGATAAAATGTTCAACTTTCGTAATATGATTTTAATTCGTCTACGTCTCGGGGATTTCGTTTTGAGGGCAAGGCTAAAGAGATAAGGGGTTGAAATAAGAGGCTCGTTAAAACGACACGTAGATATTATGCACTGTTTAGACTAGAACCATACTTATACAAAGTAATTATACAAGGGAAATCTGGCTCAGATTACTCAAATATATTTTTCCATAAAACATCACCACCATCATCCGGTAGAAGTTAAATTTACATTGACATTTTGTTACCTCGAAATACCAATTTTAACAACATGACGTAACAATTAATATTATTATGAAGCTGGACATAGGCATAAGTCCTTTTTGTGAAGGGCTCGTCCAGGGAAGTACTGCCATCACGCATTTTTCTGTCGCCAAGCAGCGTTGTATTTCCGTTTGAAGAGTGTGGTCGCCGGTGCAATTACAGGCACATGAGGCTTAACATCGGTATGCCTCAAGTTGCTGACGCAGGGTAGTGCATCGTAGGGCACGTTCCTATAGTGCATGACTTACGAGGCAATGCTTTGTTATTAGGATGGTTACCACTTAACATCAGGCAGGCCATCTGCTTGTTACATCAACTAATTTTCTAAAAAAAGTCTCCTTTATACATTTCTAGCATTAAAGAATCTTAGAATGTCAAAGACTGTATGTTTATTTAATTTTTATGTTCAGCAAGAAGATTATTTAAAAATTACGTAGGAATAAAAATGTAAAGGGAAGCCTTTGTATTATGATGTTGCGGGTTAAGCTTAAATCCCAAATATCCGCATGCAATCACTCATATGATTTAGAGCTTTTGTTTATCGGCCACGTCATGCGCATGTGTAGGTATTCAATAATGTTTCTATATAAAAAAAATGTTTATTTCTGAACAAAATATTTTTTGTTTGTCTGTGTTTGTTTGTACATACAATTATTTTTTTATATAATCTCAGTTACGAAGCACCAATGGTTTACTTACTTTTATTTTACAAAATCACTTTTGACTAGACGTCACACAAAATTAATTTGAAAATGTCGTAGTGTTTTTCAAGCCTTGTTTATTTCGGATATTGTGTGCAAATGACCGTAGGTATATTTTATTTATTTTATTATTTAATTGATGCATTGTTACTAGAAAAGTGCGTTTATCTCGAAAAATCCCTTCTTTTAATTTTTTTATCTATACGAAAATCGACGCACTCTATTGTAATCTTGTGTGAATGTTAAGGGTTGTCAAATGCAATCGTGGCCTTTTTCAACAGACTCAAAAATAAGGAGGTTCTCAATTAAATATTTTTTTTTGTTCATGCAAACTCCATTATCATACTACACTACTACATATTTATAACTGAATTGAAAAAAAAAATATTTAAGAGGATATACTTTCCGGTTGGTCTCATAGAAATTTCATCAAAATCGGTTTAGTAGTTTAGCTTTTAAATCAAAATAGCAGGAAAAAGTTACGTCATCCAAGTAAAAGAAATTGCGTATTTTGCTGTTTTATTTATTTGCGGTCTTTTTTTGCAAAAAAGATGGTGTTTTATTCTTGGCCTATCATCAGTGTGCCTTGGCGTGTACAGTTTGAAAAATAAATTATTTTTTCTTTCCTTAAATTTTTTTGTTATTCTATTTATTGTTTAGTTTTCTGAACGATGCGATATTTTTTTCGTATACATTTATCTTATACATTTTTCTTTCTTAATCTTGGTAATAGTTATATATAAAATATAAATAAAAATTATATGCATTTACCTTGATGTGGCAACCCTGAACAAAACACGACACTGTTTCGTGGACAATTTAATTCACGATAAGTCCACGGTTTTCCGGGATTCATTTAAAAGACTATTTATGTTATGCCCCAGTTTTGGTGATGTATTTTTGGAGAAAATAGTTAAGCCATGGGCGTATATTTTCACCGTTGTGGTTGACACAACAACAACGCGTTCCATCAATTTCGTAATCATCAGTCTATGTTAGTCCACTGCTGGAAAGACTCTCCCAAGATGCGCCTCCGAGTCCAGTCTTCGGCTCTTCTCATCCAGAGTTATCCAGTTACCCAGAGTTTTCTTACTTTTCGCAGATCAACGCCCCACTCGCCCTAGGGCGTCGTACACTATTACCACACGAGTATTAGATTGCTCCAACGATTGTCGGTTCTACGGCTAACATAGCCGGCTACAACGTTTGCTGGTTCCATCAATTTCTTTTCGCATGTCATCACTACATAGTATCAAACAAAGTCGCTTTCTCTGTCCCTATGTATACTTATATCTTTAAACTACGCAACGGATTTTGTTGCGGGTTTTTTAATAGATAGATTCAAGAGGAAGGTTTATATATATAATACATGCATGATATGTGCACCCGTGGGAAGCAAGGGCGCGCGGGCGGGTAGCTAGTTAGATAATAAAACAGATAAAATTTTAATTAAGAGCAAGAGGAGAGGGAGAGTGGAAGTCTTTGTGTGTGGTTTGTCTGGGGAAGGACCTTCTCCCGCCATGCCTATTTCTGGCGCCTAGCGTGCCATAGCCGTGCCATTCCAGTTACCATACTCTTCAAACCGAAACACAGCAGAGTTTCGGTTCGCAGGCGGACTCTCGCCCGCTGCGCCACTGAGGTCGTCATAAGCTGCGCGACCTGTCAAGCCACGTTTTCACTAGGGGACATTTGTCTCGCGACCTTGTCGCCCGACACGAAATGTACGTGTCCCGCGACATGTCACCCGACGTCGCTTGCGACATTTACGGGTTGCAGGACTTGTCGCTAGTCGATGCTCTGCGAGCGTCGACACGCGCGACCTTCGAGTATCGACTGTCACCAGACAGGATTTGACTAGTGAGAACGTGTGTCGCTTTGTGTTCCGAAAATGAAAATGAAAAAACCTCCTCGGGCGACATACTGTTCACTACTGGCTAGTGTGAACAAGTCATATGGCGAGGGACGAAGTTGCAGAGACAAACTACGTGAATGTCGGACGACTTCTCTCCGCGACATGTCCCCTAGTGAAAACGCGGCTTAAGAATGTCCACGCACACCACAAGCGTTTGAGAATGAGTATAATAAGTATAATTCACCTGCTTCGCATCACATCTCAAGCTATAAGCACACAGGCGGTATGCGACGCGCTCGCTATCTGTATGACCTGCTACATATCACCTGTTACGGGAGAATTACATAAATTACTGTAAATGCCGCTTCCGTATTTCAGACGGGCATTTACTGTTTGTTTGTTTGCACAAACCTATTATACTGATGGCGGAAGATCAGCGTTGTGTTCAACATCAAACAGAACATCATGCTGAGCTGGATACCATTATGTGACGTGGAGACGTATGTACGGTACTGAGAGACACATTTCCCACTGAATTGATTCTTGTTAGATTAGTTTAGGTATTAAATCTGTTGTTTATTACTTACTGTGTCGCTCTTGTTGTCATGTGTCGTATAAATAAAAACTTTTTCTTTCTGTTTTTCTGATGACATTGTTAAGATCGCTAGAAATCGGGGATGGAGAGGGTTCAGAATCGTACTTTCTGGCAATTTATAGGAGGCCTTTGTCCAGCAGTGGACTTATACAGGCTGATGATGATGATTGATTAAAGTAAATTGTCAATGGCCTATAAATTATATAAGTTGTCGGAAGCTTTATGCGGAAAATTATTTCTTTGATAAGGAGCTGAATGTCAGTGTCTTAAAGTTACATTTTGATCTAAGCAAGTTTTTCACACTTATTTATGTCTGAAAACTAGCTTAGATCAAAATTTAATATGGGTTTAATCTTTGTACCGAATGATGACAACTTAACCGATTGAGATTTTACATACTACATTCAGTGATTTTATATCTTGCGCCGTAAGCTGCCCCTTAACAAACCATTGGGTAAGGCACGAAAATTATTTTTTATTTATTTCTTTCTTTTAGGATCGAGGAATATGTACTACATAACCAGACAGAACACAGGAACTGAAGCACTAACCAATTTTCGCTGCGAAGCGAGATTGCATGGAAAGCCTATGCCATAAAGTTCATATTGCGCTGAAAGCTATTTGAAAGGTCTTCTTGAAAGCCATTTGCAGCGGTTTTCGCTGATGGTTCCCCTTTTCATTCTTAATGCATCTATGACTGCATTGTATTGATCGCTCGTGTAACAAGCTTCCATCCGCGGTTTTACTTGTGGTAGCGATTGCTAACAAGAATGCCTATTTCAGCCGTCAAGCGGTGCTGTGTTTTGGTTTGAAGGGTGGGTCGCAGGTGAAATTAAAGGCACTTAAGTAAGGCTTAATATTACCTAACATTATATTTCAATTTAATGGACCCAGAGCAGCGGCCCGATTACGCTAATGTCGGGCTTTCGAGATGGCTTTCAGTTTGACATTTGATTCATCCATCCATGGAATTTAGGAGTCATCACAAGGAATTTAGATACTAGATCCATCCATATGTTGCTATTACAATATGGGAAACAAATGCTCTCCTCAGAGTTTTATATTCCTTGATCAAATGTCAAACTGAAAGCCATCTCGATAGCCAGACATTAGCGTAATCGGGCCGCTGTTCTTATTGAGATTTTGATTTCGAAAAGTGTTACATTATCAACACTAACATAATTGAATTGATTGGCACCACACTGGAGTTTCATTACAATGTTGTTTTTTTTTCTTCTTTTTATGGCTCCTGTCATAGACAATCTTGCCAATGTCAAGTGATTCAGAGATTATACTCTTTGTAGTTATGTTTCTAGTCACGTCAGTCCAAAGTCGAGTCAGATGTTGTGTTTCTTGTAACAAGGATCATCATACCATAGAACGACAGGATCCAAGCTGTAAGTTTGTTGCCAACTGTCAGTTAGAAGCTTCTAGACTTTTCGTAGAACTCACAGTTGGATTCACCTAGGACGTTTCAAAGTTTCAAAAACCTTGACTTTGCTTTAGATATAACACACCGTTTTATCACGGTCGGCATCTCAGCAACCCATGCATTCTGACCGCTCGTCTATTCAGTACGCCAAAGCCGAGTCAAAGCATTTACCGGCAATTCTCTCCATTTTCCAAATTGCAATTCCGTACACGGTTTGTGTCCTGTAATTTCGGCAACAGTTTTGTAATTAAAAGCTTGCCCGAACCCTAATTTCTGTTGCATTTGCATCTTTTGTACCTAGCACTGGTTTCTAGGGCTATCATTAAATTTCTATCAGACTAGTAGAAATTTTTGTGAAGAGCTCTTCCGGAAAAGTACCACTTGGTTTTACTATTTAAGTTTAGTCAGGTTAAGTTCAGTTAAAAAGCATAGCACTATGCCTTCTTCTGCCGCCAAGTAACTTTGCTGTGTTTCGGTTTGAAGAGCAAAATCACAGGTCTTATAAAAATATATGACCGCTTTCGGACCGGAGGCAATGTGTGTGTGCCTAACAATCTAGATTTAGCTTGCTTAGTCTGAAAAACGTATTCTTACAATCTGGATTTTTAACCGACTTCAAAAAAGGAGGAGGTTCTCAATTCAACTGTTTTTTATGTTTGAACTTTCTGAACTTTCTACTGAGTAGGATTTTTTTAAACTTTCGCGACCATAATTTGAAACATTACTATTAGAGAGAGATTTATAACGTTTTACCATTACTGAGTTTTTACTGAGTGTTTGTTGATAACAAACAATCACAACAAAAAATCCACAGCGAATGTTTCCATCAAGGACGGTTATCAAGCTGACGGTTCACGATACATGAATATCCATCCCTCTGTGAATTAATCATCTGAGCGGCTATTACTTTCAGTCCGTTGCGTTGGGCCTTAGAGCACAGTCTGTCAAATTCAGCTAGTTCACTTATTGACTCTAAAGGGGAAGTCACTTTGATGTTGTGTTCTTTATCCGTAGCATTATTAATTAAATTCAAATAGTTTATAGTTAAAAAAAATCGTTTATTGAACTATAATGTTGTAACAGGTGATACAAGAGGCAGGCAAGTTTCGATCATAAACTTTGTTAGGTACAGCAACTAATTTTCCTTCTTTGGTGGAAATTATTTACACTTACACTACATTTGACGACCTCTGTGGCGCAGCGGGCGAGAGCCTGCCTGCGACGCAAGAGGTTGCGGGTTCGATTCCCGCCTTGGAACAAATTTGTGTACGATCTGCAGAAATTTGTTCCGATGGTCTGGGTGTTTTCTATGTATAATAAAAAATATCTATCTATGTAAGTATGTAATGTATTAAATATATCAGTTATCTAGTACCTTATAATTATGATTATTTATTTATTTCAGTATGGTATTTGCACAAAACTAGCTCATAAGGTATTTTTTCTTTTGAGTCTTCTCACTAAGTCTTGTGTTGTAATGATAGATGATGGAGATATTATGGTAGCAGAATGCGTGTTCCATTGCATCTGAGGTACTACACGTATCGAAGTTCGTTATACGTGATGATAAAATTAAATAAATAAATATTGGTGGACTTTCCACACAGCACTATCTAGCCCCAAACTAAGCTTATGCTTGTAATATGGTAGTAACCAGATAGCTGATATACTACTTATAATACTTTTTTTTTTTTTTTTGTAAATACATACTTATAATATTATATATAATAACACCCAGACAGAGAACAAACATAAAAATAAAATAGAATAAATAAATAATAATAGATAATAATAATAGATGATAAAATTAATTAGATAATGACACACACTACGTAAGTTTTAGTAGGTAGGCTATACAATATATATATGTAAAACTAGCGACCCGCCCGCGCGCCCCTGCTTCGCACGGGTGCACATTGTTTTTCTACTATGTCATGCATGTATTATACATATAAACCTTCCTCTTGAATCACTCTATCTATTAAAGAACCGCATTAAAATCCGTTGCGTATTAGTTGTAAAGATTTAAGCATACATAGGGACATAGGGACAGAGAAAGCGACTTTGTTTTATACTATGTAGTGATAAAGCATTATTCATTCAACATTCGACTGTAAGTTTTAATTCATCCCCGCCTCCCTCTTCCAATGATAATAAAATACTATAGGCCGTGGTAGGTTTATTTCTAACGTAAGATTTGTGCTAGCTGTTCTGTTTAAGCTCTGTCAAAGGTAAGCTATAATAATTCAGGACCCTCCAGGTGCTTGTAATTGACAAGTTTCCACGGCTGATACATTTACTACTGTAATTGGCAGCATTTTGTAAGGCTTTATAGTTTCCTTTTCATGTTAAAGGTATAGTTAGGTTGGAGAAATATTAAATGTCGAAGAACTAAGAATCCCAAGGGGGTATTACCGATAAGTGAGCAATAGCAACAAAATTCGATTAGCACCGCACCGGCTTTAAATTATTTTATGAAAGTTTATTGCCTGTAGAAGAACAGATCTAAGAGTAGTAGAGCTCTGTGTGAAGGGCTCGTCCGGGGAAGTACTACCACCACGCCTTTTTCTGCCGCTAAGCAGCAACGCTGTGTTTCGGTTTGAAGAGTGTGGTCGCCGGTGTAATTACAGGCACATGAGGCTTAACATCGGTATGCCTCAAGTGGATAGACGCAGGGCAGTACATCGTAGGCCACGTTCCTTTCGTGCGTGACTTACTAGGCAATGCTTTGTTATAGGTGACGGTTACCACTTAACATCAGTTTGGCCATCTGCTTGAATTCATGATTGATTTTACTGCTATAGCTACTGCTTTTTCGGCTTGTTCGTCATCTCGCGGGATTCAAACTCGCTTGAATCCGCGAGATGGCACCTTCCGTTTTTACCTATTTTTGTTATCATCAACTCGCGGGCCCATAAAATAAATAAATAAATAATGCTGGACAATCCACACAGCACTATCTAGCCCCAAAGTAAGCTTATGTTATGGGTACTAGATAACTGATATATTTAATACATTATATACTTACATAGATAGATATTTTTTATTATACATAGAAAACACCCAGACCATCGGAACAAATTTCTGCAGATCGTACACAAATTTGTTCCAAGGCGGGAATCGAATCCGCAACCTCTTGCGTCGCAGGCAGGCTCTCGCCCGCTGCGCCACAGAGATCGTCAAAAAAGTACAGTCATTATAAAAATCTTGAATAATAGCCCTCCCAAGCCGTTCTTTATCAAGCTGTGTATGTGTGTTTTAGTATTCCAATAGACTCTTCCTTAAGAAGTATTAATCTCTGTGTCACCAGCTGCGCTATCTAAGTAAAATGTGTTGTGTTTATGTTTAAGTGAGCACCTTCCACTCGCATTCACTCAAAAGCGATGCTCCACAAATGAGTAGGTATTCCGTATCTGCGGATGAGCATCTGATGCAGGTAAAAGCCACTCGAAGCATGAAAGGCTGCACGTAAGGAAAGGGAAGTAGGCCGAGTCGGATGCTCGATGCTTTTGGAGGTCGCGCTTTTGTTTTGTAGGAATAACATTTCAACAACTAAACGTTTTGCTTCTCCGGCCAAAAGCTTTCGATTTGGTTTATGTATCAAACTAGCGACCCGCCCCCGCGCCCCTGCTTTGCACGGGTGCACATATCATGTATGTATTATACATATAAACTTTCCTCTTGAATTACTTTACTCTATCTATTAAAAAAACCGCATCAAAATCCGTTGCGTAGTTTTAAAGATTTAAGCATACATAGGGACATAGGGATATAGGGACAGAGAAAGCGACTTTGTTTTATACTATGTAGTAATTACTCGCTGTAGGTGTATTACTTTCAATGCTGATCGGATTCGATAGGAATAAACACTCTTTGTGAAGGGCTCGTCCGGGAAAGCAACGCTGCTTGGCGGCAGAAAAAGGCGTACCACTACGCCTTTTTCTGCCGCCAAGCAGCATTGCCGTGTAATTAAAGGCCATGAGGCTTAACATCTGTATGCCTCAAGTTGATGGACGCAGCGCAGTGCATCGTAGGGCACGTTCCTATCGTGCGTGACTTACGAGGCAATGCTTTGTTATGGGTTATGATTACCACGTAACATCAGGTGGGCCATCTGTTTGTTCCATCAGCCAGTTGTATAAAAAAAAGTTTGCTAGCGATTCGTCCGAATTGTTTCAGAGAACGCGGTTCACTATCGCTAAATAAATACGATAATAGCGTTCACGTTCACACTTTAAAATATGGCATCACATGAGGATTAAGGCTGTTAAATCTGGCGCACATTAGCAAGTAATCCAATAAAGACCACATAAATTCGACGCCTCATCCGTAGCTTATCTACTTAGGGGTTCATTTTGGGCGGAAAGCGCCCAGTCACCCCGAGCAGCTTGCTTCCCAGCTTGGCAGCCGGCCCGCGCTGGTTTTTACTAGTTCCCGGAAGATTTTACCGGCGGATTTTTTAATGGTCGGCCCGAAAAGTTTTGATTTGTTGACTTTTCGTTTAATTTTGTGAGTTTAGGGTGAAGCTTAGGGGTTCGATGGGGTGATTTATCATCCCGAAATTGCACAAACTTTAAGCGGCATACGGCTTGCAACTTGTCATAAATTTAATTCAAACTTATATTCCATATAACATGAAACTAAGTTTACAGTAGGCTTAACATCTATTAAATAAAATATCCTACTAATATTATAAACGTGAAAGTTTGTAAGTATGGATGGATGGATGTGTGTTACTCTTTCACGCCGAAACGGTTGAACGGACCGGAATGAAACTTGGCAGAGAGATACATTATAGTCTGGAATAACACATAGGCTACTTTTTATCCCGTGGGAATACTGGGATTTGAATCTGCGCGGGTGAAACCGTGGGGCGTAACTAGTATAAATATGATATAATATAAATAAATAATCTGTCTGTATGCATAAGTTAATGGACGCAGGGCAGTGACATGCAAAGCAATTATTTTGATAAAAAAAAATGTGATAATAGTTGATGACCCCTTAACTTCCGTTGGGCCAACTACTTGTTCAATCAATCAATTTCCAATTTTAAAATATCTTTATTTGTACATTAACTTAAATATAGGTATTACAGATTCCAGTGTAAATTTAATCCTAGAACGTAACAATTGTAATATTTAACGTTTATCAAGCTTGTGCACTTCTCAAAACTTATAACTGATAGGAAGGTACTTATTACAGATCATAAACATCGAGTTTGTGGATAACGATATTTGGATTAAAAACTATGCCAGCTTTAGACGAGCGTTACATTTTATAACATACTAGTTGCGCCCCGCGGTTTCACCCGCGCAGATTTAAATCCCGGTATTCCCACGGGATGAAAAGTAGCCTATGTGCTATTCCAGACTATAATGTATCTCTCTGCCAAGTTTCATCCAGATCCGTTCAGCCGTTCTGGCGTGAAAGAGTAACAAACATCCATCCATCCATACTTACAAACTTTCGCGTTTATAATATTAGTAGGATATCAGCTTGTTCAATCGGTAAGAAGCATATAAAACTCTCTAATTTAATAAACCGCAGTAATTAACAAGGTAGGTTTCCTTTTTATCTCTAAATCCGGAGAATCGGCTTGATGTCTTTCCGGAAAGTAGGTACTTATCAGAATGGAAATTTACCGACCTTTCCTTTTCTTCACTCACTTAGCATGGCTTTATGGCCGTTTGAACCCGATAGATACCTTAATTTTATCTCATTGGGGCTTTTTGTAGAACTAGGGCCTTACTACAAAAAAATAGGCAAACTTTAAACACTGCCTAAACTTTTGACATCTGTTTGCCATTGCGTAATGGCAAACAGAGACAGCGCTAATTTTAGACATTGTTTAAAGTAAGACACCGTTTTGTAGTAAAACCCCTAGAGCCTATAGACCATAAGGGGTGCGATATTAATGGCTCTATTAGATACACTATTAAACGATCGGGATGTATGTACCTAAGTTAAATTGAAATAAAGTTCAGCTTTGACCACAGATAAATTATATGTAAATAGATGACTAAAGATCACGATATCACGATTTGTATTGATTGAAACCAAGCGTGCCGACTTTTTGACACCTACTGTGACGTCACTTACTGACGGGAAATTCAAATCTGTCGGTATCACTATCACTACATAGTATTTTAAAACAAAGTCGCTTTCTCTGTCCCTATGTATGTTTAAATCTTTAAAACTACGCAACGGATTTTGATGCGTTTTTTTAATAGATAGAGTGATTCAAGAGGAAGGTTTATAATGTATAATACATGCATGATATGTGCACCCGTGCGAAGAAGGGGCACACGGGCGGGTCGCTAGTTATTTTATAATTCAACATCGCACTGTCAGTAGTGGCGGCCAAAGTCGACGCTTCGTCGGTGTTTGGGTCGACATTCGGACACGGGAAGTCCGGGAAGTACACGCATTAGCGTTATCTATTGTACTATATATCTGTGGCTTTGACAGCCTTCACAGCACAGTTGGTAATAGCTCTGCCTTCTGCGCCGTTGGCCGTGCGTTCAAAGCAAACATTTGTGTGATAAACATAGATGAGGAATCATAGAGGCATATCGAAATGCCACTAATTTTAAATTATTCGGGTCCTTTTATATTACAAAACATTTTAACTAAGTCCTTCCGTGTCGGTCTGGGCGGCATTCCTACAATATTTATGTACTTTTACAAAAAAGTAGGTATATATATGTTATATCAGCTATCTGATTCCTATAATATACATAAAACCTTTTTAGGTTGGGGCGAGAAAGTGCTGTGTGGAATGTCCACCAGTATTTATAGTCCGAAATCTGGATTAGCATATTAATTACTGGGAACGGGGTAGAAAACCTGAACAAACCAATAAAGGAAATATAAATGTTTGTAATGTATTGTTTAACAAAGAGCACTACTCTTTTAATGTTTATTAAAGCGGAAATGTGGCAGCTACTGCAGCTAGTATTTGATAATTATAAGAAAGTCAAAGTCAAAATATATTTATTCAAACAAATCACAAGGAGATCTGTCATCTATCGAAGCAACATAGCATTTTCATTTTAATTGTTTTTCTAGTGTTATTTTGAGTTGTGTTGTGTAATTTTGGTGGTATTTTAACCAACATTACTTGTGGTCTTAGCACAAAGTGTAAGCATTTGAAATGAAAGTGTAATATGTGATATCGTGATTTGACCGAAAATGCTTCAAATGTTTTGAAGAAACCGCCACCATTTTCTTCAAAACAATGGACTGACTCGACTTTCGACTGACGTAACTAGAAACATAACAAAGAGCATATAATCTCTATCACTTGACACTGGCAAGATTGTCTATAGACAGGAGCCATATAAAAAAACTAAGAAGACTAAGAGATTCGTTTTCTGTCATCTATCGAAGCAACATAGCATTTTCATTTTAATAGTTTTTCTAGTGTTATTTTGAGTTGTGTTGTATAATCTCTATCACTTGACACTGGCAAGATTGTCGATAGACAGGAGCCATAAAAAAAAAATCACAAGGATCGCATTGAAACGTCTAGGTGACTCTAGTGCAAGCTCCACGCGACCAAAGCCTAGAAGAACAGGCAACGAACTCGGCTTGGTTCCTACCGCTCTTTTGTATGATCCTCGTTACAATGCAATATTGATTATATGTGATGGTAGGGTGCTGATTATTATTTGTTTTAACTTTTAAACCGATTACGGTTTCGATCGATATTACGCCATAATTACCTACGGTCGCACGAAACTGTGCCCAAAATTTAATATCGGGAAACAGTCAATCTCACGAATCATGAACGCCGCTGTAAATTGTGGGTTTGATCCCCACTGAGGGCAAATAGTTTGTGCTTCTTCTTCTTGTCGTGTCACTAGTTTCTTTCGAAACAGTGTGGTGAAAGGATTTTAAGTGCCTCAAGAGGCTCCTTTCGAGCACTTGACACATGTTATAGAGCTTTTTAGGTTCTACAACATGCAGGTTTCCTCACGATGTTTTCCTTCACCGTTTGAGAGTACTGGCATTGTGCACATAAATTTTTGATGTTTGTGTCAAGGGCATTGTACTGGCTTTGCTGAGTTTGGACCTGTGTTGTAAAAGTTACAAAAACATTAAGTGTTTATTAAATTACATTTTCCTTGTTCCAGGAACCCAAGACATGAAACGGAAACGGTGCAGCTCGTCAAGCGTCGCTTGACCATCCCACCACCATGCCGCGAGCGACCACAATGCGCTACATCCTCTTCTGCCTCTTCTCCATAACCTTCGACAGGAACTTTGCTTTCGTGCTTGACAAGCAGAACCCCTACTCGCAGTTTAGGAAGTGGAATGCAGGACTCAACGGGACAGTGGAACTTGAGTTCAAAACTGACCAGCAGAACGGCCTATTGTTGTATACCGACGACGGTGGGACTTACGACTTTTTTGAGCTGAAGCTGGTGAATGGGCAGTTGAGGCTGCGGTATAACCTGGGCGGAGGCGCTCAGATCGTAGCTGTGGGCAGCAACCTGAATGATGGACATTGGCACAAGCTTCAGGTAAGGTTTTTACTTGCTAGAAGAATGCCAGTGGCTTTGTCGCGTGGTGCTTTGGTGCTATATTCTGTGAAGTGTTAAGCAGTTCGGAGGACGATCAATAGATAGATAGATAACTCTTTATTGATTATCACAACAAAATAAAAATAACATTTTAACTTAAAAACTAAAAATTTTAATAATTCAATGGGCGGCCTTATCGCTAACAGCGATCTCTTCCAGGCAACCTTTGGATGGACAGGATTGAACATAAAAAGAGGGGGGGAGTCTGCAATATTTGAATGAAAGCATCAGTCTTCTTCTTCTTTTTATCGTGTCACTAGTTTCTTTCGAAGCAATACGGTGAAAGGATTTTAAGTGCGCCTCAATAGGCTCCTTTCCAGCACTAGACACATGTCAAGAACTGGTTAGGTTTTACAACATGCCGCTATCCTCACGATGTTTTCCTACACCGGTTGAGAGTACTGCCACATACATTTTTGAACAAAAAACCCATTGGTGCACGACCAGTTTTGAACCCACGACCTTAGGATCGGAAGGCGGGGCTGCTACCACTCGACCACCAGTGCTCAGTAGCAGCAGTGTGAAGCCAAAAGAAAAAAATGTGTAGTGACGTGTTTTAAACCGTATGCATTGCATGTGAAAGGTACCTCCTCGGTATCGCTCTAAAAGTTTATACATTCTTCGAAGGTTTCCCCTTTCTCGGATTTTATGAGAGCTTTTAAACATTCTTCACACGATCCCCGAAGTTTGGTTTTTGAATCATTTCAATCACGTTCGTATGGGAAACTAAAACCTTGACACATGCTAACATTCATGCATCAAGAATCATTGAGATTAGATTCAAATAAATATTTGAAAGGTCTAAGTTGTATTTTGAAATGATTATTTCTTTTATAGTGGGATTTTTAAGATTTTCAATAAAATAAAAACACAAGATCAAGTAGCATTTTCAGGTATGAATAAATAAAATAATAAACTTAAATTACTAAATGTCTGACAATTTACTAAGCATCATTACTTAATCACTTATCTAGATTATCACATGTCCAGAATTCATCAATGCTATAAACACCCACCCAGAAGATCACACAAGGATCAGTATGAAGTTAGCTGTACCCACATTGTAGGGTGTAGTCGTTAAGCCTTGACGGAGGCTGGTACCTTAGAAACATTTGATCTCATCGCTGTATTTTCACCTTTACAGTCATAACAATATAGTTTAATTTCCAGGTGGCCCGCCGCGACGAGCATACCTCTCTGACTGTAGACGGCGATACTCAGAGCAAAACGTCCCGCGGCAAGGAGTTTGTCTTCGGCAAGTTTAACAGCAACTCCGATGTCTTCGTCGGCGGGATCCCACCCTCGTGAGTACTAGATTAACTTTTTTTGCAATGAATTCAAGTTTTCTGACTTCAATCTTAGCTGAAGTAGCCGAAGCGATTTTGTAGCAGAACGGTCTAGAAACGGTCTAGAAGACATTCTGTCTGTTTAATGACATACAATTAGCAACGGCAAAATAGAACACATTAGCCATATGAAGGCAAAACATCCCTTATACATCCAAACAGCACTAATAATAAAAAAGTCAAAAGCTAAGTCTGTAGCTGAAAACGGCTAGGTAGAATAGATTTATATTTTTTAGTGATAGAATGATAATTGAATCCGTAGCCAAACTTTCCTACCTGATGTATTGACGCTATGCTCATAGTCACTGGAAGTCGGTGGTTATTTTTTTTTTTTGTTTTTATTGCTCCTGTCTATCGACAATCTTGCCAGTATCAAGTGATAGAGATTATATGCTCTTTGCTATGTTTCTAGTCACGTCAGTCGAAAGTCGAGTCAGTCAATTGTTTTGAAGAAAATGGTGACGGTTTCTTCAAAACATTTGAAACATTTTCGGTCAAATCACGATATCACATAATACACTTTCATTTCAAATGCTTACACTATGCTACAACATACACTACATACTACACAACTCAAAATAACACTAGAAAAACAATTAAAATGAAAATGCTATGTTGCTTCGATAGATGACAGAAAACGAAACAAGTCGGTGGATGCTGGATGGATAAGGACCAAAATCGTGTGTCATGGAAATCAATGACAGAGACCGAGATATGGGTATGGTGGTATGACAGAACACTTCGCTTTCGACTCTATTTTCAATGTCACTTAACATAAATACCTATATCATAAAATCTTTGTGATTTTCTAACGTGCTATAACGACATTTTACAACTTTTTTTTTGCACTTAACACGTTCATTCTCTAAACACCATAAATCTTATGAATATAAATAGTGCTAGTACTTTACTAACTTAGCTAATTAAGAAACCTTAGGTACAACTGAAACCCCTTAGGGTTGAGTGTCTTTACGGCTTAATAAGTTTCAAGTAAGTAGTTAAATTGTCTAGTTCCTTGGAGCTAGAGCAATCTGGAAACAGCGTTGTTGATTGCTGGGTCTTATTGTCTTTTAGGGGCTTTTCAGACGATCAAATCTTAGCGAGTTGATTGGTCATCAAGATTTATGCCAGGCTCAGAGTTTGAAATGGATTGAAGTCAATCTTAGCCAGTGTTAATAGCTTATCACCAGGTTTAACTTAAGCCATGATATGTTAAATTGTTAAACAGTTCAAAACACAATACAAAAAAATATATTATATATTAAAATATATACACACAAAACCACATAAATATATACATATACACAGTTTACATTTCATAGGTACAAGAATTCTCTTAGCAGTGGTATTAGTTTGACAATTAAATAACAGTCGGCTCAGAATATTTTAAATCTTGATCTAAGATGACAGTGGAAAAATAATATTATAATACCTAAGAGCACCGGTGGTCTAGTGGGAGTGACCCCGCCTTCCGATCGTAAGGTCACAGGTTCGAATCCAGTCGTGCACCAATGGATTTTTCTATCGAAAAATTTATGTGCGCAATGCCAGTGTTTTTAAACGGTGAAGGAAAACATCGTGAGGAAACCAGTTAGTATTCTAACAGCGGCGATGGGCTTTGCAACCTGTCACGTATGGAATACTTACTACTGCAAAATGTGGGTATGTGCCAAATTTAATGTTTAGACGTACCTCTGACTACCCCCCTTAGACATCCTCAAAGAATCTTGAATTAATACCTACTTGGTACTGGGAGATCTGAAGGGATATCTACCGTACCTGGGGATCAAAGTCGTGAGGCTGTTTCAGTTTTTCCTAGCGGAGAATAATCCATCTGTATAATTCGTGATCAAAATAAACAGATTTCTATAGTAATAGATGAAGATGACTCGTTCGGTGTGCCAACTGTTGAACCGGAGGGCTGAAATAGACTGGCTTAAAACATTTTTGATGTAATGTAATAATAGACTTTTGCTTGATGGCAACACTTCAGACTGTTGCCTGATCGTCTATCAGAGCTTTACCGTGAGATTAGTTACAGTCTTGTTTGCGTATCTAAGTTACGTAACATTACAATTGAAGTCCGGCACTATTGCATATTCTAGGACGTGGGTCTGGTTTATTATTAACTAAGCCTTCGTCCGTGGTTTCTCTCGTGTGGCCTGATACAATTTATGTAAGCTATTCTAGGTAACGAGGATTTCTTTTTTCCTATTCGAAGTTAAATTTGAAATGGTCTATTAAATTTTCGGGTGCATCGTTTCTTATACTATGCATGCGAAGAAGTGTACGACCCACCTGATGGGAAGCGGTTACCGTAGCGCGTATGCGCGACCGTCCTAGCTCCATGGTATGTTGTAATACGAAAAAACTAGAAAATAAAATTTTACCAAAAAAACGTGAGCTCCCACTAATAACAGTCTTAACGACTACATAGGTCAGGTAGGATTGGTTAAGTGCTAGATCGTGTCATTCAAGGAAAACCACTAGGAAGGGTTATACTACGTCAGGAGGTACTTACTGCAAATTATTGCGCGAAAGGTGCCTTTCACCACACTGACCTGAAATAACTAGTGACGCGAAAAGAAGAAGAAGACCACGTATTTTAGCTCGCGGGTCTAGTTTATATGAATTATTCTGTGGCAAGGGTCGTCATTCGCCGTTTACATAGTATGTATACAAACGTAATGTAGTTAACGGGCTGTTACGGATGTATACTAACTCTCGGGTATTTTATTAACTAATTTTCTAAGTCACTAAAGTTTTACGTAAGTTTTAGGCTTGGGCCTGTAAACCTTGTAATCTCTAAGTAGAGTACCCCCCTTAGACATCCTCAAAGAATCTTGAATTAGTACCTACTTGGTACTGGGAGATCTGAAGGGATATCTACCGTGCCTGGGGATCAAAGTCGTGAAGCTGTTTCAGTTTTTTCTAAGTAGAGTGCTTAAATATGTTAAAAAAGTAATAAAGTTGACATTGCTGTGTCTGGGTGCTATAAGTATTGTTTTTAATTGTATGTATTTACAAAAAAATGTACATTTAAGTTATCTAACTTCAATCCTCACAGCTCTTCCATCTGCGTTGCAGGTCGTGGGTTCGATCTCCACAGATAATAACCCAAAACCATATAAAGTTTATACGAAGCGAAGGACGCCGAAGCCCAAAGGACTGACGATATTGTTAGGGTTGCGGGAAATCGGTGGATGCGGAAAGGATATTCTTCTTATAGTTCTTCCTGGAAACGTATAGGGGAGGCCTACGTCCAGCAGTGGACTTCTGTAGGCTGAGAATGATGATGATGATATAAATTTTTTATGCAAAAATAATAATTTCAGTATATTATCAGTTATCTGTTCCCCTTTTTAAGGTTTACCTACTTAGTTTGGCGCTATTGGCGCTGTGTCAAAATATATCTCATTATGCTGCTGTTTTTGAGTGAATTTATCTAAAACTGAGGTCATTCACTCCAAGGCTTTCAGCAAAGAATTATAGATCAAGCGATAGGCATACTAATTCAGCAAAAACCGAGATTAACCTGTTAGGATAAAGCTCATTTTCCTTCCGATACAATCTTTTTTACCACCCCACGGTACATTTGCATGCAAATTCAACTCTACCCAATTTGGGATAAGGTATGAATTCCGATGCGGCTTTTTTGCAGAAGGGCGTAGTTATTTCGTTAATTGGTGCGTCGAAAGCCATTAGCCGATACCAAATATTGGATTTCAAACGAGCGTTTGAATTCTGTTACAGCCTCGATCGGTTTTTCTTCATTGAACAATTTTTACAAGGTTTCGCCGTGTAATGAATTTTTTACTGTTTTTAATATCAAGGATCTTATTTTTATTTTAGGCCTGTTTGTAAAGGAAGTTTAGATTCTTTAGTCTGGGGTACGATAAAGCTATTTACATCATAGGATTTGTGAATTTCGTTATAGTTATAGCACTAGAGTTACCTAGTTTTAAGACGGTTCAAGATGGTCCTTGTGATTTTATTGAATAAATATATTTTGACTTTGACTTTGATTTTGACTTTAGTTTTGTTGTTTTCGACCTCTATGGGCACCAAAATTTTTGATATTTTCGTATTTATTCTGCTCTTGTGTTTTTGTTTGTAAATATTGGCTTACATATTCATGTAAGCTAATATGTAACTAATGCAACCTGTTCAGACACGCTGGCCCTTTCCCATCTACATGGAACCAACAACAGAGCTGGTGCGGCTTGTGAAGCGGCCGAAAAAGCTAAAGCATGCAAATACAGGGGTCTAGGCTCCGAATATGATTTTGTCCCATTCGGTGTCGAGACCCTTGGTCCGTGGGGTCCTAGCGCAATAAGGCTTTTTAAAGAAATTTCAAAAAGGTTAGTCGACGTCACAGGAGACCGAAGAGCTGGCAGCTACCTCGGACAAAGAATTAGTTTAGCTATTCAAAGGGGGAATGCTGCCAGTATCTTCGGATCCTTGCCCAAAGGGACTCCTTTTAATAATATATTTTAGTTATTAGTTATTATATTTTTTAAGGTTTTTAGTTTTAGGTCTAATTGAATATATATTTTTAATGCTGAAATAAATTTAAAAGCTAATATTATATTGTAAAAACTTATAGAAATATTATTTATGAATTTAAAACCGTTTACAGAACTTAGATGCGGGGTCTAGTATTTATTTATGAGACTTTTTTTCTGAAAATCCAAAATCTGCGAGGCGCGCGGTCCGGGGGCGGGCGACGTGCCTCCCTTGTTTTCAAATTCATTTTTTTAGCGATCCAAAAGTTAATGTTGACAGTCAGTAGGTACGATTCTCAACCTTTTTGTAGTGTCACTAGTTCTTACGAAACAGTGAGGTGATAGGATTTTCAGTGCACCTCAAAAAGGCTTCTTGATATATGTTTTTCTTGCCGATTCCCCCACGATGTTTTCCTTCACCGTTTAGAAGTACTGGTGCTCTACACTGAATGATTTGAACAGAAAAACTATTGGGTGCAACTGGTTTTGAACCTGTGACTCTATCGGAAGGCGGGTATACTACCAGTAGACCACTAGTGCTCTCTACACCTCCGCGATTATTGTTAT
The DNA here is from genome assembly GCA_963576535.1 of Plemyria rubiginata. NCBI lineage: Eukaryota > Metazoa > Arthropoda > Insecta > Lepidoptera > Geometridae > Plemyria > Plemyria rubiginata. Next base: position 1,363,506 of record OY754925.1, on the reverse strand, counting down.
TTAAACAAAACAATATAATTTCATATCACAATACACGAACCTTTACAAGTACCCGGTTTTTAGGTCATAAGTACAGTCAGCGATGTACTGTTTACGTGATTACCTAGATTGATTTATTTATCTCATAATGTAAATAAATCAAACTATTTCTAATAGCCTTATATGTTTCAGTTTGACTGAAAAGAATACAGAAAAAAAATATATTTTGTTGAGATTTTTCTAATAATTAAATAATCTTTTATTTTGAATGACATGAAAAGTACATTTTTTAACCCAAATACGAAATTCCTTTTTTCGACCTTTGCCCAGCAGTGGGACCCAACGGGCTCATAATATTAATAAAACGAAATAATTATTCGCATTTTAAACAAAATACGCCGACAGGTTACTTTTAGGTACCTTCTCCAAAGTTTTATTATCGTATGTCGTCACCTGCCAAACAAAGATCCATTTGCTGATTTTTTTTTATGCTAAAGCTAGCAGAAGAGCACACGGGCCACCTGATGGAAAGTGGTCACCGTCGCCCGTAGACACCTGCAACACCAGAGGCGTTGCTGATGCGCTGCCGGCCTTTTAAATGATATGATTATCATATGATTAATACTAATGATTTTTTGTACACAGCGCTAGTAAATATCAATTTCTATCTTTTGATATAACTTTGACATGATTTCAAGAAAAACTCTCTTAGTAATGGATGCCGCCTGAGGCGGCACGGGAGGTTGGAGGTTCTGGGATATCCTCGCCTTCTAATTATCGTATGTCGTCACTTGTACCAAACAAAATAAATAAATAAATAATGCTGGACAATCCACACAGCACTATCTAGCCCCAAAGTAAGCTATTCAAAGCTTGTGTTATGGGTACTAGATAACTGATATATTTAATACATTAAATACTTACATAGATAGATATTTTTTTATTATACATATAAAACACCCAGACCATCGGAACAAATTTCTGCACATCGTACACAAATTTGTTCCACGGCGGGAATCGAACCCGCAACCACTTGCGTCGCAGGCAGGCTCTCGCCCGCTGCGCCACAGAGGTCGTCAAACAAGGAGAAGTCCAGCACATTTTATCACAATTGATACAACAAAACTAGGGTTTTTATTGATATCCGACCGGCTTTGCCTCGTAAGGGCTTGCCCGGGACATATTAGTTGTTGTACGTGCTTTGTGTCCAGAGTTTGTTGTGTTTGAGTGTACATTGTACAATCAGCAGAAAATAAGAATAAGAATATTTTATTGTTAAAATGTGTACAGACAGGTGTTATAAAATTTATACAACATTAAAGCAGGTTGTCCATTTCAGATGTTGAAAACTTTTTGGAACGTAATAAAAAAATATATTTTACTCAAAATCATCAAAATAATTGTGGTATTGGAACTAGATAGTACCTACTGAAATCTTTCTTTGTAAATTATATAACATACAAAACATACATCTACATAATAATATATATAAAAGGCAAAAGTGAGCGGCCCGCCGACTATGTAGAGATTTTTTTATAAAATAGATATCTACCTGTAATAAGAAAGGTTAAAAAAAATCACAAATGTACGCGAGTGAAGCCGCGGATTCAGCTAGTACTTAATAATACAACCAGACACAGAGCACTACGTTCGAACAAATATTTGTTCTTGGTGGGAATCGAACTCACAACCAACAGTGTAAAAAGTAGCTACTGCACTATCTACTGAGATTAGAATTCATAGACGCTTAAAATATTGTGTGTCTTCTTACTTTTGCGAGCTGTACATAATATACATTTCAAAGTATGCGGCCCTTTTAAGGGGAGGCTATGAAATGTTATAGGGGCTGTTTTTACACCCTGGTAGTGTACACTGTGTTTTTAACCAGGTACTAAATGAACTTGTGTACAAATGGCACGTGCGAGTCGAAACGTCGAAACGTGTCTTCTACATTCAGAAATTCATTGTAATTCTCATTATTATTATAACAATTAGGAAGTCATATTGTCTCCACGGTGCTACGATCTGTGTGTCAATTGGATAGTTGTGGAACGTAGATACGAAACTCCAATTGCAGTAAAACACTCACAAAAATCGTAAGCTAGAATTAATTTATGCTTAAGTCACCAACATTGAAATGTGTTTAAGAACTGTAGATTTTATATGAAATAATATAATTACTTTGAGACTCGTATAAAAACGTTGTTTTTACACGTAAAAAATGTATCCCTATAAAAAAAACTTAGCTTAACTTAGCCGCGTGTAACTGGTTCCTAGATTCACTTAGCGATAGGACGTCTCAAAATTATCCACGTTATTCAACTGAATATACCTTTCGACTTTGTGTTATTCTTCAGACTTGTTGAGTTTTACATCTATGCGGCAGTAATAATAAAATTAATCTCATTGCTACGACGCCACGGTACCTAGCTGTAGGGAGGAGCTAAGTGGCTGCTACACTGCTACGCCGTAGCTAAGTGCTACGGAGTGTGGGTTACGTTCGTAGCTTGATATATAAAATTATCACCTAAGTTGAGAAGTTTCTAGTGCTAGAAAATGATTCTGGTATAAACGTTCACTAGGAAAATATTACTATCTATATTTCTGTGTATTAACATTTCACCTACCACGGTTTATAAATAGGAGTAGGAAGAGTAAGAGTTCGAAGTTTTAGGAGTAAATCATTTGAGCTTTCCTTTTTTCAAAACTAAATAAAGTTAGTATGAAAATAACTCTGAGCTCTCTGAGTCGCACGGATTCCACTTCACTACATAGTATAAAACAAAGTCGCTTTCTCTGTCCCTATATCCCTATGTCGGATTTTAATGCGGTTTTTTAAAATAGATAGAGTGATTTAAGAGAACGGTTTTTATGTATAATAATACATGCATGATATGTGCACCTATTATAATATTTTATCCGTGGGTGTCTTTTGTGTAGCTCAAGGAATGCAGCTCTGTGTGAAAATATTCTGTTTTTACGACCATATTTCTATCGGAAATGCTCTGAAGGTTCTAAGACGCTAGATAGTGTCCTTTGGTAGTGGTATCGAGTCCAAGGACTATTGAATAACACCCGGTTCGAATTCGCTACCAATGCACGTACCGCCAACAAAATGAATTTCAAAAGTTCGTGTTTCAAAAACTGTTGCGAGGAATTCGGAATATCTAGAAATGAGTGCTGGTGGATATAAATAAATAATGCTGGACAATCCACACAGCACTATCTAGCCCCAAAGTAAGCTATTCAAAGCTTGTGTTATGGGTACTAGATAACTGATATATTTAATACTTACATAGATAGATATTTTTTTATTATACATAAAAAACACCCAGACCATCGGAACAAATTTCTGCAGATCGTACACAAATTTGTTCCAAGGCGGGAATCGAACCCGCAACCTCTTGCGTCGCAGGCAGGCTCTCGCCCTCTGCGCCACAGAGGTCGTCAAATGGTGTGCGTGTTTTTTGAAAGGTTTCATCGAGTGAGCAAAGCGAGATGATTTCTTAAAGAATTTGGGTGAAACGGCATTGTTTTTTATTTTTACATGTGTAAAACTTATGACCAGAATCTGACCTGATGTTACTTGTTGATCGGTCGACGGTGTTGCATGCAAAAAAAAACCAGTTCGGATTAATGAATCAAATGTAGGTAGAATTAGGTAAGTATGTGTAAATATTATATTAAGAATTTAGCATATACCCACATTTTGCAGTTGGCAGTCCATAATGTGATAGGTTGAAATCACTGCAGGTAGAATACTTATTGGTAATAGTATGTATTTACAAAAAAAAGTATATAGGTAGTATTATCAGCTATCTGGTCTCCATATTACAAGCTTTGGCTAAGTTTGGGGCTAGATGGTGCTGTGTGGAATGACCTCCAATATTTATTTATTTATTTTTAACGACATTTTCCTTCACCTATGGAGAGCACTGACTGGCAATGAGCTCTAAATTTTTTAAGCGAAAATTATATTCGTGCACGACTGGATGTATTTAAAAAAAGACTTGCATCGGACTTCCTTAGGTTGATAATGATGTTGAAATGCATTGTTCTCCGAGAACAATATTATTATGAAACTAGTGTACGTTACAGATAGGAAGCTGGATCGAGGTCGCACTGAGTACTCTCTCGGCGCTATCCTTTGCCTCGTTGCCAATGGGAGCTATCCGGTACGTCCTGTTTGTCCTTTCGTAGCTAACTAACCAGAGGTTATTGCTATCTGTGGGTTAGTCGCGTAAACGTAACGTATCCTTAACTGCAACAGGATAAGGTCGAATATCGCTAGGATACGTAGACGCGATAAATGATTTTAGATCTTATTCTCGATTTTATTCGTTATATTGTTAGACGACCTTAGTGGTGCAGCGGGCGAGAGTCCGCCTGCGACGCAAGAGGTTGCGGGTTCGATTCCCGCCTCGGAACAAATTTGTGATCTGCAGAAATTTGTTTCGTTGATCTGGGTGTTTTCTATGCATAATAAAAAATATCTATCTATGTAAGTATATAACGTATTAAATATATCAGTTATCCAGTACCCATAACACAAGCTTTGAGTAGCTTACTTTGGGGCTAGATAGTGCTGTGTGGATTGTCCAGCATTATTTATTTTTTATTTATTTATCTTCGCTCAAACGTTAATAAGGCAAGGAATGATTTCCTTGCCTTTTTTTTTTTTTTTTTTGGAAGGGGGAAAATGCCTTCGCATTTCCCTTCCGCCATGGGGGTGACGGAAGGGGGTATGTGGGGCTCGAACCCACTAAAAACCCCCCTGTGAGACATCCTCCGCCAAAAGGTGTAGCGAGATGGGGTCGCGTTTGCATTCACCATCTCGCCACGGCGATGGACCCGTATTTACTAAACCGGGCCATTTGCGTCACAACCTTGCTCACCAAGGCCTCTCAAAGTCATTAGGGCCACATTAGCCAGCGAAATTCCCCCGATCTTCCACTGGTGACCCTACTACATAGGCGGGAGAAGGCGGGCGAACCGCCTCCGCCTCCCTCCTGTCCGTCTACGCCGGAGCAGGTCAGCTTGGACATCGTCCTCCCTAACTCGCTCCGCCGCCTCCTTCTGCGCCATAACTGATTCGCAGAAGGAGACTACCGCCTGCCACGATCTCTCGTCCACCAGCATGGCATTGACTACGCTCGGCAGAGAGAGATCCGGCCCCACTATCGCTACTAGGTTATGTCGCTGCGGGCCCCAGGCTGCACACACCTCCAGCGTGTGGGGCGCCGTGTCCTCTAGCGCCCCACATTCGTGACAGGCTGGAGTGGCCTCACGTCTAGCTATCTTGTGCAGGTACTTTCCGAAGCATCCGTGTCCGGATAGTACCTGCACCAGTCGGAAAGTCAGTGACCCAAACGGCCGACCGATCCACTCTTCAAGGACCGGGCGGATGGCTTCCACCGTCCACTGCCCAGGGACTGGTGGAACCAAGTCCTCCGTCCATCGCCGCAATAGGGCAGCCCTAGCTTGCAGCCGTATGCCGGCTACCTCATCCCACGCTGGAGGGTTTCCTTGGGATCTCCTCGCCGTCACGAAGTGGTACACTTCGGCGAGTATCTCTGCTTGGAGTTCCCAGGGGGGATCACCGGCTAATACGCACCCTGCGGTCCAGGACACCGTCCGGTAACCGCGTATCGCCCTCGTCGTGATAACTCGCTGCGGCCGTCGCAGCAAGGTCTTGTTATCACGATTGAGGGCGTCCACCCAAACCGGTGCACCGTACATGGCCATACTACGGATCACTCCGGAGTAAAGCCGGCGGCAATTGGCACTCGGGCCACCCACGTTGGGCAACAACCTTCCTAAGGCGGCAGCGGCTCCCATTACTCGTGGAGCCAGCCAACCGAAGTGGGCGCTAAACTTCCACCTCCCATCCAGGATTAGACCCAGGTATTTCATCTCCTTTCCGACTAAGACTGGAACTCCGTCTAGTATGACCCTCGTTCCTGGAGGGGGTCCTCCTCGTGGCCCATGGAACAACAGGGCCTCGGTCTTGGAAAGAGCGACCTTTAGTCCCAGGGCACGTATGCGTTCCATTACGATGGTTGTGCCCACCGTTGTCAACCGCACCGTTTCCCCGAGATCTCTTCCCTTAGCCACGACAAGGGTATCATCCGCATAGCAGGCAACCCGCATACTCGCAGGAAGCGTGCCACGGAGCACCCAGTCGTAGCCTATGTTCCACAGGAGTGGTCCGAGAACGGAACCCTGTGGAACCCCGCAGGAGACGCGGCGGCGTCTCAAGCCATCACGCCCCTCAATCAGGACCTCGCGATCCTGCAAGTAGTCAGCCAACAGTCTCCGAAGATACAAGGGCACTTTGTGATATTGAAGCCCTTGTTGTATCGTTTCGTGCGGGAGACTGTTGAAGGCGTTTGCTATATCGAGCGATACTGCCAACGCCTTTTGCCCATGTGTGACCGCGTCCTGCGTCCAATCTTTGAGCCAGAGCAGAGCGTCTATTGTGGACCTCCTAGCTCTGAACCCATACTGAGCCTCCGAGAGTCCAGGCCCAGTCCCCTCCAAGTGCCGTATGACACGGAAGGCAACTACTCTCTCTAGCAGTTTGCCCGTATCATCCAACAGGACTATGGGCCTGTATCCGGATGGTGAGTCGACGGCTCGGCCCTCTTTCCGTAATAGGCATAATCGGCCGTCCTTCCATAGCTTCGGAAACCGCCCCGATGTGAGGCACGCATTGAACAGCTCCCGAAGCTGATCAGCCATTACCTTTAAGGCAATCCTGAGGACACGCCCCGGGATCCCATCTGGACCCGGTGCAGTCTTCTTGCCTCGCAAGTGGTCGACCACGACTTCCATTTCCACCTCAGAGACAGGTGGGATTGAATCCGAGTCCAATTCCTCGGGTGAGGACGGAGCCATCACCGGAGGAGTGAAGTCTGGACTGCTGTCGGGGAATAAGCCCGCCAACACCCTGTCCAGGAGCTCTGGTTCCAGGGACTCAGCGACCGGTGGCGTCTGTCCCCGGAACTTTTTCCGGGCGGCCTTATACGGACGCCCCCAAGGATCCCTGTCAAGGCTTTCCAGAGCCTCGCTCCAGGCCTGGGACTTGGCCCGGCGGATGGCCAAGTGCAGTTCCCGCTTCGCATCACGGTACTCACTATGCAGCCTACCCTCAGCTGCCAGCTCAACAGCCGACAGCTCGTTGTCGGTCCGGCCGTTACGCCGCCTCCTGCATCGGGCGTAACACCGACGTTTTCCTGAACAAGTGGTTCTTAGGTCCGCTATCTCTGAACACCACCAATAAACTTCACGGCGCTCAGGGCGACGTCGGGATCTAGGCATGGCCGTGTCACACACGCCGGTTATCGCTTCGCGGAAGCGGCCAGCTGCTACGTCTACATCCGGATGCATGGGGGCAGCCAACCACGATTGGACCAAAGCCGCCTCTTTTGCCAGTTCAGCGTCGAGACGACAAAAAGCCCAGCGTGGGAAAACCACCCGTGCCACACGCCGAGCCCCTCCTTGGGAAGTGGAGATCTCAAACCTTATGTATTTATGGTCTGAGAGAGTCTCCTCCTCTGACACTCTCCAGGCCCTTACATATGCCGCAACAGCCGGAGTGGCGAACGAAACGTCCACCACGGACCCCCCGTTATGTCGGACGCATGTATGGACAGACCCTCTATTGAGCAGGGTCAGTCCTGTGGCAACCGCCCACTCCCTTACAATCTCCCCGCGAGAGTTAGTGAAGGGGTTGCCCCAATCTCGTGCCTTGGCATTCAAATCCCCCAGGAGGAAGACCTGACGTGGTGCCTGTCTTCTTACCACTGCGGCCAAGAGGTCCACGAAGGCTTCTAGCTCCGCAGCGGTTTTATTGGGGGAGAAGTATACACCGACCACTATATACTCCCTCCACTTTGCCACAACGTACCCCGCCCCACTTTCTATAACTGAAAGGGTAGGGCCATCACCTGATCGTGCAATAATAGCAACCGAGCCATCCAGGTCCCCAGCCCAGCAGGGATGAGGGGGAACGTAGTATGGCTCCGCAGCAACTGCTACGTCTATTTGCCACTGCACCAGGGTCTGCATAAACAGGTCTTGAGCCCCAGCGCAGTGGTTTAAGTTCGTCTGGAGGAAGTTGTGATGTCGGATGTGATCCATATCAATCCGACATTACAACCTCCTCATTCCCAGCATCGCGGCTTGCGGGTCCTGGGGCGGCAAAAGTGGCCTTTCCCTTCGTCTTCGGGGGAGCACATTTGCGTCCCCCCATTACGTGCCCGGAAGGCCTACCTGACTCCGCACAGATTGCGCAGCGTGGGTCAGCCTTCCGACAGCTGGCCGCCCGATGTCCTGTGTCTCCACACCTGAAATACAGGTCCCCTCTATCTGACGACGAAGGGCACTGAGGGCGCGTGTGTCCCAGCCCCATACATCTGAAGCAGCGCATGGGACGTGCGTCTAGCGCCACCACACGTACTGAGCTCCACCCTACTAAAAGCCTGCCTTTTGCCAGTAACGCTCTGGCTGCCGAAACTGGGCAGGAAACAAGGGTGAAGCCGGTACTACCCCAGTCATGGTGGATCTCGCCAGCCTTAATCAACTCTGCATTGCAACCACCCGCCTTAGCAACCGCTGCCACCACTTTCTCTCTAGTGGCCGCATCGTCTAAGCCCGTGATCCTTAAATCCGCAGATTTAATGGGCCTGGCGATGTGAGCCACATCAGACAGGACCCCACGGAGCTTTTCCGCAAGCCTATCTGCCTTCTCACCGTTTAGAGAACCAGGGATTTTTAACATTCTGGCTCCTGTGGCCGTCTGACGGAATCGGATCTGGTCAATCCCCAATTCTTGGATGTTAACCTTCTCCTGCGCTACTTCAAGAATGTCATGGTATGTGACACCCTTACTCACGGCTTCGGGCTTAAGCGACAGGACAACAGCCGCGGATTTTGGGGATCTCAGCGCTGCCCTTGACGTAGAGGCTGTCGTCTTGATCTTCTTCTTGGCGGTAGTGGAGGCACTAGCCGCGAAGGCAGTTCCGGGAGCTGCAGATGGGACTGAGGACTTCCCCTTTCCCTTGCCTTTCCCCTTCCCTGTCACCGTTGCCCAGGTATCCGCCTGAGGAGCTGTGGAGGGTGTAGCCTCGCTGGTGCTTTGGGTCCCCGGAGCATTTGAGGGGCCCGCAGCTGTTGCCTCTGGTGTGGCAGCAATCTTTGAAGCCCGGCCCGCCCGCTTGCGCGCTTCGGGAGCGGCATTGGGAGCTGGTTCAGGCACTGACTTCTGTGGCAGGACCGTGTCCACCTCCTTCCTGTTGTCCACCCTGAGCGGTGGACGGACCGTTGGGGCAGGCAGAAGCCGGTCCTCGATCCCCGCAAGTCGGGCATTCAGCATTTGCCCAAACGTGGTAGTCAAGGAGCGCTTCAGCTCCTCCACTAATTCAGTAGCTCCCAGCATGGACGTGGAGGGTGCCTGCGTCTCGGAGGAAGCTGCAGCAGCGGCGGTTTTAGCGGCAGCAGCTTGCGTTTTGGCCTCTGAAAAGCCTCGACGCAGCGCCTTCACCTCAGCCTTACAGGCATCGACCTCGAGTCGAAGGCGGCTATTATCCGCTCGAAGCCGCCTCGTCTCCTCCACCTCGCTCCTGATTGCCAGAGCCTCAACCACCTCTTTAAGTGTCGATGCAGATTTTTTAAGCTGGCCGACAAACTGTCCTTTGAGGTTGCCAGACTTTTTGGCAACCTCCAAAATGCCGGCTAGCTTTTCGCACGCCTGTATCTTTAATTCTTGGGCATTAAGCCCACTGAGGTCGCACGCCGTCGTGTCTTCAACATCAGATCTACTTTCTGTATCAGAAAGGCTGGCGACTGTAGCAGCCAACCCCTTCCTATACTGCCTACTTTTTAACACATCTTCCAACGGCGGCACCGGGGCAGGCTTAAGAAAATCCTGCCTGGAAAGGCCAGCCTTAGGGGTCCTGCCCTTGCCTCTTTTGGCTGACCCCCCCTTAGCAACCAGCGTTCCTTCAGTCTCTGTGTCCGAGTCCAAAGGCCCGGCCACTAAAATCGGACCAGACACACGCTTTCGGCGGCTCCGAATCCTGTCCACCATAGACGTGGAATCGCCTGAAAACTCCATATCCGAGCAGGATGTAACCTCATTGGTGACGCGATCCTCCCTTTGGATGAATACGTCAGTTCTTCCCTTTCCTTGAGAAGGGCCTTTAACAAATTTACCGGCAGCCTCACTCGGTTGTTTTGTCTTTACAAACACTTCACAATCACTCTCCAAAAGAGCGAAACGGTTGCTGCATGCCGAAACACGAGCCACGTCCTGCGCCTTCTCGGCACCATCATGCACAAATGCGCTAGCAGTTTTATCCGCAAGGCCAGAACAGCCAACATCTTGATTTTTATTAGTTTTGTTTATTTCCATATTAGATCCCACGAGTGTGGGGGAAATAAGAAGTCATCACCGAGGTGCCACCGACCAGTGCCCCCTGTGGTCGGGGAAGGGTATATACTGCGGAGGTCCCCTGGTATCCGCAGGTTTTAACGTGTTTTCTCACGGGTTGTTTATTTCAAGGTTTTCCTTCCTCTGGGCCCGGCCAGTTAAGGCAAGTCCCCTTCGGTCCATGCTGCTGCGACGTACCCCTTTAGGCCAATGTAAAGGGGTCGTTGAAGCAACAACATGGATACCGGATGAAGAGGCGGCAAAACTCTCCGACAGACTGATCAATAGTGTTAGTATTAACCAGTTCGCCATAACCTCTTCGACTGATGGTAACGAGTGACATCAGTTCCCTCAGAGCCTACCACTACGTCAAACAGAGTGGGAACTCCTTTCCTCTGCCCAACTTCCTCCACTGCGCCCTTTGCTAAGCAAATAGGCGCCCCAGTGTGTTCTGTCCGCGCCGGTCTGTCGCTAGCTTCCAACTCGAAGCTATCGACAAACCGAGACCCCCTATCCGCAACCCGGGGACGCGCCACGTCGGAGTATCACCTCTCCGCCTACAATGATTTCCTTGCCTACACCAGCTATTGGTGCGACACATAACACACATAAACATATTAATGACTCCGACAGGTTACGTAGCAAGTCTTCTGGGAAACGAAACTGAATACCCCAACCGAAACTGAACACAATAATTGAGTTTTCTTGTAAAATATCATTCGACCTGACTCATGAGATAAATAATTTGATGTTTCATTCTAACTGGGAACGTATAATATAATAATTATGTTGAACTGGATACCGCAAATGAGTATCTTTTGAAATTCTCAAATTACTGGCTTGTACCAAAAACATTATATGTTTTTTTTCTTGTTTAAAATTAAATTAAAAATTAAAATTTGTTTTATTCGGATGTCCAAAGATCCATTCTTAAATAATTGCTTAAATAATAACACATAACACTAGTTGCTGCTGAACAAACAGATGGACCACCTGATGTTAAGTGGTAACCATCACCTATAACAAAGCATTGCCTCGTAAGTCACGCAAGATAGGAAAGTGCGGGCCTATTCATTTATTTGGACAACTATGAATAATAAATAAACTTATAACTAGCCAGACGGTGTGCGACTTTCTGGACAAAGCTAGTTTAACCCCAGACTAATGTATAAACTTGATTGACCTTTGGTATAAACTGAGGTCAATTAATTCTATTCGAATTTGGTTTATAGAATGAAACAGCTTAATAAATTATTGCATACAACGTTTCTAAAGGCGTGGGACCCGATCTCTAACCCGACCGACCGACGACATCGTGAGTACTTCCTGGTAATGTGAATGCGAAAGTTTGTAAGTATGGTTGGATGGATGGATGTTAGTTACTTTTTCGCGCCGAAACGGCTGAACAAATCTGGATGAAACTTGGCAGAGAGATAGATTATAGTCTGGAATAGCACATACCCATGCAACCGCGGGGCGCAGCTAGTGTTATATAAAGGACATTCTTATAGCTTTTCTTCTAGACTTTGGACACGAGAAACTAGATTGGCGATAGTTTCATCTAGTTTCTATGACCTTACAAAGTAATCTTATCTATGTATAATAAAAAATATCTATCTATGTAAGTATATAATGTATTAAATATATCAGTTATCTAGTACCCATAACACAAGCTTTGAATAGCTTACTTTGGGGCTAGATAGTGCTGTGTGGATTGTCCAGCATTATTTATTTATTTATTTATTTATTTATTTATTTATTTATTTGTTGAACTATAAATCCATTGGATGGAACAAAACTCATGTAATTTTATGCAATGATAGTGTTCATCGAAAATAACATGCATAAAATATTAAAACACATAAAAAATAACAATCCTTTAAATTAGGTACTTGTTACCTACTTAAAAATACGAGCTCTGCTCTACCCAAAAGTAGAATGTTTTTATGACGTGTTTTATTTTCTCTGCTACATCGGCAGCCATTTTAAATTTAAAACAAAGCTGCATTACATAGGCCCGACAATTTGCATAACCCAGCATTCTCGACAGCCGTCAACTAAATTGTGGTCAGCGTTTCAGTAACAATCGCAATAATTTCAGTTCGTCTACTTTTGCCCGAAAACTATTTTAGTTAGCCACTCCTGCTCTGAAGTTTTGCAATTACTAAAATTGCGAAGTGTGTGAAGTGTGTAGTGATGAAGTGAATGTGTGTGTGTGAACTATCCACACATTCAACACAGTAGTATATTTAAGAGAATTACCCCTGGTTTCTGAAAGGTTGATCAACGCTAATCGGCTGTCAAGTCACTTGTTATCTCTATATAATTTTAAATAAAAGCTAAAATAGCAAGTGACTTGACAGCCAATTAGTGTTGATCGAGCTTTCAGAAACCGGGGGTTAGTGGTGGAACATGCAGATTGCTCACATGTTGATAAATTTCTTCTGCCTGGGTTTAGCAATTGTCAGGGTTAATATAAAATAAATAACTAAAATAAATAATGCTGGACAATCCACACAGCACTATCTAGCCCCAAAGTAAGCTATTCAATGCTTGTGTTATGGGTACTAGATAACTGATATATTTAAAACATTACATGTATACTTACATAGATAGATATTTTTTATTATACATATATATATATATAATTATTATATTCAATCTCACGCCTTAATAGTATTTTTTGACAGCATGACAATCTAATCTACAAGGCTAGCAGTGTGTTTTTATATCTTTCTCAATACGGTATTGGACGTACCTCTGACTACCCCCCTTAGACATCCTCAAAGAATCTTGAATTAGTACCTACTTGGTACTGGGAGATCTGAAAGGATATCTACCGTGCCTGGGGATCAAAGTCGTGAAGCTGTTTCAGTTTTTTCAATACGGTATCTGAATTTGTGACAAAATTAAAATAATGTTGTTGAAAATCGCATTGATAGAGATTGGTAGTTTCGTCTGTCTTGATGTAAGAAGTCACACACAATTTTTGGCATGCAAGTATTCCACTAGACGTATTATTTATACAAATCAGTTAACGCTATCGCTGTTGCTTTGTTTTAGATTGTTGTCCCGCCGGAACAAACTAACAAAGTTGTGATCAAACGACGCGATCCAAATGACTGTAGTTTTACTTTGTCCACCAAATAATATGAGAGTCCTCGTTATTTCAGTTTCAGTCTAGGAATGGACTAGTGGAATTACGTGAATTTGTTCGTATACTGACTTTGTACTAAAACTATAATAATATAAGGTTCTGTGCTATTATTTCCGAAATTGTTTTTTAAGTGGGAGTGACCCCGCCTTCCGATGTGAGCACCGGTGGTCTAGTGGGAGTGACCCCGCCTTCCGATCGTAAGGTCGCAGGTTCGAATCCGGTCGTGCACCAATGGATTTTTCTATCGAAAAATTTATGTGCGCAATGCCAGTGCTCTTAAACGGTGAAGGAAAACATCGTGAGGAAACCAGTTAGTATTCTAACAGCGGCGATGGGCTTGCAACCTGTCACGTATGGAATACTAACTACTGCAAAATGTGGGTATGTGCCAAATGTAATGTTTGGACGTGCCTCTGACTACCCCCCTTAGACAAAGAATCAAAGAATCTTGAATAAGTATCTACTTGGTACTGGGAGATCTGAAGGGATATCTACCGTACCTGGGGATCAAAGTCGTGAAGCTGTTTTTTTTTGTGTTTTTTTTTTTTAAATCTACAGGAGATGGAGTATTTGAAGGGATTGTAGCCAGCTTTGGCTGTTTCAGGAACTGTATAAACCTACTTTTTGCCAATTATGAACATTATGTACCTCTTTTTCAAAATAACTGATATTATTATATTCTTCTTTTTATTTATAGAAAGGGAATGTTTTACTCTGTTACTTTTTATTTATTTCCGCAAAAAGGCTGTAGGCTGTAGCTTTAGCTATAGCTATAGGCAGACAGCCTTTAGTTTTCTATAGAATCATTACATAGTATAAAACAAAGTCGCTTTCTCTGTCCCTATATCCCCATGTCCCTATGTATGCTTAAATCTTTAAAACTACGCAACGGATTTTAATGCGGTTTTTTAATAGATAGAGTAATTCAAGAGGAAGGTTTATATGTATAATACATGCATGATATGTGCACCCGTGCAAAGCAGGGGCGCGCGGGTAGATCACTAGTATATAATATGATAGTTTGTGCTTTGTCAGTCAGTCACGCAACAGCTTTATATTAAGAAAACGTCCACTACTTCCGTCCAATTTAACACAAAGCACCCGGAAATCATAAAACGCAGACAATTGTCCGAACAAAAATGCTCAGATGAGTGCGTCGGCACAAATCACAGGCCACAAATCATACAACAATGTGGCCCTGTTTCGGAACTTGCTTGGCCTGGTGTAATGGCGACAATGTTGGAAGTTCGTGTACACGTCTGTGCTTACTTTTTTATTTTTAATATAAAAGCTGAGCATTTGAGATGATATAAAAGCAGATGGATGTAAATATGTGAAGATGCACCGTAAGATGGAGCATGCTTAATTTTTTTTAATAACTCTCAAAAATAAGTAAAATGCAACCTGTCACGTATGGAATACTACTGCAAAATGTGGGTATGTGCCAAATGTATTGTTTGGACGTACATCTGACTACCCCCCTTAGAAATCTTCAAAGAATCTTGAATTAGTACCTACTTGGTACTGGGAGATCTGGAGGGATATCTACCGTGCCTGGGGATCAAAGTCGTGAAGCTGTATCAGTATCTGTATCAGTAAAATACTTTTTATCCTGTCGTCGGTAGCCTTGTTCCTAAAAGTACTGATTTGGTCGTTCTGTATTTGTGTGTGTACCCATATTATCTTACTTTCTTTGTATTTATCACTGGCTGCCATCCGTGTGTGCTCGTAGCAATTGCTTCTTCAAATGAAACATATTTTCTCTCTTGCGTTACTTTTTTCAACTCCTCTAGATCTTGTTTTTATAGATAAATTCTAGCATAATGCAGACCAAAATTACGGACCCCATTTTTTCACAGTTTTATCAAAATTAACCATAAACATCTAAACATCTAACCTTTTCAATACCTTTTTCTGCTCTGAAAACTACAAAGTAAACTCAGCTCAAAAGTGAGGGACGCACGAATTACTATTATCTTACAATAAGTTTCGGTGATAAATACCAACCAACATAACCTTCTATTTGTAAACGCATATCAAGCAAATAATAATCTTGTATCTTGATTATATTATATTGAAATATGATGCGATTACCCACATAATTGCCTATAACGCACAACGGGATCAATTTAGACTATTATGTATCTCGAACAGTACATAAGTGTAGCATCGTCCTAATGTACTATGAGTAATTATTACTCATAGTACATAAGGACGATGCTACACTGTGCGTTGCATATAAACTAATTTAGAACTCACTGCCAACCAACCACCAAATTTGACACTTATGACAGCACTTTAAAAAATTAAGAGCTTATTTAAAAATCTAAAGATCGCATGATAGTTCGGACTCCAATAAAAACTCAACCTCTTTATTCAGCTAAAAAAACATTATCACTCACATCGATAAGACCGCCTATTGCATAACAAGAGTTTTCTATCTATCTATCTACCGCCTCTAATAGACGGTGCGGTGGGGGAATAAGATCTACACTGGCGTCTCGCACTGGGGTACTATTATAGTACCTATTGTGCATCTACCAGCATATCAAATAAGTGCAATTCACTATTACAATTATAGGTACCTACTCAAATAGTCTATAGTACCCGTTTGCAATAATTAACTGATGTTTTTCTTTTTCTCTCGTTTATCATTCATTCGTCATATCGTCGATAATCTTCTGATCCAAGAGTATATAACGCTCCTGACTGTCATAAGAGCAATTTCTCATTTTTTTTGTGAATTTTGCCACAACTCTGCCAATTAGTCCAGTGAGTTTAAATATTTCAAATAAAATATGGCCAAGCCAGTCATGCACGTCAGTTCAGCAGTCAAAATATTGGTACAAGCATCAGTACTGGGCCGACAAGTCAGTAATATGTCATTGTCTTTCTAGGACATGGCTTGG
This sequence comes from Plemyria rubiginata, assembly GCA_963576535.1. Classification (NCBI taxonomy): domain Eukaryota; kingdom Metazoa; phylum Arthropoda; class Insecta; order Lepidoptera; family Geometridae; genus Plemyria; species Plemyria rubiginata. The sequence goes on along the minus strand of OY754925.1, from coordinate 1,347,029 downwards.
GTGGGCTTTTTATTGAAGCGGACATAAAAGAAATAGGCGAGGGACGTTGTGGGGTTTGTACCTTGAACATTATTTTATCTTGCTAAGGAACTTTAATTTATGCTAGAATGTGTATGTTACATACAGAAATATAGGACCTAGCTCTTTGTGAAAGGCTAATCCGTGGAATTACTGCCACCATGTCTTTTCTGCCAAAAAGCAGAGATGCTGTGTTTCGGTTTGAAGGATGTCGTTGCCGGTTTTCTTCTTTCATTCTCTTCCCATGCTTATCTGTCGCACATAAAAACACATAAACACACACATAAAAAAGGTGTATTCATTTGGTTATTGGTTTTTTGTTCTTGTGTAACTTAAATAACCATAATTATCCACATTTCACTCCAAACAATCCGCTCTTACTATGGCCTTCTTTCACCCAGAATCCACAATCCGGTCGTGTGAATAGAGTTATTAAGAGCCCTCTGTCCTTTTCCACCCCGCATGGCTTCATGGTAGAAGTGAGCTTGATATACAGAAACAAACCTCTTATGTGTTAGAAAGAGACTTCCCTATGTTGGATCGAATCGGAGGCAGCCATACCTATTCCAGTTAAAAAGTTCCTTGTGTCCTCCATTTTACGACAGGTTTGTGACAGGTACAGAAAACAAATATTTGATTTAAGTGCTCTCCTATTTGTTTTATGTTTGTTCTATTTGGTTATTTTGTAAAGGAGGCAAGACTTTCTCTATTGTTGTGTTTTGTGTCAGCTTGTGACTGTACAAATGAGGGCTGCTTTTTGAAAGGTGTATCTTCCGGACAAGTTGTCGTCTACCTGCTCAGTCTATCGTTGGTTATTATGTATGAATGTATGATGAAAAACTAAATCAGTGGGCATGTATAATATTGTTTGGGCCTACTGGGGGTTCTACTTCTTCTTCTTTTATTTATGGCTGCTACTGGGGGTTGCAGCATGACCAAAACTATTTGGCACAGTCCTAAGACACTTTAGGACTGTCATTGTCAAAATTAAACTAAAACCGTCTGAAAAACATTCGCCTGAGTGAAAACGTTTACTGATGCTCTTTAGCAAATGTTCCATTGAAGCGAGTTATAGGAACCATGAAAATGCACAAAATCTGGCAGCTTTGACATGACTCAGACTACCACTGAAACGAATCACTGCCATGACGAACTTACTCGCGAAAATGTATTTCAGCCCTACATAATTTATTTGAAAAGGTAGATTGATATCAATATTAGATGACCCTGCCGTGCCCGAGGCTCTTATGATATTACAATATTAAACAGATTAATATGTTTCCAACAAAAAGAAATCCCATTTCTGCGCAATATTAATATGCCGATTAATCTCATCCAACGGGAAAACACATGTCGTTTTCGCGATCTGAATAAAACCATTCTGTGCTATTCCAAAATGTTCTTTATCGGAATGGGATACGAGTTAAGTTTTCAATCAAACTGCAGTGGATGTTGTGAGCGTTCAATTTTGAGCTATACCTCGAAGAACTAAGAGCGAATGTGTAGCGTACGTTTTCATAGCGGTTTTGGATCGGGATTTGAAGTCGGTTTGTTTGGCCGGAAACGTTTGCGGTTAGATTTTGGACTCTATGTAATTGAGTGAAGGTTCATGGAGTCGGACGTAGGTTGTCGGCTCGTATGAGCGCCTGACCACGATTGGCGCATTACTCACAATCGTAAGAAGCACGCGGTGTTTCACTATTCAGTATATTGTGAACTGATTCCGGTGTATTGTACGAAATCTATTGTAATCACGTTCGTTGAATCGCATGAGTTTCTGGGAAAGTTGGATAAACGGCTCACTGTCATGTAGTGAAAACAAACCTACCGACTAAATTCAATTTAATTCATTTAAGGCAACGATGTGATCCCGGCATTCACCTCGGTGATAGGTAGTGCATCGCGTCAAACCACTCGACACCTGAAGAATGGTTCGACACTACATCGGCACTAGACTGAGTTACGAGGTCCCGATTGGATTCTATGGCGATCCTATCGATTCCCTCTGACCTTTTGAGATGGTAGATGCACCTACCACATATTTTTAGACTGACACAAACTACGATGACAAAATTCTTCTGAAAAATTATTCTCAGACAAAATGAACATTTTGGTATTTATCTTAAAAACTGTAAAGGGTTTTTAAGAGATGGTTATTATCTGTAACCCAGAATTCACGCAGACTCACAAAAGTTGACCATGAAAATGCCGACCATCAAAATAGGCAACTTTTAATCGTCTATCCAATAAACGTCTCAATCCAATAGTTATCACGAAGAGATCGGTTTAGCGATAGGACCGCACATTGTGTATTTTTTAAGTGTACTGGTGTTTCAATGACAATATGGCGTGGTGCGATTAAATAAGTATACAGAGGTATCATTATGTTGGCGACATACATCCGATCGTGTGAAAATTTGTAAAAGTCGGCTAAGCTCTTTATTAGTCATATTGCTACTAAACCATTAGGTTATACCACAAGTTCACACTGTAGGTACTGTATCTAATTTATTAGGATTTTTCTCCTATTATTTCAATGTTTTCCTTTAAGTATGGTGTACACCTTCCCACCGCTATAATCAGCTCTCTCTATCCTCTAAGGTTTGCTGGAAGAAAACTCTATATAGGGTTAAGCTCGCCTTTGAACATGACTATTATGTATTTTTTTCTGTAAATCACTTGTGTACCTGTATACAATAAAGAATAAAGAAGTTCTAAACCAACATAATAAAACTCCAAAGCATTTGTTTTTCCTCTTTTCGCAATAGAAGTCACCAAAATCCGTGCTTTCTAGCCGTTTTCTACCGAGTTTGCTCGGAGGAAGCTCGTGTCCCCTAGAGTCGATATATTCTGCCAATCGGTGCGTATTCGCAAATAGCTGCCACGGAGTTTCAATAACGCGGTCGTTCAACCCGACGACCCCTTTTCTTCTTGATAAAGAAATGGTTTGGTTTCTAGATCCAGGTTTCGGTGCAAATTAAATATCTAAATAGGAGGTTGGAAATCTTTGCAGGGTAAAATATAGGTGAAATGTTGTGTTCATATCCTATACAATAATAACATTATATTACTAGTAGCGCCCTGCGGTTTCACCCACGTAGTTTTAAATCCCAGTATTCCCACGGGATAAAAAGTAGCCTATGTGCTATTCCAGACTAAAATCTACCTCTCTGCCAAGTTTCATCCAGATCCGTTAAGCCGTTCTGGTGAAAGAGTAACAAACATCCATCCATCCATCCATCCATAGTTACAAACTTTCGCATTTACAATATTAGTAGGATATAGATATAGTGAGTTGGAAAAAAAGTTGATAAATTTGAGCACCCAGACAACACTTGCAAACGTTACAAACGTTTGCAGGTTTTGCAACGATGCAATACTTTATTATACGCATGTAATAAGTGTTAATTAATAAAAAATACATTTTTTATATATTTAGTATTATATATTTAGTATGTAGTGGACTAGGTAACCGCTATGATTTCAAAAAGCCTTGCTTTTTTTCATAATTTTCATTCTGAAATGGCGTTTTGACAATAAACCGCTATCCAGGTTATACCTGCTACATTTTTTGTCCTCGTTAGTAACCATGGAAAACAAAAATTTCATTCGGAGTTCAAGTGATATTTGTCTCGGGCGAGTGAATGTAACAAAAGGAATTATTCAAATATCACCTCTCGTTCACGCTCGAGATTCTATACCGTAAAATATTTTTTCACTCTGAATTTAATATCTCGCACTCGTCTCTTTGTGTTCTGTCTACTATTTGCTACGAATGTAGTGTGTCATCTTCTTCTTGTCGTGTCACTGGTATCTTTCGAAACAGTGTGGTGAAAGGAATTTATGTGCGCCTCAAGAGGCTTCTTTCGAGCACTTGACACATGTTATAGAACTTGTTAGGTTTTACAACATGCTGGCTTGCTAACGATGTTTTCCATCACCTTCTGTGAGTACTGACTCTCAAACGGCGAAGGAAAACATTGTCATTGTGCAGATACATTTCTGAATAGAAAAACTCATTGGTGCACGAACGGTTTTGAACACCAGTGCTCTCATGGTGTGCCATGAATAATAAAGATAAAAATTACTTTAAAAATATTTTTTTTTGCTGAGTTTCTGGAAGTAAAACGTGAACGTGAAATGAAGTCAAAAAAGAGAGAAATAATGATCTCTTGTTCAAAATTCTTGTACAATTGCTTTCGAGCGCCAAGACGTGAAGAAACAATACCTCCTTCATTCAAAAGGTCAAGTTATTTGGAAAAAGCTGAAAAGTTGGTCCCTTTGACGAAACGCCTAAAAACAAACACCCTACCAATAATTATGTGTACCTATACGAAAGTTTTTATGAGTTCATGTTTGTGACTTTTTTTGCAGAACTAAGTGCAAAGTGATTGCATATAGTTCTGCGTGGTTGATTGCGAGTTGTCATACAAGGTCAGTGATTCAATATATTTCCAAATTTCGTAATGTGCGAGAGGTACCTACATTAGCAGCTGTCATCGCGTTAACTAGTAGCTTAGAAACAGCACGATCACTTCGCCCGACACTATAGTTTCTGCAAAAGACGAAGCGTTCAGTAATGTATATGCCATACCGAATCGCATATTCCATGCCAAATCGACGTTACATCCGAGATGTCAAGTTTAGTGGAGTTGAACTGCCGCCCGAATAGTTCCCTAATGATCGATAAGTACTCTCGGGTTGCGGGTCTGCTAAAGTTGGGTTTCAAATAAAGGTGCCCGTCAAACCAACGTAAATCGTAATCATAATGGCAGAAGAGCAAACGTTAGCTGTATGCAGTTTTGTCATAATATGAATACTATGAGCGGCGTGTTTCATAGCTTAATATTTTCTTTTTTTAAATCATTAAAATATTCGAAATGTTGTAGACCGTTATTTTTGAAAAGTAAAAGTCGCGTGACTTGTTTATTAACTGACGTGAGGTAACTTGAAGTGTGTGTCGGTTTTATGCTTACCTTCAGATATTTAGAATGAAAGGTAAATTTAATTTGCTGCCGACAGCGTTTTTTATTTATATTCATAATACAAGAGTGCAACCCCTTGCACTCTTGTATTACAAACAAAAAAAGAACTGAAGAATGCGAGCATAGCACCGGTGGTCTAGTGGGAGTGACCCCGCCTTCCGATCGTAAGGTCGCAGGTTCGAATCCGGTCGTGCACCAATGGATTTTTCTATCGAAAAATTTATGAGCGCAATGCCAGTGCTCTTAAACGGTGAAGGAAAACATCGTGAGGAAACCACTTAGTATTCTAACAGCGGCGATGGGCTTGCAACCTGTCACGTATGGAATACTAACTACTGCAAAATGTGGGTATGTGCCAAATGTAATGTTTGGACGTACCTCTGACTGCCCCCCTTAGACATCCTCAAAGAATCTTGAATTAGTACCTACTTGGTACTGGGAGATCTGAAGGGATATCTACCGTGCCTAGGGATCAAAGTCGTAAAGCTGTTTCAGAATGCGAGCATCAGCTCAAAGATGGCTATTTAAACGTCAAGGCATTAATACGTCGTTAAAATTACGGATACCGTTTCATAGGAACCCAAGGTTCTGTTCATCATATCGATAGGTAGTAGTAGTAGTAGTAGGTACTAGTTAAGTAACTCGACGCGACTGTATAAACTAAGTTCCAACACGAATGAAATTAAGAGTCGATTCAGCCTTAGAGGGTTGGCAGAGACGATAAAATTCCACTCAACCTGCCTACCCCTACGAGATTAAAGGTGAATTCATCCCACACCGGGCTGGGACCGGGATCGTACCGTCAAGGGCGTTCGAGCTTTATTTATACGATATTTATTGTTGAATACTGTCATTGTAGATTAAAATGAAGCTATTTACAAAAAAACAACAGTCACAGCAATACCGACAGACGGATTGTCCATTGATAGCTGTTTCTTCGAGAAAATAGATTAGCAAGAACTAAAACATTTAACAGCGCGCCAATCGACTAGTATTGATAGATAGATAGATAAATTCTTTATTGTACACAGAGCAAAAAGAAAGCATATACAGAATATTTAACAAAGAATTGGTAAAACGGGCGGCCTTATCGCTAAAAGCGATCTCTTCCAGACAACCTTTGGATGGAAAGGATATGAAAAAATCAGAGGCGGCGGTGTACAATAATAACTATAAAGATGGTGGTGTACAATAACTATTATAACTATTCCTAAAGTTAAGTAAAATAATAAAAATAAAATATAATACATATACAACAATTAAGCATTCCTAATAATAATACACATACATATATTATATATGAACAAAATATAAATTTTGCACGCAGCATTAGTGATAACGGTGGTATTTGTTTATTTATTTATTCCTAGATTCATTAAATTAACACCATTTAACTTTCTATTTTACGTTATGCGATGGTACACTGTTCACTATGGAATCTAAATTTTGCAAGAAAAGTCATTATTTAGCATACAAAGAGTCATTGTCACTGCTGCGGCGCAGAGGCAGAACACCAATCACCAGAGCTGTGTAGCTTGAAAAAATGACGTGTGCGATTTCAAATCTTTCATTGGAGAAATAAGGTACAAATTCAACTGATGACACGGGTACGGCCCATGTCCGGGCCGGTGTAGCGTCAACCCACTTTTAAGATTATGAATTTGGCACGGAACGTCTGTTTCATTAGCGCGTGAGAACACTCCGAGGTGATAATTTAATTAGTTATTTTTAATTAGGTTACTTTTACTTTTAAGGTGGAGAGGGAAAGGGAGGCAAAATAGAAGTTGCAGATCTTTTTTAGGGGCATAAATAAATTCATTTATTTTTTTGTATTCGTACAAAAAATAAATGATTGAAGTTCATCGGAACTTAAATATTCTTTTAGAATTTCTCTCGGAGCTAAAGTAATTTTCCCTCGCGAAAACAAAGATTATGATTGTTAGGAAACTTCAATGATCGGGGTTCTATCAAAGAACCATAGTTTTTGCTTTGGGCTCAAATAGATGAATCGCAGTCCCGTCGGACAACTGTACAAAATAGCGTGTGTTCCAGAGCAATACAATTTAATTGAAATTTTGCGTAGATTATTTTACACTGAAAATAAAACTCGGTGGCGATTCTGTAGTCACAGATTACTAACTAAAATTGTGCCGAATCCTTTTCTAGTCACGCTAAAGCCAAAGTAAGCACAAAGACAGAAAGAAATATACCTTAAAGAAAACTGAGTCTTGGCTTTTGAACTATACAGACAAAGTCCAGACCACTATTCCCTAAATCCATTGGTTTATTAATAATAAATAAATAAATATGTTTCATTCTTTCTTTCCAATAATATTTCACTTCTCCAGTTTATTTTTATTTATATTTTTTAGTATTTATGTTTAATTGTAGTACATTTTACAGCCTACGTAGCTCAGTTGGTAGTAGCTATGCTTTCTGCGCCGTAGGTCGTGGGTTCGATTCCCACCGTGAACAAACATTTGTGTGGTGAACATAAATGTTTGTTCTCCGTCTGGGTGTTATATAATATTATAAGTATGTATTTACAAAAAAAAAAGTATTATAAGTAGTATATCAGCTATCTGGTTCTCCCATATTACAAGCATAAGCTTAGTTTGGGGCTAGATAGTGCTGTGTGGAAAGTCCACCAATATTTATTTATTTATTATTTATTTATTTTAAGTAAAATTGTAACAAAATTTCTGTATATCTATCATTATGTAATGTGTCTGTGTAGTTAAATAATTCTTTCTTTCTTTCTAAAATGTTGCATTATCCTAAAAGAACTTAATTTGTCAAAATTAAATATTTTGCCGCCTTTCCTATAAAAACCGAAAAAAACGCGGGTGGCAATAATTTTAGCGCTGTCTAATTAATGCTACAACAGAATGGACACCTCTGTCAGAATTAAAATTTATGATCGAGTTTTTGAAATACGAGCAATAATCATTCATTGTTTTATGTTTGTAAAAAGTCTAGGGGGTTAACAACGACGGATCTGAGCCCATAAGAGGATCATTACAAATATACAGACATTCCTTGCAAATAGGAATTATAAGCAACTAGGAGGATAAAATTAAAGATTTAATTGAAGAACAAGACAATCATCATCCACATCATCATTATCATCAACCTATTCAGTCCATTCTTGGACACCAGGTCTCTTACATAGCGCGTCACTGAGCCTGCTGACTCCCCCTACAAGTTTTTGCTTGCCACCCTGCGCAAGTCATAAGCCTCCTCACGCATAATGAAAGAAAGAAAGAAAGAAAGAAAGAAAGAAAACATATTTATTTCGTCCCACAAAACAAGTAGGTACTTACTTAAAACTAACAGAATATAAAATTATAACCTACACTAATAAGGGACCTACCTACCGTTGTGCGGGGCAAAAAGGTCACGTCTCAGCTTAAATGCTGCACTAAACCTAGGTACCTAGGTACCGTAGGTACAGTGCAACGCTGGACCACCTTAGAGAGTAAGTGCGAATACAGGAGTCCAAGACAAGTCATAAGCCTGAAGGCGAATACTACTCTAATACTCATCACATTTGGTGTACTGTAGTATAGATGCAACCAGGCGGAGCCAGTAATTAGATCGGGCGCACAATGCGCCGCCTAATAGAATCACCGGCGAGCGTGCACAATGCTCCTTCATCAAACCTGCACAAAGGGTAGGGCACACTGCACGATCGCTATTCACGCACAACAGAACAGCTATATTGTGCACAAAATAAAACAGAAAAAGCTTTATCCTGCTTATAAAACACTGAGTGATAAGGTCGCCGATTGTTTTTTATCTTTGATAAGTTACGCCTAGATTTGTTTATAATGTGTCTACTTGTCTACCGTGCAGTTTCCTATGGGTTATTATTATTTATGATATTGAGAGGGCTGTCAGAGCCATGATAAAAAATTTAATTTATTATAATTCGTACCTACAGTCACCAGAGCTCGGTAATAAGCATTCGAAACGTTTGCAACGGTTTGATGCGACAACTGTTAGTTTCATGTGTATTTTGAAAAATAATAATAATAAAATTATAATAATAAAAATAATAATAATGAAAATAAAAACGTTACAACTATTTATTTTACACAACAAATGAACACCTAGTAGCTATAAACGAATACAGGTAAAAAAGTTAGTCTCGCTAAAGTAAAGTGTTAGCATCAGAGTTGCGTGGTACTGCCCAATAACTTGATTGATAGCCTATAAAATAGTGATGGCCTAGTGCGGCCTAGCGCGGCCTAGGCCTTTGTGTCGATAAAAATATATACATCACGCGAGCAACACTAGAATGCGGGTCACGCGACCCACTGGTGCGATTTCCCTGGTGAAATGTTGTGCGACTAGGTGGTATAGTGGGGTCTAAGTGGTCTTCTGATCATAAGACCGTGAGTTCAAATTTTGTTGTGCACTGTAGGTATCAAGATAGGTATTCTAGGTAGGTAAAAAAAATACTAATTTCAGCCGACGAACATGGTGTTGCATATACAGGGGTTATAGGGGTATAAGAGTAGTAGAGCTCTTTGTGAAGGGCTCATCCGAGGAAGTACTACCACAACGCCTTTTTCAGCCGCTAAGCAGCGTTGCTGTGTTACGGTTTGAAGAGTGGTCCCCGGTGTAACATTTTTGTGACACAAGTTTTTGCACGCCTTGAGGAGGCAGAATGTAACGGGCCTAAATTCTATATCAATAACTATTGTAATTATATTCCTGCGAATAAATGGTTAATGATTATGTAATTACAGGCACATGAGGCTTAACATCTGTATGCCTCAAGATGATGGACGTAGGGCAGTGCATCATGGGGCACGTTCCTATCGTGGGTGACTTACGAGGCAATGCTTTGTTATAGGTAATGGATGGTTACCACTTAACATCAGGTGGGCCATCTGCTTGTTCCATCAGCTAGATGTATAAAAAAAACATCTGCTGAACCATAGGTAACGTTTTTTTCCTAATTTAAGCATTCTTGTGCTTTTCTAGCTTTGAATTCTCGGAATGCGAAATACGTTCGCGTGGTTTAACCCATTTCATGAAACAGCATAAAACAAACATACTCTTAGCAGATATGAGGTTTTTAATTTAAATATGCGAAAAATTTACTCGGTACGTCACCATAGGCATAAGCATAGACATTTACGAGTAGTTAAATACCGAAAAAGTAATGGGTGAAAATGAAAACTGTCTTTATTCAGTACAATCACAAGGACGCTTTCTGGATCCCATACTACAAGTTCTGGGGCATTATTCTCTATGACATAGGAGATTCTTTGCCGCAAAACCGTGAAACGTCAAAACTTGATGTTGGGCTTTATTCTTTAAGACATAGGAGATACTTTGCCCTGACCGTGTGACTTCACAACGTGATCTAAATTAAATTTAAATTTATTTATTTATTTAATCAGAACGCAAACGCGATTAGTTTGGTCATAGTGAATAACGCTCCTGCGTAGTTTGATATAGTACTGTGGGGAAAATTCATTATTATTTATATGATAAAGTAAAGAATGGTTTACACAAGGTAATAAAATTTAATGTACGTCAGTAGCATGCTTACTTTAAATACCATTTAATCTGAAAATGCAAAACTCATTATTAGGGTCTTTCAGGTTGCACTGAAAGGAATTACCTCGTACCGTAATGGCCTATTACAACGTGAAAACTCAAATAGAGAAACTTAAAGAGTTAACTGAGGTAATTATCACCCACATTAATCACAACGCCTTAGAATCGATCGAGAACTTTCTGCATGCAAGTTTTCACCGTAACAGCAAAGAAATAAGGATTAATTTAGGAAAACCTCTGTGGATAAATCAGGATAAGTTTACAACCGATCTTGTGTACTAAGCGCCTCAGGATAGGGCACAGTTTCCGGTGGCAAGAAGGGTTGATTTTATCAGGTATTGCGCTACATAAATCATTGCGGACTTTTTTCGGGTCACGCCTAATTAGGCGATTTGAGTAACACTTTGTTTAATCAAGTTACGTTTGAGAATCCCTTACTCAGGGAGTTGAAACTTTTTGCTAAATAGGAACTTTTTTCCATTTTCATTATTTAAAAATAAAGATGAACTAAGGGTTAACATGAAAATGGTTTGTATCTTTTGGTCTTTTTATCAGTAGCTCCTGAATATTTTTCGACTTCGACTTACCATTGCTAATCCAGATAAAGAACCATCATCATCCACCGCCCGACAACGCCCACTGCTAGGCAAAAGCCTGCCTTGGTAATTGTCCCGCGCTTGCCTCGCTTAGCCCCACGCCCACGAATTAATTATGAATATTTGTTCAAAATATCTTTCCGATTTACTCGGTAGGGGGTGCAACAGATATTTGTGGCTATATTGCATTTATTTAAGAAGTAGAAGTAAGTAGGAGAGATAGATTTGAGAGTGAGCGGGGTTTTGACAATTTGCACCCCTATGGGGCGGCTCCTTTTGTGCAAGATGATAGGCGAATTAAAACAGCTTGCTCATCAACAAACAGTTGCTGTTCTGTGAACAAACGGACTCTCCTCACATTTACTTGTTAGAAATGACCAAGCTACGTCAAAAGAGCTACCATTTTGTCCTGAATTCTACTTCCATATCCCTAATGCGCGCACGTTTGCAAAAACAGAGATAATTTACGTAAAATATACAGTTTTAAATTAAAATGTAGGTGTCGTTGCTGGTGATTTATGTTCACAAGCCGTGTTTGTAAATACTAGCTGATACGTGCGTGGAACGTTTTAAAAGAGGATTTTAAATGTTATAAAATCGCTTCGCAGCGCGGATAACCTTAGTAATGTTTATTTAATTTTACAAGCTTTTACTTAGCTTGCAAAGTATGTATAATATATGTAAATATGTTTGTTCGGTTGGAATCTTGCAGCTCAATGTTGAAGCAGTTATCTTCTTGTTATAAAAAAAATCACTTATCATTTAAACGAGAAATCACTCATCTTATTGTTTTCTCCAAAACAGAGACAGAGAAATACGAAACTTCAATCCAGGTGTTCTCCGAAGTATTAAGAAACGATTTTTTAATATTCTCTCCTTAGGACATTTTCATCTTTTTCTCGTATCACTAGTTGTTTCGAAACACCTAAAAGCTTGAAAAGCGTATTCAAGTTAATATGTAATCCTACTAATACTCGTATTATAAACGCAAAAGTTTGTAAGTATGGATGGATGGATGTTTGTTACTCTTTCACGCCGGAATTGCTGAACGGATCTGGATGAAACCTATCAGAGAGATAGATTCAGTCTGAAATAGCACAAAGACTACTTTTTATCCTGTGGGAATACCGGGGTTTAAAACTACGCGGCTGAAACCGCAGGGCACAGCTAGTGAATAATGAATTAAAAAAAAATCTGTTCGGACGGAAGTAATCTGTCTTAGTTCCAACACGCTGCGCTCCATTTTTAGGTCCGACGTGATGTTACAAAGTTGAGACGTCTCCTTTTGAAATGTTGAGCTGGTCCCTTTTATTTATGGATCGCTGGCAAACTTTAAGATATAAAACATGGTATAAACTAAAAAGCCATGAAACTGGTTCACTGATCTAACAAATATTAGAGTTTAGAAGACCATAATAATCTACTGCTGAGCTGGACACCATTTTATGACGTGGACGTATGTACGGTACTGAGAGACTAACTCCCCCCCCCTTATTTGTTTCTTGTAATTTAAGTATTCAGTTTTTTTTAAATTATCTGCTGTTTACTGTTTATTATTATTAGTGTGTCGCTCTTGTTGTAATTGTGTGTGTGTTATCGTCATAAATAAAAACTTTTCTTTCTTTCTTTCTTTCTAACATTAAGATATTTAGTTACCTACTTTTTACTTGCACGCTTATTTACACCGTTACCTTGGAATATAAAGACAAAATCTTCTACAAAAAAATTAGTATTATGTACTGCTTAGTAACAACGTCGAAATCTTAGAACATAAGATAAAATCTGCTATACATGACAAGGATCCCTTTAAAACGTCAGTTTCACACGACCAAGCCTAAGAAGAACATGCAATAAACTTACTGACTGACGACCTCAGTGGCGCAGCGGGCGAGAGTCCGCCTGCGACGCAGAGGTTGCAGGTTCGATTCCCGCCTCGGAACAAATTTGTGTACGATCTGCAGAAATTTGTTCCGTTGGTCTGGGTGTTTTCTATTTATAATAAAAATATATATCTATGTATGTATATAATTTATTAAATATATCAGTTATCTAGTACCCATAACACAAGCTTTGAGTAGCTTACTTTGGGGCTAGATAGTGCTGTGTGGATTGTCCAGCATTATTTATTTATTTTATTTATTTACTTAGTTAACAAATACACTTTGACATCATTTTGGACGTTTCAGAAATCTCCTTAAACCGATCGATCGAAACTATGAAAATAGTCGCACAGAATATACAGTAGGTAGAACGTATAGGTATAGCGACGTAGCCAGTTGGCTTCCAGCGCGCTGCATCAAGTAGCTGCAACCCTCGGGAGCTTGCTATTCACAATCCCCCGTTATTGATATCTTGAAGATACGGAATGGAAAATATAATTTTGATGAATTCATCTCACTAAAAATGAAACTGAGGTGCAGGCCGCGGGTTCAAGCTTTCATATGACTTTAAAATGCTTATCTTTTTTTGCTTTTACAGGAATTAAACAAATATTAATTAAAATCATTTGCAAGGCTGAAAAGTTTAGTGAAGTACAACGAGTTATGTTTTTAGTAGTCCTAGATCATTTAGTAGTCCTAGATCATTTAGTAGTTCTAGATCATTTAGTAGTCCTAGATCATTTAGTAGTCGTAGATCATTTTTTATTATTACAAGTAGAATTAAGCAAGTAGAAGTAGATTTTAACGTCATGTAAAAAGAATCCAATAAACAAGATTATAAAAATCTAAATATATATAACTCAAAGGTGACTGACTGACTGACATAGTGATCTATCAACGCACAGCCCAAACCACTGAACGGATCGGGCTGAAATTTGGCATGCAGGTAGATGTTATGACGTAGGCATCCGCTAAGAAAGGATTTTGATCAATTCTACCCCCAAGGGTATAAAATAGGGGATGAAAGTTTGTATGAGATTTTCAAAGTAAACGAGCGCGAGCAAAGCCGCGGGATCAGTTAGTCATATAATATAATGATAAAGTTTCGTGATATAAAATGGCTTATGTATTTATTGTTAGAAATCCCTGATATCTAAGCATTCAACATTTTTCTTGCATGTTAGGTTAAGATTCAGACACGATTGGTAAGAAAATTGTTAATGAATAAATGAATTAAATTGCTCAAGAAAAGATAATAGCCCGTTGACTCGAAAGAAGAAGAAGACTCAACATTCTCAAAAAGCTTAACTAAGGCCCATTTTAATGATAACGTAGCAAGCCTACACCAGCGGCTGAAATGAAGGTTTAAAACAAAACACTTCGTTTGCAAGTGCGTTGACCTCCAGACAGATGAACCTTGGAATGAATGGAGAGACGTAGGCTCTTTGCTTTTGTTTCTCTTCGCGTGACTTTTCCTCTCTAAAGATGAGGTCTCACTGTAATACTCACGGTCTTATTTGTATAAATCTTTCCGAAAATAAACATCAACACTACATAGTATAAAACAAAGTCGCTTTCTCTGTCCCTATATCCCTATGTCCCTATGTATGGTTAAATCTTTAAAACTACGCAACGGATTTTGATGCGTTTTTTTTAATAGAAAGAGTAATTCAAGAGGAAGGTATATATGTATAATACATGCATGATATGTGCACCCGTGCGAAGCAGGGGCGCGCGGGCGGGTCGCTAGTTATTTATAGCTTAAACCGCCAAATTGTACACTTGTGCCTTTTTTTGTTGTTGTTAATTTTTATTATATTTTATTATAAGTATGTTGGTATAAGTTCATATAAAACGGTGTGATAGGCTATAATAACAACGATAGGAATGTCAAATTGTCAACCTGAGGTGGTGGGCTAATTCGAACTATAGTACTAAGAGAATAAGATCTTTCTTAATTATCACAATTTTAGTAATTTATGACAGCTGTTACAACAGAAACGACACCGCCTTATAGAGATGAAGACCTATTTTGTTACCTTCAGCAACCTCTGTAGTCGTCTTATCGTGTCGCTAGTAGAAGTGTGCCTCAATGTGTACTCCTCTCTGGTGAGCACTATACTTAAGGGTCCGGTGACTGCGGCTCGCAATTTCGAGGTGCGATTGGCTATTATTTCATTTTATTTCATTTTGGGGAGGTTGTTTGAAATAATAACTCTAAAGAAACACGCATAAATACTGTTCGAACACAAATAATACAATAATATAAGGGAAATGTGCTTGAGTCAGAAATCATTTTGGTATTAGGTAAACGTATGACCAAACATACTAATACCAAAATGATTTCTGATTCGGGCATGTTTCCCTTATATTATTGTATTATTTGTGTTCGAACAGTATTTATGCGTGTTTCTTTAGAGTTATTTTTTCAAACAATCTCCCCGAAATGAAATAAAATGAAATAATAGCCAATCGCACTTCGAAATTGCGAGCCGCTGTCACCGGAGCCTTAAGACAGCATGTTTGTTTCGTCTGAACAGACAACAAACACTTTTTCACGTGACTGTCGTGTCGTGTGTAGGCGTGTGTCTCTTTAAGCTTGTACAATCAGCGACAAAATGATTTTTAATAAAACGTTACATTAGGATTTGTTGAAATGTTACGTAAATTTTGTTAAATACGTCAATTCATTGTAATTGTTATTGTAAATGAAAGCACTTTAGAGTTTAAAAAGGCTTTTCGAAACTAAACCTTGCGTATATAATCTCAACTGACTAAAATATTTTTTTAAGCTTTTGCAATCATAACAAATACTTAATTTGAAATATTACACGGGTTAATTCGTGTTTTACCTTTTTATATAATCCCGACGTTTTGGCTATGTTGCATTGCAATAGCCGTGGTCGGCAGACACAAACGCGATAAATACCCGTGTAATATTTCAAATTAAGTATGGCTAAAATAAGCTTTTAAGCCAATCTTGAGTTCTGAGTTTTTTCGGTTTAGTCAATCGGGCATGATTGAGCAACATAAATTTCGATATTTGCGAAACATTCGCAATAATATTTTACGGAAGTTGAATAGTGTAGTCTATTTTGTTAAAACGCTAAGTTGAGTATAAAAATGAATTGAAAACCAATAGTGACTCAAGTAAGCGATAGTCTTTTGAAAATATCATAAAATTCTGATGCTCACTGTACTATCAGAATGGTAGAGTAGCTGGAAAGCCCCTTTTCAATTTTAATTAACTTTTACATAATTCTACAAATACTGGAATTTTTCCTGGAAGTTGAAACTTGACTTCAATATTTATGGTATTTTTCCTCCAGGCCCCGTTTGACATTTCCTGCCTGCGTTTCATTCTAATGGGTTGGGGCAGTCATTGCGCCATGATTAGAAGTAGAACTTTTAATAGAATGGTGTTCTACCTATAAAGTTTGCCTCGTAAGTCACGCACGATAGGAACGTGTCATACGATGCACTGCCCTGCGTCCATCAACTTGAGGCATATTACGCCTCATGTGCCTGCAATTTTCCGGGAACCACACTTCAAACCGAAACACAGCAACGCTGCTTGGTGGCAGAAAATGGCATCTTTGACGTTTTCGGACATAAAATGGTATTATTGGTATATTCTTCACGTTGTAAATATTCCAATTTAAATGCATGTTGTGTACTTTATCCTTGCAAGTTTTATGAGTGACTCTATCGGTATTTCAACCAAAATAGATTTCAATAGAAATGGGTTTGCATTTCACCGATAGTTATATAAGCTCGGAAATTTGTGTTGAATTTATAATGTATCCAATGATGTATTAGCACCAGTTCATGGCGGTTTCGAAAATGAACCCACTTCAGTTATTTAAATATCAGTTAGTTACATATCAGTTTTTCAGAGCTAGAAGTTTGTTCAAGTCTTGTTCAAGTGATCAATATTTTTATTGCTGCACTGTTCGCAATGTTGGCAATAATGTATGAATCTTGAGTTGGGACGATGTATAAAGAGGGTAGTCAGAGACACATCTAAGTCTTATATTTCTAGTTCATATTATATAAAGTTTTTACATAAATAAATTAAATTCCATCTGGTTCCCAAAGTACAAGTTTAGCTTAGCTTGGAGTTAGATTGCGCTGTGTATGATGTCCTATATTTATTCATGAAATGCTGCTGTTTGTGAAATTGCTGCTAAAGGTACAGGGTGTGTCAATAGGATTACATTAATAATGTACTTGTGCGTTGGTATTGTTCTGTTTGTACTGTCACAGAAGAAATAAATGAGTTTCAGTAATTTAAAAAATACAAACTCAGTGGAACAGCGGGCGAGAGTCCGCCTGCGACGCAAGAGGTTGCGGGTTCTATTCCTACCTCGGAAAAAAATTGTGTACGATCTGCAGAAATTTGTTCCGTTGGTCTGGGTGTTTCATATATATTATAAAAAACATCTATCTGTGTAAGTATATAATGTATTAAATATGTCAGTCATCTAGTACCCGTAACACAAGCTTTGAGTAGAATAATAGAGGCATCTTTTTTGAATTTTGACTGTTGCGGAAGGTGTGGTGAAAGGATTTTAAGCGCGTCGCAAAGAGGTCCCTTCGTGCACTTAAAAAATATTTTAGAACTTTTTAGGTTTCTGTCCACGATAAGCTGGTTTCCTCGCGATGTTTTCCTTCACCGTTTGGGAGTGCTTTAGGTGGGCTATCTGCTTGTTTTATCAGCAATTAATATCTCTAGTTTCTTAATTTCAATATAAAAATCTATTACAACAAAGGAGTATATGCAATCGGACTACAAACACTATCACATTCTTAATTACATAACTACTTGCGCCCCGCGGTTTCACCCGCGCAGATTTAAATCCCGATATTCCCACGGGATAAAAAGTAGCCTATGTGTTATTCCAGACTATAATGTCTCTCTGCCAAGTTTCATTCAGATTCGTTCAGCCGTTCCGCCGTGAAAGAGTAACTAACATCCATCCATCCATCCATACATCCATCCATACTTACAAACTTTCAACTTTCATATTATCTTTTATTACTTTTAGAACGCAAATAAGCTTACAACCCACCTCATGGACAGCGGTAATCTGACAAAAAACGTTCCCCTATGAAATAAACCGGCACTAAAATTCAGAACTGAAATAAAAATTTCAAAAGCAAAACTCTTCAACTCGCAAAAACTTAAAAAACAGCAAAGAAAGCGCTGACCGCGCCGAGTGCACACGTAATTCAATTAAGGCGGACGGAACCAGACGATCATAAATATGTAAGCATCTAAGCGACCGTTAATATTTATACATGGCTCAGAATCAACTGAGCGAAAATATTGCTTATATTGTGTTGCCATACGAGACACAAGTTATTTATCCGTGGAATGAATGTTACATAAGTTCTATAAGTCTTATACACTTAGACTTTGCCCTTTAGACTTACCCCCGGTTTCTGAAAGCGCGATCAACACTAGTCGGCTGTCAAGTTACTTGCTATCTCTATCTAATTTGAAGAAAAAGCTGAAATAGCAACTGACTTAATAGACGTGGACGAATAGATCTGGACGAAACTTGGTACACAGGTTATATGACTTATTAAAATTTTTTTGTCGTCGGGGATTTTTGATTGGAGGGGTACTTCCCCCAAAAAAAGGGCAAAAAGGGGGCTATTTGATATACTGGATATCTCCACCAAATGAGATCCGATTTCGATTATTCTTTTTTTATTTGAAAGGTAGTAACTATAAGTTGGTCTCATAAAAGTTTGGCGAAGATCTGATAAGGATCTTCAGCATGATGAACACATCATGCTGAAGACCCTTATCAGATCCCTTACTCGTATTGAAGATCCTTATCAGATCTTAGCTCATAGCTAGGATAGCTCATCAAACAATCGATGGTTTTCAATCAAATTTGAGAGAAACACAAAGGACCTCATTCACACACAAGATGATGCAAAAAAAATCAAAAAGATCAAAAAAATCACAAAACGGAAAATGCACTTGCACATTACATTCCTCAAATAGCTCACTTTTAGTATGCTCGCGAGGTCTACAGCTCCCAGAGCCACTAGTGTACTATGGGCGCTTAAACTTTGTTAAGTACAATTTAAACATGATTTCAGTGATGAGGTATGATTTCAATTTTAAGGTAAACATAGTTCGTAGTATTTTTATATATTTTGACTGCCATCTAATACCTACATACTCGTACCCTGCCAAGGAATATAACCCTGCTTATTATTCATTTTCCTAATTCACAATTAAATAATTCAATTCTATTTCAATTAATTTGTAACACCTCCAAATTGTAGCTATTCGGCCAAGGCATACATTTTTCATGAATATTTAAAGAGGTTAGTCAAAGGTAAGTCTATATAATAAAATAAGTGTACTCGTATTTAACAGTAGTTTGGTTTTCATAGGTGACAGCTTGCGTCCACTCTTCATAAGAGATTTCACGTCAAAATCTAAGTAAAACCCTTTCAAATCACCCAGAGCTCTCAACAGATGAACTAATTTGATAAAATGGACTTAACGACCCATTAAAAAGACGTTAATTCGCTTAATTACTAACACGGATGATAAAACAAGTAATTAGGTACGAGTCTACATTCCATCAAAAATGTAGCATCAAAGATATAGCAGTCACAGACCATAAAGAGTAGCATAGCTGGTTCACTTTAATAAAATAAATAAATAATAATATTTTTTTAAGAGTAGTAGAGCTCTTTGTGAAGGGCTCGTCCGGGGAAGTACTACCACCACGCCTTTTTCTGCCGCCAAGCAGCAACGCTGTGTTTCGGTTTGAAGAGTGTGGTCGCCGGTGTAATTACAGGCACATGAGGCTTAACATCTGTATGCCTCAAGTTGATGGACGCAGGGCAGTGCATCGTAGGGCACGTTCCTATTGTGCGTGACCTACGGGGCAATGTTTTGTTTATAGGTGATGGTTACCACTTAACATCAGGTGGACCATCTGCTTGTTCCATCAGCTAGTTGTATAAAAAAAAAAAAAAAAAAATGCTGGACAGTCCACACAGCGCCATCTAGCCCCAAAGTAAGCTACTCAAAGCTTGTGTTATGGGTACTAGATGACTGATATATTTAATACATTATATATTTACATAGATAGATATTTTTTATTATACATAAACACCCAAACCAACGGAACAAATTTCTGCAGATCGTACACAAATTTGTTCCGAGGCGGGAATCGAACCCGCAACCTCTTGCGTCGCAGGCGGACTCTCGCCCGCTGCGCCACAGAGGTCGTCAATAAGAAGTGTAATTACTCCTAGTAGTACATGCATAGTGTGAAGATCACTCTGACCAAATAATTGTTTCAAAAGCTGTCTCGAAAAGCGCATTTTGGTTATTTAATATAATTAGAAAACTATTTATCATGCACTAACGTACCTATGTACTTAACTTTTGGAATACACACCCACCAGTTGAATATCTCCTGATGAACATCTTTATAAACTTTATTCCCCTCCATCCTCGTATTCTCTGGTTGCAGTACACACGAACACAGATCAAGCTACACCAAGCCAAATAGCTGTATAGCTTGATGCGTATTCGTGCATACAAGCTTTGATTATTTAGGGGCTAAACGACGCTGTGTAAAAATGTGTTTCTGTGAAGAAAAACTGAACAAAGGTAAAAATTTGCTTCAATCATGCTAACCGTGTTTATTCCTTAGCAAAATGTTGCGTTCGAAAGGAACCACTTTAAGGCGCACTTAAAATCCTTTCAACACACGGTTTCTAAAAAACTACCGCCACCAGAAGAACAAAATAATTAATAAAAAAATCAAATATTTATTCATTCAAAGCAAGAAGCGTTCTAGCCATCCCATGGTTAGTCTATGTCCGAGTTGTCTTTTACTGAATTGCTGCATAAAAGAGGGATAGAAATGCCGTAGGAATTTTAATTGAGTCTCCACAGTTGAGTCTTCAAGAATGGCGGCTCTCCAGGATTCTTTTAGGGAAGTTGCGGGAATGTCAAAGTTTAAAGAATCTTTTTAAAGCCTTTTTTATTCTTTTTATGTGTGAAAATAATTTTTCGAAAATTGCCGGCATCACGCCAGCCCGCGCTTGAGTATGGGCTTGTGAGAGGGAATGGCGGATATAGGTCCATGATCGTAGTGACTGGTGGAAATAGGGGGAGGCCTTTGCAAAACAATGGGGCACTATGGGCTAGTAGTAGTAATAATAATAATTTTTTAGTTGGTAGCTTTGTTTTACTTATTTCATTCATGTGATATTTTTGCTGAGTTTAGGTAGGCTAAACATCGAATAGTTCACATTTAATTCATAGTTTTGGTATATAAATTTATATCTACCCAATATTTTCTTGAAATCCAAACGCGAAATGGAAGACAATTTTTAAGGGTTTTGGGTCCAGTCTTGAAAACATAGAAACACATGAAAAAAGATTGTTTCTGAACTATAAAACCGAGTAAGTTTTCTAATCAAAATTATATTGCAATGGTAACTGTTGAACAGTTGAAACCCGCCCTCGAATTCGGCGTTTTCAAGCATTTCTCATTCATCCATTTATCGGCCTCACCGAGCTTTTGCCCGAAATAGTCATTGAAAGGCCAGGTCGTCCGATTTTACTATGTTGTTAAATTACTGAAACCGACAGAAAACCTTTCAGTCGGAAACAAAAATCTGAAGTTATTTGATCGTAACTTTTTTATTGCTCGGTTTTTAGAAAAGGTAGACTTAACTTGGGGATTATTTCCGAGTTAATGAGTTTGTTAACGGCTTTATTTTGTCAAGGCGATTCTAGCTGAATGTAACCGGCCACTAAATAAGTTATAGTTTCCAATATATTTGAGGTGATATCTAACATGCATGGGGATCTCATTTGGACTTTAAACATGTTTTGTTTTGTAACCTATCGTATATATTTAATATTGTAAAAGATGCATTATGGATCGTCCTTACAAACTCCACAATAATTGGACATAGGCTTTTCCAATATACATTTATGGAAGAACTATTCTAAGCCCTCTCCGTCCACCGACTTCTGATCCGCACAATTTCATCGGTTCATCGTTTCAGAGAAGTATCCCCACCCATAGTAGATGGATAGCTGTCGCAAATTCTTCACACCCCCTGTTTAAAGAATTTATCCTTCTTATATTATAAATGCAACATGCCTGTTACACCCCTCCTTTAAGTCTAGCTTTCAAAATATGTACTAGGTATTTAACTCCGACTAAAAAGAGGGGCACTCATAAACTTACGAACCGCAGTACTCATAAACCAGAAATATTTTTCTTCGCAGCACAGAAAAGCTTTTATTTACTTAACAAAACGACACTTTCAGCGAGAAAATCCACCAGCGGCCAGTAAATTCTGGTAAAAACTAGTTTTCAAGTGTTAACTACTCCTGCGTGACCCAGTTATGAGCCGGAACCGGTTTCAGCTGGTTTTGGCTCGTTAATGCCGGCCGAAAGCGGCTGGAGGCACGTACTGCTTCACTTGTCTTCTCTAGTAATTAATTTGAATTGTCATCATTTTTTTGACGATCTTAGATGCAGTCGGAAATTGTAAACGTAGTGTTTTTTTTTTTTTTTTATACAGCTAGCTGATGGAACAAGCAAATGGCCCACCTGATGTTAAGAGGTAACCATCACCTATAAACAAAACATTGCCCCGTAGGTCACGCACAATAGGAACGTGCCCTACGATGCACTGCCCTGCGTCCATCAACTTGAGGCATACGGATGTTAAGCCTCATGTGCCTGTAATTACATTGTGTATTTTGGCAACATAATTTTTTTTTACCTCACTAGCTCAAAAAGGGCTCTTTTTTCGCGTAAAAACTCACGCTAGTATTTAGAGAATAAAGATAATAATTATTGTTCATAAATGCTTTTCTTTTCCTTACATCTTGTATCTTTTTGCTAGTAAGGTGAACAGTTGTATGTATCACACGAGAGCTCTCTTACTACACTCAGAGTTCTAACTAAGAATCACTCGCTACGCTCCGATCAGATCCAATCAGAAAGGCTCAAAATATTACTTAATTTATGGGGCTTATTTATTCAATAGAGATCTTCAAGGAGATAATATTAATGATGAAAAAATGTAAAAAGTTCTCTAGAAATTGAAAAGCCATTCGCCACAGGAGGTACCTACTCGTGCGTTGCGCTGCTATATTTAGATAATATTAGATGATATGTAATTTAGATATATGACATTATGTAATATATTCTATATATTATAATATATATTCCAAGAGTTTTATATGTTTAGAAGAAGGTTTCGCCACTGCCCCATAATTTTATACCCAGCCCGACTCTTGCCCCACATTCATGGGTTCGTAATATTTTTCTTGGCTTAACGGATAACTAGGCTAAACAATTGTAATATAGGCCGGCTTGGGCACAAACGGGTATAACTGGGACAATACAATATATCTTGGCTAAATCTCTTCAGATCCAAGCGGCATAGACGCTGTGAAAATACGTGTTTCAGAATAATGTGTTGTGAGAAAGAGAATATTACTACGACCATGGGAATCTTGTATTTGTTGGATGCTATAAGAATTTTTTATACTATTTGCTTTTGTAACACGCCGAAAGCCCACATGTGTTAAGTATAACCTATTACCAAACTTTGACTTTGATTCCCGCACTTGTCCATCATCTTGAGGCCTTATTTACCTGTAATTTCACCAACAATTTAATCACTACATAGTATAAAACAAAGTCGCTTTTTCTGTCCCTATATCACCATGTCCCTATGTCCCTATGTATGCTTAAATCTTTAAAACTACGCAACGGATTTTGATGCGGTTTTTTAAATAGATAGAGAGATTCAATAGGAAGGTTTATATGTTAAATATAAATTAACTCGAACAAAGCAATATGTAGTACTTATCCGCTGATCTAATCTCCTTAAGCTGGAATAAACTTAATTAGACTTCGACACGTGTTTCACTTCTCTACGAAGCATCTTCAGGAAATTGACCCGCTGTGCACCGAACGTGTTACCTCGTCGAGCGCTGAGCTGAAAGTGAAGTGAAGCGCTCGACGAGGTAACACGTTCGGTGCACAGCGGGTCAATTTCCTGAAGATGCTTCGTAGAGAAGTGAAACACGTGTCGAAGTCTAATTAAGTTTATTCCAGCTTAAGGAGATTAGATCAGCGGATAAGTACTACATATTGCTTTGTTCGAGTTAATTTATATTTAACAATGGACTTCCGCAAAGTCACGCCTGAGTCAATTAACTAGGTTTATATGTGCACCCGTTCGATCCCTGCTTCGAACGGGTGCACATATAATACATGTATGATATGTGCACCCGTTCGAAGCAGGGGCGCGCGGGCGGATCGCTAGTTTGATTAAAAAATTTATTAATTTTTTTTATTCCTTAGCTTTTACAGCCTTGTAGTTCAATTAACTAATGTAGTTAGGTATTTTAAAAAGATCGCTAAGTAAGAATTACAAATAGAAATTAATAAACAATCGGTAGAAAAGCCAGTCCATAGAGATTTGAGATAAAAAGCTCGCGAGATGAAGATTTGAGATAGTCTGCATCTAGAGATTTTGCTCGAACTTTGATTGAGTACATAATTAAAATTTATTGAATATCACAGCACTCCAAGCTTAGTTTGTAGTTGCTCTGCCTTCTGATGCATTGTAGGCTTTGGGTTCGTTTCACACCGAGGACAACCGGTGACGAATATACAGACAGAACCCCTTTACAAAGAGCTCCAACTACTCCAAAAATTAAAATTAATCTTTCCTATAAATATTTAAAATTATACCTCAGTCGTTTTCCCAGCGACCCTTTTCTTGATAATAATACTGTTTCTGGACCACTTGTGTATTTTGTGAGGGTTATTTAGATTCCGAAAACAGTAATTTTATAGTCATCCCTTAGGACAATTTCAACCCCAAGGAGTATTATTGTCGCTATAATCTAATCATAATACACTCCGACGATTCTCAATAGTCGTTACTAGAGGATGTTCTACAGCGCTGCTTGAAGTTTTACTCCTAAAACAAAAACCGGCTATACGTCTTCAACCCCCAGGCATAGTTAAGTTTTTCATCAACTAGCTGTTGGAACAAGCAGATGGCCCACCTGATGTTAAGCAGTAATCATCACCTATAATACAGCATTGCCTCGTAAGGATAGAGGACGTAGGGCACGACAAAAACGTGCCCTACGATGGGCTACCCTTCGTCCATCAACTTGAGGCATATCGATGTTAAGCCTCAATGTGCCTGTAATTACACCGGCGACCACACTCTTCAAACCGAAATACAGCATCAACGCTGCTTGGCGGCAGAAAAAGGCGCGGTGGAAGTACTTCCCCGGATGAGCCCCTTATGATATCTGATATATGCATTAATTTAATATATTCAGTATATTTATTGCATTATTATGTATGTAGATTTTACATTGTCAGGACTTATGACTAAATAATTACAGGATGATTTAGGGGACTATTTAGCCCCGGACCGGTTTACTGTAAATGAGTTTCCTCGCCGTTAACAAAAAAAAAGGGACTATTTAGCGTTTAACCGTCACACTGCTTCAAAATCAGAATTAAAACATTAGTTGCCTGAATATACGTCTTTTAAATGTGTGCATGTCTCCAGCTTCCTCATATTGAAAATGTAATTTCTATAAATGCCAATATTTAAAGCATAATTAGTGCACTCATAGATTTGAATCATAATTTAGCTGCCAAATAAACAACGATGCTATAAGCTTATAATAGTGTGTAAGCTGGAGTAACATGTCTCCAGCTGCCTCAGTCAGTGTGGGCAAACGGCTAATGATAGAGATATATAGTAAACGCAAGGATTTAGTACCTATTTAGTGCACCTGGTACCAAAAATTTCAGGTCTGTAGCTAGGAAACTCTTCGAGTTATAAGACTTCATTAACGTGTAAGCTGGAGTAACGGTACGTGAAAAAGCATATGCTCGTTCTCTGGAATGGCTGGAGCTAGCAGGTTGCTTTAAGTCTCCAGATTTAGTACCAAACGAATTAGCGAGGTACCAAA
The DNA here is from genome assembly GCA_963576535.1 of Plemyria rubiginata. Lineage (NCBI taxonomy): Eukaryota > Metazoa > Arthropoda > Insecta > Lepidoptera > Geometridae > Plemyria > Plemyria rubiginata. The sequence continues at coordinate 1,320,943 of OY754925.1, read as the reverse complement.
TATTTGAAGTGTCTCTGTTCAAAACTCTATGAGTTACAAGCTTTTCCAGCTTTTTTTGTTTGTCCAGCTTGCACATGTTGGATCTCAGCAACCACAATAGGTACAGACTCGGTTGATGTCTCTGAACCGAGCTATGAATTAGTGCACTCGGTACCAAAAATTTGGAATCTCTAGGACAAGCAGTTCTGTTGTAATCAGCAAAATAACATTTAACCGCCAAAAATTCAAAGCATTTCGACGCGACCATAAAAATGATGCGTTGCCGCTCTGAAGGTGATATTACGCTCTGCGGATTTGAACGTATTTTACCCGCGATAAGAGTCTTTTTTGTATGCACTCAGTCCTTTAAATTTCTGAAGGCATAATTATTATACCCTTCTCTTTCCGATGTGCGTTGAAGAGCGGGGCGTTGTATGTTGCCATATCTCATCAATTAAATAGTTTGGTATGGTTTGACATTTTATATTTTTTTTTTGATAAAATATACCAAATATATTGCAGAATTTGCAGGCAAGGCAGGGAGCGAGCAGCACGTCCGTCCGTCCGTATTTTGACAGTTTGACAGCCAATCTAATCTTGCTAGTGTCATGTCAAGTGAATCGTCATCAAACTAAGTCAAGTCATTCGAATTTGAGAGGTTAAAATATACCAATTATATATATTGCAGAATTTGCAGGCAAGGCAGGGAGCGAGAAGCATGTCCGTCCGTCCGTATTTTGACAGTTTGACAGCCAATCTAATCTTGCTAGTGTCATGTCAAGTGAATCGTCATCAGACCTAAGTCAAGTCATTCAAATTTGAGAGGTTTTCGATTTGCAAAAACGAATCCTTCCTACCTATATAAACCAGTGTTATGGTAGGTAGCAGTTAAATAAATAATTAGGTAAATTTAGATTTACGTAGGTACCTAATCATTTATTAGTTTTACTACTTAACTTCTCCTATGGGTACTGTGGTAGGTGTTAAAGAACTGGCGCTTTGAGTAGGTACCTATGTAGATACAGATACAACTCCGTTATTTTAACACTGCCAAAAAGGTAAAAAGAGGGGCTACCTACCAGTAAAAACGCACCTCTTGTATCTATGTATGTTTCTTCCGCATCGATTTGGACATCCGCATCGCACCAATAATGCGGATGTTCATGCGGATGTGACAAAAACAAAAAATAAAATAGACGCAACCAGTGACTGGCGCGTAGTATCACCTTCAGAGCGACAACGCATCATTTTTGTGGTCGCGTCGAAATGCTTTGAATTTTTAGCGGTAAAATGTTATTTTGCTGATTACAACAGAACTGCTTGTCCTAGAGATTCCAAATTTTTGGTACCGAGTGCACTAATTCATAGCTCGGTTCAGAGACATCAACCGAGTCTGTACCTATTGTGGTTGCTGAGATCCAACATGTGCAAGCTGGACAAACAAAAAAAGCTGGAAAAGCTTGTAACTCATAGAGTTTTGAACAGAGACACTTCAAATATTTGGTACCTCGCTAATTCGTTTGGTACTAAATCTGGAGACTTAAAGCAACCTGCTAGCTCCAGCCATTCCAGAGAACGAGCATATGCTTTTTCACGTATCGTTACTCCAGCTTACACGTTGGTGAAGTCTTATAACTCGAAGAGTTTCCTAGCTACAGACCTGAAATTTTTGGTACCAGGTGCACTAAATAGGTACTAAATCCTTGCGTTTACTATATATCTCTATCATTAGCCGTTTGCCCACACTGACTGAGGCAGCTGGAGACATGTTACTCCAGCTTACACACTATTATAAGCTTATAGCATCGTTGTTATTTTGGCAGCTAAATTATGATTCAAATCTATGAGTGCACTAATTATGCTTTAAATATTGGCATTTATAGAAATTACATTTTCAATATGAGGAAGCTGGAGACATGCACACTTTTAAATAGGCTCACCGTTAAAATGGCGTGTAAAGCAAACTTATTGCTTAGCAAATAGCGAAATTGGACTCGACTAATTCGGAGTTATCGCCTTGGTTCAATCCCTATTTAAAACAGAAATAATTTGAGTTTCAGTCCACCGGGACCACATTTAGCTAATTAAATTCCAGGATCGCTCGTTTCTGCCGTTCTCGTTCCATTGCTCGTTTAGTACGTTATTACGTAGAGCGCTGCAGAACTAAATGCGCCATGAAAGTTCTAGACGTTCTGCTTTCTTCTCTCGTTTCCGCTCCACCGCTCGCTTAGTAGACGAAGCTTCACTAAACCTGCAATTAATGTCTTCGAGTTTTATACGTTCTAGTGTTGGCTATAATATTGTACGCTAGATACGACAATGTGTTAACACCATTATACCTTAAGGCTCCGGTGACAGCGGCTCGCAATTTTGAGGTGCGATTGGCTATTATTTCATTTTAGTTCATTTCGGGGAGGTTGTTTGAAAGAATAACTCTAAAGAAACACGCATAAATACTGTTCGAACACAAATAATACAATAATATAAGGGAAACATGCCCGAATCAGAAATCATTTTGGTATTAGTATGTTTGGTCTTACGTTTACCTAATACCAAAATGATTTCTGACTTAAACACATTTCCCTTATATTATTGTATTATTTGTGTTCGAACAGTATTTATGCGTGTTTCTTTAGAGTTATTCTTTCAAAAAACCTCCCCAAAATGAAATAAAATGAAATAATAGCCAATCGCACCTCGAAATTGCAAGCCGCTGTCACCGGACCCTTAACAAGTATACGTTTTGGTCGCTTGAAAAGAGTATTTTGATACACCCTTAAACTAAGCAGATAGGTAACTGATATTACGTATATTTTTTGGGAAATACTTATTAGGTAGGTAAGTTTATTTTATTACACCCATATATATAGAGAACAAACATCTTTGTTTCACCTGAATGTTGTTCTCGGTGGGATCGAACCCACGACCACAGCGCGGAAGGCAGGGCAAATAAGCCATGAGAGTTGTCAAATGGTTGAAATAACGTATTATTTTACACACAAGTACATAATAGCCCGCACGTATGCATGCTTATTACATAGGAAGCATTTAGCGCAGCAAACTGTGTTAGCGCGCAATGTATCCGTAATATAGGAGTTGGAGCGCTGTGCCGTTATCACGTGCGCAGCGTCCTCGGGATTGGCTAATTACTGGTTTCCTTGGAAGGTAATCGTCGTGTGGAATAATAATGAGAACTAAATTAAAATAAACTTTAAAGTTCGCGTCATAGGGCTTAAAATTTATTTTCTCATTATTTATTAACAGATCGAAAACATCGTGAGGAAACCAGTTAGTATTCTAACAGCGGCGATGGGCTTGCAACCTGTCACGTATGGAATACTAACTACTACAAAATGTGGGTATGTGCCAAATGTAATGTTTGGACGTACCTCTGACTAACCCCCTTAGACATCCTCAAAGAATCTTGAATTAGTACCTACTTGGTACTGGGGGATCTGAAGGGATATCTACCGTGCCTGGGGATCAAAGTCGTGAAGCTGTTTTTTTTTTTTTTTTTTTTTATTAACAGATGCACTTTTTTAAATTTTGAACACATCGTGGCCATTTGAAATTCAAACCGATTAAAAAAAGTGTTGCCTAAGTTTGCTAACTCGTTTTATCAGTATGTGGCGAGCGAATTCAGCCAGACATTTTTAGTAATTTCTCGTTTTTTTTGCTTGGCTTAGAAAAGTAGTAGGTACCTACATCAAAGTAGAGATTTAGATAAATAATTATGTTTTATCACAAAAATAAAAATATTACTGAATAAACAAAACCTCCACATAAAATCAACAAGAAACGTTTACCCATACACATTGAAAGCAAGCATTTACTATATTATTATTAATATACCCAACTAATAAAGGACGATTCCATTTTCAAAATTTCTCTCATCCCATGTGCAGTCTGGAAAGCAATTTAAAATGCAGCTTCGTGAACCATGCATCAACTTTCGTTGAAATATAGCCTTCTTCGTGCAAGATACCAGTTTCAATGAACGGGGCTGTATTGTGTTGGATTAAGGTTCAAACTTCAAGCTCGTATTAAACTTGCTGGTGACCGCTACGAGTTTTTCCTGATCCTATCGCAATTGTTTTTTCAGTAGCATATTCAAAAATAGAATTGAGTTAGTCAGTTCTTTTTTTGAATTCGCGACCGCATGTGAGTGTTGCTTATTGATCGACAACTATCATGTTTATTTTGAGCTGTATGTTGACGAGTTAAGGTTAAGTACGGCTTAAGTTTGCTGATGAAAGCTACTCCGTTCTCAATATTTGAAAGGGTGCTCGCTTGATAAATTACTGGGACGCGGTTGGGGAACAAAATTTCAATTTTCATAGCATTTCATAGTTTGGTTTTTTGGTTTAAAGTATATTTGGGATTCATTTCAACGTTTTCGAAGACATAAAACCATTAAATTATGGTTATAAAATTATCTAGTGAAGGTATTATAAAATTTTGCAAAAAATCTGCACTTATACTGTACTTATATCAATTAGGTTGAAAAACTTGTTTGAATCAAAATTATTTATTATTTATATAATTTATTTTTGCTGAGCTGTAATACTATTCATCAGTAATTTTGTATCTTAGAAAATGTCGCTACGTGTGAGCGAGATATAGTTTGACGGGTCGGCCTCTTAGGCATAATTCTGATATCCTTGTCCCAGGTACAACTCTAAGCTGACGACACTGACTCTTCCGTCCGTGATCTTCGAGCCTAAGTTCCGCGGCGCGGTCCGGAACCTGGTGTACTCCGACCTGCCCGGCCAGCCACCACGCCGACAGGAGCTGCGCCATTCCAGGGACCTGAAGGTAGCGTAGTCTCAACATCTTATATTGTGTGTTTGACCCTTCCGTTCCTACTTGCTGGGGAGGTAGCCAGGATGTCTTAAACAAATTGTCTTTGATCTTATGATCACTAGATGGCGCTAACTGTATACAGGGTGATCCAAATCTAGTGTCAAGCGGAGGCCCAAAGAAGAGAAATCACCAATTGGCGTACCCGAATCACCCCCATGTTTTCCACAAATTTTCATTGTTTTTGAGTAATGATTTTTTTCTGAATTTTTCATAACTTTATTTATTGAGGACAGCATCGAAAGTATACCATATAACTAAGGCCCTTATTCACAATGGTCATTGACCGCGCCAAGAGCTTATCAGACCGATAATTCTGTTGCTGTCTCTGTTCGTTGGCATGAAAGTGACAGTGACAAGTGTACTCTATTGAAGCTCGATGAAATGGCAGGGATTATGAATAAGAGGGTATGAATAGGGGTATGAATAAGAGTACTATAGTAGGATGATCTTACAATCGGCGGTCTTATCGCATGTAGCGATCCCTTCCAGTCAACTGCTAGTACCTGAACAAAAAAGGTAGAAGACTTTTCAAGTTTTTTTTGGATTTTCATGAGTTGTACTTTTATGTTTATAACAATGTAACTTCATCAGATGCACAATCACATACCTAACGCTTGAACGTGTTCAAGAATAAGGTCAGTGCTTTTAAAATTGGTGCGAATAAAAGAGATCCAACAAAGTTGTGATCGATCCAACTTGAAAACAAATCGCTTGTCTCAGGTGTTTACGTGATAGCGTAATGCAAAACTTTTCCAACTTATTTTTCAAATTAAACTCTTGTTTTTCGTATAACAATCTTGTTCGTTTCAACAATGGCGTGAATTTGATCGAAAGAACAAATACAGCGCTTCTGTTAGTACATTCGGCAGCAGAAGTTTATGCATTTTAGAATTTAAGACAATTTACGACTTTTGATACTAATGTTGAAATAACATGATTAAAACAGTAATAATGATAAAAAGCTGATACGCACACTTTATTTAGATGTAACTAATCTATAAATAAGGCAAGATCGGGCGATCTGCTAAACGTAGCTGGCAAGCACTGTATGACGAAGAACCGAAAACCGGGCTCAGTGGCGCGTCTTGGGAGAGACCTACGTCCAGCAGTGGACTAACATAGGTTGATGATGATGATAAGTGTATCAATTGTGGGCTCACTATTATTACGGCCATCCAAAACTTATGGATCAATAAATGAATTGAATGAATGAACTGAATAAAATGTTTTGATTTCAACTTAGTTGAAAGAAAAAACAAAACCACTTTTTTTTTTGTTTTTTTTTATACAATAAAGTAGACAAACAAGCTTACGGCCCACCTGATGGGAAGCGGTTACTGTAGCCTATGGACACTTGTAATACCAGAGAAATCACAAGCGCGTTGCCGACCCTTTAAAAATTTTAAAACGCCCTTTTTGACGAGTCTCATATTGTATCTTTCGGAAAAACCCAAACACGGTAGATATCCTTTCAAATCTCTAAGTATCCAATACCTACTCGAAATTATTTGAGGATATCTAAAGGAGTAGTCAGGGTTACGTTCACATACACTTGCAGTAGTAGTTAGCACCACTACAAAACTGAATCTACTTACACGTGTGATGCTGACTGTACACTGGTGGGCGGGCATTGAAACTTATGAATAAATTCAACTTGAACTCACTTGTTATGGTAATATTATCTTAAGACACCAGCTAACAAATTAAATTGAGTTATAGAATAAAATATACCAACTCCTCATATTGTATTTTGTATTCACTTGATTTTAATAAATGAATTATGCTGGACAATCCACACAGCATTCTCTGTTGACATAATTTGCATCATATTTGCATGGTCAATTGTTTTTTTGATTGATTTTCATGGGAACATATAACTTTTCTTATTATTGCTTCAATAAGTCTATAGTAGTGGTTTTCTTATAATTTTTGTTATTATTGCTTTACTATAAGTCCATAAAGTGTTTTTATCAAGTTAATGATACTGTTGAATGATATAAAACTAAATTATAATAACAAATAAAAATGTAAAAATGTTTATTGGCAATAATTAACAAAATCAACAGTAAGTGTGAGGCTCTGTGTCCTGAAATAGCGTTAGCTGTGGCCCAGAGACAGTACTCTCCCGTATATATATCTCTCTCTTAGAAATAATATATTTATAATTTCTTTATTGAGGACTAAAATAGTAACAATGCACTTAGCATAAAAATCAATTAAAAATATTAATTTAATAAAATAAAAAATAATAAAAAATATTTAAATAATTAATTAAAAAACTCTACGTGCTCTACTAGTTTACGGGATTAATGGTGGAACCTGGTCCACCCATCTCATGGGTGACAAACTCTAACTCTCCCACTCCCTCCTAATTTCCTTCATCGTTTATACAATAAATAGGAAGCGGTCCCATAATCAAATAACGAATACTTCGCTCACGGAATTACTTCGATCATATAGGCATTTGTTGCAATACAAATCACACAATACGACATAATTCAAACGATCTTTACGAAAATCTCAATTGCGCGCCTTCACAATACAAGACATACTGGAATAAACCTTATCACTTCGTGTTAGAGTGTGTTTTGCGATGAAACGCTGAGTTGGAATTACTTACAAGAAGGTGGTTTTTCGGTTTTTCGATCCAGGGTCATGTTATTGGTTTTTGACAGCTGCCAAATGAATACTCAGTTTTACGACAAACATATTATAGGGCTTAGAATCGTTTGTTCTATTTCGAATGGTCAGAAATGGACATTTATGACGTCATGTCTTTTCTGGTAAGAATTTATAATGATATTTTTTTTAACAACATTGACCTCAGGTATATTCCGTAATTTATAATGTCATAGAGCATAACCCCCACTTTTGAGGGTTTTCTGTAATATGAATCATTAAGTACCTAGTACCTTTTAGATGGCACTACTGATGTTGAGCGGTGCCCCTGTCTATAAAAATTGCATTCACAGAACACGATAACTGAAGACAAGACTTACAAGGCTTTGCACTGCGCCCAGTATCTACCTCTAAGACGTTTATTCTTATACATGTTTATCTCTCTGCACCGTTTCCTATATCAATAAAATCAAAAACAGCAATGCAGATCAATGATTCACCTCGGCAATCAAACTCGCACCTAGTCAGGTCAGCTTCTATATAAAATATTTTAAAATAAAAGTTTTATTTGGCGTCAGTTTTTGACAAGCAGAGTGCACCATTCGTAGAAATCTGTAGACAAACAGTGAATTTCAGGGAAAACTAAATGAAAATGCTGAATCAATACCGTATTGGAAATGTTATGTATTTCCGCGTAAAATGTGAACCCGTTGGTAAAATCGATAGTTGATCGGCCAACTTCCAACTAACTGATTTGAACTTTGACACAATTTTTACTAACATATGTTTGTGTGCCTGTATAGGTTGTCGTAGGCTGGTTGTGTATTGGACCGCAGAACTTAAGAGCCCGGTGACAGCGGCTCGCAGTTTCGAGGTGCGATTGGCTATTATTTCATTTCGGGGAGGTTGTTTGAAAGAATAACTATTCAGTGACACGCATAAATACTGTTCGAATACAAATAATACAATAATATAAGGGAAATGTGCTTGAGTCAGAAATCATTTTGGTATTAGGTAAACGTAAGGCCAAACATACTAATACCAAAATGATTTCTGATTCGGGCATGTTTCCCTTATATTATTGTGTTATTTGTGTTCGAGTAGTATTTATGTGTGTCACTGGAAAGTTGTTTTTTCAAATGATTTCCCTGAAATGAAATAAATACAAATCGCATTTTGAAATTGCGAGCTGCTGTCACCGGGCTCTTAATAGAAAACACTGGGTGGAACTTTTCAGTACTATTTTTATTGTACAACACAAGATGGATGGCAATAGGAAAAGTTGAATATTCGACACGTCTCACACGAGAGCGTTGGGAACCATAGTCAATAATGCCCTACGGTTTTTTGATTTATAATTATAATCTATATTCTTTGTTGGGGTGCCAACACCATATGACTTTTCGTTTTGTTTTTTTACAAACTTTTAACTTGCAATGTATATGATGTTTGTTCGAGTAGGTATATAAATAAATAAATAAATATTGGTGGACTTTCCACACAACACTATCTCGCCCCAAACTAAGCCAATGCTAGTGGTATGGGAACCAGATAGCTGATACTACTTATATACTTTTTTTTCGTTAATACATACTTATAATCCTGTACTATTATAATCGCGAAAGTTTGTAAGTATGGTTGGATGGATAGATGGATGGATGGATGTTTGTTACTTTTTCACGCCGGAACGGCTGAACGGATCTGGATGAACCTTAACAGAGATATGGATTATAGTCTGGAATAGCACATAGGCTACTTTTGATCCCGTGGGAATACCGGGATTTTAATCTGCGCGGGTGAAACCATGGGGCGCAACTATTATATAACACCCACACAGAGAACAATCATCTATGTTCATCACACAAATGTTTGTTCTCGGTAGGAATCGAACCCACGACCTTCGGCGCAGAAGGTAGAGCTACTACCAACTGAGCTGTAAAGGCTGTCGAATATTGATCGATTATCCAAGTTACAGGTTAAGAGGTTTCAGGAGCAATTTACCATTAACATTAATTTATTTTAAAAAATTCAAGGTAACTCAAAGGTCAACCATCCTTTTTAAATGAATTTGTCTGACGCTGTCAGACACCAACCAATTTTGTACTTTATTTTCAAAGATAAAGGTTGAATGTGCAGTGTTTTCAGTGAAACCTGAATTCTCGTGAAAGGTTGCATATAAATAGAAGTTTCTGGAGTTGAAAGGCTATTTCTGACGTATGTGATCGCATGCCATTGTTTCTGGCGTGTCACTGTCACGTTATAAAAATATTTGTTGTATCATTATTATTATATAAAATATTTATTGTCGATTTCTGACGTTTTTACTAAAAACAATTAAGCAAATTGTGGGTTTTTTTTTTCATTTATGTTGTATTTTTCTTTTTTATATTCCTCGAGTTTTTCTTGCAATATCTGCGAGTTTATAGAAAGCTTCATAGTAATCTATATAATTTTATTGGCTTTGATATTTAAATAAAACACATCAAAGGCAAATGGAACCTAGCATTTTCGGATCGTATCAACCTGAATCCCATTACTATCAAATTTTTCAAAATGATGAATCAACAGACAAACTAAAACTGAGGGAGAACTCCCGTGCTTTTTCGAAGAATTATCTCATAATAACAGCGACGCAAGAGGTTGCGGGTTCGATTCCCGCCTCGGAACAAATTTGTGTACGATCTGCAGAAATTTGTTCCGTTGGTCTGGGTGTTTATGTATAATAAAAAATATATATCTACCCATAACACAAGCTTTGAGTAGCTTACTTTGGGGCTAGATGATGCTGTGTGGATTGTCCAGCATTATTTATTTATTTATAATTTGTGTTATGCTAATATTTTTCCTTCCATGAACTCCCCTTGCTCGTTGAACCAGAGATAAGGGCTGAAGTGAAAAAGGGGATATTTCTGTGATGATAGCGTAAATTAATAATAATTAGTGGCATAATAATTGGCACTGTAAAAAGATCTTCTATGTTTTTTGCTGTTTTATTAATATTGCGTTACTTTTAGATTTTGAGACTATCATGGTTATATAAACTCAGAAATCATGGCAAATACCATATTTTAAATTAAAATTATATTGCGTTACTTGTTTATGCGTTGCTGTGGATAAGCACATAACCCTATGTGCGAATAAATAACATCTACCCAGATGTTATTTATTCGTAGGGTACAATATTGTTTCGAGTCTACTTTAAGTTTTATTGACCGAGCGAGCGAAGCGAGCGAAGCTTCTCAGTTTCCACATTGGCCAAAAATGCGTTTGTCCGGAAGTCTGTCTGTCTGTCTGTTCTCCTCTACAGGTCGCATTTTTCAACCGATCTGGACGAAACTTGGTACACAGGTTATATGACTTATTAAAATTTTTTTGTCGTCGGGGATTTTTGATTGGAGGGGTACTTCCCCCAAAAAGGGGCAAAAAAGGGGGCTATTTCATATACTGAATATCTCCACCAAATGAGGTCCGATTTCGATTGTTCTTTTTTATTTGAAAGGTAGTAACTATAAGTTGGTCTCATAAAAGTTTGGTGAAGATCTGATGAGGATCTTTAGCATGATGAACGGGATAGCTCATCAAAAAATCGACGGTTTTCAATCAAATTTGAGAGAAACACTAAGGACTTCATTCTACACAAGATGATAAAAAAACAATAAAAATCAATAAAATCAAAAGAATCACAAATAGGAAAAATTATATCTACCTACCGCTAAGCCAGTGAATTGCTCACTTTTACTGTGCTCGCGAGGTCTATCAGCTCACAGAGCCACTAGTGTATTATCTTTTCGTGATACTAATAATCAAATAAAAACCTTAAATAGGTACACACATATACATTATGAAGCTACCCAAAGACAAAAAAAGATGATACTTACAAGGCCATAACAGAATAACACATTAATATGCATAACTAATAAACACAGACACAATAATAAAAAATAAAAAAACTGAAACAACTACGTAATAAAATGAGAAATAACAAAAATAAAACGAAGGTTCTAGAGACATTTGTTTTTCTTTATAACTTCTGTACATCATTAGCTATGCGCGTTAGTATACCTACAGGGTGTACCTGAATATTATCGTGCTCATTGGGCCCACTGTGGGCTCACTGGCTCAGAACAATGATTTCATAAAAACGAATACCTATATCCCGATATTTTGCAACACAAAGCTATTTATATCTATTTTACCATTATTTATTTCATTATTATCAATTTAAAATTTTATAAAGCACTGAACAAAATATTCATACCTTACTTACTTTATGCTAGGGAGGGGAGCATCTCTTTGAGTTATGTAATCTTAAAAGATAAGTTAGCAAAAAACTTTTGCCAATCTAAAATTCATTATTTACTATTATTGAGAGTACATTTTTAATTGTAATGTGCGTTAAAAAATATCAACAGCTCTCTTTTGTTTTCTTTGTGTTATGTTGTTGTACCCTTGTGCTCCAGCGCTCCAGGTTTATTCATCACGTCTCCTCCAGACCTCTCCATACAAGCTCCGTAAATTGTTTCCAAGACATTAAACCAACGCTAGACGCTCGTGTGCACATAAATTTGGAAAAAAAGCAACGGTGTGGAAATGGTTTTAAGGTAGGGCGGTTTGAATTATTACTTTAGGTTTTTATGGGTTCAATTAAATTGGGTTTAAACGGTTGGTGGAGGTGAAGGAAAGAGACTTTTATCCTCCGGTTTCTGAAAGCGCGATCAACACTAATCAGTTGTCAAGTCTCATGCTATCTCTATCTAATTTGAGGTAAAAGATGAAATAGACTTGACAGCCGATTAGGGTTGATAGTGCTTTTAGAAATGCGGTGCGCTTAGAATCTTTTTAAATGAGTGCCAGTGGTCAATGGCAGTGACTCCACATTCCAATTTGTTTGTGTAATCAAACTCAATCGCGAACTAACAGATTTAGATCCAAAACCAAATGTGCACAATACCAGTGCTCCGTTTTCTTGACGACCTCACAGTGGCACAGCGGGCGAGAGTCCGCCTGCAACGTAAGAGGTTACGGGTTCGATTCCCGCCACGGAACAAATTTGTGTACAATCTGCAGAAATTTGTTTCGTTGCTCTGGGTGTTTTCTATGTATGATAAAAAATATCTATCTATGTATGTATATGTATTAAATATATCAGTTATCTAGTACCCATAACACAAGCTTAGGCACCTTTCGAGCACTTGACACATGTTATCGAACTTATTTGGTAGCAGGTTCTGCCACTGTTAGAATACTTACTGTTACTTTCAATGTTCTCTTTCACCGATACATGCATACCGATTGATGAAAAGTTTACCCCGCTGCATATAGTACACAATGCCTATTTACATTACATAATGTATTTCTGAACAAATACTTACAAAATCAGTGCAGCATCAATCACTTCGCAGAAAGAAATTGCAAGTCAGGGCAGTTGACAAAGCGAACGCCCTAACGACGTGACTTTATATTAACAAGCTGCAAGAAGCTGAATAAATATTATCTCTGATAGAAAGAACTCGCGTTTAAATGAGAATTTCTTACAAGAATTTCTAGGGAGCACTGATTTTTTTTATAATGGTTCTCAAAAAAAGACCTACGTAGCTCAGTTGGTAGTAGCTCTGCCTTCTGCGCCATAGGCCGTGGGTTCGATTCCCACCGTGAACAAACATTTGTGTGATGAACATAGATGTTTGTTCTGTGTCTAGGTGTTATATAATATTATAAGTATGTATTTACGAAAAAAAAGTATATATTATGTAGTATATCAGCTATCTGGTTCCCATATCACAAGCATAAGCTTAGTTTGGGGCTAGTTATTGCTGTGTGGAAAGTCCACCAATATTTATTATTTATTTATTCAATAGCTTCTGGTAATAGATAGAAATCCTAGTAAGTCTCTCTTGGCTGGTATCACCGTGCCGGTTTTATTTCATAACCTTTGCCTTTTTGCATAATAATAATAATTATTGTAACATTTAGCATGGTTCACTATCTTTATTTTTAATTTGTATGAATGTAATTGATGTATACGATGTTGGAGATTCTAAATAAATAAATAAAATAATAGTGGTGGTTTTCGGCGGAAACGTAATTTAAATACTGCGGAAACTTTCCGCAGCCAGTAAAATGCTATTACAATTTACAAATACAAAGCAATTCCTGTATGTAGCTAAGCTAATAAAAATACAGAAACAGTAAGAACTGAAATACTAACAGCAAATATCAGAATATACTCCGCAGTTTCATTATAAAATGGAATGTAAACGACTAGGGATTCTGAAAACTATGTTTATTCAGTATTTCTTGAACCATTACATTTATTCCTATTGCAATAACTAGCATTTAAGGGGCCTTGTCACCCCTTAGGGATGTCAGCCTTGGATTATACGCTATGCACTATGTAATGCACGTTAAAATATACTACTAACGATTAAATCGATAGAAATAATTTTAACAAAAATGAAATAATCGGTGCATGTGTCACTGGCTTTTCTATATTACTTTTTCTAGCCAGCATAATCCAACTGCAAGGCGAAGGCCTCCCTGCGTCCCTTCCACTTTTCCCTGTCCTGAGCTATGGATGTCCAGTCTTTCTTGAACGAATTAAGGTTAAGAACGAAATAAGGCAATTTGCGCTCGGAGCGCGATGTGAGTAGAATGTAATATAAAATGTTATGACTTTTGAATTTTACAACACAAAACATAACGTGTACATAATATAAGGTAGGTAACTTAACATAATAACCTAAACAGATTCCACTCAGCATTTGCCATATGAGTCCTGTGGCTTATAATTATGGCGTTGGTTTTCAGTGACTCCGAATATGATATGGATGGTTGCGTATTCGCTTTTCTATGAGATGTATTAAAGTAAAACTAACAAAAATGGTTATAAAATGTGAGGATTTCGAACAGGCAATTTGCGAACTAGTTTATAGGGTAGGAAGGTACATACCAAACCAATTTTCGTTTATTAATAAATAATAAATATTGGTGGACTTTCCACACATCACTATCTAGCCCCAAACTAAGCTTATGCTTGTAATATGGGAACCAGATAGCTGATATACTATTTATAATACTTTTTTTTTTGTAAATACTTACTTACTGACCGAGCGAGCGAAGCGAGCGAAGCGTCTCAGTTTCCACTTTGGCCAAAAATGCGTTTGTCCGGATGTCTGTCTGTCTGTCTGTCTGTCTGTCTGTTCTCCTCTACAGGTCGCATTTTTCAACCGATCTGGACGAAACTTGGTACATAGATTATATGACTTATTAGAATTTTTTTGTCGTCGGGGATTTTTGATTGGAGGGGTACTTCCCCCAAAAAGGGGCAAAAAAGGGGGCTATTTCATATACTGAATATCTCCACCAAATGAGGTCCGATTTCGATTGTTCTTTTTTATTTGAAAGGTAGTAACTATAAGTTGGTCTCATAAAAGTTTGGTGAAGATCTGGTGAGGATCTTTAGCATGATGAACGGGATAGCTCATCAAAAAATCGACGGGTTTCAATCAAATTTGAGAGACTAAGGACCTCATTCTACACAAGATGATTAAAAAAAAAACAATAAAAATCAATAAAATTAAAAGAATCAAAAATCGGAAAAATTATATCTACCTACCGCTAAGCCAGTGAATTGCTAACTTTTAGTGTGCTCGCGAGGTCTACCAGCTCACAGAGCCACTAGTAATATTATATAACACCCAGACAGAGAACAAACATTTATGTTCACCACACAAATGTTTGTTCACGGTGGGAATCGAACCCACGACCTACGGCGCAGAAGGCATAGCTACTACCAACTGAGCTACGTAGGCTGTTAATTTAAGTGTAGTTTATTGTTTCATTTCGTCTTTATTCTCAATATTTCATTCGACGGTTTCCCGTTTGACGACTTCATATATACGACAGCCTTAAAACCAGCCTTGGCGTATATTTAGAAGAAGGTCAGTTCTCGACCCCAGGCTGCCCTCGCCATTTAAATCGTACCTCAGCTGGACTCTACCTTATGTAAGCGAATTATGATACTCGTGTGAACACAGGTGAACCTGGGTAATTTCTATAAACAACTTATCCTGGTCACTGACCTAAGCCTCGGTATATCCAAGGATATAGGAGCTATGCCTTTATATTTGAAGTCAAAGTAATAAGGTAGGTACATTTCATCAATTTAATAACAGGGATCACTCATCACTTTGAAAGGCCCTAAGGATGAATAAGGTGCCAGTTCCAAGCAACGATATAGATAATAAATAAAATAGCTTTATATTTTGTGGATATCTAATACTAGTAGAAAAATAAGATAAAAGAATAACTAAAATAAAACCATTACCCCGCAGAATCTGAATTTGGTATAATAATATCGCAAGTATGTCGCCGTCATCAATTTATGTTTGGTGCGTGATCCGTTTGCCAAGCAGCCCTCCACGGGCCGACTTGGTGATCGCAATGAACTAATTTCTTTATAACATTATTAAGCTACTTTGGAGGTACCTCGCAATAAAATAAGACATCGGCGAAACTGCTCTTAAAATTTCGGCTGCGTATCCTTTGTTTCCTGTTGTATAGTCAGCATAAATAAGTGTTGATCAGTCAAGGTTTCAAAGTGTTTGTATGAAAGACAGGTAGTATTTATTGTGTTGAATCGAAATATAATTGAAAATATTTGTTATTGAAAAATTAAAACATTAACGAATGGAAAAAGTCAGTGATAAACTATTTCGACATTCTGAAAAATTATTGCCTTGTAATGCTCATGGTACATTGGTATTCTTATAATACCTACCATAACCTACCATGGTTATTAAGCGGACTTTAGATGAGTTGAGTTATTGATTTATAAAATTTAAGAACTTTTTGGTTATGGTGTTATTTTCCGTTTCCAAGTAAACTTCTTTGTCTTACATAAACGAAATGTTGTTTAGCGGGCAAAACATAGGGCTATGAAATAAAAAAAGAACACTGAACACGGTCGAGTGGTCCGAAATAATGGTTTTTTTTATGAGAAAGAGTCTCTTTCTGATGTAATATTTTTCAACTGACTGATAAATTTGAAAAGAGATTTCTTAACATCTTGACAATTTATGTCCCGCACGTGATTTGTCCCGTTCGAGGGGAGGGGGCATAGTCCCGGGGGCAAAAAATCGGAAAATGTCACTTTGCGGAATATTCTCGTTCTAGTCGACGGCTTCCACGGTCCGAGTAATGGAAATTGGTCTGGGAGTTGAATAGAATTTGTTTTTTGAGGACGACTCAGCGACGTTTTATTGTGATTTTTAAAATAGGTTTTTCTAGAACGGATGAGAATTACCATTGAAGTGGGAATAATTGTTGTGTGTAAAAATATTTTCGGATAAAAGTTAGTTATTCTTAAAAAAAAAAAGAAAAAAGTCCACTGCTGAATATAGTGGAAATAGATGGGCATTTTCACTTTTCCATGCACAGACTATCCTTGACCTTAACGATATCGTTCGGTACATCGGGTGGGGGCGTTTGCGAACATTTTATTTTTATTAAAAAGGAGTAAATAAGAATAATAAATAAATAATGCTGGACAATCCACACAGCACTATCTAGCCCCAAAGTAAGCTATTCAAAGCTTGTGTTATGGGTACTAGATAACTGATATATTTAATACATTATATACTTACATAGATAGATATTTTTTATTATACATAGAAAACACCCAGACCATCGGAACAAATTTCTGCAGATCGTACACAAATTTGTTCCAAGGCGGGAATCGAACCCGCAACCTCTTGCGTCGCAGGCAGGCTCTTACCCTCTGCGCCACAGAGGTCGTCGAATAATTGAGTAGATAATAAAATAGAGTAAATAATTACTTTTTTTTCTTAAATATTTTGTTTCAGTATATCGTTCTGGGTTTGTATGTCCAATATATGTTATTTATTTTTCTTTTTCAATAGCCGTTAAAACGGTTGCCATGACTTTTTGACATGAATGTGGCAGTGATGGTTACCACTTAACATAATACATACATACACATATACAATCTGTGTGTTCCATTAACAAATAGTATAAAAAAGAGGGTTAAGTATGCATTATAAAGCAAAAGGGTTATAAGACAGAACTTAGGTAAAATAAGCTATTACGAGAGTAAGTAAGTAGGTAGGGCACTGCAAATATGCTTGTGGGCTAGTATGATTACACCATTTATTGGCTAATATAGCATCATTAGGAATCCATTACACGGTGCACGCTGACGTCATCAGCCTCCACAAACTGTAACTTATTCTGCGGCGCTAAGGTGAACTTGATTGCTTGAGCATTAAAGTCTCACATGGTCTATAGTTCAACAAACCTACCTGATGTTAGCCTACAGTCTAGCTCTTTATGAAGGGCTCGGCCGGGGAAATACTACCACCACGCCTTTTTCTGCCGCCAAGCCAGCATTGCTGTGATTCGGTTTGAAGATGATTTGAAGAGTGTGGTCGCCGGTGTAGTTACAAGCATTTTTAGAGTAGTAGAGCTCTTTGTGAAGGGCTCGTCCGGGGAAGTACTCCCACCACGCCTTTTTCTGCCGCCAAGCAGCAACGCTGTGTTTCGGTTTGGAGAGTGTGGTCGCCGGTGTAATTACAGGCACATGAGGCTTAACATCTGTATGCCTCAAGTTGATGGACGCAGGGCAGTGCATCGTAGGGCACGTTCCTATTGTGCGTGACCTACGGGGCAATGTTTTGTTTATAGGTGATGGTTACCACTTAACATCAGGCGGGCCATCTGCTTGTTCCATCAGCTAGTTGTATAAAAAAAAAAGGCTTAACATCTGTATGCCTCAAGTTGATGGACCCAGGGCGGTGCATCGTAGAGCACGATCCTATCGTGCGTGACTAGCGAGGCAATGCTTTGTTATAGGTTATGATTACCACTTAATATCAGGTGGGCCGTGTGTTTGTTCCATCAAGTAGTTGCATAAAAAAACGAAATCTAAGCTTTGAAGGCAACTGTTGGTTTAGTGTATGTGAGCCTTTATGAACAGTTGCTACGAGTTGCTACGACGACCTCAGTGGCGCAGCGGGCGAGAGTCCGCCTGCGACGCAAGAGGTTGCGGGTTCGATTCCCGCTTCGGTACAAATTTGTGTACGAAAACTGAAACAGCTTCACGACTTTGATCCCCAGGCACGGTAGATATCCCTTCAGATCTCCCAGTACCAAGTAGGTACTAATTCAAGATGCTTTGAGGATGTCTAAGGGGGGTAGTCAGAGGTACGTCCAAACATTACATTTGGCACATACCCACATTTTGCAGTAGTTAGTATTCCATACGTGACAGGTTGCAAGCCCATCGCCGCTGTTAGAATACTAATTGTGTAAAAAAATAAATTTGTGTACGATCTGCAGAAATTTGTTTCGTTGGTCTGGGTGTTTATCTATAATAAAAAATATCTATCTATGTAAGTATATGTATAATCTATTAAATATATCATCTTGATTTGAATTGAATTTATGATCTGTTGTTTCTCTGTAGTTTCACACCTAACTATTTCACCTAAGTAGGTATATTTTTTTCATCCCACCATCTCGGAAAGAGTATTTTTGCTCTTCAATATCTGAGTGCAAAAGCCGTTTTTATTCTCTAGAGGATAAAGTAAATTGAATTTAGAACATTGTGTGAACTAAGTTTGTGAATTAAAAAAAACATTAAACCTATTTACTGCTACCTCTATGGTGCCGAATATATCATACAACTTTTATTTAATTTGTTAAAAACTCAGACTCGCAACCTTCTTGGTGTTCTTTTTTCAATTTGCTTTGTACGCGGTTCTTTACGTGGCATTTTTTCACGTCATTGTTAAACCTTATATTAAAAACAAGAAACTTGAAAACAAGTGAAAAAACTAAAATGAGTGATTCTAGCGACGAGGAAGTTTGTTTGACGCCAACATGTGATTGTAAACGTTTTTTTTTTCATTTAGTCATTTCCTCGCTGAGGTGGAATGAAAAGTTACGTGTTGCACTCGAGTGCAAAGATTTTTCACCTCGTGCTCTTTTGATTCCCTCGCTAACGCTCAGGATTCTAATTTTGAATCACTCGCTGCGCTCGTGATTAAATTTTAGAATCCTTCGCTTGCTCGGTCATCAAAATTGAACACGCGGTTAAAAAGCAACTTTGCACTCTTGTATAACAAATAACTATTGTTTTTGTTCTTTTATTGTTACTTAAGTATCATTTTATATTCTTGCATAATACTTTTACTCTGTATGTTCCTACCTACTTGCTTTTGATGAAATAAATATATTTGATTTTATTTTATCATTATTATCTAGTACCCACACGCTATTCAAAGCTTGTGTAGCTTTGAATAGCTTACTTTGGGGCTAGATGGTGCTGTGTGGATTGTCCAGCATTATTTATTTATTTATAGTAAAAGGATAATGCATGAAAAGGGACATCGAACTAGTATATATATCTTCTGATATGGAAAATCATTATTAAATCGTGTAAAATGCTTCCTCTTTTTGAATACAACAATCTATACGTTAGGTCAAACAATGTACCATGGTAGTACTGAATTGATTCCAACTCAAGATTCTGTGAGGATGTCTATGGGGTGGTCATAATAGATTTAGCTCACATTCAGCTGTAGTTGGTACTCCAGACGTGACAAGTTGCAAGCCCATCGCCGCCTAAAATAACTTCCTGATTTTCGTTTAGTATTTTCCTTCACAGAGACCTTTGAGATCACAACTGGCATAGCACATCAATGTTCATTTTGAGATAATTTGTAATTTTTTCAAACCTTCGGTTCTGATAATTATATGAAAATATCCTCTCCAATTTCCGTTATGAAAATAGGTATGTTATAAGCTGCTTTATAGCTTTTTAATCTCGACTTTTCAGCGCTTCATCGCTGAAATATTAACGTGGTTTTGAAGAGGGGAAACTCACTAATGTATCTAACTTTACCCTCAGTTTTCTAAAAGTGCAGACTTTTATGGAGTTTTGATAAGTTATTGTTAATTCGGTCAATCAGGTGGTTGGAGGTTCTATTCCAGGCGTAATAATATAATAATTGTGTATGATGTAGTCTATGATGCACTTTTTACAACTACAGATGGAACAAGCAGATGGCCCACCTGATGTTAAGTGGTAAACATCATCTATAAATAAAGCATTGCCTCGTAAGTCCCACGATACGAACGTGCCCTACGATGCACAGTCCTGTGTCCATCAAATTGAGGAATACAGATATGCCTGTAATTACTACTATTAGCGTTATGGAAGTATTTTCTGTGACGTATGTAGTCATGTTGCATTTAAGTCTTTACAGTCAAAGTCAAGAAAGATTTTCTGTAATCTATATGGTTCCTAAGAACCGGTTTTTTTAGAGATTTTTTTTGAGAAGAACTGAACGGTTTTTATACAAATACAAAAATTTTCATAAGCCATGTCCTATCGTAGATAGTATTAGCGTTCCGTATCTCATTTTACTGCCTGCTAATCTAGCATTTTCGCCCGCCGCAGGTAATAAACCAACTTAATATCGAGACGTTAAAATAACGCTGTTTAGATATAAAACCGCTGCCATCGTAAACTGCCGTCATAATACCATACACGTCAGGAAAGTAAATTATTCTGTCGGGATTAAAATTGTAGCTTATAATATTAATACAAGCACTCGCGATTTTTGGAAAATTAAATAGTCAGAAAATTTAAAAGCAGTAAATATCTCAAAGTGTACATTTACAGGTCATGCACTT
Source organism: Plemyria rubiginata (assembly GCA_963576535.1). NCBI lineage: Eukaryota > Metazoa > Arthropoda > Insecta > Lepidoptera > Geometridae > Plemyria > Plemyria rubiginata. The sequence continues at coordinate 1,299,766 of OY754925.1, read as the reverse complement.
CGTGAATGTGAGAGAGATAGTTGACCGAGCGAGCGAAGCGAGCGAAGCGTCTCAGTTTCCACATTGGCCAAAAATGCGTTTGTCCGGATGTCTGTCTGTCTGTCTGTTCTCCTCTACAGGTCGCATTTTTCAACCGATCTGGACGAAACTTGGTACACAGGTTATATGACTTATTAGATTTTTTTGTCGTCAGGGATTTTTGATTGGAGGGGTACTTCCCCCAAAAAAAGGGCAAAAAGGGGGCTATTTGATATACTGGATATCTCCACCAAATGAGATCCGATTTCGATTATTCTTTTTTTATTTGAAAGGTAGTAACTATAAGTTGGTCTCATAAAAGTTTGGCGAAGATCTGATAAGGATCTTCAGCATGATGAACAGGATAGCTCATCAAACAATCGATGGTTTTCAATCAAATTTGAGAGAAACACAAAGGACCTCATTCTACACAAGATGATGCAAAAAAGATCAAAAAAATCAAAAAATCACAAAACGGAAAATGCACTTGCACATTACATTCCTCAAATAGCTCACTTTTAGTATGCTCGCGAGGTCTACAGCTCCCAGAGCCACTAGTTATAGAGTGGTATATAGCTCTTTGTGAAGGGCCCGTCCCTATCATGCTAATGAACATATTTTTTATTTGAAACGGGATATTTAGTGCATCGTAGGGCACGTTCCTATTGTGCGTGACCTACGGGGCAATGTTTTGTTTATAGGTGATGGTTACCACTTAACATCAGGTGGGCCATCTGCTTGTTCCATCAGTTAGTTGTATTAAAAAAAAAACAGATTCGGTCTTAATCCCAGTAAGTAAGACTAGTGCCTTCCTTAACTGTATCGTCTGCATCATACATCAAGGTACGTCCTGGAGCCTTATGGCTCATTTTGCTCAGAACCGGGAAAGGGGGAAAGGGTAGGCCACGAGCTAACTTGTTCCTGGACTACACAAAGAGTATACAAGAAGAAAACGTCTTGGATTCGACACTCTGAAGGACTCCCAATTAGGCCACCGATGCTCTCGATCAAAGAAGAAGAAAAAATTATCTACAGCTCATTCAGAGTTTTTGTCCAGTGTGTGTTAGCTCGTGTTCTTAGTACCAATTTCTTATGTTGGCTCTCGCATTGTAGGGTGTATTGAGCTCTAAGGCTTCCGCCTGAATAAAACCCTTTCTGTATTAGACCGAGTAGGTAGTGCTAGGGGTAGGTATTAACTCTTCCATAGAGAAGCCTTTCAAGCTACAAAGAAACTCGCATGTGGGGTTTGCGACTATTTTCAAAGTGATGTAAGTTGCACTGTCTTCTTTGCCTAGATTCAAATTCAAAACATTATGTTTATTTAATAAAATCACATCTTGTAGTCTGTAATCAGTGACTAGTGTGGTAAAAGGAAAAAAGAGATAGCAATCCTAAAAAAAATAATTAATACCTGCACATGCACCTACTCGGTTTAATACAGAAAGGGCTGAAATTAGGTTTTGATAGTTTTTATTAAAAAAAAATTATTATTGCCAATATATTGTTAACATTTTTAATTTTCATTATGAATATTTAATTTTTATTGATCGTCTGAATTTTATCACATAGATTGTTGGCAGGATCTGTAAGGACTTTATCATATTTGTATATAACATAACAAGTACTACAAGGTGCTGGTATGAAAATGGAATATGCAAATGTTATTCCGGCATATTTCCCAACTTTCGATTGCTCTCAAAATAGATTGAAACTCAATTCAATAATTAATTTTCTCCATTACCTGCAGCAGCCTGGAGCATCCCTCATGTAACCACAGTTTAAATAATGTAAGGTCGCAGTAGATCACCTCATAATTATATTATGGCAGTACTAGTTGCGCCGGCGGTTTCACCCGCGCAGATTTAAATCCCGGTATTCCCTCAGGATAAAAATATGTGCTATTCCATAATATAATCTCTGTGCCAAGTTTCATCCAGATCCGTTAATAATTCATCTATACTTACAAACTTTCCCGTTTATAATATTATTAGGAAGGATTTCGTTACATATTACGCTTATTCGAATGAATCGAGGCGCGAGATGCGTGTCTGTTTTGTTTTCTTCTTCATTCAAAGTTTAAGATCTTGGTTGGTTTCTTTAACCAGGGTTTGCCGCTACATTTCGATCGTTGCCCCACATGCCGTCTTTTTTTTTCACGCAGTCCCTGCTAAAGTATTTGGAATAACCATTTTTCTCTACGGAATAACCTCGTTTGGATTTTTCTTATGCACCTGCATCTAAAATCTTTAATTTCTTATGTAATGTACCTACATTACATAAGAAATTAAAGATTTTAGATTATCGTAAAGTAATAGGTAAGTAGTTTGATTTTTGACTTGTACTACTGCTATAATGAATGCTGCTACTGACTGTGGCACGCCTCTCGAGTCACGAGCGTCGGCTGATGGAGGAAGCCGGGTGTCGCAAGTAATTGCTTTACGGCTCACACTGTATTTTGCGTACATATTTGTACTGTACTGTATAAGTTAGGACGTGTCACTGTATACCCCTCAGGCTGCAAGTTGTATTTTATTAAATTTCACCTAATTTTATCATATTCTTGTGTACAATATGATATTGGTGCCAATTCTGTTGTTTAATTTTCTTAACTTAACCTAATTTGGCAGCACTAAAAATATTGCCATCCCTTTCTAAAAGACCGAAACAACAAGGACGGCTATAATTTTAGAGCTGTCAGATTAGGTTAGTTTAGGATAATGTAACAACAGAATCGACACCAATATCTATCTTTCTCCAAACAATAAATCTGCGAGTCATCTAAAACGCAAAACATCAAAGTAGCTTATGACCTGAAACGCTTATTGTCTGATTAGTAAAATTACCTAAATTGCGTAAGGTCTAAGTAACAAAACGCCTGAAATTCAGTATTCAGTATTCAGTATATTTATTGCATTATTATGTATGTATGTATGTAGATTTTACATTGTCAGGCCTTATGACTAAATAATGTTAGATCAATACATAATGTACCCCGTTAGGGGTAAATGCATCATGCTTGCTTTGCTTATTACCTAAACTTCATTATGACTTAGAAACAGATGCCTAAAATGCACGTGCGTTTAACAAATTACCTACTCTGCATTACGTCTCAATAGTAATACACCTAGGTTTACAGTTATTCTCTACCCCGTCCCCTAAATTTCAAGTGTGCCTTTACAAAAAGTATGTCTGGCTCCTGTGTTTTGTAAGAGAACAATCTGGAAAAAACCTTAAGGCGTTGACAACACCTAATATTTCTCTCGCTCCCACGATTCGACATTTTGAAAGATATAAAATCACAAATTCTAATTTTGAAAAATCGCAAACAACCATTTTGTGTGCAATCACATTGCGCATAGTTTGGTAAAAAATTCATTTTGATTGATGCAAGTTTTCCTACTCAAAAGTTTGCTTGAGTACGAAAACTAGAAAAGCAAACTTTTAAGTAGGAAAACTTGTATCGATCAAAATGTTTTTTTTACTAAACTGTGCGCATTGTGATTGCACACAATATGGTTATTTGCGATTTTTCAAAAATGGGTTTAGTGATTTTATATCTTTCAACAAGTCAAAACGTGCGAGCGAGAGTCACATTAGCTCTTGTCTTCGTCTTAAGTTAGATAGGGTGATAATTGGCGCGACTATCCACGCCTCGCGATCTACCAAGCCTTTCGTGTCAATCAAAGAAGTAATTCGTAAGCCCTTAGTTTCTTATATGTTGTGCTAATATTGTGTGCTAGAAACAAATGTACTTGCGGCATAATTTACTTAAACACAATAATAAAACCACTATAAACTGTGCCATACGGCGTTTATCCGTAGTAAACCTTAATAGCTTTTAAAACGTGCATCTAAATTGTTATCAAAAAACTTTGACGCTCAGCGCGGTGAGATTTTATCATTTTATCGGCTGACAGTGATTGCACGGCCATGTTGTGACGTCACGCCGCATGACAGCTGGGAAGCTTACGAGTGAAAATTGAAGTGAACGTACCTGCAGTGTGACATGTTACATGGCTCTGCAGGCTGATCGCGTAACTTTTGTTACATTCAAAATCCGGTTGCATATGTCAATTTTGGCAGATTTGCGATAGCAAAACTGCCAAAATTGACATATGCAACCGGATTTTGAATGCAACAAAAGTTACGTGATCAAGGGGCTGGTTTCCCATGATTGAAAGTGGATTCACTCTATGTCGGGCCATAGTTGAGTCAACTGAAATTAAAACTGAAATTTAAATTTTGAAATTGAAAATTTGATTTGCGTTGGCACAAACTATGGAAAATCAGGAATTTCTTTATTTAGAGCCTTTATGACTTTCTATCAGCATGCAAGTGTGCACACTACAACGATTCACTCCTCTAGGTTCCCATTTAGGTTGCCAGGAAAATAGAGATTTTTTTATTCACATACCTTTGGATTAATAAATAGACTTTTACCATCCAAATTCACTGACTGAATTTACCTAAAACTAGGTTGTAAAAATGTTGTGTACCTAAAACGAATTTTGTCACACAAAACCAATTACATTTTCATTTATTCATACAATAGTACATTGTTCACCGAGAGGAGAAAGTGACCGATTACCGTCGAGGGTGTCGTTTGAAGCCCGAGCCGTAGGCGAGGGCTTTAATACACCCGAGATCGGGAATCGCACTTTCTGTCGAGTGATACATAGTGCTTTATACTACACCTACGAGGAAAATAAAAAACTAAAACTGAATCCTCAAACAACACACAAATTGAAAATGGCGCCAATGGCGTCTGCAATTTTCACATGTTCGTTTTTCAAATTGTTTATCCTGCCGCCGCAGGGTCGCACTGCCAGCCCGACACCATCCAACACACAACTAGTGGTCAGTGTCATTTTGCGAACTTGGAGATAAAAACTCACTGTAAAAACTTTTTGGCTTTTGATATTTAGGTTACCGGCGCATAGTCTTACCCAAAATTAAAAAAGAAAAATCACGTAAGAAATGGATTTTCATACACTTTTCTCTCCCGCTCAGATGCGTTTTCTCCCCGCATATTTGTTTGATATGCAATGACGTACTTTCTACCGTAAATTTGATAAAGTATCAAGGTACTTTCCAAGCAGGTGTAGTATAAAAAACATTGCTGGCACTTAAAATCATCTAAAAGCAATCTTGAATTGCGTGCAAATATTGGTGAACTCCTTCAATCCAATTTCTCATTCGGAGGCCTTTCAACAGTGTTGCCAGTCGCGCCGTTTGTTGCGATTCGGAAATATTGTTACGCGATAAAGTAAAGGACGTTAATGAAACACGGCCAATTCGTAGAGGCTGTGAGTGGGTGGACGTGGGCTGTTCGCGAAACATACGGGACAACGATTTGCCAACTTTTTTGTATCCAATTTTCAAGCCTAGAAGTGATGGTGTGGGAGGGATGCTGAATGTTGATATCGTGTGTCTTTGTCTGTCAAATACAGAATCACTATATTTATACGTATTTTAGACAGCACAAAAGATGCAAGACTTGCACATCGTTTGGAAAAACAACAGGCGAATTTTATACATAGGTAATTTACCTACATATTTTTTGTGAAAGCACTAATAATACAAAAAAAAATGAAAGGAGCCTCTCTCAGTGTGGTGAAAGATTTCACATTGGCCTCGATGCACTTGAAATCCTTTCACCGCACTATTTCAAAAGAAACTTGTGCCACAACAAAAATAAGAGTGAATAATTATGATCTCGTATTGACACAGGATTTGAGCTCCCACGCTACGCCCACTCAACAAGGTTTCATGTCACAAAGTATTCTTTGTAAAATGTAGGACGCAGACTGGGTTTAATAAATGCCTGAATAGAACAAAATTGTTTTATGTCTTTGATCCCTGATACGGTAGATAGCCCTCACATCTCAATACATTTTTTGCTTTCATAGGATTTAGATACATAGTTACATAGGTTGTCCTCCATAAATCAGCGGAGGAAGGCCGAAGTTAAAAATTGCCACGCTCTCAGGACCTACCAATTACGGTTTTTTTTATCGATATAATTGTGTAGGCATTATTTTACTCAACAAAAATGACTACAAAAATCATTTTAATGTCGATTTCTAAGCCCTAATTAAATGGAATAGTTATTACACGTACAAATATATCTGTGTTACAGTGTAATAAGTAGGTAGCATAAAATTTTATTAGTAGGTATCTACTCTACAACTAGTAGTACATTTCACAACATAATTACTATACTGTGATGTATGTACCCACAGATACGCGATGTATCTGTGTAAAACATCACTACCGAAAACTTCGGGGATTTAATACCGACGATAGGAACGTGCCCTACGATGCTGCACTGCGTCCATCAACTTGAGGCATACAGATGTCAAGCCTCATGTGGCTGCAATTAAACCGTGTATGTGTTTGTATGTAAGTGTATTACTACAGACACACTCGTCAAATGCACCTTTTGCTTACTTGCGATAAATTACTATAATTTTTACCGCCTAGGTTTTATATTGTATTAAAGCTTTAACATACAATAACCGGGGTTAATGTTTTCTGACCTATTTTCTATGAACTGCACATAAAATTTTATAAGAAAGAGAATAAAACAAAAACTTTAGGTACATTGTATTCGTGATTTATAACTTAGTTAAAAATACGTGCCATACGTGAGAAATTACAGTCGGTACAATCGAGCCCAAAATGGTTACGGATTTTTTAGACTTTTTCATTTTTACAAGTTTTTATGTACAAATGTACACTTTATTTACGTGGTAGAGGTCGCGTCATTTAAAAAGAACGCAAGAAAACAGTGGAGGGGATGTGTTTGCGCATAAAAAACACTCGTGCCACCATACCCCATCCCCCTCCTTCCAGCGTTCTTTTTACGTGACGCGACCTTTACAAACCCTGATGAAGCATCGAGGTCGGCCGCCGCCGCTACACTGATTTGAATTTCCCTTCACAAATTTCGACTGTGACGTCACAGTAGGTGTCTAAAGTCGACACGCTTGGTTTCAATACAAATCTTGATACGTCATCTACAGGGGGGGGTTTGTCGTTGGTGCTTTAATAGTTGCACTCTAGCTTGTCGCTTTGCTATTTTAGCTTTCCTAGGATAGCCGCTTGCTTAGCACGGGCGCAAACCTGCCTTACTGTCTCTTCAAGAGAGTAAGGCTCGGATGGTCTTAAGGGAGTGTAGCGCAACAGTCGCCGATCCTTAAGGCAAGCCTACCGGGGAGTCCTTCACGCGGTTGACCCCTGTTCTTGGTCTAATTCCCTCAGAAATAGACGTAACTGAAACCGGTAGACGACATACTGTCGGGATCCCCCGAGGTCAGGACCGACGGGTTCACCATCGTGCGATAAGCAAGATGTTGGACAGCAATGACCTCCCGCGTGTTTGTGCCGTGCGTGGAGACCTGTACGGAGGGAGGAAGGAATCCTGGTGGTTGAGACTGTAGTGAGCCGGCTGTAGATGCTTGCTACCGTCAACACACCTCTTTGGCCCCGAATTCCTCTTAAACAGGCGGTTGTGTCCTAGCCAGTCACGATCAACCGGCTGTAACGTCCCGTCTGAGGGCCGTTGGGCGAGGGTCCCTAACTGGGGGAGAGCAGGCGGCGAGGCGCGGAACCGCGGGGTGGTGATCCCGCGGACCTCTTCGCAGCGTTTAGTCTCGCTCGTTCACCAGGGTGTGGGCCCTATATCCAAGAGAGAGCTCTGGCGATCGCGTGCCGAGCGCGCGACGTCCCCGACTGAGGACTCCATGGAGGGTGGAGACTCTCAAGGACGAAACCTTCAAACCTTTTGTAATGGCTTCAAAACAGAATCACTACAACAACACCAAGGCTGCTACTGCAGCGCCAACCTCGGAACGTGATACATCCTCGGATGTCACGCTCCCTACCTCCTCAAGGGCAGCGTCCTCAGGCGCGCCACTCACGAGCTCGCGTGCTCCCACGAATGCGCCAAGTTCCCACAAAGCCGCGTCTATGACAACGCCACGTGGGAACCAGGCTGCTTCCCCGGGAGCATCGAGACCAACACCTCGACCCCATCCAGTGTCCACGGACGTGCCCCTCGGGGCTCCGTCCAGGGACACTATAGAACTGTCAACCCTAAAGGAAGCCATCTCCGAATGTCCTTCCGAACCAACCTGGTCCCTCGTCACCAAAAAACCGAAAAACCGGAAGGCTAGAAGGCTCCAGCAAGCCAAAGCGGGAACCAAGGCTCCGATTCCGGCGAGGCAACAGGTTGTAGGCGGAGAGCCTCGGCTCCAATCTGGAGCCAGGCCCTTGGCCCAAGTAAGTGAGACCTCTGGTCAACCTGAACAGGCCCAGGCGCAGGCCTCGCACCATGCGACCCCAGCGCCAAGCGTAAACAACCAGCCCCGCCGCCAATCGAAAGCCAGAGGCAAACGCGCAGGCAAACTGGTGGCCAGTCGCCAAACCAATCCCCCCCCCTCCCAACCCACCGCCAGCAAGAGAAGTCGGCCAGACGACTCGACCACGCCCACCGGCGACGGTAAGCGTGTTAAGGCGGGAAGCAGCCAAACCAGAGCCAGCTACGCAGAGGCTTTCAAAGCCAACGACCTATGCGTAGCTATAATGACTGAACCATTCCACGACCTCACAACTGCGCAAGCTGATGGCATCAGGACCTGCCTGGAAACTAAGCTTGTGAACGACCTGCTCAACCCTGCGACCGCTGCACACATGGCAAAAGTTGTATACCGTGGGAGAGCACACCTTGGCGAAGGCGTCCTCAAGATGTGGTGCAGAGATGACATCGCACTTGAATGGCTGCGACGAGCAGTGGAAACCTTGGCCTCACCCATCGCTGGATCAACGCTAGTGGTCCGACCACAGTCGGAGATCCAGCGACGACTCCTCTGCGGGCTGCTCGTCCCCCAGGTCAGCATGGAGATTAACACCATCCGCCAGGTTTTGACTGTGCACAACAGCGAAACTGTGAACATCAAATCCTGGCAACTAGTAAAAGCAGAGGAACAGAAAGAAACGGATACACCTGGGATTTATCTGCTCCTCCGCGTACCCGAATCCGACGTGGACAAGCTCCAACAACAGGAGCGGCGCCTCAACTGGATGTTTGGCAGTATTTATATCCGGATACTGGAAGGGGTACATGCCAAAAAGAACACCAAAGGCGCCGCCGCAACCCCTACCGAACCAAAGCCGACCCCACAGGCCACTGTAGGGGAAGGCGCAACTACACCAGAGCGCCAACCAGCAGGTATGGACCTGGGAGAGGATCCTCCAGCAACACCGGGACCAAGTGAGGATCACTTTCTGGACGTTGAGGGGAGCGAGGCCAGCGACAGCTGCCTCAACTCCTCTCCGCTCCGGGACTCATAAACCCGTCCCCTTCATCCAAGCCAACCTCCAGCACAGCCTCACTGCGACGGCTTCTTTACGCAGGGTGCTGGAGGAAAACACCGACACCATAGCCCTAATCCAGGAGCCGTGGATCAGAAAGGGCCGAGTATGTGGTCTGCAAAACACTGGTGGAAAACTTCTCCTGGACACCACTGTAAGCGACCCCAGAACCTGTATTATTACTCCAAAACATATGAAATCAACACTAATTACCGAATTCTGTTCTAGAGACCTAACAGTTATTAGGACCCAAACAGGACCACCTCAACAACTCGGCGATACAGTCCTAGCGTCCGTATACCAACCAAGTGACGAGGACATTCCATCGCCAGAGTTAGCAGCACTAGTTGATTACTGCGAGAGGGAGAAAACGCAGCTAATCATCTGCACTGACTCCAACGCGCACCACACCCTGTGGAACAGCGCCAAGAACAACACCCGAGGAGAAGAACTGGTAAACTTTCTATTCTCCACTAACTTACTAATCCTTAACAAAGGCTCGGAGCCAACCTTTGTCAATAGCCGAGCACAAACCATAATCGACCTAACTCTGTCTACAGAAGAAGTGTCGCACTCCATCACGGACTGGCGCGTGTCGGGCGAAGCGTCATGCTCTGACCATAGATGGATACGTTTCAGTCTAAATATGTGTCTGCCGACGCCGAGCCCCAGGCGCGCTCCCCGTAAAACTGATAGGGCCAAGTTTGTCAAACTGGTCCAATCAGCTCTATCCTCCGAAAGCTCTCCACCTAACTACTTAGAGCTCAACGAGATCGACCTATACATAAACAAACTAACCCATGTCTTAACCCACAGCTATGAACAATCATGCCCCCTCGTGACACCGAAAAAGGGAACAAACCGACACTGGTGGGGTCCTGAACTGCAAAGGCTACGTTGCAAAGTAAGGAAACTATTTAACAGAGCAATAAACACTCGAAACCCGATCGATTGGGATAAATACCAATCAACGAAAACAATCTATAAAAAAAGGATACGCCTCAATCAACAGGAATGCTGGAAACGTTTCTGTACCAACATAGACAACACCAGCCAGGCAACCAAAGTGAAAACCATACTATCCAGCGAACCAGCGCGCACTGTTGGATACCTCAAAAAACCTGACAACACTTACACAAAATCTGACGATGAAACCAGTGAACTACTACTAAAAACTCACTTTCCAGGGTGCCTAATAACGGACACCCACGAATGGGAAATACACAGTGAACGTACAGCTAGTAGCCAAGACTGGACCACAGCACAAAACCTTGTCACGCGCGAAAAGGTACTTTGGGCTATCAACAGCTTCCTTCCCTTCAAATCTCCAGGACTAGACGGTATCTTCCCGGGCCTACTAAGATGGAGTGGCGAACTTTTGGCTGACCAACTAGTTAACATCTTTAGAGGCTGTATCGCCCACCGATACATACCACAGAAATGGAGAGAAGTGAAGGTTATATTCTTACCAAAACCAGGCAGAACCGACTATACAATGGCGAAATCCTTCCGGCCGATCAGCCTTACGTCGTTCCTCCTAAAAACCCTTGAAAGGTTATGCGACCAGGAGATAAGAACCAACACTCTCCGACGACAACCACTTCACCCACACCAACACGCCTATAGCCCAGGCAAATCCACCGAATCCGCCCTCCACAGCGTAGTCTCTAGGATTGGCGGCGGACTAACCACCAAGCAATCAACCCTAGGCGCCTTCATAGACATTGAAGGGGCTTTTGACAAAACTACCTTCACTAGCATGGATCTAGCACTAGCAAGATACGGTGTCGCGCCAACATTAGCTGAATGGATAAACAACATGCTCAGGTACAGAGCAATACAACTCACAGTAAACACCACAGCAAGAGGTATAGTGGCGAGAGGCTGCCCACAAGGTGGCGTACTATCTCCCCTACTATGGAACATAGTGGTGGACGAACTTATCCGAAAACTGAACGGGCGAGGTCTCTTCACAGTGGGTTATGCAGACGACCTCGCCATCCTCGCAACCGGATGCTTCGAGAGTGTACTATGTGACCTCATGAAATCAGCCATGAAAATAATAGAAAACTGGTGCACTTGTCACGGTTTATCAGTCAACCCCACAAAAACAGAACTAATACTGTTCACACAAAAAAGAAGTCTGGGCAACTTAAGACTGCCCAAGCTATTTAACACTGATCTGAAACTCACCAACGAAGTCAAGTATCTAGGAGTCATACTGGACAGTAAACTCCTATGGAACAAACACCTTGACTACAAACTAAAACGAGCGAGTGCCACATTCTTTCAATGCAGTAGAATGCTGGGAAAAACATGGGGGCTATCGCCAAAAATAACATTATGGCTTTATACAGCCATAATAAGACCGGCAGTCACATACGGAGCAGTCGTATGGTGGAACAGAACCGAACTCAGCACCGTGATCAGCAAGCTACAAAGCTTCCAGAGACTAGCATGCTCTGCAATAACGGGTTGCATGAGAACAACACCAACGGTGGCCCTCGAGATCATCCTGGGCCTAAAACCACTTGACCTACACATACAACAAGAAGCAACGATGGCTGCTATCCGACTTAAACACTTGAACATATGGGGAACCACCAGAAGCCCACACGCATCTATTCTGGAAAGAGCGACATCACACGTACCGCTAATAGCAGCACCGTGCGACAGGATCCCCAAACAACAAATATTCCAGAAACACTACCGAATACAAACACACGAAAACCCAAGAGATCAATCGGGCATCAATGAAGTCCGAGTATACACCGACGGGTCAAAAACCAAGAAGGGAACTGGCGCAGGTGTGCACTCAATGGATCTCAACATAAACATAACTATGACACTAGGCGCACACAGCTCAATTTTCCAATGTGAATGTGCAGCCATAACCGAAGCTGCAACAGCTATCAACAGGAGAGGAATCGACAACTACAACATTCGCATCCTCTCAGATAGCGCAGCAACGCTCAGAGCCTTGGAGAGCCACAACTGCAACTCCTTGCTCATACACGAATGCCACCTTGCCCTAGAGAGCATTGCTACCAAAAACAAGGTGACTCTACAATGGATAAAAGGACACAGTGGATCCCTTGGAAACGACGCCGCTGACGAGTTGGCCAGAAGAGGATCGGAAACAACAACCGAAGGACCAGCACCTTTCCTCCCTCTGCCATTCTCACAGCTACGCACATGGATGCGACAACACTACCAAAACCAACACCACCAACGCTGGACGCGGACGACTGACTGCAGACAGTCAAGAGCAGCAATACCAGCTACCTCACCCAGGCTAACACGACGCCTAATGAACCTAAAACGACGAGATCTAAGAACCATTGTGGGGACCATAACAGGTCACTGCCCACTAAACAAACATCTCTACAACATCGGAGCAACAGACAGTCCACTCTGCAGAGGCTGCCTATCCGAAGAAGAATCAGCCGCCCACGTAGTCCTGGAATGCGAGGGCGTAGCCTCCCAACGACAGCAAATCCTAGGAACCCCCAGGTCACTCCTCCACGCCTGTGAAGCCCCCAGGAAGCTTCTGCGCTTTTGGGAGGAGCTAGGCTGGCTACAAGTGTAGCCAGATCACCCCTCACGCATAATGGACCACTTTAGAGTCTAAATGCGGACACAGGAGTCCAAATCAAGTATCAAGTATCAAGTACGTCATCTACAGTTTCTGTGGTCATAAAGCTGTTTCAGTTTTTTCATTGTTTAAAATAAGGCGAGGCTGTTTTAACGAACTTATTTCCTGCAGTAGACTTTCATTATAATCAATGATGATTTTCGTGGTGGCAGTAGGCAACTTCTTTCTTACATTCAGTACCTCGAGAAAACGTTTTTACTCACGACTGTACATAGTAATTATGATAAAAAATCGCAAGCCATACAATCATTATGAGCCAACGCAGACGGTAACATGTATATTTTCATATTACATTAAGGTGAAGACAAGAGCTAATGTGACTCTCGCTTGCACGTTTTGACTTGTTGAAGGATATAAAATCACTACTCCCATTTTTGAAAAATCGCAAACAACCATTTTGTGTGCAATCACTTTGAGAACAGTTTATTAAAAATTTCATTTTGATCGATACATGTTTTCCTACTCAAAAGTTTGCGTATCTAGTTTATGTAGATAAGCAAACTTTTGAGTAGGAAAACTTGCATCAATCAAAATGAAATTCTTACCAAACTGTGTGCAATGTGATTGCACACAAAATGGTTGTTTGCGATTTTTCAAAATAGCATTTAGTGATTTTATATCTTTTAAAATGTCGAATCGAGCGAGCGAGAGGTAAATTAGGTATTGTCAACGCCTTAACTTAAGATTCTGTCCCATAGTGAGTGTATGGCGAGCGTTAACTTAATAATCTTAAGAGACGTCCACCACATCCTTTCACCACACTGTTTCGAAAGAAACTAGTGACACGATAAGAAGAAGAAGAAGAGACGTCTAATGCTAATTATTTACTACTAGCGACCCGCCCGCGCGCCCCTGCTTCGCACGGGTGCACATTGTTTTTCTACCATATCATGCATGTATCTAAATATATATAACTCAAAGGTGACTGACTGACTGACTGACTGACTGACATAGTGATCTATCAACGCACAGCCCAAACCACTGGACGGATCGGGCTGAAATTTTGCATGCAGGTAGATGATATGACGTAGGCATCCGCTAAGAAAGGATTTTGATCGATTCCACCCCCAAGGGGATGAAATAGGGGATGAAAGTTTGTATGAAATTTTGTCAATTTTAAACCGATCGGGCTGACTTTGCATGCATAAAGCTACTATGACGTAGGCTTAAGGATTTTGATAAATTCCACCCCTAAGGGGATAAAATAGGGGATGAAAGTTTGTATAAATCTTCTATCTATCTTCTATCTAATCTCTAATCTAAATATATATAACTCAAAGGTGACTGACTGACTGACTGACTGACTGACTGACTGACATAGTGATCTATCAACGCACAGCCCAAACCACTGGACAGATCGGGCTGAAATTTTGCATGCAGGTAGATGATATGACGTAGGCATCCGCTAAGAAAGGATTTTGATTGATTCCACCCCCAAGGGGATGAAATAGGGGATGAAAGTTTGTATGAAATTTTTTCAATTTTTAACCGATCGGGCTAAGGTATAGGTATATATAAGCTATCTAGGCATCCCCTAAGAAAGGATTTTGATAAATTCCACCCCTAAGGGGGTAAAATAGGGATGAAAGTCTGTATAAATCTTCTTAGATTTTCGACTGATTGAACTGAAATTAAAGATTGGAGCTACTATAATGAAGACGTCCGCTTCAATAGGATTTTGATAAATTCAACCCTCCAATTTTTTGCACACGCTTAACAAAAGTAAAGCCGCAAAAACTATGCCTAATTAAAAATAATACTTCTAAACGCGAGCGAAGCCGCGGGCAAAAGCTAGTTATACATATAAACCTTTCTCTTGAATCACTCTATCTATAAAAAAAACCGCATCAAAATCCGTTGCGTAGTTCTAAAGAATTAAGCTTACATAGGGACATAGGGATATAGGGACAGAGAGTAGTGACTATGCAAAACTAATAAAACTTCCTCTTGAATTACTATAAAAAAAACGCATACAGCGGGAAGCGACTTTGTTTTATAGATTCTTAATTATCGTTGCAAACATACGTCTTCTGTAAGAAAAAAGGTCTCGCTTGAAACGTTCGCAAAATGCCAAAGAGAAAACCTTCGTTCTATGTAAATATACGTGCATCGTAAGACATAAATATAAGTGTTTAGTTATGTGTATCATACGATGCGATGAAAATCGATATGAAGCGTCTAAGTACGGTTTGATCGAAAACTCACTTCCTTATTCATACACGTAGTCTACATCTATCAAGTTATAAATCATATTCCAATGTAAAATGAGCTTTATTGTAACAACATCAGACTCAATGTTGCTAACATGAAAGTAAACTGTATTCTGCAAAAAAATATTATATAACAAGAACAGTGTTGCACCTGATAAAAAGTGGTAACCATTACCCATTGCATAGCGTTGCCTTACTTGTCACGCACGATATGAGCGTGCCCTAGGAGACCCTGGGTTTATCTCTGGGTTTTATCAACTTAAGGCAAAAAAGATGTTAAGCCTATTTTTTTTTTATTAATTTTATATTGCTTATTAATACACAAAGATTTTTATAATCACAAAGATCACAAACAATCACAAAGATCGAAGAAGAAATCACAAAGATTTTGATACGGGGCTAGATCAAGGGGAAGGTCGCCGGTTCGATTCATATCTCGCTAGGATAATAACTTTTGGGACAGCAAAAAACATCTTTAAGCCTCACGTCTTTAATTTCATACTCTTTAGACCGAAACACAGTACCGAAGCGCTGCTTGGCGGTAGAGATATTCATGGTGGACATGTTGGTAGTACTTTACATGGAGCTCTACGAATGAAACTTTATTATTCGTAAGTGGCAGTGTTATAAAATGACACGTCATTGGTCAAGGGTAAAGTCACGCTATGGGAGGCCTTCGCCGATGTTTTCTTTCACCGTTTGAGAGCACCTAATTGTTATCGTAATGCGTAAGTTATTTTTGCAGGCTGACAAATCTATTGGATTTGAACCCATGCCATGCTTAGGATAAAAGAAGCAGCAAAGTCACCAGTATGTATGTCACATACTTACGTTATTGTAGTAGCATTAACGGCCAAATTGGTCCAGCCGTGTTAGTTCAAATATACAACTGAATTTTTGAGTTCATTTCGAGTGTAACTATATTCCTGAAGCATTATAAATCATACATTGTATAAATTAATAATCTTCTACATCAGGTGAAAAATGGGTCAAATGATTTACGATCGACACTTTGCTCTCTCGACACGTACATCGCCTGTCGCATAAGTTATTCACACTCAGTCCGGGAATGTACCGTTCGATGTACGCGGAACACCGGGAATTATGGCGTTCGTTTGATGACATGTAAAATAGTTGAACGTTGAAGTTGGATTTAGTTTTTCCGGTTCGTAGCTGTCCTATCCTATCAAGATGGTCCTTGTGATTTTATTGAATAAACATATTTTGACTTTGACTTTGACTTTGATCTAGTTAGTAGGTTGTATGCAGACAGTTACTTACGTAGTCGCTTACTATTGGCCTCATCACCAAGCTCAAAGTCGCACAACGAGCTATGGAGAGAGCTATGCTAGGAGTTTCACTACGAGATAGAATCAGAAATGAGGAAATCCGTAGGAGAACCAAGGTAGCCGACATAGCTCTCAGAATCAGCAAGTTGAAGTGGCAATGGGCAGGTCATATAGCTCAAAGAACTGACAACCGATGGGGAATAAAGGATCTTGAATGGCGACCACGAACAGGAAGGCGAAGTGTGGGACGCCCTCCTACCCGATGGACTGACGACATTGTTAGGATCGCGGGTAGTCGGTGGATGGAAAGGGCTCAGAATCGTTCTTCCTGGAAGCGGATAGGGGAGGCCTATGTCCAGCAGTGGACTTCTGTGGGCTGTTGATGATGATGATGCAGACAGTTTAAACTTGGATTTTGTAATACAAAAACGGTTATCATTTAGTATAAAAGTTGAGATCCGAATACGATTGTTAAAAAATTGTTTGTTTAAACTAAAACCCGTCATCACGAAAATGTAGATACTACAATCTACAGCAACTTCCCAAAAGCTAACAATCGAGTAGTATTTTGCCAGCTTTCTTGGTGTGACAGCACTCGAAAAAAAACATCACCTAAAAAAAGTATTTTTTAGAAAAGATAATGAAATAGTGAATTTAAATTAAATATAACAAAATGTTAAAAAAAATATTTCAAAACCTGAAAACTGAAAAAAACTGAAACAGCTTCACGACTTTGATCCCCAGTCACGGTAGATATCCCCTCAGATCTCTCAGTACCAAGTACTAACTCAAGATTCTTTGAGCATGTCTAAGGGGGGGTAGTCAGAGGTACGTCCAAACATTACATTTGGCACATACCCACATTTTGCAGTGCTTAGTATTCCATACGTGACAGGTTGCAAGCCCATCGCCGCTGTTAGAATACTAACTGGTTTCCTCAAGATGTGTTCCTTCACCGTTTAAGAGCACTGGCATTGCGCACATAAATTTTTCGATAGATAAATCCATTGGTGCACGACCGGATTCGAACCTGCGACCTTACGATCGGAAGGTGGGGTCACTCCCACTAGACCACCGGTTAAATAAAATATTAAAAAATGTTAAAAAAAATATTTCAAAACCTGCTGAGTGCATACTAGTTTTTCATATAAAAATGAGGAGTAACAATCATTGCACTACAACAATTCAGTCGAACAAACAAACCTTATTTTTACAGTATTTTCATTGAAAACGGCGAAACACTCCGAACACTGAATAAATCATATCACGTGCACGTATCGTTAATCAACTGTAATTTCCAGTCGGAAAATTAAAATAAACTACATTGAAATTTTAACTTATCTACCGCGGTTTAAAGTTGAATATCCTATGCAGTTAACGTTGCAGTACTTAAGTTCGATTGTTATTAGGACAAACGAAAAAAGGTGATCATTAATATTAGCGCTTTGTTGAATATACTTGATAATACATAATTAATTGACTCGTCTTTACTTTGATAAATATCTGATAACTAGCTGGTACCCGCAACTTCGTCTGCGTACTTTTAATCTCTTCCTCTCTTTTTTTCGCAATAAAAGGTAGCCTATGTTCTTTCTCAGGGTCTAAAGATTGTCTGTGCCAATTTTCATCAAAATCGGTTGAGAGGTTTAAGCGGGAAAGCGTAACAGACAGACAGACAGAGTTACTTTCGCATTTATAATATTAGTTGGGATTAAGCGATACTTTGTACTGGAACCGACCTAAAATAGGAATAAATAGTACTTACAATAATTTGTCAATGCGCAATCTAGCTTCAAACTAAACGACGAATCTCTAACCTCCTTAAACTTCGAAGTCCTCTAGGTATAATCTTTGATAAATTTTTATATGATTATATTATATTTTATAATATTTATTTGATAAATATGCTGTCGATACTCATGAAGAAAGGAGTTTGCATCATTACCCATCACCAAAAGATTTTCTTATCTACATAGTTTGAAAAAAATAATACCTAGTTGGTTTCGGCTAACTGTCATGCCATCTTTTCGTGTTGCGATCACTTACCCAGATTGAAAAGCGGTATGTAAAGGTTGCCTGTGCGAGCGTCTCTGCATTCCACTTGACTACAAAGGCACAGATGAGTACACAACAAAGGTCAGACGAAGGTTGATGCGTGTCATCGTGTGACAGACGCTTTAGCGTGAGCATGTTCTTTCTAGCACTAGTTTGAACGATATTGATTAAAATTTTTCTGATAATTTTCCTTTTCCAAAGTTTGCTTTGATTATAGAAAATCAAACTTATGCTGTTGTATATTATTTGCAACTTAGTAGGTAATACTATGCTGTGTTAATTAATAAATATATAAAATTAAATTAATTTACCTAAAACTAAAAACCTTAAAAAAATATAATACATTATATTAGATTAAATATAATACATATATACTAAAACATATTATTTAAAGGAGTCCCTTTAGGCAAGGCACCGAAGATGCTGGCAGCATTCCCCCTTTCTGATAATTAGTTAATGTAAGTAACATGGGCTACATTTTTATTATCCTATTCCCTATTCTCCATTCCCATCATAGGTTCAATGGTGATCAAACGTAACAGCTCTTACAGCTTAGTTGGTGTAGGTAGCTCTGCCCTTTGCGGTTGTTGCAAGTTCGATGCCAACCGATTATAAGCATATAAGCATAATAAATGAACACAGATGTTTATCTTCTGCCTATAGGTGTTATAATTATTTAAAGGGTCAACAACGCGAGTGTGACACCTCTGGTGTTACAAACGTCCATAGGCTACGGTGACCGCTTCCCATCAGGTGGGCCGTATGCTTGTTTGCTACCTTGGTAGTATAAAAAAAAATAAGACCTTAGAATTCACTATCCTCATTGTACACATATTTATGCAAATAAATTGTCTTTTTATTTTACAACTAGCTGATGGAACAAGCAGATAGCCCACCTGATGTTAAGTGGTAACCATCACCTATAACAAAGCATTGCCTCGTACACCACGCGCGGTAGAAACGTGCCCTACGATGCACTGCTCTGCGTCCATCAACTGGAGGCATACAGATATAAAGCCTCATGTGCCTGTAATTACACCGGCGACCACACTCTTCAAACCGAAACACGGCAACGCTGCTTGGCGGCAGAAAAATGGTGGTAGTACTTACCCGGATGAGCCTTTCACAAAGAGCTCTACTACTCTTAAAATACCTATCTGGATCCCGTATTAAAAGCTTTGTCTAGTTATTGGGGCTAAATATGTGAAAGTTTATAAAAACTAGTGCTAGTACCTACTTCAGTTCATCGCCTGGCAGACAGTAGCGTGACCATAGTCTCATGCCTTATAACAATCATAAGGTAGCCTTTGATATTTCACGTGTTATGTTTCCGTGGCGTGATAGTTTGGTCCTAACATGTAATCTTTGTTTGATACATCTTTTACTTCCAATAATTATCCTCATATTTATACATCCGGATAACACCCAGACAGAGAACCAACATCTAAATTCAAATTCTTGATTAAATAATAAAATAACATAACATACAGTTCTATATATGCGTTATTCTACTAATTAAAATTAAGCATTTATTAACATAAAACAAAACAACACATTGAGATCAAAATATAAAATTATGTTCATACAAAAATTAAAATATAAATAAATAAATAAATGCTAATGAAATAAAAATATAAGAAAAGTAACGTATCTAAACAATATAAAAAAATAAAACACGGGTATTTAAAAATCTAGAAAAAACATCTAATGTTCATCACACAATAAATGTTTGTTCTGTGTTTAGTTCGAAATACTTGTTCAGGAAGCTAAACACATTTTCAGTATCTATGATTTTGCTGAAAGCACTAAACGCCTGATGTCACCGTTATCAGATTACCGTTAAACTCTAGTCAAGATTAACGACTCAGTTAACGATAACGGACCGCTTAACGGTTCCGGTCGATCGATAGAACCTAGCTAAAAGCTCCAATACTTAGGAGCCTGTACTTTAGAGAGTAACGGGAAAATATTGTAATCGGCTTAAGGTAAATTGTTTTTTGTCTGTTTGGATTGTTGATAGCTTTCGCCCGTTGCCGTGCGTAGATTAGGCGTTATGGTACTGACACACGTGCTCAAAAATAAGCATGCTTCCTTTGAGCATGCTCAAAAATCAACTGACGTACGACCTAATAAGCATGCTTATTTATTAGAACGATCTGTTCACACGTAATTTTATTGAGCAAGGCTTGAAAAAAGCATGCTTTGAGCTCGAAAATAAGCGCGTGTGGCAGTACCTTTGAGCTACGAATATTCAAACATCCAAACTACGAGCCAGCTTATCTTTAGCATCATTTAGAACTAGCCTCTCCCCGCGGTTTCATCCGCTTAGTTTTAAATCCCGGTATTCTCACGGGATAAAAGTAACCTATGTGCTATTCCAGAATATAATCTATTTTTGTACCAAATTTCATCAAGTTCCGTTCAGCCGTTTTGGCGTGATTAAGTAACAAACATCCAAACATTCACATTTTCTGCCGCCAAGCAGCGCTGCTGTGTTTCGGTTTTGGAGAATGTGGTCGGCGATGTAATTACAGGCACATGAGGCTTAACATCAGTATGTCTCAAGTTGATGGACGCAGGGCAGTGCATCGTAGGACACGTTCCTATCGTGCGTGACTTACGAGGCATTGCTATGTTATAGGTGATTGTTACCACTTAACATCAGCTTGTTCCATCAACCGGTTGTATAAAAAAAAAAACAAATATTTCTAGTATTAGTGGGATTGAATGTATTTTTTATGTACAAGTGAATGTCTTGTTCCAGACATCTCGTATAACCAACGCTAGCGGCGACGCGTGCGAGCGGCGGGATCCGTGCCAGCACGGCGGCGTCTGCATCAGCACGGACGACGGCCCCGTCTGCGAGTGCCGGGACGGAGACTATGAGGGCGCCTTCTGTGAGAGAGGTCAGTGCTCGAAACTACCTGTCAATCAGTATTCAGTATATTTATTGCATTATATATGTATGTATGTAGATTTTACATTGTCAGGACTTATGACTAAATAATTTTAATTCAATACATAATGGGGGTACATTATGTATTGAATTTTTAGTAAGGGTATTGCAATAGAGAGAAGCGGACCAATATGAATAATCATCCAAATTTATTTAACGCTAAAGACATGCATCATAGTCATTGAAGTATTCTTCTAGTATATTATAATAAGAATTTTGTAATACAATTGAATAGAATAGAATAAAAGTTTACTAGCGACCCGCCCGCGCGCCCCTGCTTCGCACGGGTGCACATATCATGCATGTATAATACATATAAACCTTCCTCTTGAATCACTCCATCTATTAAAAAAACCGTTGTGTAAGTTTTAAAGATTTAAGCATACATAGGGACATAAGGACAGAGAAATCGACTTTGTTTTATACTATGTAGTGATAGTGATTTGACGACAACACACAGAAGAAGCATACTGACAAGAAAGAACAGAAAATAAGGCAGTAGGTAGAGAATACACAGTAGATTTACAAACACTTAAAAAATAAAAGATAGCCTACTACCTACACACGAGTAACAAGCCTCTCCCTGTGTGAGTGAGTCAAAAAGGCATATGCATATTTATATGGCATATAATATGGAATATGCAATTTCGGTATACGTTTTTATATCTATAGTTAACTGTGTAGGTAAGTTGCATGAGCTCTTAAGCTGGTCTTCCGCTTGTCTGTGCTGAGATCGATCTAAGCTGCACTCACAATGCAGCGCGTTCGTGCTAACAAGCCATTACTTGCGGCTTATAAACGCCGCTCAACTAATGGTCCACGGGAAGAAACCACAGCTTAGGATGAATAGTTCAACCACTCCAGCAAACTCGTCTTTCGATTATAAATAAATGAATAAATCATGCTGGACAATCCTCACCGCACTATCTAGCCCCAAAGTAAGCTACTCAAGTTTGTGTTATGAGTACTAGATGACTGATATATTTAATACATTATATACTTACATAGATAGATATTTTTTATTATTCATAAACACCCAGACCAACAGAACTGCAAATTGTACACAAATTTGTTCTGAGGCGGGAATCGAACCCGCAACCTCTTGCGTCGCAGGCGGACTCTCGCCCGCTGCGCCACTGAGGTCGTCAAATGACATTATACGATTACTTATTACTTAGTAAGCCATCTTCTAAAATTAATTTTCTTCGCTAGTACCTATTAAGGTACGTACAACTTTTATCCTCCCACGCCTCTGGTGCTGCAGTTGTGGCGACGGTGGCTACATCCCATCAGGTGGCCTGTCTGCTTGTCTGCCAGCTATGAAAAAGCATTCTTCTGAATTTCAGTTCAAGCACGCAATTTATTTGCCCTGTTGTTTGAACACACAAAAAGTCCACAAGAAATTATACAAAACCTATAAATGTTTACTTACTGCGGGAACTGTGTTATACAAAAATAGCATTTAACAACAACCCACGCAATATCTGGAAGGACGCTTTCCCTGAAACATAATTCAAGTTTTAGAAAGGAATTCGCTTGTGCGTTTATTGTGTTGGTATCGTATTGTGCCGGCGAGCGTGGGTCGCCTCGGTACAACATCATGCTAATTTATAATGCCCAGGATTGTTAGAACAAGTTATCATCCTTTAGGGCTTTCACATTTATACATAACAAGCAGAGTCCCACGGTTTCACCCGTGTAATTTTTAATCCCAGTATTCCCATGGGATAAAAAGTATGCCGTTCTATTCCAGACTATAATCTATGTCTATCCAAATTTCATCAAGATCCGTTCAGCCGTTCCGGCGTGAAAGAGTAACAAACATCCATCCATCCATCAAACTTTCGCGTTTAAAATATTAGTAGGATTAACTATTTATTGACATGTTTACGATGCCATGTTTGCCGTAGAACCGACAATCGTTGGAGCCAATAAATACTTGAGTGGAGACCGCGGTAAGGTAAGCGTAGTGTAGGACGCCCTCGGGCGAGGTGCGGCGATGATCTGCAAAATGTAGCGCAAGCACTGGATGAGGAGAGCCGAAAACCGGACTCAGTAGCGTGTCTTGGGAGAGACCTACGTCCAGCAGTGGACTAACATAGGTTGATGATGATGATGATGAATTAATAATAATAATAATCCTGGACAATCCACACAGCACTATCTAGCCCCAAAGTAAGCTATTCAAAGCTTGTGTTATGGGTACTAGATAACTGATATACTTAATACATTATATACTTACATAGATAGATATTTTTTATTATACATAGAAAACACCCAGACCATCGGAACAAATTTCTGCAGATCGTACACAAATTTGTTCCAAGGCGGGAATCGAACCCGCAACCTCTTGCGTCGCAGGCAGGCTCTCGCCCGCTGCGCCACAGAGGTCGTCAATAATTATTTATTGTTCGTGAATCTGGGTTTTACAAAATAAACGAGATGATTGGTGAGTGGTTTCGAATCTCCAGATCCTGCCGCTTAGCATAAAATATAAAAAAAAGACTACTTAAAAGTCCACTCACAAACTTTCTCATCACAAAATCCCTCACGATGTTTTAATTCCATAATTAAAAGCGCTGGCATATTTTTATCACGCTTCTAATAATACAATAATAATAATCTAATTATATAATTTAGTATTCTAACAGCGGCGAGGGGCTTGCAACCTGTCACGTATGGAATACTAACTACTGCAAAATGTGGGTAATGTGCCAAATGTAATGTTTGGACGTACCTCTGACTCGCCCCCTTAGTTAAACAATCCTCAAAGAATCTTGAGTTAGTACCTGGTACTGAGAGATCTGAAGGGATATCTACCGTGCCTGGGGAACAAAGTCGTGAAGCTGTTTCTGTGTTTTTTTTATAATACAAAACTAATGACAAAAAAACGTTCCTACAATTTTTTTGTACAATCTTTTTCAATTTTTTATAAGTTTCGTTTGACATAAAACCAGTCAGTGGTAGCCCTGTGCAAAAGGGTCACAGTCACAAATCTCGGTCACAGAATGATGGTTTATTATAAGTTCAGCTAATGTGTGGCCGGACCTGTATGTACATTGTATGAACTAGTTTTAATTATCCGCCAGTGTATCCGCCATGTCAGACTGTAAAGTTCTGTTTTACTGAGTGTTCGCTTTCCGGCTAGTGTACATGGACGGGATCGTAGAATTTAAAACAATATATACCCTTATTATTGTAATTGTGATTTGTTATTTTTATGTTGACTATGTATTAATTGTTTAATAATTTTAATTTTGCATGCCTGTATACGGTAGAACTACATTGGTCTATACAAACACTCAACATCTATTATGTATGTACATGTAATTCTGCAAATAAATCGACGCTTGAAAGGCAATAATGACTAAGCGACATGTGGGTAACTTTACACCAGAGCATTTTAAAGTTTTATTTTTTTGAAAATAAATCGTAAAAAATCGCCTATTAGTCATAGCTACTCAATTCCAACGATTTTTATAATTAATTTAAAAGTACTATAAACTGGCATTTAAAAATTATGAATTTTCTCAATACTTTATGAAATAGTGTCGGTTAGTAAAAATTTAAACAAAATCACAAACAGGTAAAAATTACTTACCGGCAACAAAATTTTATAAGAAAACATGAAAAATTAACTTAATCCAAGTACTTTATAATTGTGTTTCAAGCAAAATGATACATCCAGAAGTAGCAGATGTTTGACACATAGGTAAAATGATCGAAATAAAAACCAAAAAATTTTTTCTGCCAGGCAATTTTAACCATATTACAAATTAAATAAGGTGAGTGTAGGACTTTTTTTACCAAGTGACGAGGATAATAGATTTTAGTACGCAAAATTTAAGACTTTCGGACAAAGGTTTTGCATTGATATCGTCATCACCATCATCAAATCAGCCCTTGTAGTAATCTACAGCCCTTGTAGTAATCTACAGCCCTTGTAGTAATCTTCAGCCCTTGTAGTAATCTACAGCCCTTGTACAAATCCCTCCTCAGAACGAGGCTGAAACGAGAGAATACAACACAACGCTGACCTAGTACAGGTTGGTGGAGGTTTTAGGCCTGTATGCTAGGTAAAACCTCCACCAACCTGTTTTAGACGTCTATACATACGAATATTGTAGGGAAATCTCTCACAAAGTGGATAGCTGATTTTATAAAAGACATAAGCCGTTGTAAATTTAAAAAGGTTTTTTATTTTAAGCACACCGTATTTATTAGAATCAAAATCAGTATAGGTTCTAAGGAACACAATTAAATCACAAATAGTTATTATAGAGATAGGTAGGTACAATTCTCGAAAAAATAATCTTAATTTCACAAACGAGTTTTAAGAGTGAAATTATTTTGTTAAACTATCAATTAAACAACACAGTTAAGTCTTAAAAATTTAAAGCTTTTTTGTAGCTACTTGCTAAGAATATATAACATTTTATTAAATCATTCATTAATGTATTTGGAATGGCACATGTTAATTATGAATACTTTGAGTTTTATTATCACAATCAAATATCTATTATCTTACTTAAACTAAGTTACATTACGAAGTATTAACGAGCGAGGTACATGAAAGTTATTGAACTTAATAACTAGATTGAGATCCATCGACTTTAAAATCAAAGTTTTCTTATACCTAATCTACATAAGTCTTTTCTTACCTACTTAGTAGAAAAAACACATAAAAAAGGTTATCAAAATGGCCAAATAGAAGTAACACTGAAAATTCTAAACATTTATGCATCATCAATCTCTACGTCTTCCATGTCTGAGTCTGGCAAAGCATCATTGGCGGTTGCAGCACAAGGTATTTCGGCGAATTCTTTGTGAAATTGAGCAGGGATAGGGATAACTTTGTCCTTGCAAAGTTTAACAAGGTCATTATATTTTGCCTTTGCTATCGGTAGTCTTGAATGGTAATGGCCCCTAAAAATTAAAATTTTGTTATTAGTAGTTTCTATTAGTTACCTACGATTGAGAAAATAAAATAAACTATGATTATTTTACTATTTTATTATGCAGGTACATTACCGAGGTTCCAACATCTTTGCTATCGACACCGGCGTTTGACATAGCTTGCCTTATTATGTTATCAACACGTCTATTTCTATTCATTATGTACCTATTTTTTTTTTATGTAAAAGATAACGGCAAACGGGCTAACGGCCCACCTGATGGTAAGCGGTCACCGTCGCCCATAGACAACAACAACACCAGGGGCGTTGCCTACCCTGAAGGACTTTATTAACACTTTTCTTGAAGCTTTTCATGTTAAATCTTGGCGGGAAAACTTCTGATGGTAACTCATTCCACAGCCTATGGGTATGGGGAAGAAATGAGCGTGAAAAACGGAGAGTACGAGAGACCCAGGGTTCCAGAATGTGTGGATGAGCTCGATCCCGGTGCCGAGAGGAGCGGTGGTAAAATCTCGACGCTGGGATAAGGTCAAATAGCTCCTCCGAGCATTCCCCGTTGTACAGCCGATAAAACACGTATAAAGAGCCAATGTCGCGGCGTAAGCTGAGCGGCTCTAGCGTATCAGTGAGTTTGGGATCGTTGATAATTCTAACGGCTCTTCTTTGTAGGGAGTCAAATCGTTGCAGCTGATACTTGGGTGCCCCGTTCCATAGATGGGAACAGTATTCTGCATGCGGCCGAACTTGTGCTTTGTAAAGCAGAAGCCGCTGTTTTGGTGTAAAATACTGTTTGGCACGGTTTAGCACTCCAAGTTTTTTGGATGTCAGTACAGCTTTTGCTTCGAGATGACTCCCATATTGGACCTCGTTAGATATCTCAACCCCCAGAATCCCAATACTACCTGAGACAGACAAGGGAACGTCCTGAAACTTTGGAGCCACAGAGAACGGATCCTTCTTGGATGAGAAGGCGCAAAGTCTTCGTCGGGTTGAAAGTGACTAGGTTTCTACTTCCCCAGTCGAAGACTAGATCTAAGGCACACTCAACATCTGACACAAGTCTACGCCTGTTCTCATCAACTTCAGGGCGTGGGGTGTTTGCGCGGCCGGAGTAAAACGAGTCACCCGTACTATCATCAGCATAACAGTGAAGACCGCTGATCTGCAACATATCATTGATGTGCATGATAAATAGCGTGGGCGACAGCACTGATCCCTTTTGACACCGGCATTTATAGGCTTTAGGTCTGAGCAGGAACCATCGACGACAGCTCTGATGCTTCGCCCCGACAAGAAGCTAGTAACCCATTTGCAAAGGCCCTCAGGAAGCCCATAAGATGGTAGTTTACTGAGGAGTGCCTTGTGCCAGACCCGATCAAAAGCCTTGGCAATATCAAGACTGACTGCCAGGGCTTCCCCTCTACTCTCGACGGCTTCGGCCCAGCGGTGAGTGAGGTAGACAAGAAGATCACCAGCTGATCGGCCATGGCGGAAGCCGTATTGACGGTCGCTAATCAGCTGGTGGTCCTCCAGGTACGCCAGAAGACGAGTATTAATTACTCGCTCCATCACCTTACAGAGTACAGAGGTAATCGCGATGGGTCTGTAGTTGGATGGGTTGGTTCGATCACCTTTTTTGGGATCTGGGTGTACATGGGCTATCTTCCATGAAGAAGGCACGTTACCCGAGGTGTATGAAAGTTCAAAGAGGTGAGATAATACAGAACACAGCTCAGGGGCACACCTTTTCAGCACCAAAGCTGGAATGCCATCTGGTCCGCTCGACTTTCTCACATCCAGAGACGCAAGTTCCCTCCGCACTGCCCTATGAGAAAAGTAGATTTCAGGCATGGAACTTGAGCATAGGGGTATTGTTGGAGGCGTGGCATCCCCGTCAAGGAGAGTGGAGTTAGAAGCAAACAGAGATCCAAGGAGGTCGGCTTTCTCCTTTGCGGTATGGGCCATAGTGCCGTCAGGATGGAGCAAGGCGGGCAAAGAAGACTGGCAAAAATTTCCCTCAGCTGCTTTAGCAAGCGCCCAGAAAGCCCTACTGCCGGAAGGGTATTCAGCCAGTTGGTTTCCTATCTTGCTGACGTGATGGTTTTTAGCTGAAGCCATTACTTTCTTACTGTGCCTGCCGTACAAGTACCGTTCTTATCGATCGCTTATTTGACATTTAGAATCGTCAAAAGTTCGCTAAAAATGGTTTCATCAATGGATAAAACCAGTTTTAACGAATTTTGACGATTCTAAGTGTCAAATTAAGCGATCGATAAGAACGGTACTTGCACTGCAGGAGGCCTAGACCTAAAATCATAAATTAAAATAAATAAAAATGAGCAATAAATAAATTTATTTATTACATAGTACTCGAGATATTATTATGTTTAAATTGCACTTACCCAGTGGACTTCGCGCTACGCTATGAAGCACTATGTGCGATGCGCGCGAGCACACGGGTTATCTATGTGACGGTTCAGTATGGACTAAAACAGTAATTTATATCCAACCGCCACTCAAAGTCTGCTTTACAGTGCGGATAAGCGACAAATCAAAATACGTGCATCAGGTCTAAGCTCACTTTTATACAAATTTCATATCAGGAATAGTTATCTAAGTGACAAAAACAGTAAAGAAAAACGGCAAGTAAAAGTTACCAAACGACAAAACAGTAAGAAAAAACGGCAGGTAAAAAATTACCAAACGACAAAATGTACACTTTTTAGGTAGGTAAATATTACTACTTTACGTTTTTAAGTCATTTGAATCTAAGTAAAAAGTACTAAATGAAAATGAATAGATGATTAAGGTGTGTTAGAAAGTCCTAAATTACGAGAAAAATAATAATTGTTCCAGGTAAAATTTCTTAAGTGATTTTCATACCCTAGGTAGCGCAAGGCAAAAAATACTTAATGTTTAAACGCATTATTTCGAAGACAGGCAAAAATTACTAAGTATTAAAAGTAAAAATCGAACACACACTAAGTAAAAGTTATTCTTAAATCGGTAGAATTGTAGTCGCTTGGACGCCGAAAACTGAGAAAATTTGAGTTTTTTTCGAGTTACCAAGCGACAAAAACTTTGTCCTAGCGGAATGAGAGTGGGACCAATCGACGCAGGATTTTTTTCTGATTCCAGTGATATATATAACTCAATATCGCCCAATATGTCGCTTGGTCATTTTTGCCTTTCAAGCGTCGAAATATACTTTGACTTTGCTTGATTTTTCTGAATAAAGATTTATTATCACTACATAGTATAAAACAAAGTCGCTTTCTCTGTCCCTATGTATGCTTAAACCTTTAAAACTACGCAACGGATTTTGATGCGATTTTTTTTTAATAGATACACTGAAGAAGATGATGGTTTATATGTATAATACATGCACCCGTGCGAAGCAGGGGCGCGCGGGCGGGTCGCTAGTTTATAATTATAAAGAAAATTACAAGTATTTACTAAATGTACAGAATTAATATAAATAGTGGAGCTATCTGCAGACCGATGAAAACAATCTAGAGATAGCTCAATTGATGTGTAAGATATTATGTTTGTCTTGTGTGGCTATAATGTTTGTCACATGTGCCTCATTAATCTTATGTGTGTGTCTCATGTGTGTGAATTTCATGCGTGTCTCATCCATCTCAATGGATCCCGGATCCATAGGTGCGTGTCCTATAAATTTTGGATGGTTTACTAAGTTTGCAATTTGAAGACGTTTCAAAGTGATCCTTGTGATTTTATTGAAGAAATACCTTTTGAATTTGACTTTGGGCACTTAAGTTGGTTCCTTGTACCAGTTTATAAGTAGTTAGGTTAGACTCACTCAAGAAAATGTTATTGTATCGTATATTTAAGGTAATTTGCCTAATACCCAAACATATTGCAGCACATTTTTCAGGAGTTATTACAAGCTGTTAGTACAAGCCTTCCACTCACGTCCCGTAATAGGAAATATTTTCCTAATTTTCCTGAAATATTTTCTAGTGCTTAGGTACTTATAGTGCTCAAGTTCACCAATAATGAAACCAGTCGTTAAGAGGTACTCGGACATCAAGGGCCGTCGTTTCTGTCTTTCATTGCATGACACTTTGTAGATTTAGAAAATGCTACTAGCGTGATTTACCTACTAGGTGTTAGCGTAATAATCATTTAAATGTGACTTTATTTTTTCGAACGCTTTCGTAGAGAGTAGGTACTTTCAGATGTAGTTTCAAGTTGTTTAATTACCATTAATTAGAATGAAAAAAAAAACAAAAGAGATTGGCATCAGAATCTAGCATCCACAAACTTTTCTTGCTTGGCACTCACTCAGATAAAGTAATAAAATGTTATTTTCATAGATAATGTGGGTCCTATACTGCATACTTATAATTCAAGTTTTATCCAAATCTGTCCAGTCAATTAGGCGTGATTGAGTCGCAAGCATCTAAAAATGTAATATATGGAAACATTTAACTTATGATATGATATATGATATATGATATCTGAAGGAGAAAGATTCTATAGTTAGACAATAAACAAAACACAAAGGAAACATAAGGGGTCTTAAACGTCGTCATAAGAGATTACCACTAAGTTTAAACAAAGTTTATCGTTTTAGGTGTCATCTTAAACGCTGGTTATCTCAACCGTCCAGTGAACTGTAGATTTTATGATAATTAGAATTTCATGGAAATCTTTTACGTTTTTACCGTGCAAGTAAACGTTTTACCTTGACTTATTCAATAGCAGCAATTTTGCATTTTTTTTATATGAGAAAAGTTATGGAATAATATCCCACCTGATGTTGAGTGGTAGAGGTAGTCTGCCTATGGTAATTCCACTACCGTGAATATGCGTGGACGTGCCCTGTATGGTATTACACTGTTTCTGACACTTTTCTTCTACTCACTTGAATAGAACTTTCACTTGACCTCAAAATAGGAGGTTCTTAATTTTAATGTTTGTTACTTATCTTCATAACTTTTTACGGGTGAACCGATTTTGATGTTCTAAAGTTAGTGCTTGTCATGGTGGTCTGATTTAAAGGTTGCTCAGGTCAGATCTGACGGGTAGTTTTTGAGTAATAGTAGTATGAGTGTATTTCCAGTGCATTTGAAGCCTGTGTTTTCTTGCGAAAGATCATAATTAAAAAAATAAAATTTTAAATTTTTTTTAAATTTATAATGACCTTAATTTTATATATTAAGAGTAGCAGAGCTCTTTGTGAAGAGCTCGTCCGGGGAAGTACTACCACCACGCCTTTTACTGCCGCCAAGCAGCAACGCTGTGTTTCGGTTTGAAGAGTGTGGTCGCCGGCGTAATTACAGGCACATGAGGCTTAACATCTGTATGCCTCAAGTTGATGGACGCAGGGCAGTGCATCGTAGGGCACGTTTTTATTGTGCGTGACCTACGGGGCAATGTTCTGTTTATAGGTGATGGTTACCACTTAACATCAGGTGGGCCATCTGCTTGTTCCATCAGCGAGTTGTATAGAAAAAAAAAATATTTTCATACGTACTTTGTTTCTTATCTGTTCCAATTTACAATTCTAAATTTCATATGACATTTTATAAATTATTTATTTTAGGTAGGTATGTGTTTAGTTATAAGTTTTTGTGTAAAGTTAAAATTGTTTTTGTATTACTTGTATAAGTTATTTTATGGATTTTTAATCCGAAATAAATGAATAATAATAATAATAATAATTTCTAAGTTTAGTATAACTGTATGATGTCCCTGTAATTTCACCCATGCGATAACAATTACAAGCGGATGATAGCAATACGATAGCTAAATGGCCTTATTAAGGTAATGAGGATGGTTTTATTACGTCACGCTGAGAAACTCACCCGTTTCATTGAGCAAACAATCATAGACTCGAATTATGAAATACTTGCCCTTGAACTTTCACCTATGACCTTACCCTCATCAAGAATCCAGATTAATATCAATCTTATCCTGAAATGTTAAGGTTCACATTCAAATGAGCGGTTTTTTCTGATGTTTTATTTTGCGACATTTTACAGTCACGTGCGGCAATAATATAAGTAAACGCGTTTTTCGAATAAAATTGACGTATGATTTGTTTAATTGCGACTTTATTGCGCGCTATAAACATGTTTACAACGTACTAAAATACTGTTACAATGTTTTTGAAGTTAATCAGTTTTTCTTTAAAAAATTGCAAGAATATAATTTAATGCTAAAGAATAAAGATTACATAATGAATATTTGTTACTAGTTGCGTCCCGCGGTTTCACCCGCGCAAATTTAAATACCAGTGATCCCGTCGTAATCGAAACAATTTTTTTTTTTTTTTTTTTTTTTTTTTTTCGAATGGACTATAATGCTGGTATAATCGTATGACGATTGTATTTATTATACGATTGCTGAATATCACTCATTGCTCAAAACGCAACGATAGCGCGTGCTAATCTTTCCTGTGGCGACATCTAGTTATTTTTTAGGAACTAAAATATGTATTACAGGTAAATACGGTAAAATGCAAATCTGCCAACACCCGGTATTCCCACGGGAAAAAAAGTAGCCTATGTGTTATTCCAGACTATAATGTATCTCTCTGCCAAGTTTCATCCAGATCTGTTCAGCCGTTCCGGCGTGAAAGAGTAACAAACATCCATCCATTCATCCATCCATACTTACAAACTTTCACGTTTATAATATTAGTAGGATGACTAAGACCTTAAATGATTTTCTAAATAACTTGTTGGATGTTAAATTTCAACCATCACTTATAAGGTTGCCAAGCCCTCCAAGGTTGCCTGGAAGAGATTGATGTTAGCGATAAAGCCGTGCATTGTATTACTACAATTGTTAGTTTTGAAGTCAAAATGTGTTTAAATATTTTTTTTTGTGGTAATCAAGAAAGATTTATCTATCTATAACAAAGCCATGCCTCACACGCTTCACAGCATCCCAGTATCTCAAGTCACGCACTATAGGAACGTGTCCTACAATGCTCTGAAAAGCACATTCCTATAATCTTTACTTACGAGGCAATGCACTGTTATTAGTGGTGGTTATCACTTAACATCAGCTTTTGCCATTAGAATGTAAGTAGTAAAAATAGGTAAGTATTATAAAAATAGCAAATATAATGTTTCCAACAACAAATTTAAAACTTTCCAAATAAGCAGTCACTTACACCAAATATCTCACCAAATAATCACCCTGCAGAGTTACAACAATTTCATAAAGTTTCTATAGGTATAAAGTTTTTCTGAATCCGTTTGCTGGCTCCATTTTATAACGAAGATTACACGAAAATACTCGTTCTTATAATAAAAAAACTTTCCTCATTTTAAAACCTCGGCATTTAAATATAGTTTTTATAAGAAATGGGTTCTCAAGGGTCAGGAAGGGAAGGGAGCGGTTTTCGTAGTCCAGAATAATAATTAATATTATGCTTAACGAAAATTACAATACATACAAGTATTAAAAAAATACACAATAATTATGAACAGTTGAAACTTGGAATCTTTTTGTTACTTATCCAGGAAATTCGTGAAAGAAACTGCTGGTATTATCCACCTCAAATACAAAATTATAGATCTCCCTACCCACCGTTAGTATCTCACTACGGAGGCGACAACATGCCCTTTCATAACACTAGCTCTTTCTCTTTATTACTATTTACTATCGTAACAAAACTCTTTCTAAAAATACATTGTTGCATAATTTTTTTGCGAATTCGAATTTCATTTACTTAGAAAAATAATACTGAGCACTTTGCGAGGACTTATTTTAGAGTGGGACCGGGTCTTTGTATTCGTTGTAAAATGGAGACATGTTTTTATAGATATAGAATAATATTTGGGAAAGATGTTAAAATTGCTTTTTTTGGAACTGCACCTTAGTCAAACTTAGATTTACTCGACTCCATTTCATCCAAAGGTAGTCTGGAAGTGATGAAGTTTTAGCGATGTGACCACTCTGTGTCTTTTATGTTCTTTTTTTTAACATTTTAAATAAAATCTTTATCATCTGTGTTGTTTCCTTTGTTAGTCATACCCCGGTTTTTGAAAGCACGATCACCACTAATCGACTGCCAAGTCACTTGCTATTTTAGCTTTTACTTCAAATTAGATAGACATAGCAAGTGACTTGACAGCCAGCCGATTAGTGTGGATCTCGCTTTCAGAAACCGGGGGTTAGTAGTAGAATCAGTCATTCATTTATTGTTTTAAATACGGAATTTTCATAAAACTTCATGATACTGGCGTAGACCTACACACAGTGTGCCACTTTGTGGGGCTAATTAACTATTTACCAGTTTATGAATAGCAGTTGTTATCCAGCGCGAGCAATCCCGTGTGTAGAAACGAATACTAGAAGCGCTGAAACCGATTTCAATAGCGAATATTGAAAATGTTTTTCATTGCTTTTTATCCGGACAGGTCCTAAGCTGGCTCCACATCTACATAATCCCAGGAGATGGAGGGGAGTTTTATTTTAAATGGTATTGTGTGAATCTGTAGGTTCTTGTGTCGGGCGAATGCTTTGGACGATAGTGAACAAGATACCAACAGTTCCTAACCATTTCAGATTGTGATTCTTCTGTCTGGAATATCGCTGGCAACTAATCCGGTATAAAAAGTAGCATTTTTGTTATACAAGTCTATCTTACTAAGTCTTATCTAAATTAAGCTATTTAGTGATTGAGTAACAAATATTTGATTTAGTTGGTACTTGTAGGGCCTTACTACAAAACGGTGTCTAACTTTAAACAGTGTCTAAAATAAGCGCTGTCTCTGTTTACCATTACGCAATGGCAAGAGATGTCAAAAGTTTAGGCAGTGTTTAACGTTTGCCTATGTTTTTGTAGTAAGGCCCTTAATGTTTTTATTATTTTGTTTGTCAACTACTGAATCTAAAGTCTGTCAAACTCCCACATTTCGATTCAACTTCACTGACATCACTTACAGGAAATAACAACCTCTCACGTCTCTCAACCTGCCTCAAATAGACAGTCCCTGAAGCGCGGGGTCGCCAGTGACCCCTGGCACATGCTTCCGGGTCCGTCATCGTGCCCATTTCCGGTGACGGCCATTATCCAGCCGGCGGCGACGGAAGCGCCCGAGCGTGCGCGAACGCGCTCGGAAATTTGAATTGGGAATGGAATCGGAGCGTACGATTGGCTTGTGTTCGGTTTGTTCTATTTTCAACTTTTGTGTCCAGTTTTATGCCTGGAATAAGCTGGTGATGTTTTTAAAAGCTTAGCTATAGATCAACTTGTAAATTTTGGTCGGTCGGTTCGGTTTCGGATGAGGCAAAGTAGAAAAGAGGTTAAAAAGGAGTTTTGGAGTGCTGGCTAGCGGATTTTCCATAAGCACTAAAATGCTTTGGAGGGAATTAGATTAAGGGCAAAAAAAAACTTGGGCCATTATTCATAATGGTCTTAAGGGCCCGGCGACAGCGGCTCGCAGTTTCGAGGTGCGATTGGCTATTATTTCATTTTATTTCATTTCGGGGAGGTTGTTTGAAAGAATAACTATCCAGTGACACGCATAAATACTGTTCGAATACAAATAATACAATAATATAAGGGAAATGTGCTTGAGTCCGAAATCATTTTGGTATTAGGAAAACGGAAGGCCAATCATACTAATACCAAAATGATTTCTGATTCGGGCATGTTTCCCTTATATTATTGTGTTATTTGTGTTCAACAGTATTTATGCGTGTCACTGGATAGTTATTCTTTCAAACAACCTCCCCGAAATGAAATAAAATGAAATAATAGCCAATCGCACCTCGAAACTGCGAGCCGCTGTCGCCGGGCCCTTAAAGCGCGCCAATAGCTTATCAGACTGATAAGTCTGCCGCTGTCTCTTTTCGTTGGCATGAAAGTGACGGCGAGAAGATTACTCTATTGAGCCGCTATAAAATGACAGTGATTATGAACATAAGGGTTAGTATTAACAGTACCTTTTGTAAAAGAGTGCCTATGGGTAGTACCTACTGCCTCCGTACATTTACTATTTACTGCCGCCAAACAGACGTTCAAAAAACGCTAACTTTACTTTCCCTCCCACACTCCACATTCCACTACGTCTTATTGCGATTTAATCGTTTAAATCTCTATAATTTGACAAATTCTAACTATATCATCGTAATTCGTTTCTTTTTTTAATAAACTGTATCGCTAAAATATATATTCATGGTTCAATAAAAGATTAAACATACAGGTGTATGTTTAATCTTTTGCATAATCTGGGTCACATAATACTTTATTGTTCTGACTATCTCGTAGAAACCGTCTGTAGCTCTAGATAGGCCTACTCGTAAACTGAGCTTATAATGAAACAATTTCATAGCAGTAAATTATGGACACGCACATTATTATTTTTATTAAGGTCTTCGTTTAATGTTATATTCGAGGGTAGATTGCGAAATCTTCATAATTATGTTGTTAAAGTTGAGTTTATTTTAAAGGTGTTATCAGGGATGAAACAATTAATATGTATAAAAATATTATACGAAAGGCGTAAGTGCCGGTGAGATGACAGGCACATGAGGCTTGACATCTGTATGCCTCAAGTTGATCGGCAGTGCATCGTAAGATGCGTTCATTTGTATGTATTTGTTTGTAGTGCTACTACAACAGGAAAAGTACAATTTCATAATCATTGAAGTCATTTTGTAATAACATTGGGTAACATCACAAATAATCAATATTTTTGATAATAAAACAAACTCAATTTTAAACCTAAATGGACAAACAAATTCTCAACAAATAATCCCAAAAGACCAGTAAAAAATATAAAAAACAATTACGATTCGATTCCTATCGCCTGACAACGTTTGGTATCACAATCCGTTCCAAAATTGAATTTCCAATTAGTTCAACGGCAGGACGGTTGTAGATTAAGGTGTAGTTTATATGGGATTCGTGTGCGGTTTTCAGTTTAAAACTCTTTTGTTTAAATTTTTAAAACAAGGGTTTTTGTTTTACACGAATGGGGTTTATTACTTCTATTATTATAGTTGTCTAGTTGTGTGCGTCTTGCTAAGAATAAATAATGAGTCAGGAATTGTAACTCTGAACAAATTTCACGCTAAAAGTGACCCGTGAAACTAAAATGACGTAGGTATAATTCAAAATTCGAATCAAATCGAAGACGTGCCTGTGATTGGTTTAAATTCGGAACGAGAACGACGATTGGTTCTCACCCGTGCTGCAATGACCGTCAATGACATACGTCATATCAGTCAGTTATTAGAGTGGTGTACACAACATTCACTGGATCATTTTTTGGGTGCAGCTTAAATTTCCTGACGCATTATTTTATTCGTAGGTGCCTTGTATAGTATATTGTTTTAATTAATTTAAATAGTCAATAAATTGTGTTTTTAACAAATTATTATTGTGAGTGCTAATAAAGTGTGATTTGCTAATTATTAATTATTTTAATGTAAATCCACATTTCACACCACGTACTAAGAGATCTCAGAAGGGCTGTTTTTTTTATTTTTCCCGTGCTCTCACTGGTTTATATTACTTTCTACACGTAGTAGTCCTTATGGCCCACCTGATGTTAAGTAATATCCATCACCTATGACAAAGCCTCGAATCTCACGCATCATAGAAACGTGCTCTACGATGCACTGTCCTACGTCTATCAACGAAATGTAATTCCAATCGGAAACACAGCAACATTGCTTGGCGCTTACAAACTGTCCTATTTGTATTATTAGTGTAATAATCGAAATCTCAAAACTAATCATTCGCCTTCATCAATTTATTGCAGTACTATCGAAATATTACGAGCAGTAGCCCTGGACCGGAAGTCGGCTACAATCTGCATGTTAATGCCCTCTGGGGCCGTAACCCGAGTTATAGCCCGCTCCGTTCGATTGTTACTCAAACGGCCCCGAGTTACATCGATAATTAAACATCTACTGCCCTTGGGGGTTAAGTGGGTTACGGACTGTACTGATAGCTAATTATAGTTTATGAAATGTTATTTAGACTGGTGTGTACACGACAAATAAATCATTTATTATTCGTAAAATGATTTTTTTATAAAACATAAATTGCCAGCTTATAATAATACGATAAATACTATGGCCCCTATTCATAATAGCCTTTGACCGCGCCAATAGCTTAACAGACCGATAAGTCTGTATATTTATTATAAGTAATTTTTACATTTCATCATGTTGAAATGTACTGCGAGATGTATTTTGACGGGTGCCTTTTCGAATAGAGGAACAAAAAACAACGTGGTTAATCATTTCTGAGCTTCTACGAAGTGCTACGTAGTTCTACGGATATCGTAGACGCATAGCAGAATTTACACCAGGCTTGATTTTGTTTCTTTTTAATTCTTTGTTTTTACTTGTATATATTAAAATTGAGGTTTTATTAGTGTCTGCTTGCTATGTTGTATTATGAGCATGTATTTAATTGACGAAGTCTGGTTCCCATAGTACAATCTTTGGTTTCGGTCTTAGTAGCGCTGTGGGAAGTCTCTAGTGATGTTCAGAAGAAAACTATGATATTAATGATAACTATAGTTTATTGGCTGAAGGTCTCGGCAGAATAACAGCGCCCAACTACTAAATTAGATGTGACGCATACGCTGAGTCGAGACCCTTTTGCTGCTGCAGCACACAAACACCCACATGCCTACTGTTATTATTATTAACTATTTGTCATTTCTTTTATATGTTTTGTATGTGTATGGGTGTTACCACACCAATCGACCGATCGTCGGTCGACGGCATCGATCGAAGTTGATCGATTGGATTGGTGTGGTAGAAACGGTCGATCGACGTCGATTAATCCATTCTATACCATCGATCGATGATCGATCGATTGGTGTGGTAACACCCTATGTGTGTTTTTTTGGCATATAAATGTCTGTCTATGTCTATAATTACATTACGTCATCTTCGGTGGTCCTCTGAGAGGTTAATGCAATTGTCAGGCTTAGAGAACGCCTCAACATCAAGTAAAAATCTGCAATCCCATCTCCGATGCTAGAATAATAACTGGTTTCCTCACGATGCTTTTCTTCACCCTTTGAGAGCACTAGCATTGCGATATGAATTATTACAGGCACAAGAGGCTTAAAATCTGTATGCCTCAAGTTGATGGACGCAGGGCACGTTACTATCATGTGTGACTTACGAGACAATGCTTTGTTGTAGGTGATGGTTTACTACTTAACATTGGGTGGGATATCTACGTGCACGATCAACTAGCTGTAAAAAAAAATCCGTAGTAAAATCTATTGGTCCACGACAGGATTCAACCCTACAATCAAACGGCAGGGTCACCCACTACACCACTGATGCTCACTGTCACACCTTCAATAAAAAAGCGCTGCAGACATTCATGTCAGTATTATCATAGAGTCAACATAGTACTGCTTTCCAATATGCCATTCCATAGTCATTCCGGGTTTAAATATTCACTTTCACTTCATGTTACATTTCAATATTCGCACAAAAGGAACATATTTCTGTATGCATTTGTACACAACGCAGGTTGCAAGCGATGGATTATTGCATTTTTATGATTTCTGTAGTACAAAATACTTTATTTCAGAGCTTTCTGCAAGTAGTACACATTTTATAGCTGAATAATTTCAAAGTCAAAGTCAAAGTCAAATAATGCTTATTCAATAAAATCACAAGGACCATCTTGAACCGTCTTAAAACAGGTGACTAGATTTCGTGTGGTAAAGTCATTTAGTTTATTCTGTATTTATTCCATAAAGAGGTTCTATATGTGGAGGCTTATTATTAGCCTTTTGTTTTATACTACTCTTGATTTTGTGTATGGCGTGCTGTTAGTTTTCCATAAACAAATAAATAAGTAATATAAAAGGTAAATAAAGGTTTTTCACTGAAAATACCTTTTTATGTAAGAATTTATCCGTAAAACTACAAGGTACTATCAAAAATAACCCTTTTTATTATATTCCTGACATACATGCTTGTGATTTGAATATGTGCCAAATGTAATGTTTGGACTTATTTCTGACTACTCCTTATGTTCTCAAAGAATCTGGAGTTAGAGTATTTGGTGCTAGATCTGAGGGGATATCTACCGTGCCTGGAGATCAAAGTCGTGAAGCTGTTTTAGTAAGCAAATAAGTCACTGTGGTCCCCAGGGAGCTTCTTAAGTTTTTTTTTTCTTTAAAGTATTTTCCGTCTTGTATCTATCTTCTTTCTTTAATCTATATCCTACTAATATTATAAACGCGAAAGTTTGTAAGTATGGATGGATGGATGGATGATTGTTACTCTTTCACGCCGGAATGGCTGAACAGATCTTGATGAAACTTGGCAAAGAGATAGATTATAGTCTGAAATAGCACGTAGGCTACTTTTTATCCCATGGGAATACCGGGATTTAAATCTGCCCAGATGAAACTGCGGGGCGCAACTAGTCCTCCATAAAAAAGCTAAATAAAAGATTTCCCGTTTTCTGTATAATTGCGTCCAGGAATTAAAATGCAGAGTGGGATAAAGTTCGCTTTGTTCCCCACTTTTTCAACATAAGTTTGCGTTAATTCCCAAATGCCTCATTCGTGCTGGTTGATGAGGTCTCAAAGTTGAAATCGCTTAGGGATCAATTTTGTATTTTTGCTCTTATACCTTTTTAACAGGTAGCGATGAAATAAATAAAAGAATAATGCTGGAAATAGATCAAATATTTCTGTAACCAACGCACTTCTGGGCAGCGAAGGGCTTGAAGTTAATTTTAAGGATTTGAAGTCCAAAGTCTAAGTCATAATTTATTCAAAATATCTGGGTGACCAAGCTTTGCTCGGTTGCTAACGCAATCTAACGTGAGTTGGGTTTTTATTACCTAAAACCCGAATAAACAAAACAATTGTTTTTTAGAAATGAATCTAAACTAGATCGATTTAGAGTATTAGATCTCTTTGTGAAGGGCGCGTCATGGGAAGTATGTAGGTACTTCCCCAACTTTTTCTGTCGCCAAGCAGCAACTCTGTGTTTCGGTTTGAAGATTGTGGTCACCGGTGTAGTTACAGGCACATGAGGCTTAACATCTCTAAGCCTTAATTGATAGACGCAGGAAAGTCTAGACGAACAGGCAACAAACTCGGCTTGTTTCCTATACCATTCTTTTGCATCTGATAGAAAGCGTTACTCTAATGGCAAAACCGCCCTTATTCAAATACCCCTATCCAAGCATAACTAAATACTAAATGAGAACCGTCCTAATGAACATTGTTAGGAACAAACATGCTCAGTCAACATGCTGCGTCGTCCACTGCGCAAATTAACACAGTTGCGCGACAAGCTCAAACATGCCTGATACACTGCCGGCCTTTTACGGTCACCCGTTTCTAGCGGTCATTTAAGAAGCCTAGTCTGATGCGTGCTATTAATAGAAAAATCTAATCCATCTAAGCCTAGGGTCTTCAACCCGCGGCCCTCGGGCCTCATGTGGCCCGCCAGCTAATTTCTTGCGGCAGTAATTGACTTTAATTAACCAATAAAGATTATTGAAATTTGAAATTATGTATGTCTTTTATTTTATTGATAAGGTGGTAAAGTGTCGTGAAAAGTTGTGGCCTTTCGGACGATGTGAAATCGATGTTTGGCTCTTGCACTAAAAAAGGTTGAAGACACCTGATCTAAGCCATCGCATTTCCCTCCCGACATGGGGGTGAGGAAAGGGGGTATAATAAATATATAATATTTTAAAATACAAGTTAAAGCAGCGTAAGAAATTCATACCCTTCATGATAAGGCACTTTATTATAATTACAACCTTTGATGTTTCACATAAAATCCCATTTGACGAACGGGAAGCTTTAACATTGAGAATATTTGAGAGGCTTTGAGTACCTGTTTATTATATACATCGCTTTTTTTGTTGTTCAGTCTTTTTATATAAATTTAGGGTGTATCGTATTCACAAAAAGGTGACTGTTCGTGCTAGCTAGGGTATAAAAAGGTAAAAGTATTTTACATCATCCCGAGTCTGTTACACTGGTTGTTTTTTGTGAAATGTG
Organism: Plemyria rubiginata; assembly: GCA_963576535.1. NCBI lineage: Eukaryota > Metazoa > Arthropoda > Insecta > Lepidoptera > Geometridae > Plemyria > Plemyria rubiginata. The sequence continues at coordinate 1,257,285 of OY754925.1, read as the reverse complement.
AGCTGTTTTCGAGTGCGTTTTATGGAATAAAGAGCGTCCTCAATACACTAATGGGCTATGGGCGCCTATTGAGAATTTATACAAACACACATTGGAAAGCCGGCTCACGTCAACCAAATCTGTTTACTGATGGCGCTGTTCAGTCACCATGGACGGGTTATTTAAAACATTATTATTAAAACGGTGTTTCTTTAGTAGGAACCCAACTTAGCACCTCTTGCATTTCAATGCGCATTTGACATGAAATTATGTAGTTCAATCGCGAAAGCAACTATTTTCATTGAATTCATATAAATTCCTAAAATAACAGCCAATTATCTAACCCATTTTCCCCAAACACATTAAAACCGCGACAAAAAGAAAATCCACTTTGGAAACTCTCAGGCACACCACAATCGGTCTCGAGCGTTATTATCTATGCGTTAAGGTCGAGAACTGCCTGCCTTAATTGTTATTCCCGTAGTGAAATTAGAATAAACCGCGTTGAAATTTGCATACAGTGCCGCCTACGTTGCGCCGAAATTGAGTTCCATGGCGAACCAATATGGCAGACTATGCCGTAATCATTTATTTTTCACAGGATTTCATCCGGGTTTAGTAGGATAATAGTTCCGAAATGTATCATAGAATACTGAACTACTGGCGTGAAAATTTATGAATCGCCTCAATGAGATTTGAGCCGACGGTCAAGGAAATTCAAATTCCTTGGACACGGTGACTATTTGACGCGCTGTCATCACGTTTGTAGCTATATTATATAAAACGCATGCTGAAGTAGCACGATACGGATACTGGCTGAGCTGTGAAAACAGCCACAGCAGCCAAAAAAGAAGAAGTTGAAGTTGAATCTCATAATAATCTATGCAAAAGATCCAGGAAAAACAAGGAAATGCAACCGTTTGCGCCTCAAACTCACTCACCTCAATTTAGCGCTTAAAAAGCGATTCGTGTATTTCGTGTGCTATCGGCTACCTCCTATTACACGATACAGGGTACGCGTTAATGTATGTTGGATAGTTTTTAACTTTCTCGAAAATTCGGTTTATCAAAAAGTTTTACTGTTTATCCCGACCGAGTTTAGTTTGGCCTCGAGTTATAATGTAGTTTGAAAGAGTTTTCTTGTATTCTGATGTTTTTATCACAAGGTTTATGTCACGTTACAGCCCCTTCGTCCAATCCTATGGTCGTTAGTTCACATCCACCGCCTGAGTACGTAACCGCTATGTTAGGTGGTAAGTGGTAACCATCACCTATAACAAAGCATTGCCTTGCAAGTCTCGCACGATAAGAACGTGCCCTATGATGCACTACCGTGCGTCTATCAACTATAGGCATACATATATTAAGATGCGTCTCTAACTTCACCGGCAACGGTATTAGTATGTTTGGCCTTACGTTTATCTAATAACAAAATGATTTCTGACTCAAGCACATTTCCCTTATATTATTGTATTATTTGTATTCGAACAGTATTTATGCGTGTCACTGGATAGTTATTCCTTCAAACAACCTCCCCGAAATGAAATAAAATGAAATAATAGCCAATCGCACCTCGAAACTGCGAGCCGCTGTCGCCGGGCCCTTAAGATTAAATGATGAAATGTTAGAAATGTAAAATGATAGAACTTAATTCTATCTTCGTGCCTGTCTGTTTTACACCACATACTCATTGTGTCTTTTATTGTTAAGAAAGTTATTATAAGCTGTTAAAAATATTCGATACGAAGAGTTATAGAAACACTTAGTTAATTATGAAATAGGCTTCAAAAGACATCAGAAGGAACTCCCAGAGTCTACGGCGTAAAGAGTTATTCACAACCCTTAACAACTCATTCGAGACTGTCTATAGTCCTCTGCCTACTTGGTTATGAAGTACAGTCAGCGTCAAAAGCGGAGAGCGATTGAGCATTTTGAAAAAGCAATCGACATCAAACGTGACTGAAATTTTTGAAAGGTTTTTTTTGTGTTATGCCATGTGATGAATGGATTCTCTTCTTTTTATGACGAATCAAAGAAATCTATAGGATTAAGGGCTAGATTCTATGGTTCTCTTACTTTACAATATGGTTCAACGTTAACGTGAGATTATCGAACAAGATCTTTTATTTTTAGTGTTCTTTTTTCTTATTTTTTTTTTAATAACTTGAGTGATTAATGGCATACAAAACGATGTATGTACGCCTACGCTTATTTTTGTTTTTTTGTTGTCGCTGAGATACAGCACTACCCAATAATAAAACATAAAAAAAGAAACATCAGATATCAAAACTTAACTAACTTAATAATCGAGGTGAGTGTATTATATTATATTACAATGTAACGAGGATCATACAAAAGAGCGATATATATATATAGATATAAGATATATTATCTTGTAATCAAAAATATTGCACGCCTAGTTTTAAGTAGAATACATTGGACATTATTATAATTATGTGACATCTTCTCATACATGTATTTATGCAATAATATACTTTGACTTTGACTTTGAGCGGTAGATACCAAACCGAGTTTGTTGCCTGTTCTTTTCGGCTGTGGTTGCGGGGAATCGGCACCTAGAGTCACCTGGTTTTAAATCAAGGTAAACCTTGTAATTTTATTGAATAAACATATTTTGACTTTGACTTTGAGCGCAGATTCACTAGGCGATCCCCGTGATTTTGTTGACAGAATAGCACTGCAAGCACTGGCATACCATAAATGGGCGTATCGCGCGTTGTGGATAAAACTTTTTTACGACAACGCTTCAACAATGTACGAACATGCTCATTGCTCGTGTAGCCCCCCCATTCACAGCCATCCATTTATTCCAATAAAAGTTGTAATAAACTAACATAAATCCAACTTTGCCAATTTTTTATGAACGCGCGAGTGAGCTCTGATACTTTTCCGGGCTCTGTGGGTTTTACAGCTGCCGTAAACCGTTCTTCTGTATCTGTCTGATACTTATACAGGGTTACAGGAAAAATCGTGCTAAATCCGTTAAGGGCGTGGAGTACCCATGATTTCTGACTTGTTTCACTAATTTATATTTCAATATTTTTTTAAGATATCCCTTGGAGAAATATAAACTTTCTAATATATTTTTTTAATTCTTAACTTTCACTTGTCTACTACGGTCTATTCAATTAACTTATGCACTATTTTAATGATTGACGTCCTAAAGCATCTTATTACACATGTAAAAATGCAATAATAATAAGATACACAACATAAACAAAAATAAATTTAGTAGCCTAAATATCTCGAAAAGGGTTAAGTTTACGGTAGGGTGTTTCATAGTGAAATAAGTCAGAAATGATGGGTACTCCACGCCCTTAACGGATCTAGCACGATTTTTCCTGTAACCCTGTATATCCCTCGACCGTTTATGCCTTCCCTACTTGGGGTCGGCCTTCCTTGTCCCTTTTCTCCACTGCACACGATTTTGTGCAGTGTCAGTGTCGAGTTGAGCTTCCTTTAGGTCCTTTCCGACCGTCGTCAACCAGGTGGAAGGTAGTCTTCCGCGTCCACGTTTCGTCGTTGGCAAGTTCAGGGCAAGCTTCACCATGTGATCTTCAGGGCGTCTATGTACGTGCCCATACCATCGAAGGCGATGTATGTATGACTAGTTGCGCCCCGCGGTTTCACCCGCACAGATTTAAATCCCGGTATTCCCACTGGATAAAAAGTAGCCTATGTGCTATTCCAGACTAATTCCAGACAAAATATCTATCTGCTAAGTTTCATCCAGATCAGTTCAGCCATTACGGCGTAAAAAAATAACAAACATCCATACATCCATCCATCCATACTTACAAACTTTTACGTTTATGATAGTAGTAGGATACTTAGTACAATTCATTTGAAGCTTCAATGTGGTGCGAATCGAATTAGTGAACAATCAACTTGAGTTGATATTACCCATAAATGCTTGTCATTACTCAGATACGAATTATGTGTAAGGCTTTTGTTTCTAGCAAAGCTTTTATAAATATTCACAAAGAGCTCGAAAATGACGCGAAAACTCGCGCAGAACTTTTCAGCATCAAAGGTTCTGAATGCTGAAAGTTGTGTCTCCTGCGGTTTCAAATCTGAAAACATTTTAAGACTCTTTGTCCTTATCTTTCGTTTTGAATATATTTATTTTGGATATTCTTTTACTTCATATCTAATTTGTAATGTTTTTAGATCAAAGCGTTCTCAAATAAAGCCTTCTAACTTTCATTTAAATTTCGACGACCTCAGTGGCGCAGCGGGCGAGAGTACGCCTGCGACGCAGGGGTTGCGGGTTCGATTCCCACCTCGGAACAAATTTGTGTACGATCTGCAGAAATTTGTTCCGTTGGTCTGGGTGTTTTCTATGCATAATAAAAAATATCTATCTAAGTATATAATGTATTAAAATATCAGTCATCTAGTACCCATAACACAAGATTTATGTAGCTACTGGGGCTAGATGGTGCTGTGTGGATTGTCCAGCATCATTATTATTATTTAAATAGAATAGGACGTGGGTTTGGATCCAATCGTACACGGGTCCTACAATCGGATATATATGGACCCACGACGATTAGAAGATGGGGTTTCCCATTGGACCAGGATATGTGGCCCGGAGGTCTACAGAATTTAAATAAGATGATTAAATATAACAAAAAAAATGTATAAAATATATTTTTTATTTATTTATTAAAAAGCTGAAGCCAAAGATAAAATGCTAAAGAAGTTGAGAGTAGATAGCGTAATATACTAAACACTCAAGAAAGTAAATCAAAAAGTTGTCGTTCATTCGATGATCACTGCCTGATTCATAATTTAACGAAGGATTATTACCCTCTGGAGGCATTTGTTAATCCGAAGTCACAGCTTTAAAGCTACGTTTGAACTGACGCAGACAGGCAACTCTAAGTTAGCCTTGCTTCGTGATGTGATCCCAACATTACCTTCTGTAGATACTAAACGAGGTGCCTAAGTGACACTTTGGGATGTGCAACCAGCATCCTATATACATACAACTTTCTACAACATGTTACTTTCACGTCATTATTTAAATAGTTATTATTATTTACTAAAGAATAAAAATTTAGAAAGATACCTATTTATTAAATTGGAGCACATTTGTCACTCACTTCCTGCCACCAAGCTTAGAAGACCAATTAGAAGACCAAAAAAAGGCAAATTGGGGCATTCCTCGAACCGCACCTAAATGAACCGCACCTAGGCGAAGCACACCCAAGTACTTCTTCGAAGCGGGTGCGCTTCGCCTAGGTGCGGTTCGAGGAATGCCCCGGCAAATTAACCGGCAGGTTCCGACCGTGATCGTCGTAAAGCTTGCTATTCCAGTCTATCATCATCATCATCATCAACAACAGCCCACAGAAGTCCACTGCTGGACATAGGCCTCCCCTATCCGCTTCCAGGAAGAACGATTCTGAGCCCTTTCCATCCACCGACTACCCGCGATCCTAACAATGTCGTCAGTCCATCGGGTAGGAGGGCGTCCCACACTTCGCCTTCCTGTTCGTGGTCGCCATTCAAGAACCTTTATTCCCCATCGGTTGTCAGTTCTTCGAGCTATATGACCTGCCCATTGCCACTTCAACTTGCTGATTCTGAGAGCTATGTCGGCTACCTTGGTCCTTGGTCCTTTGGTTCCAGTCTATAAAATACTATAAATAAAATAAAATATCGTATCTTTGTGCCAAATTTCATCCAGATCCGTTCAGCCGTTCTGGCGTGATTGAGTAACAAGTAGTGGGATGGTGGAATTGTAGCTAAAGGATAGTCTCTTATTTAGAATTTATTTTATTTAGATTAAAAAAAAAAACTCAAAAAAGTGCCTGTGAATCAAAGTCGTAAAGCCGTTAATTTATTATTTGCTTACTTGGTTTAAATATGAGAGCGATGCAGTCGGTTTATCAGCTGCTTTACGAAAAAACTTTTCTTTCGTTAAAAAGTTTATAGACGATTATAACTAGGTACAATGTACAGGTGCTAACAAAGTTACCTTGTTACCTTCTGTTCATTGTGCTCCATATTTCTTGGGACTGAAGTGAAGAGAATGTAGTTTGACAAAGTTTTTAACAACATTTTTTTAGTACGTGGCTCTGAATTGTAATCTTTTGCACCGTAGATATCTGATAACCTAATAAGTACAAGATCTTTGAAGATCTAAAGTAAAAAATAGGCAGGGTTGTCTGAAAGAAATCATTTCATTTTAGTTTATTTATTCACGAAATATTTACATTTACAATTTACATTCAATCGCAATTTTTTATGTCACATTTCATTTTCATGGCTATTCTTGTATGTAGGTATATATTGTTTCTTCGTGTCACTAATAGTGTTTTTTTTATTTATATAAGTAAATGAATTAGTCTTTACCGCTTTTAATCCCCAGATCCTGTAAATTAAAAGTCCTGTTACTATAGTTACCTACTTAGTTCTCAAACATAAAGTCCTACATCCAACATAATCCTCTTAAGAGCAATCGCGAAGATAAGATTTCACCGCTATAATCGTAATTAAATTTTATCTTCAGTGTTGTACACCTGGCGCCTTGAACGTTGTCGTAGACGGTAAAATATAACGGTAACCGTATCGCTAATGTTGGTAGCTAACATGGAACAGATCCTGGCGTTTTCTGAAGGACATTCTGCAACAAAGGACACAGACACCGCTAACGAAGGGTTTGGGAAATCTCTATTCCCCATACCCTTAACGCTCTCGTTATGCATATAAATAAATACTGAACTATATATTTTTTATATTATAAACGCGAAAGTTGGAGAAAGATGGATGGATGGATGTTTGTTACTCTTTCACGCCGGAACGGCTGAACGGATTTGGATGAAACTTGGCAGAGAGATATTATAGTCTAGAATAACACATAAGCTACCTTTTATCCCGTGGGAATACCGGGATTTAAATCTGCGCGGGTGAAACCGCGGGGCGCAAAGTAGTATTTTTATAAAAACAAGTAATGAGTCAAGTAAATGGTCACACATTGTTCCTCATTAATTGAATACCTGTATAGACAGAAGAAGTCTAAAAATATACTGGGTCTTAGAGCCTAGTACGAGTTTTAGAACATTACAAGGGTGTATAGTCTTGGGTCACCTATAACACGTACTTTTGTATGGCAAGTGGCAACACGCTAAATGATGGCTAGGGGCTTTTTGATCTCTCTGCTTCTTCCCTCTTCTTCTTCTATTAGATGTAAAGATATTAATAAGAAATAATGAGTTGACGCTCATCGTCAGGCAACTTCTCAGTCTCACTCGCACATTCCAACAGTTTTGAAGATATAAAATCATTGAGTGCAAATAAAATGGCAAAAATTTCCAACCAATAACTTTAGGTTAAATAAAACATTCATGACGTTATCATAAAGGAAACTGCCTCAGAAGCTACAGGAAAAGTAATCACTACATAATAAATAAAAATGTAAGTTTTATCTACTAATGATGAAAAATCCAGCCAACTTTAAGCAGAGCCTCAAGTCCTCAACATCTGCTCGTAAATTGATTACTCGTTAGTCCAACTTTCTTGAGAGCCTTTCTTAGTGGTTTTTGTTTTAATAATTTATCTACTTTGAGACTTTAAGATAGGAAATGGATAGCCTTGTTCTACTTCTTAATAGATAACGCAAATCTTTTTTCCCCACACAATATATTAGTTTTTTATTCTTATTTTTAATCTTTATTTGTATGGGAGTGTTGTCAAAATTTTGTCCATGTCATTGTCACTCCCGTAATGAAGTTTTTATATCACATAATGTTTATTTAATAATAAATAGACAGTTTGTTTTGGTGAGTGTCGTTTTCAGTTAAATTGAGTCTATACGTCGAATTACTAGTGGCTCTGGGAGCTGTAGACCTCGCGAGCATACTAAAAGTGAGCTATTTGAGGAATGTAATGTGCAAGTGCATTTTCCGTTTTGTGATTTTTTTGATTTTTTTTGGAGGTCCTTTATGTTTCTCTTAAATTTGATTGAAAACCATCGATTGTTTGATGAGCTATCCTGTTCATCATGCTGAAGATCCTTATCAGATCTTCGCCAAACTTTTATGAGACCAACTTATGGTTACTACCTTTCAGATAAAAAAAGAATAATCGAAATCGGATCTCATTTGGTGGAGATATCCAGTATATCAAATAGCCCCCTTTTTGCCCTTTTTTGGGGGAAGTACCCCTCCAATCAAAAATCCCCGACGACAAAAAATTCTAATAAGTCATATAACCTGTGTACCAAGTTTCGTCCAGATCGGTTGAAAAATGCGACCTGTAGAGGAGAACAGACAGACAGACAGACAGACA